>JAZGQO010000021.1:4810000-5503750 GCA_036850965.1 Patella caerulea | reverse complement strand
AACTTCCACCTCTGGGGTCTTTCGACCGGAGAGGGACCATTACTTCAATCAGGATAGGAAAGTGGTCACTACCACAAAGATCTTCATTTACCCTCCATGTGAAATCCTGAAACAGGACCGGAGAGCAGATGGTGAGATCTAAGGAAGAAAAAGAAGCTGTGGCAGGATGTAGATAAGTAGGCGAGTCATCATTTAATAAACACAAATTATGAATGTTAATGAAGTCCGCTATGTGTTTACCTCTGTTGTTATCATCTGGACTACCCCAGAGTGAATGATGACCATTGAAATCTCCCGTAATAATAAACGGGAGAGGAAGTTGTGCAACAGGGTCATCAAGATCTCTGGGATTAAGATGTAAACTTGGTGGAAGATATACAGAGCCGAGTGTTATAGGAATATGCAAAGTCACCCGAACTGCAACTGCTTGTAAAGGCGAGTTGAGAGTGACTTTACTCTGAGGGATATCTCCATTAAGAATAATAGAAACACCCCCATGAGCTCTACCATCACCAATTGCATGATGATGGTAACCAACAAAATGTCTAAAAGACAAATTGTCAGAATTCCTCAAAAAAAGTTTCCTGTAAACAAATAGCTAAAGGATTATATTTTTGAATTAAAAGTTGGACTTCATTAAAATTTGGTTTTAAACCACGACAATTCCATTGAATAATGGAATTTACCATTGTCAGGGATAATTTTTTTTGGCGGTTTACCGCCGACGGGGTCATTATTGGCCCCCTCTACGGTAATACCGTCCATCAGATCAACCCCATATTTCGTGAAATGGACAATAGGGTTTTGTGAACCCTTCTTACCCTTCTCACGCAACTTTGCCAATTTACGTTGTCTTGAGGATATATATACTTTTTCCTGTGAGGGTGGGATAGCCGTTGACTGCGAACCCGACCCAGTGGACCTGGGATCAGATGTTGCAGCTTTCGACTTTTCCAATGAAGGCGGTTCCTTACCATTTTGGACAGAAGAATTGGGATTTGCCCCAATAACTTCAGTTTGCGGTAAGGAAGATGAACCCTCACCAGGCAAGGACAAAGTTGTTTGAATCGAGCTCTCACATATTTGAGAAGAGCTCGAGGCCCCTTTAATTTGATCTGATGTCGTCAAAGTCTTAAGTTCCTGCTTATCAGGCCAGGTTAAATCTGTCTGAACGGATATTGATTTGGTAGAAACTTTAACTGCACTTGCAAAGGATTTCCCCTGTGGTGCAATGGGGAAAGGTGCAGTCAAATCTACCTGTTTTCGTGCATCGAAATATGAAATTTTCCGTTCAGACATAATCTGTTGGATTCGTTTCTCTTTCTGCTAAATAGGACACTCGCGAGAGTAAGCAAAGTGCTTACCCTTGCAGTTAACGCAACAAAACTCCGCCTGACAGGTAGCGCTCTCGTGGCCATCGTGACCACAACGAGCGCAGGTGTCTTTACCACGGCAGACGGTTTTGCTGTGTCCAAACTTTTGACATTTGTAACAGCGAAGAGGGTTGGAAATGTACGAATCAACAGGTATGTTGAGATAACCTGCTTTGAGAGTCTTTGGTATGTCGGGACGATTGAATGTGAGGATGTAGGTGCTTGTTGGAATCACCTTATCTCCTCGACGAACACCAATTCGTTTGACTTGTTGTACACCTTGTGGAGAAAGGTATTCTACCATTTCTTCCTCACTGCTGCCTTCAAGGTCCCGGCAACGTATTACACCTCTACTAAAATTTAAAGACCTATGGGGAGACACCTTAATAGGAATGTCTGCCAAAGATGATGACTTCAGAAGCATGGTAGCATGTTGTTCTTTGGCACATTCTACTAAGAGTGTTCCGTTCTTAAGTTTTTTGATAGCCTTAGGCTCGCCGGCCAAGCCAGCTATGCCCTTGGTTATCAAAAATGGTGACACTTTTGATAGGTCTTTCGAGGGACTCTCAATTAAGAGGAACCTCGGCCAAGACTGTTTATTTTTATTGTCTTTTAATATTTCGGTGGGGGGGATTGGGGGATCCATGAAAATATTTTTTTTTGATTCACCTCTCGTCGTCCCCCAGGTTACTCTCCTGCCTACCAGGGGGAGGACTGGCACGGATATCCAGTGCGCGGCCTCAGGGCTAGACGAGAGGTATACTCAAGCCAGAAAGTAAAAATACTACTCCAACCCGATTGACCCAAGCCGTCGCCCTGCAGAATGTACTAAGGACACAAAGGTAAACTTGCTGAGTGAAAAATACAGCAAAGCATGGGAATTAGGATTGTACATTCTACAGAGCTAAAAACGACCAAAGCCGATTGATCAGAGTGGGCCACTCTGACCTCCCGTCTAGGTGAACCAAGTAATGTGTTGCAGAGAAAGGGCTCGCAAGCCAAATCCCCACTCAATTACCAGGATTCCACTCTCCACCGACACGGGTCGCAACGCACGGCAAACACGTTGCCCCATTACAGGGATCCTTTTAGTCGCCTTTTACGACACGCAGGACATACGAAGGGTATATTCTTATCACCCCCTACACCCCAGGGAGGCATATTGATATAAGTAGATATATTTATAAAACATGTATTTAAAATTTGGAATATCTGATCCAACACCCAGGCAGTCCCACGTGGTTTAAAGAACAAGAGGTCCAGAGTACAATACTGGACTTGTCCGAGAAAGTTCCTCGGGATTTCCAAAAAATGGATACAACTTGCCAGTGGAGGTGGACAGAGCGCCTGACAAGTCGTTAGGATGGGGCGTCCGACTGTTGCCATTTAATATTTTAAAAGCAAATACATTTACGGGCGAAGTCGAAATCAATGTGATGATTGTCGTGTACGAGGCAGGGTATCGAGATATTAACACTGTAACAGTAAGACTGATATTCCCTGTCTCAATACTTACAGTATTTATTTATACATTGATTTATATAACATGGGGACTTCAAATTGATTATAACCCTGTTTAATATGACATCAAACTATCGGTAAAGTCATGTTACATGTTTGAAATCATTAGTTAATAAACAGAAATTGTTTAAATTTTCAAACATGGACGTTACTGGATGGTGTTCCAGATTACACATCACCAAATGCGAAATTTTATCTTTAACCAACAGTTAATATAGCATTTAGATTTGTTCAATAAGTACATTCAAATCCCCCCTTGAAAGCTGTAAGTAAGTATGTCCTATCGCATCAATAAATAAAACGTTCGAGCCTTTATACTCAACCCACTTTTAAAATCGTGCATGTCGTATGTTTGTAGTTCAGATTAGACTGTAATATGATATGACCAAGGTTTGAACATGTTGCCAAATACAAAATATGCATAGTATGATATGACCAAACTAGTTGAGTTTTAGACAGTGAACCTTGAATTAAAAATGGCAATGTTATTCTTTCATATAAATTATAAAGGTTTATTATTAAGCCGTTTATTATTATTACTATTTCACGAAACGGGTGCTTAGGTAACCGTATGTAACACTTTAATTCTCGATGACAGATAGATGTAACCACCCTGATTCTCAATGAAGGTTGGGTGGGTCTCATAGAAACAAGAGAATAGTGCTATGCAACTACCAGAAGCGAAGTCTCCAGCAACGGCCCGAAATTCTTGTCACTCAAGATCTAGTATATGTCTTTGTCTAACAACCCGATTCAATAAACTACCTGGTAAAGGTATCTTCTCTACAAAACAGCAGAAGAACAGAGGCTCTTAGTCAGGTAGAATATTTGATACAATTAAATCAAAGTCAACAAAATAAATATAGGCCACCACCTTTAGATTAATTATAATACATGAAAAACACAATCAGAATTATTTTACAAAATATCAAATAAGTGGTATGAAGTGTTCTAAAACAACCCGTTGGCTGTATTATAGCAAACTGAGCCACAGCGGCTCAGTAAGTAAGGCGGTGACTCGCTAACCTGGATTGTAAGTGTTCGATCCATGTGTTTACCGAGAAAGTTCTTCGGAATTTTCCGACCTGATTCCCCTTGTCAGTGGTGCAGGGCGAAGGACATGACAAAGGACAACTTATGGTCTTTCGTATGGGACGAACAGCCGCGGTCCCGTGTGTACAATGGCGAGCGCGTAGAAGATCTCTTGGCCATAGTGCTGCACCCCAGGCAACATTTCCCTCATAGTACAGAACAGTAGGACGTTCAATTCGATGTCTTTTCATTTCATATATCAAACACTGCCTATATATAATAACAATGGTATGGCATTAACGATTGAGACGACGGTGTTCTGCAAACGACATTAACCCTGCTCAGAACGGAGTAACAATTGTAACACTATTTTAGTGATAACAGAGATGAGTTTAGTACATATAAGGGTTATTTATATCGGAACAGAATATAACACTTCCACATACAAAACATACAGGAACTTACACTATACAGGAACACTTCAGGAAAGTACATAACTATATCAAATCTACCAGCTGCTGCTAAACTAGGGGAGTTCATGCACTCGTCCAAGCCTCTCTTCTCTTCCCCCGTCCTTCTCTTCCCAGCTCGTCTCTGGTCGTCTAGTATCTACGTCTCTGGTCGTCTGTCTAACTATCAGCAAACTCATATGTAGAATTGTCTTCTTATCACGCCATGGTATGATTGCTGGCCATTACGTATTCCTCTAAAGTCATGTAGAGCTTGTACACAGATCATATGTAGTTTGTAAATGACATATGGGATTACATATTTAATTCGATCATAGCCAGTCCGTGTCTTAACAGAAGTATATACAGAGTTGAAAAGTCGATGTAATATATTATCAAATGGACCTAAATGATGTTCAAGTTAGAGAGTGCTGTGTTACATAATTTAAATTAAATTTTCAACATATACCCTTGTCATTATCTATTTCTAAACTATTATGGCACTATAAACCTCAGAATGCCACTTTTGGCATTTTTGTCCAAACGTCGCTAAAATGTATCAATAATTTTGCCGAGAATTTGCCACAGTGTAACGTAGTAAAAAAAAATGCCACGTTTTTCTGGAGTGCTGAAACGTATCTTTTTAGATTGCCATGTTTTTGAAACGAGGTATTTTGTCCAGAACGAGGTTGGGTAAAAAATGCCACGTTTTCAAAACGTGGTTTTCTTCACGATAATTATTACCGGTACTTGCTATCAACATTTAGAGTCACAAAAATTAATGTTCCTACCTTCACGTGAATAATTGCAGATCTACAAATTAGATTATTTATTGGGATATCACGTGGTTAATTATGATGGTTTAATTCACTGGAATTCATCGGAATTCTATTGTGTATAATAAACATGACATTTTGTGGTTCTTCTCGCATATGTTAGATTAAATAAACACTAATTTCTTCTCTGCGATATCAGTTAGATGGAAGCAGACGTCAAATAAAGCTATTTCACACTTAACGTTGTTAATTAGTTTATGGGTTCAATCAGGTATCACCGCAGTCGCTACTTAAAACCTATTATATATAGGTCAATGTTTTCAAGGAGTCTGATCAATCAACCATGACAATATGTTCACCTATTTTGACTGTATTTATTAATTCGACACAACATACGGTAAATAAGAGTGATTTAAATTGCTAAATAAAAGATGAAATATTTAGAATATGGATCATGTTGTCTATACAAGATTTAATCAATAGATTATTCACGGGATAACGAAACGAGCCAAATATCAAAGGGTTCATTGGCTTTAGGTCTATCGTTATTACATAATTTACTAACAGTGTCAACGCTTTTCGCATAGAACTGGGTGTCTAAGTGGGTAAGACACTGGCTCGCTAGGATGGAGTTCGCGTGTTCGATCCCTGCATTGGCCGAAAACGTTCATTAGGACTTATCGAGTTGGTTTCCCCCATGTCATCGGTGCAGGGCGGAGGCCTGACAAGGGCGGCTGCCTTGTTGTTCAGATGAGACAAAATAAATTAGCATGCTCGTAAAATATTCCTTGGCAGTTGAAATTCGATATAAGAGTAGGCTATAGTGCTGCTGCCTGGGCAAAAATTCCCTCATAGCACACTTTGGCGTATGCCTATCTTCATTAGTCCATTTCGTTTCATTTCATTATTGATATCCATGTGTCTTGATAATTAAACGTTTCAATTAAATGCTAATGTAGGAATGTGCGCTTTAGTTAAGCTATTTTTCTTCAACAAATATAAAAAAAATCTGGCGTAATGGAAATATGCAATGTTATGCCTTTTTCAATGATAATAATAGATTTTGTTGCCGTGTTTGGTGGTTCGTCGTTTGCATATTAGCTAGATAGACACTAATTTCTTGTCTGCATATCAGTTAGGTGGAAGCGTGCGTAATATTTATATGAAAGAAACCAAAACCAAACCTATGCATTTTGACTTTAAGTTACAATGATTAATGATATATTATGTCAGAGCTAAATCTGTCTAATGCAGATCTTGGGTTTCTTCATAAATGTTAATAGAAATCATTAATTAGACATTTAT
Source organism: Patella caerulea (assembly GCA_036850965.1). Taxonomy (NCBI): domain Eukaryota; kingdom Metazoa; phylum Mollusca; class Gastropoda; family Patellidae; genus Patella; species Patella caerulea. The sequence continues at coordinate 5,497,294 of JAZGQO010000021.1, read as the reverse complement.
CTACATGTCAGGCCAAAAATCAACTCTCTAGAACTTCTTATGGTTTTGATGATCGGCAATTTTAAATACGATTGCCAGTTAATCATACATTATTTAAGAGTTAAATCTGCCCATTGCCTGTCTTTCTTTAGGCCTGAAATGTTATATAAACCATTAATTAGACATTAATTAACACAACAAGAACATAATCAACTCTCGATGGCATCGAATACTCTAGATTGTAAATAGATTAGAACGGTTCGCCATTTAAAATGTTAATTTAAAAATGGGAAAGCGATGACATGACCGTAATCAACTTTAGATGCCATCGGGTACTCTAGATTAGGACGGTTCGCCACTTAAAAAGTTAATTTAACAATGCGAACATACCAGTAACCTGGTTACCACTATGCACGCACCTTGTCGGAACTACAAACATTGACAATTTGGCTCACAATGAAGTAATTTGGCTGAAATTTTTAATCATCTATTTTTGAATTATTATAGCAAGAACGACCAACTCTTTAGTAAACTCTTAACTCATGTATCTTTAATGATTGAATTTAAAAATAGATAATCGAGACTACGCTGTTCTGCAAACGACGTTAACGGAGTAATAATTTGAATGAAATTTTCAACTTATACCATTTTCATTATCTATTTTTAAACTATTAAATGATATGAAACTGGGTTTAACGTTCTACTTGTTGCACCTACCAGGATGATGAAGGCAAGCATACGTCATACAGTGTGCTACTGGGGAAGTGTCGCACAAACAGCAATTAGGGGGGGGGGGGGGGTCGCCACCCGAGCTGTGAATTTATGACACCAAGTTTTTCTAGATCAGTTTTTTTGTGTAGATTCCGAATATGGGTGGTGATCAGGCGTTTGAGGGGGCGTTTTCGAGATATAGGAGGTCAAATGTCTACAATGGACGTGTATGTGTGTGATGGGGGTGGGGAGAATGTAATGTTGACATAATATATTAAAAACATAATTTCCAGGACTGCCATTTTTTAAATAAGTGTTCATGATACCCTGGACAACTGTTTTGATATCTGGGTGTGTGGGGGTAGCAAGTGTAGGTGTTCGTGTGTGGAGGTTGAGGGGAAGGGGTGTCATTATGTTGACATCAATGATGATCATGTTATATATTAATAAAACTTAAGTTTCTAGGACTGTCCATCTCTAAATAAGTGTTTATGGTGCCCCTTGACAACTGTTTAATTTATGGGGTGGGGGTAGCAGATGTGTGTGTGTGTGGAGGGTTAGCAGGTGTGCGTGTGGAGGGGTGGGTGGGAATACAATTGGCGGGAATTGAGTTCACGTTGATTTAAATGATGATTGTCTAAGAGCTTGATGAAACGCCTCTAACGGGGTGGGGCGTGACAACATTTCGTTCATAATTGAGCTTAAAGTAGTATTTCGTTAACGTTTTCGTTCAAAATATTAAATTATAATGGTTCTTTTCAAGAGATCTGGGAATATAAATCAAAAACACAGTAACTCAGAGATATGTTAAGTTATTAGTTTTTACATAATGCTCATCAGATGATTTTAAAATCAAAAGTTCATATGATTGGGATAAATATTTTTGTTGGTTGCTGACCAACAGCTCACATATCATTTCGATTTGCTCCAGAAACCAATTCACATTGTAAATCTTCATTCCAGCCATACATGCAGCAAAACACCACGTATACGGCAAATTGGAAATGTCTTTTTCTAGCGTCATCTACTGATGTAATTCGCCTTTCGCGATATTTTCTTCCTTTACCCGTCTCATTATCGATCAAAATTTGTATATTTGGATCATCGTTTGCAAGAGAATGATTGGAATGTCTATTTTGCCCGAGCAAGATTGCAAAATACAACATTTTCAGCACCTCCATTAATTTGAAATACGAAGAGGAGAAGGTAAGATATTTTGGTGTCCTCGTGGTTGGTTGTCAGTTCTAAGATACTCGACACTTTCAATACTAATTTTGATATATTTTGATCCGATCAAGATTAATATCTCGGCCTATGGTACATGCTGTCAGTGGTAATGACTATCTGTCTTTCTTTTTCAAGGTAATCCCAACTTTCTAACAATTTTTGAAGAGCTGGTATGAATTTTTAATTGTGATGAAAAATAACAAAACTTTCTTTCTTTATTACCAGACTGTGTAGTCTTTTGCTGCACAGTAAAAGCGATAATTATTTTGCGTTGCAACAATATGAAGACAGGCTGCAAAACCAATAATCGAACAAGATGACCCTATGATACAATGCTGGAATGAAGATTTACAATGTGAATGGGTATCTGAAGCATATCCAAAGAATTACATGCGAGCTGTTGATCAGCCACCAAGACGATAATATCTGAACATGTGTTTTTGTTATGTTTAAATTCCCGATCTCTCGAAAGTACCATTATAATTTAATATTTTGAATGGCAATATTGATACTGAACGAAAAACACCAGAAAACACTTTACAGGACAATTTTGAACCAAGTGGTTTCTGTCCCCCAAAATACATTTATCCCACCCCACACCTCCCCATACAATGGTGATCTTATAATACACATATTTAGAGATGTGTAGTGGAATTAAAAAGTAATGTTTTTACCGAGCTCTAAGAAAATCATCTTTTAAGTCAACGTGAACTCATTTCCCGCCAGTTTACCCCTCCACCCTTTCACACACGCACACCTGCTACACCCATCCCACAACTCAAACAGTTAACGAGGGCATCACAAACACTTATTATGTCAACATTACATTCTCCCCACCCCAACCACACACAAGCCCATTGTAGGCATTTGACCCCCTATATCTCGATAAAACTTTGTCTCATAAATTCACAGCTCGGTTGGCAATTCACTTCCCCCCCACCCTTTAGCCACTGGACTTAATTGAATACCAACTACTGTCAAGGGTTTTCTTGCGTGCTCACTAATGTGTAAACAAGACTTTGATTCTTTGTCCCATCCGGGAAATTAGGCATTGTCCTTGTCGAGTCCGTCATCCCTCATCACTGACAGTGGTGAATCTTGTTGGAAAATCCCTAGGGTCTTTCGGGACCAATTCTGGGATGGGAACCGGGACATCCAGGTTTGCGAACCAACACATGAGAATTCGTTACAAACTGCGCGTTGAATATTAGTAAAGGAATTATTCAATTCTGTTCAATATTTACAAAGATTCCCTCTCCCAATACAAATTCTACACTTTTACTTTTGTATTGTATTTCTTCTTTTTCCCGCACAAATTAACTACCTCTTTCTTAATTTTTCTGAAGTTGAACTGTTCGTCAGTTTGAAATCTATGGGTTTTTTATTATCCAGGGCCTCAATGATTATTATGATGAGCCTGTTTTTAAAGGTGAAATTCTTTGGCAAAAGCCTTATTAAATTACAATCTTGGTGTGATTGCTGCTTTTCACAAATCTAAGATGCCTGTGATGATGCCATGATTGGTTCCTGGTCCATATTACTTCAAGACTTGTTCTAAATACTTCTGGCTAAATTGTAAAATTTTACAGATTTTATACTACATGTATTTCCCTTTCCTATTTAAAGTATATTCGATATTTGCTTTAATTACCCCCAAATCTACTTTAAACGGGTGTATTATTGCTTTTTAATCAAACAATAAAAAAAAATGCTAAATAACATTATTAGTTCTCCTGAATATGTGTTCAATTGTTGTCTGGACACCTACATGCAGAATGACGCTTAGTGATTTATATGTCAAGTTTGAACAGATCGGATATTTGCCAAAACCAAACAGTTCGAGTGCCATAAATGAAATGAAATACAAACTACTAACGATGCAGCCTATAGAAATTGTGACCTGTAAAGTTTCCGCTATACACAGATGTAATACATCATCAATTGATACATAGTATTGATAATTTATGCATAGTATTGATAATTTATACATCATTGAATATCTACCACGTCATAGACCTCGGTCAAGACATTCTCATCTGATAAACGTATACGTGAATAATCACAATTCAAATCAGAGTGTCGAACATTCTGCCTCAATTTGAAGCAGGGTTATGAGAGAGAGAGAGAGAGAGAGAGAGAGAGCGAGGGGGTGGGGAGAAAGAGTTTAACGTCTACTTAAACATATGGTTCAATTTTATTTCAATAATTCGTTGGCGCTTAGGGGTCTTGAGCAGTGCGAAAATATGGGGACCCACCCGGAGAAAAACCACGGTGTTAGACAGGCGACCCTTCAAGCAAGGGGTGTGACTGATAAGACAGACGGATAAACATATTTTGATAGTCCTCTGCTTTCCTCAAATGGTGGGGAAAATTTATTATTCAAACACCACTAAAAGGTTTGCATATATTATGACTTAAATAGCGTTTGTATTGCTTTTAATGTATTATCATTTACAATGGTAATATTTCTTGTAAAGAATTGAATGAAATCAAAAACCAATAAACATTTTTTACCTTTTTATACATTGAAGCCTTTCTAAAGCGTGTTTGTTATACACCGCATGTCACGTGATGTTTTTTTAATTTTCTTAGTATTGATATTTAATAAAGGAAACTTTCCCATGCCATAAACTACCAATAGGTCAGTGAATTTCTATAGAATCTATAAAAATAGTGAAAGGGTATTGTGCATTATAACTTGAATATCGTTATAAACGTTATATTCATTCAGTAATATTGTAAAACAGGATTTGGGCAAAAGGCTGTATTTGCGATTTCCCTACCAGGGGTCCGCGGGTCGTAAAAATATCTGAGGATCTGGAAAAAAAGATAGCAATTCACATTGAGTAAGAAATTGTCAGTATTCGGACAATGAATTCCATTAGCTACTAGCCAAGTAAAATCGCGTATAAAATTAGCTGATTTTGCTAGCCACATTGGTGACAAGCTATTTAACCTACACTTAGTTCTTTCTTTAGATGACATAGAAGTGTAGAGAGAAAGACATCGAGGGGGTATGTGGGGTTCTCCCCCTGAAATTTTAGAAAGTTTAATTAAAGTCGATTTCCTTGCATCTGAGGCCATTTCTGAAACGAAATTGCCTCTCTCCTGTTTAATAAGCTCATAGTGAGTTAGTTCCTTTAGGAACTGTCTCTGATCGGACGAGGTCCCCTGGGGATGTCCGCTCAAAGTCACTTCCAAAAGGAACTAAATTTTAGCTTGGTGGTGGTGGATACGGACCCAAAGGACCGACCCTACACATCCCGTCCTTTCCATACATACATAAAATATAACCGTCTGACGGCAGTACCTATTATTATCTATTATTAATAAACACGAACTAACTCAATTATACTACGTGGCAAAGAGTAGATTCGCCTGTCCAACCTCGTGGGTTTTCTCCGGGCACTCCGGTTTCCTCTGCTAAAGACCCCAAGCGAATAATTGAAATAAAATTAAGTCATATGTTAGTCCCGAAATGACCTAGTTTTTTGTCGAGTGGACGTTAAACCCCATTTCTCTCCCTCATGCTATATGTATATAAACCAGTGGTTGTTTTCTATATAAATTGTATTGTTTAATTGTGCTCTATCGCTAAAGTTTCTAAATGTATTATCGTTATATATTCTACTGCACATCACGTGACCAAGATCCGCCCCTCGAGACCCCGACACCTTTACAACGACAGGGATATAAAGATAGATATAAAAGCTGATACGTTTCGTCACGTGGTATCAAGACGGGGATATAAAGATAGATATAAAAGCTGATATATTAAGTCATATGGTATAACCTGGATTAATAAACATACATAGTATTTATTCATGTGTTATAACCTGTACGCATCATACTACTGAAATCTAGCCGTACGATAAGCGTGTATGTTTATTCGTGTGTTACAACATGTACACATTATACTGAATTCAAGTGGCTGTTTTACGTCTGTTATTTGAACTGTTATATAAAACAACCAGATAAATATAATCTGTGAATATTGCTGTAATTTAAACATAAACTGGGCATTCTCTTATAACTCAATAACCAAAATGTGTGAAGATAATTGCTGTAGTTTAAACATGGACGGTGTCTAAAAGTGTTTTACATACCCGTAAAGATGGCGACAGGAGGCGATCAATCACATAGCTGTAGTATCTGTTTAGACGATTTTACTAAACCTAAAATACTGCCATGTTTTCACACGTTTTGTCAACATTGTATAGATGATCATATCAAAGCACATTCACATTTCAACAAGTTTAATTGCCCTAATTGTAGAACAGAGATTCAAGTACCAGATGGTGGTGCGAGAGGGTTTTCAACTAACTTTTACATCCAACCGAAAAGTGAAACACAAAATCATTTCTGTCGGAAACACAAGAAAAAAGAAATAGAATTTTATTGTCGTGATTGTTCTGTTGCTGTTTGTGGTAGCTGTGTTATATTGGACCATACAACTCACTCAAAAACAGATCTTACTGAAATAGACCACGAAATCAGAGGAAAGTTAAAAATAATAAAGGAGGGGGTAGAAGGGAAGATTGAAAAACTGGAGGAGCACTGTGAATCTTTAACCCATCACATAACTGATATCAAGAACCAAGCTAAAATAGCCTGTGATGATGTCGATACACACGTCAAAAAAGTTTGTGAAGAAGTCAGAAAACATGGCGGTGATATAAAATGTGAGATGAATAAAATTCGTGACGACGAAAGTAAAAAGTTACAGTCATTACATGACGATATGATCCAAATGAAAAGTTCTCTACAGAACAGTTTGAAATATGTGAATGAAGTGTTAAATGGTAAATCTACATTTCCAGTTGTAGATGCTTTAACCAATGTACAAACACTGACTGAAGATAGCAGATCAACTAGTTTAGATATACCCACAGTAAGATATGTCCATTATCCTATGGTAGATATAGATGTTAAAACTTTACAACTACTACTAGGTGCGATGGAAATAATGGAGTCACGTACCTGGACATCTAGTTTTAGTTTGAATCAGATAGTGAAGACAGATGAGTACTACTGGGGTGATGATGTAATGATACAAGGAATGTCATGGCGTGTAGTTGTTAAACATCGTACAAATACATCAGGGTTAGGATCGTACCTGCATCTGAGAAAAAAGAAAGATAAAGCAGTTAAAACCCTTACAGCCAGTTGGACACTAAAACTATTAAATATAAAGAATGTAAGTAAATCTAAAGTGAGACAAGGTACATATACATTTACACCTGGTGGTGACGGATATGGTAGTGGTTACTTTACAGCGTGGAATAAACTAGAGGATGTCACGGCAGGGTTTATAAACAGCAGTAAAACATTTAACATACAAGCTTCTGTACAAATAAACAACATAGAACGATAGATGGGTGTCATCATAATACAAATAAGGACATATATTAATTGATCCACAGGACATATCTCTACTCTAAAATATGTTAGTTCCATCAAAAACAAATGGAACTTGGTTATTTGTATGTCAAATGAAATAGATTTTAATGTTTAGTTTACAACTGGTCCCTGGATCCATTAACTTGATATGATATGTATTGTTTATATCTTCCAATGTCTGTAGTTTGTCTTGTCCACAGGTTTGTTTTATCGATTTTGTTTTGTGTGTAGTGCGGTCCTCCTTCAGTAACTAACAGAATAAGGTCTTATATAAAATGCGGTCAACATATACAAATCAGTGCCACCTAAAAGTGTCGGATAACATCTTTATTTCGTGGCTGAATCCAAGCTCGAATATTATCAAAAATAGATATTTAATTTTTAATCAAATGACAATCAACCAATTGAATTTCGGGGGCTTTTCTATTTTATAAGCTGTATCTGTAGCTGTATAAGCAACACCCTGAACTGACCTGGATAAACATATATCATGATATCAGGTTAACCAGACATATAAAAGTGATTTTCCAGCGCGTTTTATCCTTGTCGGTGGTGCAGGACGGAGGCCTGACAAGGAAAGGTGTCGAGTCGTTCAGATTGGACGGAGAAGCGTGATCCTGGGTATATGTTAGTGTGCACGTTAAAGACACCTTGTCAGAATTTGAAATAAGAGTAGGTATAAAAGTGTATTAGCAACAATCTTAACTCAAATAGTAAAATATTTATTACCCGGAAAATTTGTATCCATTTTTAAGTAAAAGGAAAATGGTGTGTTATAATAAATATATTTTTGTGTGAAGAAAGTATTATTATCATTATAATGTTATAGTATTTTTTGTGTTTATATTAGGATTATTATGTCACGCTAAAGTAATATTTATACCAACTGGGTAAATTGTCATCACAGCGAATGACAGAAGGGAGCTAACTCTGTTTATTGGAGGGTATTTCACATCAGTATATAGTGTCTAATATACTGGTAGTAAAACACAGTTCTGTGGGTAATTGTAAGGCGGTATTTTCCAATTTCCAATCCACCCTCACTTCAACCTGGTCTTACTCCACGTACATGTATATTCCCTTCAACCTGTTGTTAATCCATGTATATTTGTTAACGAGTATTAAAATTTCTAAGGAGCATTGTAAATACGGTATTTTTGCCTTCTGTTTTAATTTTACTGATAATAAATGGCCTGCGTTCACAAGTTGTTGCCGGAAAAGGGGGTTACCTCCGTAACGAAATATCGCGGAAAGCTTAAAATCAATCGAGTCCATCCTCTATTGAGAGAAAGACGGGTCTATATAGGAGAGTGGACAGACAACCCTACTCTTTGTCCCTGCTAATAAGGGTCCATAGAAGAGGTTGAACAGACGACCATATTCCTTGTCACGTTCAAGCCGGGAATCGAAACCATACCACTTGACTTGATAACAGACCTTGTCATCTCACTAGACCCCCCCCCCCCAGGCGCGGATCCAGGATTTTTTGCCAAGGGGGGTCTAGGTTTGATAATTGGTTAACTAATTGCGGTGGGCTACAGCGCCGAAGGCGCTGAACCGGGTTTTGGGGCCCTCCACCAGAAAAGTTTGGTAAATTAGATTCAATTTGGTGCATTCTAATGTATTTCCGGAAGGTAAATTCCAAAATTACAGGTCTAAAAATCGCTCGTACGTCTATGGGATTTATTAATGTTCCGTGTGTATTTCAACTCGGTACCCAATATAATATATCATTCTATCGTCAATAACAATTTATGTGTCCCTTGTGATAAATAAAACCCAATAGAATATCGATGCCATCAACCCCACTGATGTAATGATTGCTGCTACTGAGAGCCGCTAATGCAAATGTTTAACTCTAAAACAGCTTCAAAATTGCTTTAACTATAGAATGATAAAAAATGGTTCTTTGCGAGGAGTAACGAAGGAATAAAAGAGAGCAAAATAATGACTAGAGAAGCCTCGCCGAAACGTCGCTCAGTAATAAGCAGTAATTGTATTCCATCGAATGTGGCCTGTGTGGATCTTTTACTAGCACTCCAATTTGTACACGGAACCTCGGTTTTTCGTAATATCCGAACGACTAGACAGCTGTCCTTGTCGGGCTCTAACAATATAACAAAGAATAAAAATGGTATTGAGGAATAATCAAATAGTAATTATATCAGTTATGACATGACAGAAACTTCTGTGTTCATATCAAAACACCCATCTTACTATGCTCGATATTTCACGAAAGACTTTATTCTCTTAAAAACTTTTCGTAAAATGTTATTTGTATGACGCGAGCTATTATACGTCATGTTTTGAAGGAAAAAAAAGTAGCGTCCCAACAATTAGTCGTTTATGATACTTTTTGCCCTCCCCCAACAGGTCTCATTATAAGATTCTTTTGAATAATCTGCTAATTACTGAGTATTCGTTGCTAACTGGGTTTTGTGTAAGTCTTGTTGTAAAATAAAACACGCTATAAGATTACTTCAAAAAGTCGTGAATCGCGTTTAATACAGTTTCACAAAGACAGATAAAATGATTTTCTTACCTGAACTTTTGTGTAAAAACAAAAATACCACATACTAAAATATTGTGGTCCAAAGTCACATCTCGTAGGATAAACTACAGACGTTTTAACAAAATAAATCGATCATTTGTCAGGAACTTTTCAAATGCCCATAATCATGTCTATTAAACTTTCAAATTAGTCTAGGTTCCTTTTTCTGAGCATCCATGATGCAGGTCCGTAGCTTGCTGGGGTGTATTTTTCCCGTTGAGCAAGTATATAGCCTTGCTATGGAAAAAAGGAGGGCGCTAAGGGGGAGGGGGGCATCTGGGTCACTTGTCCAGGGCCCTGTGGGTAAGATTCGAATCGGATTCTGTTTTATAACTTTGGAAAAAGATGGTAAATTAAAAACTATAAATCACTTGCCATAGCCTTAGTGCCGTGGAACCCCGACCGTTCTCGTTCTCTTCGATGCTATCGTCATTGTCAGGGCCTGAAGACTGACTGGTATTCGATCATTAAAAACGAACCTGAAAGCGAAACTTTTACTTTCGTCTTCGTTTTATTAGGCGCCAAGATAAACATTAAGTGACCCTAGAGACTGTATGCCTTTCAAAACGTTTGACCGAGTTGCTTGTCCCAGGGCCTGGATGTCGCTGTCGCGGGCAATGAAATAAAGCCCACCTAATGTTTTTTTTGATGGATTATATATCTGTAATATGCGTCGATTCAGAATCCGTGTGATGCCAAATTAGTATTCCAATAAGACGGCTTAATTCAAAACGTGAGCACATTTCGATGATAGCAATGTGATGGTATTATACGTCAAATAATAGGTTTTCGGGATAGACAAATTAATATCTGAACTGCAAAATGTGCCATGACCGAACAAAACACCAATATGGTACTCAAATTCGACAAAATATCTATGCCCAGGAGACCATGGAGGAAAATAGTATAGTTAGCAATTCATAAATAGATATTTAATTTTTAATCAAATGACAATCAACCAATTGAATTTCGGGGGCTTTTCTATTTTATAAGCTGTATCTGTAGCTGTATAAGCAACACCCTGAACTGACCTCGATAAACATATATCATGATATCAGGTTAACCAGACATATAAAAGTGATTTTCCAGCGCGTTTTATCCTTGTCGGTGGTGCAGGACGGAGGCCTGACAAGGAAAGGTGTCGAGTCGTTCAGATTGGACGGAGAAGCGTGATCCTGGGTATATGTTAGTGTGCACGTTAAAGACACCTTGTCAGAATTTGAAATAAGAGTAGGTATAAAAGTGTATTAGCAACAATCTTAACTCAAATAGTAAAATATTTATTACCCGGAAAATTTGTATCCATTTTTAAGTAAAAGGAAAATGGTGTGTTATAATAAATATATTTTTGTGTGAAGAAAGTATTATTATCATTATAATGTTATAGTATTTTTTGTGTTTATATTAGGATTATTATGTCACGCTAAAGTAATATTTATACCAACTGGGTAAATTGTCATCACAGCGAATGACAGAAGGGAGCTAACTCTGTTTATTGGAGGGTATTTCACATCAGTATATAGTGTCTAATATACTGGTAGTAAAACACAGTTCTGTGGGTAATTGTAAGGCGGTATTTTCCAATTTCCAATCCACCCTCACTTCAACCTGGTCTTACTCCATGTACATGTATATTCCCTTCAACCTGTTGTTAATCCATGTATATTTGTTAACGAGTATTAAAATTTCTAAGGAGCATTGTAAATACGGTATTTTTGCCTTCTGTTTTAATTTTACTGATAATAAATGGCCTGCGTTCACAAGTTGTTGCCGGAAAAGGGGGTTACCTCCGTAACGAAATATCGCGGAAAGCTTAAAATCAATCGAGTCCATCCTCTATTGAGAGAAAGACGGGTCTATATAGGAGAGTGGACAGACAACCCTACTCTTTGTCCCTGCTAATAAGGGTCCATAGAAGAGGTTGAACAGACGACCATATTCCTTGTCACGTTCAAGCCGGGAATCGAAACCATACCACTTGACTTGATAACAGACCTTGTCATCTCACTAGACCCCCCCCCCCCAGGCGCGGATCCAGGATTTTTTGCCAAGGGGGGTCTAGGTTTGATAATTGGTTAACTAATTGCGGTGGGCTACAGCGCCGAAGGCGCTGAACCGGGTTTTGGGGCCCTCCACCAGAAAAGTTTGGTAAATTAGATTCAATTTGGTGCATTCTAATGTATTTCCGGAAGGTAAATTCCAAAATTACAGGTCTAAAAATCGCTCGTACGTCTATGGGATTTATTAATGTTCCGTGTGTATTTCAACTCGGTACCCAATATAATATATCATTCTATCGTCAATAACAATTTATGTGTCCCTTGTGATAAATAAAACCCAATAGAATATCGATGCCATCAACCCCACTGATGTAATGATTGCTGCTACTGAGAGCCGCTAATGCAAATGTTTAACTCTAAAACAGCTTCAAAATTGCTTTAACTATAGAATGATAAAAAATGGTTCTTTGCGAGGAGTAACGAAGGAATAAAAGAGAGCAAAATAATGACTAGAGAAGCCTCGCCGAAACGTCGCTCAGTAATAAGCAGTAATTGTATTCCATCGAATGTGGCCTGTGTGGATCTTTTACTAGCACTCCAATTTGTACACGGAACCTCGGTTTTTCGTAATATCCGAACGACTAGACAGCTGTCCTTGTCGGGCTCTAACAATATAACAAAGAATAAAAATGGTATTGAGGAATAATCAAATAGTAATTATATCAGTTATGACATGACAGAAACTTCTGTGTTCATATCAAAACACCCATCTTACTATGCTCGATATTTCACGAAAGACTTTATTCTCTTAAAAACTTTTCGTAAAATGTTATTTGTATGACGCGAGCTATTATACGTCATGTTTTGAAGGAAAAAAAAGTAGCGTCCCAACAATTAGTCGTTTATGATACTTTTTGCCCTCCCCCAACAGGTCTCATTATAAGATTCTTTTGAATAATCTGCTAATTACTGAGTATTCGTTGCTAACTGGGTTTTGTGTAAGTCTTGTTGTAAAATAAAACACGCTATAAGATTACTTCAAAAAGTCGTGAATCGCGTTTAATACAGTTTCACAAAGACAGATAAAATGATTTTCTTACCTGAACTTTTGTGTAAAAACAAAAATACCACATACTAAAATATTGTGGTCCAAAGTCACATCTCGTAGGATAAACTACAGACGTTTTAACAAAATAAATCGATCATTTGTCAGGAACTTTTCAAGTGCCCATAATCATGTCTATTAAACTTTCAAATTAGTCAAGGTTCCTTTTTCTGAGCATCCATGATGCAGGTCCGTAGCTTGCTGGGGTGTATTTTTCCCGTTGAGCAAGTATATAGCCTTGCTATGGAAAAAAGGAGGGCGCTAAGGGGGAGGGGGGCATCTGGGTCACTTGTCCAGGGCCCTGTGGGTAAGATTCGAATCGGATTCTGTTTTATAACTTTGGAAAAAGATGGTAAATTAAAAACTATAAATCACTTGCCATAGCCTTAGTGCCGTGGAACCCCGACCGTTCTCGTTCTCTTCGATGCTATCGTCATTGTCAGGGCCTGAAGACTGACTGGTATTCGATCATTAAAAACGAACCTGAAAGCGAAACTTTTACTTTCGTCTTCGTTTTATTAGGCGCCAAGATAAACATTAAGTGACCCTAGAGACTGTATGCCTTTCAAAACGTTTGACCGAGTTGCTTGTCCCAGGGCCTGGATGTCGCTGTCGCGGGCAATGAAATAAAGCCCACCTAATGTTTTTTTTGATGGATTATATATCTGTAATATGCGTCGATTCAGAATCCGTGTGATGCCAAATTAGTATTCCAATAAGACGGCTTAATTCAAAACGTGAGCACATTTCGATGATAGCAATGTGATGGTATTATACGTCAAATAATAGGTTTTCGGGATAGACAAATTAATATCTGAACTGCAAAATGTGCCATGACCGAACAAAACACCAATATGGTACTCAAATTCGACAAAATATCTATGCCCAGGAGACCATGGAGGAAAATAGTATAGTTAGCAATTCAGATATGAATTCGGCGACCTTGAAAACCTCTAGTTTCACATATTACACCATCATATTACTATTACATGTCCGTCCCTTCGTCCCCATTATCCCAGCTGGAGCAGAACTGTAGGACGTTAAACCCCATTTCATTTCGAAATGTCCCTCCAATTGTTAACAGCCTATATTGGAATACCTTTGGGTGGAACATATTTTATGTTAATACATGAATTAGGGGACCACGAAAACTTATACCGGCGACTTTATGATTTTCTCTCAAAAATGGGTCCCATTTTGAATTTGGCTTCCTAGCGGAATTCACGGTCACTTTTGGGAGCGGGGGATGTCCAAGCTCTTGAGTGCTATTCTTATAAAAACCGCTAGTATCTAGTATAATGACGATAGGGTCAATTTTGAGGATGAAGCCGAATGAGAGCGATGATGTAGTGGCTAAATAGATAAAAACAAGCGAAATCATAACCAAGCCACTTGAGTCAATGACAGACCTTATGATACAACGCGCATTCGTTAACGATTCGGCCCCCAACCCCCAAAATAAAAATACAAATTTAACGCACATTATACAGTGTAACACCACAAAGGCGAATATCAGGAAATCCCTTCGAAACATTTTATAAATATCTTCTTTTTTTTTCTTTACATGGTGACTTTTCCTTTTCACCCTCCCCCCTCCTTTCTTGCTGAATGTTGATGCGTTTGATTTCAGCTACGGTTGGAGTGAGCCTAGTTGGAACACAACAGTAGGATGTTAAACCTCATTTCATTTCATTTATTAATGCGCGTAACATCTCAAAAAGAAGATCAGTTTGACCTACTAAACATATCCACCCTTATAATAGGTACAACAAGAATATGTGACCATAACTGCATATTAGACTTCATCATGTCCGTTTAGTCGCCCATTATGATAAGTGTTTAAGTACGGGCTTCCGATTTTGACTTGAAATAAATTGAGATTGTCTTCCTTGTCTGTTTCTTGGAATATTGAGTCATTTAAGTATGTGTCCGCTATGATTATTTGCGTCTCATTGAAATTGAATAAACGACAATAACCAATCATTGTTTTAAAGAAACATATGAGAGTTTTTGTTCAGTTACGGCATTTATGGCAAGGTTTGGGGGCATTTGTGTGGAGCTTTTCACCACAACAATTCCACAAGATTTATCTCCAAAATTATTTCTCAGACCCTCTATATGCCTGTGTGGTACCACATTCCACAAGATTTTCGACTTAGAATAATTTTGATAGTGTTATGGGTCTGTGGTGTTTTATACCACAAGAGTTCCACATGATATTGGACTTAGAAAAAAAAAAATATTCTCCAAAATTATTTCTCAGACCCTCTATATGCCTGTGTGGTACCACATTCCACAAGATTTTCGACTTAGAATAATTTTGATAGTGTTATTTGTCTGTGGTGTTTTTTACCACAAGAGTTCCACAAGATATTGGACTTAGAAAAAAAAAATTCTCCAAAATTTCTTCTCAGACCCTCTATATGCCTGTGTGGTACCACATTCCACAAGATTTTCGACTTAGAATAATTTTGATAGTGTTATGGGTCTGTGTTATGATATTGGACTTAGAAAAAATCTTTTTTTTTTCCAAAATTTTTTTTGAAGCCCAATATCTTGTGGAACTCTTGTGGTAAAAAACACCACATCTGCTAATCTAGATGTTATTAGAAATGAAATAGGGTTTAACGTCCTACTATCGCGCGCAGGGTCGTATGTAGGATTTTAAAAGTCGGGGTGCAGCACAGTGGTGGGGCGCCACAGTTTGGATCAGGGCAAACAAACTCAATGGCGTGTTGGCGCCCTTAAAACAGACCGACTGATCAGTGTCTTAAAAGCATCACTGTGTGATCATAATCAAGTGTATTATTTTATTAGGTGGAGGGGGGGCGACATTTCTCGTTGCGCCGTATTTTCCTGAGGTGCAATATACTCCCTACACCACCGCTAGACACGACCCTAGTCGTGCATTGACTGAGCTAATGCAGATGGGTCTGGGAAATATTTATAAAAAAAAATTACATGTCAATCTGAACAAAAACAATATTGTTTCACGCAACCTTTAGAGTGTGAAACCCTAATAAGTATTATTGTCGCGAAACAAACGGGCGAATTCTCCTTCACGACATTTCTAACCGAATGGACCAAATTTATAAAGTACCTGTCTACCCTAATGCGATATGCAAGTGCTCCATTTAAGATTCGAATCGGATTCTGTCGTTCACCTGTTTTATAACT
Organism: Patella caerulea; assembly: GCA_036850965.1. Classification (NCBI taxonomy): domain Eukaryota; kingdom Metazoa; phylum Mollusca; class Gastropoda; family Patellidae; genus Patella; species Patella caerulea. The sequence goes on along the minus strand of JAZGQO010000021.1, from coordinate 5,481,144 downwards.
TTGGAAAAAGATGGTAAATTAAAAACTATAAATCACTTGCCATAGCCTTAGTGCCGTGGAACCCCGACCGTTCTCGTTCTCTTCGATGCTATCGTCATTGTCAGGGCCTGAAGACTGACTGGTATTCGATCATTAAAAACGAACCTGAAAGCGAAACGTTTACTTTCGTCTTCGTTTTATTAGGCGCCAAGATAAACATTAAGTGACCCTAGAGACTGTATGCCTTTCAAAACGTTTGACCGAGTTGCTTGTCCCAGGGCCTGGATGTCGCTGTCGCGGACAATGAAGTAAAGCCCACCTAATGCTTTTTTGATGGATTATATATCTGTAATATGCGTCGATTCAGAATCCGTGTGATGCCAAATTAGTATTCCAATAAGACGGCTTAATTCAAAACGTGAGCACATTTCGATGATAGCAATGTGATGGTATTATACGTCAAATAATAGGTTTTCGGGATAGACAAATTAATATCTGAACTGCAAAATGTGCCATGACCGAACAAAACACCAATATGGTACTCAAATTCGACAAAATATCTATGCCCAGGAGACCATGGAGGAAAATAGTATAGTTAGCAATTCAGATATGAATTCGGCGACCTTGAAAACCTCTAGTTTCACATATTACACCATCATATTACTATTACATGTCCGTCCCTTCGTCCCCATTATCCCAGCTGGAGCAGAACTGTAGGACGTTAAACCCCATTTCATTTCGAAATGTCCCTCCAATTGTTAACAGCCTATATTGGAATACCTTTGGATGGAACATATTTTATGTTAGTACATGAATTAGGGGACCACGAAAACTTATACCGGCGACTTTATGATTTTCTCTCAAAAATGGGTCCCATTTTGAATTTGGCTTCCTAGCGGAATTCTCGGTCACTTTTGGGAGCGGGGGATGTCCAAGCTCTTAAGTGGTATTCTTATAAAAACCGCTAGTATCTAGTATAATGACGATAGGATAAATTTTGAGGATGAAGCCGAATGAGAGCGATGATGTAGTGGCTAAATAGATAAAAACAAGCGGAATCGAAACCAAGCCACTTGAGTCAATGACAGACCTTATGATACAACGCGCATTCGTTAACGATTCGGCCCCCAACCCCGCATATTATACAGTGTAATACCACAAAGGCGAATATGAGGAAATCCCTTCGAAACATTTTATAAATATCTTCTTTTTTTTTCTTTACATGGTGACTTTCCCTTTTCACCATCCCCCCTCCTTTCTTGCTGAATGTTGATGCGTTTGATTTCAGCTACGGTTGGAGTGAGCCTAGTTGGAACACAACAGTAGGATGTTAAACCTCATTTCATTTCATTTATTAATGTGCGTAACATCTCAAAAAGAAGATCAGCTTGACTTACTAAACATATCCATCCTAATGTATAGGTACAATAAGAATACCTGACCAAAATTTGCATAATAATATTAGACTTGTCAACATGTCCGTTTAGTCGCCCATTATGATAAGTGTTTAAGTACGGGCTTCCGATTTTGACTTGAAATAAATTGAAATTGTCTTCCTTGTCTGTTTCTTGTCATTTAAGTATGTGTCCACTATGATTATTTGCGTCTCGGTTGAAATTGAATAAACGACAATAACCAATCATTGTTTTCAAGAAACATATGAGAGTTTTTGTTCAGTTACGGCATTCATGGCAAGGTTTGGGGGCATTTGTGTGGAGCTTTTCACCACAACAATTCCACAAGATATTGGACTTAGAAAAAAAAAATTCTCCAAAATTATTTCTCAGACCCTCTATATGCCTGTGTGGTACCACATTCCACAAGATTTTCGACTTAGAATAATTTTGATAGTGTTATGGGTCTGTGATGTTTTATACCACAAGAGTTCCACATGATATTGGACTTAGAAAAAAAAAAAAAAAAATTCTCCAAAATTATTTCTCAGACCCTCTATATGCCTGTGTGGTACCACATTCCACAAGATTTTCGACTTAGAATAATTTTGATAGTGTTATTTGTCTGTGGTGTTTTTTACCACAAGAGTTCCACAAGATATTGGACTTAGAAAAAAAAAAATTCTCCAAAATTTCTTCTCAGACCCTCTATATGCCTATGTGGTACCACATTCCACAAGATTTTCGACTTAGAATAATTTTGATAGTGTTATGGGTCTGTGGTGTTTTTTACCACAAGAGTTCCACAAGATATTGGACTTAGAAAAAAAAAAATTCTCCAAAATTATTTCGCAGACCCTCTATATGCCTGTGTGGTACCACATTCCACAAGATTTTCGAAATAATATGAAATTTACAAGAGAATACTGGATTTTATCGGACTTCTAGTCATTTTTTTAAGGGGAGAAATCAAAGGGAGGACGAATCCAGGTATGTCACAAAGTGTTAACCATTTTTATCAAAAAATAAAGGCATGGCAAGCATTTTTCGAGTTGGAGTGTCACCTGGAACAGACAGTAGTAAAGTTATTTTCTCTACAAAAAAACAAAAGACCACAGGATCTTAGCTTCCCCCTGATCAACCCAAACCAACATAAACCACGATTTGAGTATACCTTCACACCAACAATGGCTTTCTTTCCTTATTCGATTCCCCACACCTCCGCTATAGTTTATTGGTTACCTGTCATCACAAGTGTCTTGTACCTATCTTTATCCTATATAGGACATTAACGTCTAAATTAAGGAATTACACAAGGATGAAGTTTTAACCAGATTTGTTATATGTTCTTTATCTTAAGGCTGTTATGTCATTAAAAGAACCGATAGTTGACTAAAGAAGTTTTGTGTTTATTCTTGTGCACGACACCTATCACAACATGTTACTATGAGACGTTATGAAAGAAACGAACAATTGTCTGGTATATTTTATTTAATGTAATATTTATAATATCAACAAATACACTAATCTACAGAATATATGTACATTTCTTATTTACAGGAGATTTATATTCCCCAGTAAATATGATCTATCCCTCCCCTCTAAAAATATAATTCATATGTGATGACGCCGTACAGGTTATGGAGGGGGGGGGGTATGATATACCATATGATATCTGTTTATGTGATAACGTCATACAGGTGGTCATATCTACAAATATATAACACGTTAAAACACCTGTATGTAGTTTTAGTCAGGTAAGATATATAATACAATAAGATCAAAGTCAACAAAATAAATATAGGCCACAACTTTAGATTAATTATAATACATGAAAAACACAATCAGAATTATTTTAGAAAATATCAAATAAGTGGTATGAAGTGTTCTAAAACAACCCGTTAGCTGTATTATAGCAAACGGAGCCACATCGGCTCAGTAAGTAAGGCGTTGACTCGCTAACCTGGATTGTAAGTATTCGATCCATGTGTTTACCGAGAAAGTTCATCGGAATTTTACCGACCTGATTCCCCTTGTCAGTGGTACAGGACAAAGGACAACTTATGGTCTTTCGTATGGGACGAACAGCCGCGGTCCCGTGTGTACAATGGCGAGCGCGTAGACGACTTCTTGGTCATAGTGCTGCACATGTGTTTACCGAGAAAGTTCATCGGAATTTTCCGACCTGATTTCCCTTGTCATTGGTACAGGACGAAGGATATGACAAAGGACAACTTAAGGTCTTTCGTATGGGACGAACAGCCGCGGTCCCGTGTGTACAATGGCGAGCGCGTAGAAGAACTCTTGGCCATAGTGCTGCACCCCAGGCAACATTTCCCTCATAGCAACGTGTATCGCTGCCTTCATTAGTCCAGTCGGCACAGAACAGTAGGACGTTCAATTCGATGTCTTTTCATTTCATATATCAAACACTGCCTATATATAATATAAGAAATTTCAGTAGTAAACACTATTAATAATTAAAAACTATTTTAATACTGTGGTTTATAAATATCACATTTTTATATCACAATTATTATCTTCTAATCATCTTCTGTCGATACATTGCATAAAATTATATAAATATGTCTTCATATGCTGATCTTGGGAGAGATGAGTTTAGTACATATAGGGGTTATTTATATCGGAACAGAATATAACACTTCTACATACAAAACATACAGGAACTTACACTATACAGGAACACTTCAGGAAAGTACATAACTATATCAAATCTACCAGCTGCTGCTAAACTAAGGGGAGTCCATGCACTCGTCCAAGCCTCTCTCCTCTTCCCCCGTCCTTCTCTTCCCAGCTCGTCTCTGGTCGTCTAGTATCTACGTCTCTGGTTGTCTGTCTAACTATCAGCAAACTCATATGTGGAATTGTCTTCTTATCACGCCATGGTATGATTGCTGGCCATTGCGTATTCCTCTGAAGGCATGTAGAGCTTGTACACAGATCATATGTTGTTTGGAAATGACATGTGGGATTACATATTTAATTCGATCATAGCCAGTCCGTGTCTTAAAGGGGGAGACCACACAGTGCGCGGTGCGGGAAATGTTGCCTGGATAGCAACGCAAGGGCATACTTTTAGGACGAATTCCATCTGTCAAGGGATCTTTTACGTCGGGTCAATGTGTACACGTGGTCTCGGCTTTTCGTCGCATCCGAATGACTAGACAGCTGTCCTTGTCAGACTCTCCGGAAAATCCCGACGAACTTTAGCGGCCAACAAGGGCAGCGAATCAGCGACCGCCACGCTAGCGAGCCAGAGTCTTAGTAACTTCCTTCAAAATGTCAACTGGGGATGGGGAGTCAGGTGGAATGGTTTCGATTACCTGCTTGAACGTGACAAGGAGTGAGGTCGCTTGTCCGACCACTGCTATAAACCTTTATGCTGTAGACCCCCTCCCCCCCCTCTCTCTCTCTCTCTCTGCCTGTCTCTCTCAATAGAGGATGGACTCTATTGATTTTCAGATTTCCGCAACATTTCGTTACGGAGGTAACTTCCTATTTCGACAACAACTTGTGAACCCAGGTCATTTATTATCAATAGAATTAAACCAGAAGACAAAAATAAAGTATTCAGAATAATTACTAGGAATTGTATTACTCGTTCAGAATAATTACTAGGAATTGTATTACTCGTTAACTAAATACATATTTTGCTGATAGAGAGGAGGTACAGCATACACCGCCATAAAAATTATACACCATATCAAGTGCAGATGAAAATAATAATTTACTATAGTTTAAAACTTTTAAATAAATTACAAAGAAAATAATATAGTATAGTTGAAAACTAATAAATATACAAAATATACTAATATACTATCGTTGGAAACTATAATAAAGATATTTATGATGAAAATGATTTAATATCCATATGCTTAAAGGTTGGAGAGAATATACATGGATTAACAACAGGTTGAAGAAAATATATATGGACTAAAAGCATGTTAAAAGGAAAATACATGGATGAACAGGTTGAAGGAAGGGTAGATGGGAAATTGGAAAATACCACCTTACAATTACCCACTTAAAGGGGAAGACCAACGATTTTCAACAAGGTTTCCATAAATCTTAAATATATATTGTTAAATAATCCCCTCTGTAACAACGGCAAAAAAGTTTTTGTAAGCGAGAAATTAATTTTTATTAAAACCGGAAGTGACATAGTTGGTTCAACACGCACACTGGGCTCTATAGTTAGCATGCAAATTTGGTCTATGTTTACTGCTGTATTGTGTACTCGCATCGTCCTTTGACCGAAAATCTGATAAAATGGACTGTATATTAAGATATTATAAACACGAATTTATGTTTTGTTAACGCTTAGTACACAAAGCCGCTACGTAAATTCACTCATACTGAACAGTACACTGTGTCTCAATTCACGCCACGTGGCCAGTTGTTGACATCACGTGGTTTGATTGACACCCGCCAAGTGAGAGATGTTTCGTCTGCTTGAATGTCTTTGCACGTGCTGTGTATCCGGTGACAGATGTTTGATTTACTTCAACAGACTTGTGACACATATATATATATTCAAATCAATATATAAATTTCCAAAGTATGTCAACGTCAGACACCAACGTATTGGAATATAACATATCTCACCCATGAGTGTACAGTAGTAATGCTGTACAGAGTCGAGCCCATCCATTCTCAAGAGAAAATGAAAGAAAAAAAAAGAAAAGCCGTTCACGTCGACATTATTTTGCAAAATGCACTATAGTATATGCCCCACATGCGCATAGTTTTAGTCTGTTTATGTTGTAAAACACTGTCAGCAAGCACAAAAACATCGAAGCAGACGAAATACATGTGACTTAGAGGCTGTCTCTCAAACCACGTGATGTAAACAAATAGCCATGTGACGTGAATTGAGACACCGTGTACTGTTCAGTATGAGTGAATTTACGTAGCGGCTTTGTGTACTAAGCGTTAACAAAACATAAATTCATGTTTAAAATAACCTAATATACAGTCCATTTTATCAGATCTTTGGTCAAAGGACGATGAGTGCACACAATACAGCAGTAAACTTATGCCAAATCTGTATGCTTACTATAGAGCCCAGTGAACGTGTTGAACCAACTATATCACTTCCGGTTTTAATAAAAATCAATTTTTCGCTTACAAAAACTTTTTTGCTTTTGTTACAGAGGGGATTATTTAACAAAATATATTTAAGATTTATGGAAGCCTTGTTGAAAATCGTTGGTCTTCTCCTTTAACAGAAGTATATACAGAGTTGAAAAGTCGATATAATATATTATCAAATGGACATAAATGATGTTCAAGTTAGAGGGTGCTGTGTTACATAATTTAAATTAAATTTTCAACATATACCCTTTTCATTATCTATTTCTAAACTATTATGGCAAGACTGTCAACTTTTTTTATTTTATCTAAATCTGTCGCTATTTAATTCAAAATCGTGAACAAAATTGTCTTGCCTTACAAATCAACCACTCATGTCGAAACGTTTTGCTAAATGTATATAAACCAGTGATTGTTTCCATATAAATTGCAGTAAGACGTTAAACCCCATTTCACTTAATTTCATTTCGTTTCCATATAAATTGTATTGTTTTATTGTGCTCTATCGTTAAAGTTTCTAAATGCAACGCGCGGAATCCATGTATTATCGTTATATATTCTACTGAACATTACGTGAACAAGATCCGCCCCTCGAGACCCGGACACCTTTAAAACGACAGGGATATAAAGATAGATATAAAATCTGATACGTTTAGTCACATGGTATCAAGACAGGGATATAAAGATAGATATGAAAGCTGATTTGTTAAGTCGTGTGGTATAACCTAGCCTCATCAAAATACAGTGTGTATGTTTATTCACTTGTTATAACCTGTACGCATTATACTACTGAAATCTAACTGTGGGATAGGCGTGTATGTTTATACATGTGTTACAACATGTACCCATTATACTGAATTCAAGTGGCTGTTTTAATTCTGTAATCTGAACCGTTGTATAAAACAACCATGTAAATATAATCTGTGAATATTGCCGTAATTTAAACATAAACTGGACATTCTTTTATAACTCAATAACAATTAGTGAAGATAATTGATGTAGTTTTTACACGGGCGGTGTTTAAATGTGCTGTACATACCCGTAAAGATGGCGGCAGGAGGCGATCAAACACATAGCTGTAGTATTTGTTTAGAGGATTTTACTAAACCTAAAATACTGCCATGTTTTCACACGTTTTGTGAACATTGTATAGACGAACATATCGAAGCACATTCATATTTCAACAAGTTTAATTGTCCTAATTGTAGAACAGAGATTCAAGTACCTGATGCTGGTGCGAGTGGTTTTTCAACAAACTTTTACATCCAACCGAAAAGTGAAACACAAAATCATTTCTGTCGGAAACACAAGAAAAAAGAAATAGAATTTTATTGTCTAGATTGTTATGTTGCTGTTTGTGGTAGCTGTGTTATATTGGATCATACAACTCACTCAAAAACAGATCTCACTGACGTAGACGAAGAAATCAGAGAAGAGTTAGAAATGATAAAGTACGAGTTAGAATTGAAGGTTGATAAACTAGAAGCACACTGTGAATCTTTAACCCATCACATATCTGATATCAAAAACCAAGCTAAAATAGCCTGTGATAATGTCGATACACAGATCGAACAAGTTTGTGAAGAAGTCAGAAAACATGGCGGTGATATAAAATGTGAGATGAATAAAATTCGTGACGACGAAAGTAAAAAGTTACAGACATTACATGACGATATGATCCAAATGAAAAGTTCTCTACAGAACAGTTTGAAATATATGAATGAAGTGTTAAATGGTAAATCTACATTTCCAGTTGTAGATGCTTTAACCAATGTACAAACACTGACTGAAGATAGCAGATCAACCAGTTTAGATATACCCACAGTACGATATGTCCATTATCCTATGGTAGATATAGATGTTAAAACTTTACAACTACTACTAGGTGAGATGGAAACAATGGAGTCACCAACCTGGATATGTAGTTTTAGTTTGAATCAGATAGTGAAGACAGATTGGAACTACTGGGGTGATGATGTAATGATACAAGAAATGCCATGGTATGTAGTTGTTAAACATGAAACAGATACATCAGGATTAGGATCTTACCTGTATCTGAGAGAAGTAGAAGATAAAACAGTTAAAACCGTTACAGCTAGTTTTACACTAAAACTATTAAATATAAACAATGTAAGTAAATCTATAGTGAGACAATGTACATATACATTTACACCTGGTGCTCAAGGATGGGGTTGGCCTTGCTTTATAGAGTGGAATAAACTAGAGGATGTGATGAAAGGATTCATAAACAACAATCAGGTATTTACCTTTCAGGCTTCTGTAAAAATAAACAACATAGAACGCTACTAACATTTATATTACAGAACATAGTATGGTAGATCGGTGTCATCATAATACAAACAAGGACATATTTTAATAGAACCACGGGACATATCTCTACTCTAAAATATGTTAGTTCCATCAAAAACAAATGGAACTTGGTTATTTGTATATCAAATGAAATATATTTTAATGTTTAGTTAACAACTGGTCCCTGGATACATTCACTTGATATGGTGTTTATTGTTTATAACACCCTGAACTGACCTGGATAAACATATATCATGATATCAGGTTAACCAGACACAAAAAAGTGATTTTCCAGCGCGTTTTATCCTTGTCGGTGGTGTAGGACGGAGGCCTGACAAGGAAAGGTGTCGAGTCGTTCAGATTGGACGGAGACGCGTGATCCTGTGTATATGTTAGTGTGCACGTTAAAGACACCTTGTCAGAATTTGAAATAAGTGTAGGGATAAAAGCGTATAAGCAACAATCTTAACTCATATAGTAAAATATTTATTACCCGGAAAATTTGTATCCATTTTTAAGGAAAATGGTGTGTTATAATAAATATATTTTTGTGTGAAGAAAGTATTATTATCATTATAATCTTATAGTATTTTGCTGTGTTTATATTAGGAATATTATGTCACGCTAAAAGTAATATTTATACCAACTGGGTAAATTGTCATCACAGCGAATGACGGAAGGGAGCTAACTCTGTTAATCGGAGGGCGCTTCACATCAGTACATAGTGTCTAATAATGGTAGGAAAACACAGTTCTGTGGGTAATTGAAAGGTGGTATTTTCCAATTTCCTATCTACCCTCCCTTCAACCTGTTTTTAGTCCATGTATTTTCCCTTCAACCTGGTCTTACTCCATGTATATTCCCTTCACCCTTTAAGCATATGGATATTAAATCATTTTCATCATAAATATCTTTATTATAGTTTCCAACGATAGTATATTTCGTATGTTTATTAGTTTTGAACTATACAATATATATTGTTATTTTCTTTGTAATTTATTTAAAAGTTTTAAACTATAGTAAATTATTATTTTCATCTTTACTTGATGTGGTGTATAATCTTTTTGGCGATGTATACTGTACCTCCTCCCTATCAGCAAAATATTTAGTTATTTATTAGTTAACGAGTAATACAATCCCTAGTAATTATTCTGAACGAGTAATACAATTCCTAGTAATTATTCTGAATACTTTATTTTTGTCTTCTTGTTTAATTTTATTGATAATAAATGACCTGGGGTTCACAAGTTGTTGTCGAAATAGGGGGTTACCACCGTAACGAAATGTTGCGGAAAGCTGAAAATCAATAGAGTCCATCCTCTATTGAGAGAGAGAGAGAGAGAGAGAGGGAGAGAGAGAGGGGGGATCTATAGCATAAGGGTTTATAGCAGTGGTCGGACAGGCGACCTCACTCCTTCTCACGTTCAAGCAGGTAATCGAAACCATGCCACTTGACTCCCCATCCCCATTTGACATTTTGAAGGAAGTTACTAAGACTAAGAAAAGGAGTAGAGTCGCCTGTCGAACCTCGTGTGTTTTCTCCGGGTCCTCCGGTTTCCTCCCACTGCTAAAGACCCCTACGCGCAAGCGAATTATTGAAATAAAATTAAACCATATATTAGTCTCGAAATGACCTAGTTTGTGTCGAGTGGACGTTAAACCCCATGTCTCTCTCTATCTCGAACGTAGTAATATGAACTGGTACGGGCAGAATTATATTTTATACCCATTTTACGCTTCCGCGTACTATTTCTTATACCTAGTTATGCTAAATATGGAACAGTTTTTATCCAGATAATATTTCAGACACCTTTATTTATTTTTCTAATACTTCAAAAAAAAATGTTATAGAATTTTATTTGTGATTCATTAAGTCGCGTCGTTGCAGCAAGTCCATTAATTTGAAATGCGAAGAGGAGTAGGTAAGACATTTTGGTGTCCTCGTGGTTGGTTGTCAGTTCTAAGATATTCTCGACACTTTCAATACTAATCTTGATATATTTTGATCCGATCAAGATTAGTATTGAAAGTGTCGATAATATCTCGGCTTATGGTACATGCTTTCAGTGGTAGTGACTATCTGTCTTTCTTTTTCAAGATAATCCCAACTTTCTAACAATTTTTGAAGAGCTGGGATGAATTTTAATTGTAATGAAAAATAATAAAACTTTCTTTCTTTATTACCATCTTGCCTGTGTAGTCTTTTGCTGCACATTAAACGCAATAATTATTTTGCGTTGCAACAATATGGAGACAGGCTGCAAAACCAATAATCGAACAAGATGACCCTGCGATACAGAGAGAGGGAGAGAGAGAGGAATGGGGTTTAACGTCCACTCGACACAAACTAGGTCATTTCGGGACTAACATATGGTTTAATTCTATTTCAATAATTCCCTTGCGCGTAGGGGTCTTTAGCAGTGGGAGGAAACCGGAGTGCCCGGAGAAAACCCACGCGGTGCCCCCATCTCCATGTCACATACGCTTACATCAGGGATCGAAACCACAGTCGCAAGCCAGAGGTGACCGGCCAGCTAGATGTCGAAGCGCGGCATTCTAGACCACTAGGCCCACCCCAACCCCCCACCCTGCGATACAAGGCTAGAATGAAGATTTACAATGTGAATGGGTATCTGAAGCATATCCAAAGATTACATGCGAGCTGTTGATCAGCCATCAAGAAGATAATATCTGAACATGTTTTTTTATGTTTAAATTCCCGATCTCTCGAAAGTACCATTATGACTTAATATTTTGAATGACAATATTGGTACTGAACGAAAAACACGAGAAAACACTTGAACCAAGTGGTTTCTGCCCCCCATACAATGGTAATCCTATACACATATTTAGAGATGTGCCGTGGAATTAAAAAAGTAATGTTTTTACCCAGCTCTAAGAAAATCATCATTTAAATCAACGTGAACTCATCTTAATAGTGACCGTGCACGAATTTTCGTTTATGGTAAAATTCCATTCCTAAATTTGAAATAGTGGCTGAGCAGTAGTTTGAAAATGGCGGCTGCATTCAAATGAAAGTTGTTAATGTATTTGTATCGCACAATTCTACATGAAAATTGCGTTGGATTTTTATAAATTTGTGTCGGATGTGACAAGAAATGATTCCTTTTGGCGTCTAAAGCAGAATCACGGTGAAAAATAGACTGTAGGGATGCCAAAATAGTCTTAGAATGGAGATGAGGGAAAAGCCTTATTATCATCTTTAGTTCTCTATAAGAGAGGACAGTAGCGTAGTTAAGAACAGAGCCGAAACATTTACGTTACTTATAGTAACAATGTCTCTCCCAGTGGAAATTGTACGCTTTTATTTTTATATTGTCTTTCTTCTTTTTTCCGCACAACTTTACTACCCCTTTCTTAGTTTTTCTGAAGTTGAAATTTTCGTCATTTTGAAATCTATGGTGTTTTTTATTATCCAGGGCCTCAATGATTATTATGATGAGCCTGTTTTTACAATCTTGGTTTAAAGGTGAAATTCTTCGGAAAAAGCCTTATTGAAGTACGACCTTGGTGTGATTGCTGCTTTTCACAAATCTAAGATGCCTGTGATGACGTCATGATTGGTTTCTGGTCCATATTACTTCAAGACTTGTTTTAAATACTTTTGGCTAAATTGTAAAATTTTACAGATTTTATACTACATGTAATTCCCTTTCCTATTTGTAGTATATTCGATATTTGCTTTCTCCAAAATCTACTTTAAACGGGTGCATTATTTCTTTTTAATCAAACAATAAAAAAAAATGCTAAATAACATGATTACTTCTCCTGAATATATACTTAACTCTTCTTTGTTCAATTGTTGTCCATAACAACAATTGTTTACAGATAAATAGTGGACACCTACATGCAGAGTGGCGCTTAGTGATTTATATGTCAAATTAGAGCAGATGGGATATTTGCCAAAACCAAGTACAGTTCGAGCGCGACAATTTGAATTTTAATGAAATAATGGTTCTAACTAAGTTTAGTGCCCTTGTCATCATTGAGTTACTGTTTCGTAACTTTCCATGAAAGTATTTATTTATAGGTTTTAATATGATATCGACTTTCTTTAACTTACCAGCAGCAAGTTGTAGCATGTAATGTAACATCAGGTTGTATAATTTTCCATCAGACTCGGTAGTTGAATAGCTATGGAATAGATTTTACAGCAGGTTGTGTAATGCGGGTTATTTTGACCCTTCAATAATAACTTCTTATATCACATCCTTTATGCTATATTATGAACTTTCCACGATATAATATTTATTTAGATACACCATATTGTGCCTTTTCCCTCCACATTTAAAAATAATAGATTACTTCATATAAAAATAGGCTTTTAGTATTGTTTAAACTTTTGTAGCTTATTGCTTGGTAGTTTGTTGATTACTTGGGTTGAGACGTGATAGGCATCAGTTGTAACAACTCATGATTGCACCGTTTGCATTGAGATAATGATCTCTACAAAGATATGTTGAATTTAAATTTCATCGATCTATGTTGCTCGGTATGTCATAAGTCCATCGCCATTTTCTTGTTTCGCGAGCTTAATTCTGATTGAGAGATGACCTACCATTGGCATTTTAATTTTGTTTTCTTATTCCACTAGTCAGAACAAAATACAGTTTAACCCCCCAAAACATTGCTACAAAAAGTTTCTCAACAGATTCTGGTAGGGCTTAGTGTACTTTATCACATGCTAACAGTTTACCAAAGTAGGACCCCCGGAAAAGTGTTTATTTCAAGATGGCGCCAAAGATGGCCACCGAAACGTCTTAATGATTATAATTATGTTACTATACACTCAAATTTGATGATTTTGGTGTCTTTCCCTAGGTTTTGGGGAGCAAAGAACACATTAAGATCATTAACAGTGATGTTGGCCCATTATGTCACAAATGGACACCAACACCTCCAAATGACCGCAAATCCATAACTCATGTGATGATCTTGATGTCTGTCCCCAGGTTTTTGGGGAACAAGGAACACATTAAGAGAACAGTGGATATCACTGGGTCATTGATTCATTATGAAATTAAATTCATGACCTTCAGCTATCATCCTCCACCTCAATATCGACCTCTTGAGTATTGTTTGAATTGTCACAGATTTGCTGATCTTAGACTTCATTACTCCAGAACAGACAATGAGATCATCTACTTACGTTCTGACACAAACATGCAGTCAAAAGAACACAAAGTGTATAACATTAACCTGTTGAACGAAACTTTGGTAAACTGTTGATATGTTATAAAGTACACTAAACCCTGCCAGAATCAGTTGAGAAACCTTCTGTAGTCATTTTATTTGGGGTGAGAGGGGGGGGGGGATGAGAGTATATTTTCCATATATTCACTATCTTTTTTTAAAATGTTTATGATTATAACAATGTTTTTTGGAAAGGGCTACTTTAAGCTGTTGCAACTTGCGCCTGATCCTTTTGACGTTTGTCAATAAAATATGTTTCAAGTAACTATGGTGACGTGAAATGGATTTTACATAGCCAATACATATAGCCCGCGTTACTTTGGGTATAAAACGAAGTGAATTATATATTGTGTGTTGTGAGAATTTGAAGTTGGGAATTCTCTTATAACTCAATAACCATAGTGTGTGATTATAATTATTGTAGATTAAACGTGGACTTTGTCTAACTGTGTTGTACATATCGGTAAAGATGGCGGAAGGAGGCAAGCATACACATAGCTGTAGTATCTGTTTAGAGGATTTTACTCAACCTAAAATACTACCATGTTTTCACACGTTTTGTGAACATTGTATAGGCGACCATATCAAAGCAAATTCACATCTCAACAAGTTTAATTGTCCTAATTGTAGAACAGAGATTCAGGTACCAGATGCTGGTGCAAGTGGCTTTTCAACAAACTTTTACGTCCAACCGAAAAGTGAAACACAAAATCATTTCTGTCGGAAACACAAGAAAAAAGAAATGGAATTTTATTGTCGTGATTGTTCTGTTGCTGTTTGTGGTAGCTGTCTTTTATTGGATCATACAACTCACTCAAAAACAGATCTTACTGAAGTAGACCAAGAAATCAGAGGAAAGTTAAAACTAATAAAGGAGGGGGTAGAAGGGAAGATTGAAAAACTAGAAGCACACTGTGAATCATTAACCAATCAAATATCATATATCAAGAATCAAGCTAAAATAGCCTGTGATAGTGTTGATCAACAGGTTCAAAGAGTTTGTGAAGAAGTCAATAAACGTGGAGGTAATATAAAATGTGAGATGAATAAAATTCGCGATGAAGGAAGTAACACGTTACAGACATTACATGAAAATATGACCCAATTCAAAACTTCGCTACAGACCAGTGTTAAATATATGAATGAAGTGTTAAATGGTAAATCTACTGTTTCAGTTGTAGATGCGTTAGCCAATGTACAAACACTGACTGAAGACAGTAGATCAACCAGTTTAGATATACCTACAGTAAGATATGTCCATTATCCTATGGTAGATATAGATGTTAAAACTTTACAACTACTACTAGGTGAAATAGAAACAATGGAGTCACCAACCTGGACATCTAGTTTTAGTTTGAATCAGATACTTGAGGAAGATGTATACTACCCTGTTGGTGGATTAATAATACAAGGAATGTCATGGTGTGTTTATGTTAGACATTGTACATCTACATCAGGATTAGGGTGTTACCTGAGTTTGAGGAGAGCAGAAGATAGACAGGTTAAAACCGTAACCGGTAGTTGCACAATTAAATTATTGAATCTAAACAATGTAAGTAAATCTATAGTGGAAGAAAATACATATTCATTTACGCCTGGTGGTAAAGTATTTGGTAATGCTAGCTTTATAAAGTGGAAAAAACTACAGGAAGTGAAGAATGGGTTTATAAACAACAATAAAACATTTACTTTACAGGTTACTGTAAACATAGACAACATAGAACGATACTAACATTTATACTCTTCAAAAACAAAGTAGGGGATATTCAGAAACAATACAAAGACTGCGGAAATGCACTTTTAATAACAGGCCAATTGCCTACACAGGAACATAAACAGGTCATATGAGCGGCTTATCTGACGACCCCATTTCACTCGCTAAGAGATACATTGTCAAAAGTGAAAATGAACGTTTTTGATTTTTGTCTTAATAATGAGTAATTGATCCATCAATCCCAGACATTCAGCAATTGGTTGTGACTTGCTCCTAATCAACCGTCCAATTACGATTTGGGGCAATCTGACACACTCCTCTTGCAGTACCACGGCCAATACTTGCAGTGTTGTAATGTCAGGACTCATGGCCGGCCAAGGCATTAGCAATATCGTGACGCTGGAGGTAGTCATTCACGACACAAATGCGGTGGACAAGAGCATTATTATCTTAAAAGATCAAACGTCGACCCCACGTTGAGCAACGGGCAGAACTATCGGTGCCAGGATGAGGTCACCGTAGTACAGACCAGTGACCCCTCTTTGAACAATATGCTAGTCCGTTCTGCCAGTCATGTTGATTCCTCCCCACACCATAACAGTCCTGTCTGGCATTAACGTATGAAACAAATATACCAGGCGCGGATCCAGAGGGGGGTCCAGGTGGTCCGGATCCCCCCCCCCCCGCTCAGACTTGAAAGAATTTTCTGGCATTAACGTTAGCATGACGGTCATTTACACGCCTCCAAACGCGAGCACACCTATCGGTGAAATCCAGAGTAAATATGGAAAATGAAATGAAATGGGGTTTAACGTCCTACTCCTAACCTGGGCTAATGAAGACGGGCATACGCCATACAGTGTGCTATGGGGGAAATTTTTGCCCGGACAGCAGCGCTGCGGCCTACTCTTATATCGAATTACAACTGTCAAGTGATCTTTTACATGCACGCCATTGTGTACACGGGACCTCGGTGTTTCTACGCTGCCTACACCATTGACGTCTGTTTGCCATGAGTTAATGGAGGAACAACACGCGGTCGTCGGGCATGCAAATGGGCTGCATGTAGCACGTAGACATTCACCATGCTGAAGACGTCTCGTTGTAAATTAAACGTGACACACTAAAGCAAACATACGCCAAACAGTAAATCTTATGCAAGAACCGACAAGAAACCAAACTTGGATATGATAAACAGAACGCAGTTGTTTTCATTAACCCTTCCTTGAAGTGTCAAATTTGAAAAAAAGGAACCCTGCCCACGTGTGTGGCGCTATTGTGTGTCGCACGTGTAGCTCAGTGGTTCTGTTGGGGCGATAAATTCATCTGTGAACATACTCTCAAGCATGGCAAGTGTCAATGACTATTTATCATATCACAACCTGGATAGGTATTGTATTTCTATATCCCCGAATTTTTTGAAGAGTATATTACAGAACATGGTGCAATAGATGGGTGTCAGCATAATACATTGTTAATCCAATAAAAAAAAACATATGTCTATTGTTAGTCCAAGGGAGAGAGAGAGAACGAAATGGGGTTTAACGTCCACTCGACACAAACTAGGTCATTTCGGGACTAACATATGGTTTAATTTTATTTCAATAATTAGCTTGCGCGCAGAGGTTTTTAGCAATGGGAGGAAACTGGTGGACCCGGAGAAAACCCACGAGGTTGGACAGGCGATCTTACTCCTTGCCACGTACAACCGGGGATTCGAAATCACGCCAGTTGACTCAATGACAGGCTTTATCATACAGCGCGCGCACGCTAACCATTCAGCCCCCCCCCCCCCAATTTTCAGTCCAATAAAAGAACATATCTCTATTGTTAGTCCAATACAACGACATATATTTTTAGAATTACAGGACAATTCAGTTTGGTGTCATTATACAGCGTTATATACATACTAGTCCCTTTGTTGTGACTCGGGTGTTCAAGTTGCTGATCAAACTGTAATGTGTGTTTTGGCTGTGCTGTAATGTGCTGATCATTTGAGGAAAAATAAGTGTTCATCTTGATGAACCCCCTAACATACTAACCCTGTGATTGTAGAAAATAGACCATGCATGTTCATGTTGATGAACACCCCATGATATTAACCCGGTGATACTAGAAAATAGACCATGCATTTTTACGAGTACACTGTATGAGATATAACAAACACCGTGTTAATTAAAAATATAAATTAATAATAAATAAATATGTTATCAAGGATTTGATGGAAGTAGCTTTATAGTTGGTGAAATAGTAACATTAGTTACAACACTCATCCAATAGTAAGAAACAAATATACACCAAACTCAGTGAACTGGGATAAATTGTTGTTTGTCCCTTTTTCAAAATAATTTTAATCTTTCCTTTTGCATGTCTATTCTAACTAATATACCATTCCCGCATTTTTTTTACATCTTTATATGGTTAGTTTATTCTATAGCAGACGAATCATGAAACTTTAATAGTGCAGTATACTCTTCTACAATAGAAATGAAAACATCAAGAATATCACTGCAAATCGTATTCCGTTAATACAGCATACCGTTCTCACTAAATTAATATTAAATTATCTCTTGGACTAGGGGGGATTTTTAAAAAAAATGTGTAGAAAACCTGAAATCTACAAATAGACATTTATCGGTATACCAATTTCCGAAAATTGTTTTTCAAAACCCTGACATTTGCCTTGATCTGATTGGTATGCATCGTATATGAACAGGTACAAACTTGCTATATTTGTAATACCATGGGTCGTCTGTCAGACGTGGAGAGCGGACCTTGGGAAAACCGGTCGCCACCTCCGGCGTGTAACACATGTATCGTTTCTTACTACATACTCTGGACCAGCCCAAGATCGTCTAGTATTATTTCTAGGCCGGATATGTAATTTCTTAACTGGTTTGAAAGTATCTTTAAATGCCATTCTGACATTCCCTCATTAATGACGACTTCACGTTGTGTTTCAATATACTGCATCTTCAATAATTTCAACCACAGGAACAACAAATACCACATTTCGGTTCTACAGTTTTATATATCAAGATGCTTACAGACGGTACAATGTATATCACATTACAATAAAGTCATTCTCTGAAACCTCATACAACCAGACTCGAACGAGTCTGTCGATAGAGAAACGTTACATGCTCTCCCTTCAAGAACTACATGGCTGTCTGCCATAGCGCCCAAATCCAGTTACTTGTGTATGCCTAGATTTCCGCTATTAATTATTCAATTGGTCAAATATCACGTAATTAATTATAATGATTGGTTAAAAAGCCCATCACGTGTTTTTAGACCTTAAACATACCCCATACCATGCATACCATTACCAAATTTGGTCCGCAGACACATTCCATTAATATGGCATATGATAAATGTGTTCATTAACCCTTAGTTCAATTCATGTATCATATCAGCACAGACTTCCCTTCTGTCTTCCTCACCATATGGGGGTTGGGATGGCCTAGTGGACTAGAGTGCCACGCTTCGACCTCTAGCTGGCCGGTCACCTCTGGCTTGCGGCTGTGGTTTCGAGCCCTGGTGTGAGCGTATGTGGCATGGAGATAGGGGAGCCTTCTCAACCTCGTGGGTTTCCTCCGGGCACTCAGGTTTCCTCCCACTGCTAAAGACCCCTACGCGCAAGCGAATTATTGAAATAAAATGAAACCATATGTTAGTCCCAAAATAACCTAGTTTGTGTTGAGTGGACGTTAAACCCCATTTCTCTCTCTCTCTCCTCACCATATTTCATAACCAATTTAATTTGCATTTGAAATGAACTCATACAATAGCATATTTTGACAACGGTGAATAAATAATCAAGGTCCTAATATTATATTAGTAGCAGCGTAAGCAAATTCTGTTGTAATATACAACAACCTAAACTGGTCCCTGAAAAAGATACCGATAATCATACTGCACACAGCTAGGCATCTACTTCATACCTCGAGAATATATCACTGCGCTAAATGTCGTCCATTTAAAACGCTCACGTGATCATTTTGGGCGGGACTTATCGACTTGTAAGGTCAATGACGTATATATACTGCTATTTATACCCGAAGCACGTGGTTTATGTAAACAAATATGTCAAGTTAGCAAAATGTCGACTTCTGCTACTCCAGTAAAAGTGATATATAATATGTGCCAAGTGGTGATATTGCAATACAGTTTTAAACTGCCTTAAGAGTTTCAATCCCGTTATCTTTCAAAACAAGGTTAGATACTTATAAATTTGTCTTCGCAAACAAAGCCGCTTCTGTGAACGTATCTTTCATGGACGCCGCCATATTGAATAATTAGTGGACTATTTCGTGCTTTGGCTCTTATCTGTTTCACATCTTTCATACACACAACGGCTAAATTAACGTATTAAATTTCATTCAATATGAAAATAGAAGAGAAATAAATACTTCTAAAAATTTCTAAACGCATACTTAGTGTTTTCGACTCAAATCGTCGAGGTAGGGATTAAAATGACGGTTAATTAGGTTAGGACCCGTTCTCAGGCCAAGCTGACTGTAGACAGACAGCCAGAGTTTGGCATGACCCTTAATACATGTATATCTTGATATCAGGTTAACCAGATATATAGACGTGGTTTACCAGGGCGTGTCGAGTCATTTAGATTGGACGAAAAAGCGTATCCTGTACAAATTGGCGTGCATGTAAACGTACCATTGCTATTTAGAATTTAAAAAATAGGATGAAGCATAACAGTGTGTGAGTTACATTCTTGACTCAAATACATAACAGTACAAAATTTATTATCGAGAAAAGGTTTAAAGTAGCTAAGTCCGTAACTCAATATCATACAAAATCTTCGCCATTGAAAACACGAATGTTTTTGCAATTTAAATCAGCATTGGTGTTATGGTCTTACCTGAAAAAGGTAAGCTTCTGATATCCAATATTTAAGACAAAAAAAACCAAAACATTTTACCGCTGGTACACGAATCGTGTACCATAATGCGTTTCGGCGCCATTTGTAACAAGGTGCTCAAATAATTAGGCTAGCCATGTTCCACAAGTCATGTTCAAAAGGTGATAGCATATTTTTATTCGGAGAGCATGCGCAATAAATAGTGTTGACTGGAATAACCAGACGCTAGAAATTGTCTTTCGATTGAGACTTCTGGCGTATTTCGCCGAAAATAACTGATGACAATTCACAGTAAAACGGAAACGATTGAATGTAAAACAGTTTATATAAATTCATATCACATTATTATATGTGTTGCGACCCATTTGTGCCAATTTATAGGTCCAAAATATTAGCGATTTAGCTCTTTTAAGTTACACAGTTGTAGCAATTATTTCTCATTTTAAGTAAAGGGACAAGTTGTTTTGTATATTTGTCATGGGAATGTTATATTATTATTTGTGTTTACATTAGTATTACTATAATAGATTATTTGTTTTTATATAAGCAATATTTTTTTCGTTTGAAATTGAATGTTGATCATTCTACATATCTATTATTATAGTACACAGAAGAAAATATTCTATTTATGTACCCAAGATCTTAACCTTAGCAAAACCGCTTTCAATGTTCATTGCTTGATATTAAATACAATTGAAAATTGAATTTAATAAATATTGTTCCTGATGAAGCCATGATGCCAGAAATCATCATTAATTACTGAATCAGTAATAGATCAATAGTTGATTGTTTAGAAAACCAATGTTTTATATATTTTCTGTGTCTGTGTATTTGTAAAAGTTTTGCATACCGGTATTTGATATGAAAAAAAAGCCAATGAATGTGTTTTGAATGGGCCAAATCAAAACATGAAAGAAAATATTAACATGACACACTTATCAAAAAGCTCTACCAGTTTCCAAATAATCGAGGTCTACTATACAAGGGACATTACTCTCCTTAGCAATCAGGGTTCAGACAAGTAATTATTTGTCCATTGACTTCAATGTTAAAAGGCTGTAACATCACCGGCTGTAGCATTTCGCTCAACATTCTTTTGGTTCCAATTTTTATAGGCACAATGGAGACCACATTTGGCAATCTCCTCATCATAAATTTGTAGGGGGTTGACCATTTAGATTTTTTGCTACGAGGATTTGAAGTTGACTGGGGGGAAAAATCTCACTTCCGACACAATGATTGCTCTGCAAAAAGACACTTTACACCCCCTATCCCTCCGCTGTAATATCAACAATATTACCCCAAACTGCTATGAAATCTCAAATCTGATCCCTTTTCTCCAATTCTAGACCAAAAAGTCAACCTAAAAATGCAGGAAAAGGGGAGAAAAAAATTAAAGGAAAAATTGTCTATTAATAACTGGCACTACATAGTCTTAGTCCATACACCGCCCTGGACAACTGTTTGATTTGTTGGATGGGGGTAGCAGGTGTGCGTGTGTGGAAGGGGTGGGGGTAATCTGGCGGGAAATGAGTTCACGTTGATTTAAATGATGATTTTCTTAGAGCTCGGTAAAAACATTACTTTTTAATTCCACTGCACATCTCTAAATATGTGTATAAGATTACCATTGTATGAGGGACGGAGTGAGATAAATGTATTTTGGGGGGATGGAAATTGTCCTGGAAAGTGTTTTCTCGTGTTTATCGTTCAGTACAAATATATTGTCATTCAAAATATTAAATTGTAATGGTACTTTCGAGAGATCGGGAATTTAAACATCAAAATCACGTGGCTGATCAACAGCTCGCAGATATTCTTTGAATATGCTTCAGATACCCAATCACATTGTAAATCTTCATTCCAGCCTTGTATCGCAGGGTCATCTTGTTCGATTATCGGTTTTGCAGCCTGTCTCCATATTGTTGCAACGCAAAATAATTATTGCGTTTAATGTGCAGCAAAAGACTACCCAGGCAAGATGGTAATAAAGAAAGAAAGTTTTGTTATTTTTCATCACAATTAAAATTCATCCTAGCTCTTTAAAAATTGTTAGAAAGTTGAAAAAGAAAGACAGATAGTCATTTCCACTGAAAGCGTGTACCATAGGCCGAGATATTCTCGACACTTTCAATACTAATCTTGATCGGATCAAAATATATCAAAATTAGTATTGAAAGTGTCGAGAATATCTTAGCACTGACAACCAACCACGAGGACACCAAAATATCTTACCAACTCCTCTTCGCATTTCAAATTAATGGAGATGCTGAAAAATATTGTATTTTGCATTCTTGCTCGGGAGAAATAGACGTCCCAATCATTCTCTTGTAAACGATGATCCAAATTTGATGATAATGAGGCGGGTAAAGGAAGAAAATATCGTGAAAGGCGACTTACATCAGTAGATGTGTAGGATAAAGCCCTCGACTGAGGTTATGCTGGGGAAAGAAAGACTGGAGAAAACAACCCGAGAAAAAGAAAAACCGAGGCCGATAGGCCGAGGTTTTTCTTTTGAGGTTTTTTTTTAGGGTTTTATCTTGCTTATAAATCGTTTATGTTTACATGTAAAATGAAAAATATAAGTAAAATACGAGTATAATGTGGAAAATGAAAATACTATTGTAAAATTGGGTATTTATCTGTGAATTAAGCCCTCAGGGTTTACCCACCTAATCTGCCATGGCCTGAGTGAGAATAGGCGGGATGGGTTGAGGGGTTATGACAGGGCGACAGACAGGTAAATATATTATATACTAATAACACTGATAAGCACTACACAGCTGTTCTACAAGCAGCATGCAACATGCACAACCACTACTACAGCCATAAAATAAATATAAGTAAAAGCTTTCTACTTACTGTACACTAAACTATCCAAACTAATAATTCCAAATTCTGTGCAGTCCGAGTAATTTCCAGATTGTATAAATCTAAGAGCTAAGAGGGGCAAATATGGACCAACCACGGCCTTTATACCCAAAAAAAACATGCACGTGCTAAATTAATAAACGTCACAGACGGGCTGATCCATTCTGACCTAAGGGAGATCAGCTCACGTCTGCAACAATACATATCTCCGGTTATACCAATATTTTATTGGTGTAAATATGTTGGCGGTATAAATATATTTTTTATTTTGTTTATGAAATGTAATAAACATTTTGTTAAGCGTAGAAGGGCAATAATATATAACACCAATAATAAATCTAAATAGAATATTCCCTGTGTCATATCGTCTGCAGTGACTGATGTTGAATATAGATCAAGAAACATGTTGTTGATTGGTTCAAAGTTGCACGTGCAAATCACGGTCGGCCTTCTCATTAGTTTGGCTGGCGTGCCGCGTGGACACTGTTCAGGAGACTTTACCAAGTTGGCAAGTAGGAGTAGACAAACAGCAGATATGTGAACAAACAGGTAAATTATTTTTAATTTATTTATATACATGTATATAAAATATTGACTAGTAATACAAACATTAATTTATGTGAGCACAACCTATGTCATATCACATGAAAGATAAGCCAGTCGGGTCTACTCAGGGGCTGTGGTGACTTCAATCATAAGTTAGATTGTCGCCTATCGTGCTGGAGGACCCGGGCTCGAATTCAGGAGATCGTAGTATCGAAATCGTACTCTTCACAGCGCCTGTCCCTCCTGTTAATAGCTTTATTCTTATTTTGAAAGTATGTGTAATAGAATATTCAAATACTCGTATAATATACATGTAAATGTTTTTATTTCCATTTTTTATAGGTCATAAAAGTGAAGCCATTCGTATTTACAAATGAACCTCAAATATACAGATCAGATGTTTCTAATTATTTGTATGGGAAAGTAAAGAAACTAGCCGACCAACCGTTTTCGGCCAAAATAGTCGACTTGTCGGCCTAAATAAACGACCAACCACAAAGATGCATATTCGACGACTCGCCGCAAAACACCTCACTCGACGACCGACTTCAAGAAAAAAAACTTGACCAATTGGAAGTCTAAAATGCAAGAAATACTATAACCTTCAATATAAATATGAAATAAAGCATATAATTTGTGTTGTTTATTTCCCCTTGTTGCAACTGAATTGTTTCGATTCTCCATATGTACGTGACAGGACTTGGGATCGCCTGTCAAATCTCGTGGGTTTTCTCCGGATTCCTCCAACGTCCTTAGACCCTACGCGCAACGAATTATTGAAATAAAATTGAACGACGTGTAAGTCCCGAAATGACTTGTTTTGTGTCGATTGAGCGTTAAACCCTATCTCCCCCACATTATAGGACAGAACAGCGCTACTAAGTTTAATTTCTAACTGAAAGTAGGGTACCTTTAATGTCATACACGGAAGTGTTATTTTGGCGAGCACGTCAACAGACGTTAAAAAATCAAATTTTACACGCTATATTGATCATGAGTATATCCCAGAATTTCTTATGGGGGAAATAAAAACCTGCAGTGAAAGAATAACCCGGTACGGGTTAAAAGAAAAACCTCAGAAGAATAACCCCAAATTCCCCTATATATATTCAAAGCAGCCCCCGACTTTAAGATCGCAAGTTATTCCGAGCATAGAATTTACCCCAAAGATCAAAGAGATTTACCGTTACAGGTTTATAAGATGGTAGAAAAAAAGATGTTCTGGGTGAAAAAATAATAGACCTTTCTTGATTACCACTTTGCCGTATATGTGGTCTTTTCCTGCGTGGCTGGAATGAAGATTTACAACGTGAATTGGTTTCTGGAGCAAATCCAAATGATATGCGAGCTGTTGGTCAGCAACCAATAAAATATTTATCTCAATCATATGAACTTTTGATTTTAAAATCATCTGATGAGATATCAAAACGGTTATCCAGGGCATCATAAACACTTATTTAAAGATGGACAGTCCTAGAAATGTATGTTTTATTAATATATTATGTCAACATTACATTCTCCCCACCCCCACCACACCTACACGCCTTTTGTAGACATTTGACCCCTTATATCTCGAAAACGCCCCCTCAAATAACTGATCACCACCCATATTCTACGCAAAAAACTGGTCTAGAAAAACGTGGTCTCATAAATTCACAGCTCGGGTGGCGATTCCCGCCACCCCCTTCAGCCACCAGACTAGTTCTACTGTTCTTCTCCGTCTGGGCTAATGGAGACGGGGATACGCCAGACAGTGTGGTGTGAGGGAAATTTTTCCCGAATAGCGGCGCAAAAGCATACTCTTATACCCCCGTCAGACCGGAGTTGCGTCCTTACTGCGCTTCCACTGCGACAAAAAAATGGTCTCAAAGCGAGTCAAGATCGTCATAAGCGTGGTAACAGCGCGGTGGAAACACTAGATATCGTGCTGTGGTCTCCATGGTCGCCAATGATCGCCGAGCCACGACGTTTGTTTTGAACATGCGCATATGATCTGGAAAGCTGCGAGAACGTGATGTGGTCGCAAAAGTCCTTATGGCGCTGCTACGGCGACAAAAAAAGTTTTCAGAGCCTGACAAGATCACCCTGAGCGCTGTGGAAACACCAGATATCGCTCTGTGGTCTCCATGGTCACAAATGATCGCTTTGTCACGGCGTTTGTTTTGAGTATGTTCAAAGAAAACGCCAAGGTCCTGTCATATGACATTGAAAACCGAGAGAACGTGGTGGGTCGCGCGATAAGCGTGGTAACATCTCTATGAATGTAGCACACGCGCAGTACACACGTAGAAAAGACGCCGCGAAAATTGTAACATTTGCAACGGTGCCTTCATGGCGTCTTCACCACAACCCTCACGCGTTGACCGGGACCCCACCAAGCGCTCTGAGTCCTTATGGCGTTGTCATAGCGATGTTACGACGATTTCACCTCTGTTGCGGGACTGCATCGCGACCTCATGAGGCTACCTCTAAAGCATATGGCGATTTTATGAGGTTCCCACAACGTGTATGGAGTTCTTAATACGACCATGGCGCGGTTACCAAGCTTGCATTATTCGCTTATAGCGACCATGCATTTCATGCACGACTTGTTTTGAAAACGGACGATTCAAAGGCCATCTTGAAATTTCGAAAAAAAATAAACCAGCTTGCATAGTCGCCGTGATCACGTGGTGGATAAGACGTGTGGTTGAGCGACGCGGGTTCGCGATGACCGCCGTTGCAAAGCTTATAGATCTCAATCGAAACGCCATAAGCGCGGAGAGATCGTGACGAACCCGCCGCGAGAATGCTATATAAACGCATAGGTCGCAGTAAGAGAGTTTGTCATTAAACGAAATAGACAGTCTAGAATACAGCAGTCAGGAATTTGCAAGCATAGCAAAAGAGAAGATTAAAAATGCATGGAAAGCCCGTCTCAAACAAGAAAATACACATCGCTATCAATTAGACAGCAATCTTGTTGACAAGGTCTACATCTATCATCCTTCTATCAAAATATGCAAACTCATCACGAGGCTCAAAACAATAGAGGTAGTCAAAGATTACACTTATACACCAATCAAATGCCCGTGTGGACATGTTGCAACCACTTCACACCTGTTAATCAACTGCAATCAACTAAAAACAGAACGTCAACCGCTAATAGACAAACTGATAGAAAGGGGGAAATCACTTAATCTCAATTCCCTACTTTCTCCACCACCAGAAGACAGATACTGGACCTCCCAGCTCATCTGGGACTTCATACAGGAAATAGGTTTAACAAAACATATATAGCAACATGCGTAAGCCAGGTGGAACGCAAAAATGTCTCCTAGAGAGAAGCGTAACCCATCTGGCAACCTAACTAATCAATTAAAAAACACAATGCAGGACGGTGCGCAAAAATGTCCCCTCGAGGGAAACGCACCGTCCTGCAGAAATCAAATTATTATTATTATCGTTTATCATCAATTATATACTTAAATCATGATTGATTGTACATCCATGTAATTTCACATAATGTTGTATTGTAATTACAAATGGATTTGAAATAAAGAATTATAAAATGTATTTATGAATATACTATGCTTTATTTGAACCTTATGCCTACTACTACTCTTACCGGACTCTATTTCAATTTATTTTAATTCTACCTTTCATTCCATTCCATTTTTTTTTCTTCTGCCACCATTCCCCCCCCCCTCCACTGAAGCCTTATCTCAGACGAAATAATCCCAGATTAGCTGTAAGACCAGATACTCTTTTTTTTCTTCTTTCTTTTCAGGTGCTGGATTCTTCCTTCAGAGAACCAACAAACAAAAGGAATGAACACAAAAAACGAAGATGAAACAGAACCACCATACCGGACAACAAAACCAAATGGAAGGAAGAATGGATCAGGCCTATCACTCACCGACAAGCCCCAAGGAAGAGTTGCACCGCCCTGCCATTCTACCGGACAGAACGACCAGACCGACAAAATGACCAAATATATATATATGTACATATCATGTCTTTGTATGTAAATGTTCTTGTCTGTTCGTAATTGTCCATTTTGTCTATATGTTCGTCCATGTTTATGTATGTCTTGCACTGTGCTCATCTGTCTATGTCTGTGATCGTCTCAAATAGCACTTTTTTACTTTACACCAGTTAGTCAATGTTTCTGTACATATATATATAAATATATTCAATTATCTATTTTCCACTAATCACTTTGTAAATATTCTCACATACACAAATAACATGTTATTGTCTGCGATATCACCTCGGTGGAAGCGGACGTTAAATAAAGCTATTTCACACACAGTAAGAACGCGACTTTTTTAAGTTTGTAATTTTGGGACATTTTTCCGCGTTGTGTTCACGCTTACCGACGATCTTGTGTATTTCCAGGCCGCCGTTCGGTCGCAGAGCGCAGTAGGGTCACCACTCCGGTCTGACGGGGGCTTTATGTCGAATTCCAACTACTAAGAGTTCTTTTACGTGCACGCGAATGTATTTCGTCTATTTATAGAAAATCTCTCTATGTCTCTTTTCTCCCCGTTTGCATGCCCATTTTTATTGATTTTTTTTTTGGTCTAGGACGGACGAAGAGGTTTTGAATTAATATTTTCTGTCAGGTTTTGGTAAATATTCATAATAACGGAGTTATCAGGTTGGCTACGGTGATATGTACGGCAACTAGTTACATGTTTTAGTATATGCTTCTTCAAGTTTGGGTATCTCAAAGAATCGAGAATAAACATTGAAGCCAATGGGGAAATTAATGGTGCCTCCATGTGAAGCGCGCTCCAATAAACAGAGTTAGTTCCCTTCCGTCATTCGCCATCAAGACAATTTATTCACTTGGGATACCATTACCTTTGTATCGAATTCCAACTGCCACAGGATCTATTACGTGCACGTCAATGTGTACACGGGACCTTCGTCCCATCCGAATGGCTAGACAGCTTTCCTTGTCAGGTCCTCTTCTGCATCACTGACAAGGAGAAACCACGCCGAAAATCGAGATGAACTTTCTCGGCCAATGCAGGGATCGAACACCCGACCTCCAGGCTAGCGACTAGCGCCTTACCCACTCAGCCACTGCGATTCCCTTTTTACCGTGACATTTTACCGTGACATAATAATAATAATATAAACACAAATTATACTATAACATTATTATGACAATAAAACTTTCCCCAGACAAATACACATCTTTTCTCTTTTACTTTCTCTATTACTTAAAAAGAGTAAAAATTAGACATTAATAAACTTATTAAATAATACTATAACATTATAATGACAATAAAACTTTCTTCAGACAACAATATACAACAAAAATATACAACACATCTTTTCACTTTTACTTAAAAAGAATAAAAATTGATACATTTTTTCGGTAATAAATATTTTACTGTTTGAGTTAAGATTGTTGCTTATACACTTTTATCCCTACACTTATTTCAAATTCTGACAAGGTTTCTTTAACGTGCACACTAACATATACATAGGATCACGCTTCTCCGTCCAATCTGTACATGGCGAAAGCGGAAAATACAAACTTAATTTAACCATATGATGAATAGTTGTAACGTACTCTACATGTAAACTAGGTTGGTAATGATAGTTGTAACATACCCTACATGTAACCTAGGTTGGTAATGATGGTTGTAACATATCTCACATGTGGACGTTAAACCTCATTTCTCCCCTACATGTTTTTAATGATTATTATAGTATAACTTTAGACAAAATTTAACTTTAATCTCCGAAATATTGTCAGCAACCCAACTCGTCAATAAATATGAATAGTTCTCAGTATAACATTATATGATGCATATCACGAGAAACATTTATAAACGATGACGCATCTTCCTGTGTTTAGCCACCCATAGAATAAAGTTAAGTTATAGCTAGTTTGTTTGAAATTACATAATAACGTAGGTTATGGGTTATTTATTGTCACTACGGGTATATGTGTTATTTGTCAGCCCAGTGATTTGAGAATGTAGTATATGTAAGGTACAGGAGAGTTGGGCTTATCATAGGCGCACGGGATCGATGACAGTTGGGGGTGGGGCAGTGAGCGGCGCCGGTCTTCCTCGAGAGGCGAAGAAGCGGCGCCGAACTTGTATGGACCCCCCCCCCCCCACATTAGCTTTCGGGCACTTTATTTTGCCAAGTAGATAACATAACTCTTTCTTTTCACTTTACCCGTCTGCCCCAAAAGTCAGCTTGCCCGATAGTTAGGGGGTAGCTGCCTCCCTGTCCCCCTGGCTCGTACGTCTATGGGATTTATTAATGTTCCGTGTGTATTTCAACTCGGTACCCAATATAATATATCATTCTATCGTCAATAACAATTTCTGTGTCCCTTGTGATAAATAAAACCCAATAGAATATCGATGCCGTCAACCCCACTGATGTAATGACTGCTGCTACTGAGAGCCGCTAATGCAAATGTTTAACCCTAAAACAGCTTCAAAATTGCTTTGACTATAGAATGATAAAAAATGGTTCTTTGCGAGGAGTAACGAAGGCATAAAAGAGAGCAAAATAATGACTAGAGAAGCCTCGCCGAAACGTCGCTCAGTAATAAGCAGTAATTGTATTCCGTCGAATGTGACCTGTGTGGATCTTTCACTAGCACGCCAATTTGTACACGGAACCTCGGTTTTTCGTAATATCCGAACGACTAGACAGCTGTCCTTGTCGGGTCCTAACAATATAACAAAGAATAAAAAGGGTATTGAGGAATAATCAAATAGTAATTATATCAGTTATGACATGACAGAAACTTCTCTGTTCATATCAAAACACCCATCTTACTATGCCCGATATTTCACGAAAGACTTTATTCTCTTAAAAACTTTTCGTAAAATGTTATTTGTATGACGCGAGCTATTATACGTCATGTTTTGAAGGAAAAAAAAGTAGCGTCCCAACAATTAGTCGTTTATGATACTTTTTGCCCTCCCCAAAAAGGTCTCATTATAAGATTCTTTTGAATAATCTGCTAATTACTGAGTATTCGTTGCTAACTGGGTTTTGTGTAAGTCTTGTTGTAAAATAAAACACGCTATAAGATTACTTCAAAAAGTCGTGAATCGCATTTAATACAGTTTCACAAAGACAGATAAAATGATTTTCTTACCTGAACTTTTGTGTAAAAACAAAAATACCACATACTAAAATACTGTGGTCCAAAGTCACATCTCGTAGGATAAACTACAGACGTTTTAACAAAATAAATCGATCATTTGTCAGGAACTTTTCAAATGCCCATAATCATGTCTATTAAACTTTCAAATTAGTCAAGGTTCCTTTTTCTGAGCATCCATGATGCAGGTCCGTAGCTTGCTGGGGTGTATTTTTCCCGTTGAGCAAGTATATAGCCTTGCTATGGAAAAAAGGAGGGCCCTAAGGGGGAGGGGGGCATCTGGGTCACTTGTCCAGGGCCCTGTGGGTAAGATTCGAATCGGATTCTGTTTTATAACTTTGGAAAAAGATGGTAAATTAAAAACTATAAATCACTTGCCATAGCCTTAGTGCCGTGGAACCCCGACCGTTCTCGTTCTCTTCGATGCTATCGTCATTGTCAGGGCCTGAAGACTGACTGGTATTCGATCATTAAAAACGAACCTGAAAGCGAAACTTTTACTTTCGTCTTCGTTTTATTAGGCGCCAAGATAAACATTAAGTGACCCTAGAGACTGTATGCCTTTCAAAACGTTTGACCGAGTTGCTTGTCCCAGGGCCTGGATGTCGCTGTCGCGGGCAATGAAATAAAGCCCACCTAATGTTTTTTTTGATGGATTATATATCTGTAATATGCGTCGATTCAGAATCCGTATGATGCCAAATTAGTATTCCAATAAGACGGCTTAATTCAAAACGTGAGCACATTTCGATGATAGCAATGTGATGGTATTATACGTCAAATAATAGGTTTTCGGGATAGACAAATTAATATCTGAACTGCAAAATGTGCCATGACCGAACAAAACACCAATATGGTACTCAAATTCGACAAAATATCTATGCCCAGGAGACCATGGAGGAAAATAGTATAGTTAGCAATTCAGATATGAATTCGGCGACCTTGAAAACCTCTAGTTTCACATATTACACCATCATATTACTATTACATGTCCGTCCCTTCGTCCCCATTATCTCAGCTGGAGCAGAACTGTAGGACGTTAAACCCCATTTCATTTCGAAATGTCCCTCCAATTGTTAACAGCCTATATTGGAATACCTTTGGGTGGAACATATTTTATGTTAATACATGAATTAGGGGACCACGAAAACTTATACCGGCGACTTTATGATTTTCTCTCAAAAATGGGTCTCATTTTGAATTTGGCTTCCTAGCGGAATTCACGGTCACTTTTGGGAGCGGGGGATGTCCAAGCTCTTGAGTGCTATTCTTATAAAAACCGCTAGTATCTAGTATAATGACGATAGGGTCAATTTTGAGGATGAAGCCGAATGAGAGCGATGATGTAGTGGCTAAATAGATAAAAACAAGCGAAATCATAACCAAGCCACTTGAGTCAATGACAGACCTTATGATACAACGCGCATTCGTTAACGATTCGGCCCCCAACCCCCAAAATAAAAATACAAATTTAACGCACATTATACAGTGTAACACCACAAAGGCGAATATCAGGAAATCCCTTCGAAACATTTTATAAATATCTTCTTTTTTTTTCTTTACATGGTGACTTTTCCTTTTCACCCCCCCCCCCCTCCTTTCTTGCTGAATGTTGATGCGTTTGATTTCAGCTACGGTTGGAGTGAGCCTAGTTGGAACACAACAGTAGGATGTTAAACCTCATTTCATTTCATTTATTAATGCGCGTAACATCTCAAAAAGAAGATCAGTTTGACCTACTAAACATATCCACCCTTATAATAGGTACAACAAGAATATGTGACCATAACTGCATATTAGACTTCATCATGTCCGTTTAGTCGCCCATTATGATAAGTGTTTAAGTACGGGCTTCCGATTTTGACTTGAAATAAATTGAGATTGTCTTCCTTGTCTGTTTCTTGGAATATTGAGTCATTTAAGTATGTGTCCGCTATGATTATTTGCGTCTCATTGAAATTGAATAAACGACAATAACCAATCATTGTTTTAAAGAAACATATGAGAGTTTTTGTTCAGTTACGGCATTTATGGCAAGGTTTGGGGGCATTTCTGTGGAGCTTTTCACAACAACAATTCCACAAGATTTATCTCCAAAATTATTTCTCAGACCCTCTATATGCCTGTGTGGTACCACATTCCACAAGATTTTCGACTTAGAATAATTTTGATAGTGTTATGGGTCTTTGGTGTTTTATACCACAAGAGTTCCACATGATATTGGACTTAGAAAAAAAAAAATTCTCCAAAATTATTTCTCAGACCCTCTATATGCCTGTGTGGTACCACATTCCACAAGATTTTCGACTTAGAATAATTTTGATAGTGTTATTTGTCTGTGGTGTTTTTTACCACAAGAGTTCCACAAGATATTGGACTTAGAAAAAAAAAAATTCTCCAAAATTTCTTCTCAGACCCTCTATATGCCTGTGTGGTACCACATTCCACAAGATTTTCGACTTAGAATAATTTTGATAGTGTTATGGGTCTGTGTTATGATATTGGACTTAGAAAAAATCTTTTTTTTTTCCAAAATTTTTTTTGAAGTCCAATATCTTGTGGAACTCTTGTGGTAAAAAACACCACATCTGCTAATCTAGATGTTATTAGAAATGAAATAGGGTTTAACGTCCTACTGTCGCGCGCAGGGTCGTATGTAGGATTTTAAAAGTCGGGGTGCAGCACAGTGGTGGGGCGCCACAGTTTGGATCAGGGCAAACAAACTCAATGGCGTGTTGGCGCCCTTAAAACAGACCGACTGATCAGTGTCTTAAAAGCATCACTGTGTGATCATAATCAAGTGTATTATTTTATTAGGTGGAGGGGGGGGCGACATTTCTCGTTGCGCCGTATTTTTCTGAGGTGCAATATACTCCCTGCACCCCCGCTAGACACGACCCTAGTCGTGCATTGACTGAGCTAATGCAGATGGGTCTGGGAAATATTTATAAAAAAAAATTACATGTCAATCTGAACAAAAACAATATTGTTTCACGCAACCTTTAGAGTGTGAAACCCTAATAAGTATTATTGTCGCGAAACAAACGGGCGAATTCTCCTTCACGACATTTCTAACCGAATGGACCAAATTTATAAAGTACCTGTCTACCCTAATGCGATATGCAAGTGCTCCATTTAAGATTCGAATCGGATTCTGTCGTTCACCTGTTTTATAACTTTGGAAAAAGATGGTAAATTAAAAACTATAAATCACTTGCCATAGCCTTAGTGCCGTGGAACCCCGACCGTTCTCGTTCTCTTCGATGCTATCGTCATTGTCAGGGCCTGAAGACTGACTGGTATTCGATCATTAAAAACGAACCTGAAAGCGAAACTTTTACTTTCGTCTTCGTTTTATTAGGCGCCAAGATAAACATTAAGTGACCCTAGAGACTGTATGCCTTTCAAAACGTTTGACCGAGTTGCTTGTCCCAGGGCCTGGATGTCGCTGTCGCGGGCAATGAAGTAAAGCCCACCTAATGTTTTTTTGATGGATTATATATCTGTAATATGCGTCGATTCAGAATCCGTGTGATGCCAAATTAGTATTCCAATAAGACGGCTTAATTCAAAACGCGAGCACATTTCGATGATAGCAATGTGATGGTATTATACGTCAAATAATAGGTTTTCGGGATAGACAAATTAATATCTGAACTGCAAAATGTGCCATGACCGAACAAAACACCAATATGGTACTCAAATTCGACAAAATATCTATGCCCAGGAGACCATGGAGGAAAATAGTATAGTTAGCAATTCAGATATGAATTCGGCGACCTTGAAAACCTCTAGTTTCACATATTACACCATCATATTACTATTACATGTCCGTCCCTTCGTCCCCATTATCCCAGCTGGAGCAGAACTGTACGACGTTAAACCCCATTTCATTTCGAAATGTCCCTCCAATTGTTAACAGCCGATATTGGAATACCTTTGGGTGGAACATATTTTATGTTAATACATGAATTAGGGGACCACGAAAACTTATACCGGCGACTTTATGTTGAATTTGGCTTCCTAGCGGAATTCACGGTCACTTTTGGGAGCGGGGGATGTCCAAGCTCTTGAGTGCTATTCTTATAAAAACCGCTACTATCTAGTATAATGACGATAGGGTCAATTTTGAGGATGAAGCCGAATGAGAGCGATGATGTAGTGGCTAAATAGATAAAAACAAGCGAAATCATAACCAAGCCACTTGAGTCAATGACAGACCTTATGATACAACGCGCATTCGTTAACGATTCGGCCCCCAACCCCCAAAATAAAAATACAAATTTAACGCACATTATACAGTGTAACACCACAAAGGCGAATATCAGGAAATCCCTTCGAAACATTTTATAAATATCTTCTTTTTTTTTCTTTACATGGTGACTTTTCCTTTTCACCCTCCCCCCTCCTTTCTTGCTGAATGTTGATGCGTTTGATTTCAGCTACGGTTGGAGTGAGCCTAGTTGGAACACAACAGTAGGATGTTAAACCTCATTTCATTTCATTTATTAATGCGCGTAACATCTCAAAAAGAAGATCAGCTTGACTTACTAAACATATCCACCCTTATAATAGGTACAACAAGAATATGTGACCATAACTGCATATTAAACTTCATCATGTCCGTTTAGTCGCCCATTATGATAAGTGTTTAAGTACGGGCTTCCGATTTTGACTTGAAATAAATTGAAATTGTCTTCCTTGTCTGTTTCTTGGAATATTGAGTCATTTAAGTATGTGTCCACTATGATTATTTGCGTCTCGGTTGAAATTGAATAAACGACAATAACCAATCATTGTTTTAAAGAAACATATGAGAGTTTTTGTTCAGTTACGGCATTTATGGCAAGGTTTGGGGGCATTTGTGTGGAGCTTTTCACCACAACAATTCCATAAGATATTGGACTTAGAAAAAAAAAAAAAAATTATCTCCAAAATTATTTCTCAGACCCTCTATATGCCTGTGTGGTACCACATTCCACAAGATTTTCGACTTAGAATAATTTTGATAGTGTTATGGGTCTGTGGTGTTTTATACCACAAGAGTTCCACATGATATTGGACTTAGAAAAAAAAAAAAAATTCTCCAAAATTATTTCTCAGACCCTCTATATGCCTGTGTGGTACCACATTCCACAAGATTTTCGACTTAGAATAATTTTGATAGTGTTATTTGTCTGTGGTGTTTTTTACCACAAGAGTTCCACAAGATATTGGACTTATGGGTCTGCGGTGTTTTATACCACAAGAGTTCCACATGATATTGGACTTAGAAAAAAATCTTTTTTTTTTCCCAAAATTTTTTTTGAAGTCCAATATCTTGTGGAACTCTTGTGGTAAAAACACCACATCTGCTAATCTAGATGTTATTAGAAATGAAATAGGGTTTAACGTCCTACTGTCGCGCGCAGGGTCGTATGTAGGATTTTAAAAGTCGGAGTGCAGCACAGTGATGGGGCGCCACAGTTTGGATCAGGGCAAACAAACTCAATGGCGTGTTGGCGCCCTTAAAACAGACCGACTGATCAGTGTCTTAAGAGCATCACTGTGTGATCATAATCAAGTGTATTATTTTATTAGGTGAGGGGGCGACATTTCTCGTTGCGCCGTATTTTTCTGGGGTGAAATATACTCCCTGCACCCCCGCTAGACACGGCCCTAGTCGTGCATTGACTGAGCTAATGCAGATCGGTCTGGGAAATATTTATAAAAAAAAATTACATGTCAATCTGAACAAAAACAATATTGTTTCACGCAACCTTCAGAGTGTGAAACCCTAATAAGTATTATTGTCGCGAAACAAACGGGCGAATTCTCCTTCAGGACATTTCTAACCGAATGGACCAAATTTATAAAGTACCTGTCTACCCTAATGCGATATGCAAGTGCTCCATTTAACGCACGCGCAGTCGTAATGTTTATGTTCTGAGAAAGTGACAATATCGAAATAATATGAAATTTACAAGAGAATACTGGATTTTATCGGACTTCTAGTCATTTTTTTTTAAGGGGAGAAATCAAAGGGAGGACGAATCCAGGTATGTCACAAAGTTTTAACCATTTTTATCAAAAAATAAAGGCATGGCAAGCATTTTTCGAGTTGGAGTATCACCTGGAACAGACAGTAGTAAAGCTATTTTCTCAACAAAAAGCAAAAGACCACAGGATCTCAGCTTCCTATAACATAATGACTTATGTCATAGAGGCGTCCTGCCATATTAAAATACGTGTTAGTGATTGTAACATAAACCTGTCGCTATCAATACCCGGCTGGAGATCTTGGTAGTATTCCTTATGTTATTGCGTAACTATAACTTGTTGTTGGCATGTCTTATCTAACTTTCTTTGTCTGATAAACTATATTGAATGTTAAACCTTCATATGATGCTTGATACATTAGACAGGTGTCTAATGAGCTCCTTTGTCTCGAATACGTTTATAAACTCAGCACAGAAACGAATCTTGAGGCTGGTCCAGGAGGCCATGCTAGGCGGGCGCCTAGTTAAGGTACCTCAGGAGTACTATAGTCAGGTCTAGGAGTCGGAGACGAGACGAGAGCTTCTGGAGTTAGCACACTGGTGCTAAGCCAGGCTAATTAAGTCATGACTCCCTCCATATAGATAGTTCTACGGTCGTTTACATTACGATGTTTGTACCTAATATGTAAGAAGAAGAATAAAACTATTATTGGATGTATATACCAGTGTTGTCATCCAAGAACCTGATTAAAAGAACAAATACTGTCACATATTAATTGATGCCGTAGACCAGACCAACGCTTGAAGTCTTATACCACTAGACGACCACAGGCCACAGATTTTAGTATTCACAGGTAATTCTTTTTCTAAATCCTACCATGGCGACGGTTCCTAAAATGACATTAGTGCTATGTATTATAATTTAACTGGAAATCTGCAGTTTATCATCACGCGTCATTAAATATCATGGTGTAGTTACTAAATTTAATATATTGCCTTTCAAGCTAGTAGTGGAACAGGAAAATGGCTAAAACAAAATTGTATATATATTATTTGTTTTAAAATGCGTCATGTTGTTTTTAAAAGATTATGAATTATAATTGTTTGTTTTGAACACATATTTTGGCTTTTAAAGTTAGTAGTAGCTAAGTATTATCAGGCTAATAACTGCGAAGTGAAATGTTTTATGATTGTTTAGTTATCTGGAATTGAGTTTTATATGCGTATCCTAATTGAGAGATATAACTCTTTAAACATTCACACGGTATTAACGGTTTTGTCTCTTATAAGTTTTTGTGTTGTGTTGTTTTGTGCATATATATATATACTTATGCCCCGAGGTTTACGGGATTATTATTTGTGATGTAGTGCCCCAAATATTAATGGGAAGACCCGTTATTTACGGTAGAGAGTTTTATTTGTAATACCCCAAAGTTTTAATGGGAAATGCCCCGATATGTAACGGGAGAAGTTTATGTTAAGTGGTTTAACCCCAGGAGGGTTGTGCTCGGATTTAGAGCGAACGTATTGTCTTGTTTTGTGTTGTGTTTAAGAATTATAGAGATAAACCGTTAGTTCTTTCAAAAATATCTTATTTAAGATTGGTTAAATGTGTTCAGATCATTCATTATTCTTAAGATAAAACAATATGACTCCCTAATTTCAATTGTAAATATCGTTAGATCGTTATCTAAAGTCAAGTCTGTTCCACTTGCTAATTTGATTAAGTATTAATTAAGTTCACTCCATGATATATATGATAAGCAGATGATAAAACTTCGGCACGGGTGGCAGTTAATACTCTTCATAGCACATGTCATAACACGCCGTTTTGCCAGACGGTATGGAAAATGAAAAGACTACCGGTCAATAACAAGAGCTGAACTAAACGGAGCAGGGAAAATTCTGACCCCTCAACATTACTGGAACGAGGAAGGGCATCATATGTACCCCACCCCTACAGTTGGCTACGACAGTGCAGTAGCGGTCTAAGAAGATAATTACAGTAGTTTGTGTTCGCGATTCCACCAAATAATCGGTCTAAGAAGATAATTAGAGTAGTTTGTGTTCGCGATTCCACCATTATGTGAATAATAAGAGTAGTCTGTGTTTGTGATTCCAGGATCTCGTTTGTTTTTTTTTTTCATTGACTCGCTTGTGTGACCGATTGTGTGTATATAACTTTTAAGTTCGTGTGTTTTTCATTGAACTTTTCATTTTGTTTAAAGACATTTTTGGATATTATGACATTTTACAAGTATATATAACTTTTAAATTCGTGTGTGTTTCATTTACCTTTTCTTTTTGTTTATAGACATTTTTGTATACGACATTTTGCAAGTGTTGTTTGTTTTTATATGTCTTTTCATTCTTATTGTTATTTTTATCTTTTAAGATTAGGGTAGTTATATTCAAATTTGTAAAGGCTTTAAAAAAATATTTCATATTTTTTTCTAAAAAGAGGGAAAGGTATATAACATAATGACTTATGTCATAGAGGCGTCCTGCCATATTAAAATACGTGTTAGTGATTGTAACATAAACCTGTCGCTATCAATACCCGGCTGGAGATCTTGGTAGTATTCCTTATGTTATTGCGTAACTATAACTTGTTGTTGGCATGTCTTATCTAACTTTCTTTGTCTGATAAACTATATTGAATGTTAAACCTTCATATGATGCTTGATACATTAGACAGGTGTCTAATGAGCTCCTTTGTCTCGAATACGTTTATAAACTCAGCACAGAAACGAATCTTGAGGCTGGTCCAGGAGGCCATGCTAGGCGGGCGCCTAGTTAAGGTACCTCAGGAGTACTATAGTCAGGTCTAGGAGTCGGAGACGAGACGAGAGCTTCTGGAGTTAGCACACTGGTGCTAAGCCAGGCTAATTAAGTCATGACTCCCTCCATATAGATAGTTCTACGGTCGTTTACATTACGATGTTTGTACCTAATATGTAAGAAGAAGAATAAAACTATTATTGGATGTATATACCAGTGTTGTCATCCAAGAACCTGATTAAAAGAACAAATACTGTCACATTCCCCCTGATCAACCCAAACCAACATTAACCACGATATGAGTATACCTTCACACCAACAATGGCTTCCTATCCTTATTCCATTCCCCACACCTCCGCTATAGTTTATTGGTTACCTGTCATCACAAGTGTCTTGTACCTATCTTTATCCTATATAGAACATTGACGTCTAAATTTAGGAATTACACAAGGATGAAGTTTTAACCAGATTTGTTATATGTTCTTTATCTTAAGGCTGTTATGTCATTAAAAGAACCGATAGTTGACTAAAGAAGATTTGTGTTTATTCTTGTGCACGACACCTACCACAACATGTTACTATGAGACGTTATGAAAGAAACGAACAGTTGTCTGGTATATTTTATTTAATGTAATATTTATAATATCCAACAATACACTAATCTACAGAATATATGTACAGTGCTTATTTACAGGAGATTTATATTCCCCAGTAAATATGATCTACCCCTCCCCTCTAAAAATATAATTCATATGTGATGACGCCGTACAGGGTATGGTGGGGGGGGGGTCATATCGTATACCGTATGATATCTGTTTATGTGATAACGTCATACAGGTGGTCATATCTACAAATATATAACACGTTAAAACACCTGTATGTAGTTTAGTCAGGTAAGATATATAAAACAATAAGATCAAAGTCAACAAAATAAATATAGGCCACCCGTTTTAGACTAAATATAATAGATGAAATTTTAGTCAGGTATAATATTTGATACACCTAGATCAAAGTCAACAAAACAAATATAGGCCACCACCTTCAGATTATGAAAAACACAATCAGTATTATTTTAGAAAATATCAAATAAGTGGTATGAAGTGCTCTAAAACAACCCGTGAGCTGTATTATAGCAAACTGAGCCACAGCGGCTCAGTAATTAAGGCGTTGACTCACTAACCTGGATTATCAGTGTTCGATCCACGTGTTTACCGAGAAAGTTCATCGGAATTTTCCGACCTGATTCCTCTTGTCAGTGGTGCAGGACGAAGGACATGACAAAGGACAACTTATAGTCTTTCGTATGGGACGAACAGCCGCGGTCCCGTGTGTACAATGGCGAGCGCGTAGAAGAACTCTTGGCCATAGTGCTGCACCCCAGGCAACATTTCCCTCATAGTACAGAACAGTAGGACGTTCAATTCGATGTCTTTTC
The DNA here is from genome assembly GCA_036850965.1 of Patella caerulea. NCBI lineage: Eukaryota > Metazoa > Mollusca > Gastropoda > Patellidae > Patella > Patella caerulea. Next base: position 5,439,796 of record JAZGQO010000021.1, on the reverse strand, counting down.
ATTTCATATATCAAACACTGCCTATATATAATAACAATGGTATGGCATTAACGATTGAGACGACGGTGTTCTGCAAACGACATTAACCCTGCTCAGAACTGAGTAACAATTGTAACACTATTTTAGTGATAACAGAGATGAGTTTAGTACATATAAGGGTTATTTATATCGGAACAGAATATAACACTTCCACATACAAAACATACAGGAACTTACACTATACAGGAACACTTCAGGAAAGTACATAACTATATCAAATCTACCAGCTGCTGCTGAACTAGGGGGAGTTCATGCACTCGTCCAAGCCTCTCTTCTCTTCCCCCGTCCTTCTCTTCCCAGCTCGTCTCTGGTCGTCTAGTATCTACCTCTCTGGTCGTCTGTCTAACTATCAGCAAACTCATATGTGGAATTGTCTTCTTATCACGCCATGGTATGATTGCTGGCCATTACGTATTCCTCTAAAGTCATGTAGAGCTTGTACACAGATCATATGTAGTTTGTAAATGACATATGGGATTACATATTTAATTCGATCATAGCCAGTCCGTGTCTTAACAGAAGTATATACAAAGTTGAAAAGTCGATGTAATATATTATCAAATGGACCTAAATGATGTTCAAGTTAGAGAGTGCTGTGTTACATAATTTAAATTAAATTTTCAACATATACCCTTGTCATTATCTATTTCTAAACTATTATGGCACTATAAACCTCAGAATGCCACTTTTGGCATTTTTGTCCAAACGTCGCTAAAACGTATCAATAATTTTGCCGAGAATTTGCCACAGTGTAACGTAGTAAAAAAAAATGCCACGTTTTTCTGGAGTGCTGAAACGTAGCTTTTTAGATTGCCATGTTTTTGAAACGAGGTATTTTGTCCAGAACGAGGTTGGGTAAAAAATGCCACGTTTTCAAAACGTGGTTTTCTTCACGATAATTATTACCGGTACTTGCTATCAACATTTAGAGTCACAAAAATTAATGTTCCTACCTTCACGTGAATAATTGCAGATCTACAAATTAGATTATTTATTGGGATATCACGTGGTTAATTATGATGGTTTAATTCACTGGAATTCATCGGAATTCTATTGTGTATAATAAACATGACATTTTGTGGTTCTTCTCGCATATGTTAGATTAAATAAACACTAATTTCTTCTCTGCGATATCAGTTAGGTGGAAGCAGACGTCAAATAAAGCTATTTCACACTTATCGTCGTTAATTAGTTTATGGGTTCAATCAGGTATCACCGCAGTCGCTACTTAAAACCTATTATATATAGGTCAATGTTTTCAAGGAGTCTGATCAATCAACCATGACAATATGTTCACCTATTTTGACTGTATTTATTAATTCGACACAACATACGGTAAATAAGAGTGATTTAAATTGTTAAATAAAAGATGAAATATTTAGAATATGGATCATGTTGTCTATACAAGATTTAATCAATAGATTATTCACGGGATAACGAAACGAGCCAAATATCAAAGGGTTCATTGGCTTTAGGTCTATCGTTATTACATAATTTACTAACAGAGTGAACGCTTTTCACATAGAACTGGGTGTCTAAGTGGGTAAGACACTGGCTCGCTAGGATGGAGTTCGCGTGTTCGATCCCTGCATTGGCCGCAAACGTTCATTAAGAGTTACCGAGTTGGTTTCCCCATGTCATTGGTGTAGGGCGGGGGCCTGACAAAGGCGGCTGCCTTGTTGTTCAGATGAGACAAAATAAATTAGCATGCTCGTAAAATATTCCTTGGCAGTTGGAATTCGATATAAGAATAGGCTATAGTGCTGCTGCCTGGGCAAAAATTCCCTCATAGCACACTTTGGCGTATGCCTATCTTCATTAGTCCATTTCGTTTCATTTCATTATTGATATCCATGTGTCTTCATAATTAAACGTTTCAATTAAATGCTAATGTAGGAATGTGCATATCTTGTCTGCATATCAGTTAGGTAATGAAGGCGAGCATACGTCATACAGTGTTCTACTGTGTAAATGTCGCACAAACAGTAATTGAATACCAACTCTCAAGAGTTCTTTTACGTTCTCACTAAATGTAAACAAGACTTCGGTTCTTTGTCCGACCTGGGAAATTAGGCATTGTCCTTGTCGGAACCGTCATCCCTCGTCACTGACAGGAGTGAACCTCATTGGAACATCCCAAGGGTCTTTCGGGACCACTTCCGGGATGGAACCCGGGACCTCCAGGTTATAGAGAGAAGTGTAAGCTCTTTATCTAAATCTTACATAATACCTGTTTAAATGATATAAAACCTGTTTAAATGATATGAAACCGGGTCTAACGTTCTACCAGGCTAATGAAGGCGAGCATACATCATTTAGTGTTCTACTGTGTTAATGTCGCACAAACAGTAATTGAATACCAACTCTCAAGAGTTCTTTTACGTTCTCACTAAAAGTAAACAAGACTTCGGTTCTTTGTCCGACCTGGGAAATTAGGCATTGTCCGTATCGGACCAGTCATCCCTCGTCACTGACAGGGGTGAACCTCATTGGAAATTCCCAAGGGTCTTTCGGGACCAATTCCGGGATGGGACCCCCGATATTTGCTTGCTCCAAAATCAACTTTAAACGGGTGGATTATTTCTTTTTAAACAAACAATAAAAAAGCAAATGCTAAATATCATTATTAGTTCTCCTGAATATGTGTTCAATTGTTGTCTGGACACCTACATGCAGAATGACGCTTAGTGATTTATATGTCAAGTTTGAACAGATCGGATATTTGCCAAAACCAAGTACAGTTCGAGCGCCACAATTTGAATTTTAAAGAGATAATGCTTAGAACTAATTTCGTTGCCCTTCATTATTGAATAAAAACTGTGACATTCATGGGGTCCACAAGAAACAAACGCTACTTTTCGTACAATCAGGGACCATTATCCATGAAGTGTTGGTCCCTAAATACCAATATTGTCCTCTGCTTTCCTCAAATGGTGGGGAAAATTTATTATTCAAACTCTACTAAAAGGTTTGCATATGTTACGAATTAAATAGCGTATTTATTATTTTTCATGTATTATCATTTACAAAGATAATATTTCTTGTAAGGAATTGAATGAAATCAAAAATCAATAAACATTTTTTACCTTTTTATTCACTGAAGCCTTTCTAAAGCGTGTTTGTTATACACCGCATGTCACGTGATGTTTTTTTAAAATTTGATTAGAAACTTTCCCATGCCATAAACTACCATTAGGTCGATGAATTTCTATAGAACCTGTATTGAAAGCTGCGTATAAAATTAGCTGATTTTGTTAGCCACATTGGTGACAAGCTATTTAACCTCACTCATTTTTTTCTTTAGATGAAATAGAAGTGTAGGGAGAAAGACATCGAGGGGGTATATGGGGTTCTCCCCCTGAAATTTTAGAAAGTTTAAAGTCGATTTCCTTGCATCTGAGGCCATTTCTGAAACGAAATTGCCTCTCTCCTGTTTAATAAGCTCATAGTGAGTTAGTTCCTTTAGGAACTGTCTCTGATCGGACGAGGTCCCCTGTGGATGTCCGCTCAAAGTCACTTCCAAAAGGAACTAAATTTTAGCTTGGTGGTGGTGGGTTGGGACCCAAAGGACCACCCCTACACAACCCGTCCTGCCCATACATACATAAAATATAACCGTCTGACGGCAGTCCCTATTATTATCTATTATTGATAAACACGAACTAACTCAATTATACTAATTTTACGCAGACCTTGTGTTAAAACTCCATTATTTGCATAAATCAGGAATAAAAATCTGGAAAAGATTAAAATAAAATCTTATAAATATCTTATAAACTTATGTGCTAAAAAACGATAAGAGAACTCATGTCGAAACGGGGTGTTGGGTGGCCGAATACTTAGTTTGCGCGCGCTGTGTCATACGGCCTGTCATTGAGTCAACTGGCGTGGTTTCGAATCCCCCGGTGGTACGTGGCAAGGAGTAGATTCGCCTGTCCAACCTCGTGGGTTTTCTCCGGGTACTCCGGTTTCCTCCCACTGCTAAAGACCCCTACGCGCAAGCGAATAATTGAAATAAAATTAAACCATATGTTAGTCCAGAAATGACCTAGTTTTTTGTCGAGTGGACGTTAAACCTCATTTCTCTCCCTCATGCTATATGTATATAAACCAGTGGTTGTTTTCTATATAAATTGTATTGTTTTATTGTGCTCTACCGCTAAAGTTTCTAAATGTATTATCGTTATATATTCTACTGCACATCACGTGACCAAGATCCGCCCCTCGAAACCCCGACACCTTTACAACGACAGGGATATAAAGATAGATATAAAAGCTGATACGTTTCGTCACGTGGTATCAAGACAGGGATATAAAGATAGATATAAAAGCTGATATATTAAGTCATATGGTATAACTTGGATTAATAAACATGCATAGTATTTATTCATGTGTTATAACCTGTACGCATCAGACTACTGAAATCTAGCCGTACGATAAGCGTGTATGTTTATTCGTGTGTTACAACATGTACACATTATACTGAATTCAAGTGGCTGTTTTACGTCTGTTATTTGAACTGTTATATAAACAACCAGATAAATATAATCTGTGAATATTGCTGTAATTTAAACATAAACTGGGCATTCTCTTATAACTCAATAACCAAAATGTGTGAAGATAATTGCTGTAGTTTAAACATGGACGGTGTCTAAAAGTGTTTTACATACCCGTAAAGATGGCGACAGGAGGCGATCAATCACATAGCTGTAGTATCTGTTTAGACGATTTTACTAAACCTAAAATACTGCCATGTTTTCACACGTTTTGTCAACATTGTATAGATGATCATATCAAAGCACATTCACATTTCAACAAGTTTAATTGCCCTAATTGTAGAACAGAGATTCAAGTACCAGATGGTGGTGCGAGAGGGTTTTCAACTAACTTTTACATCCAACCGAAAAGTGAAACACAAAATCATTTCTGTCGGAAACACAAGAAAAAAGAAATAGAATTTTATTGTCGTGATTGTTCTGTTGCTGTTTGTGGTAGCTGTGTTATATTGGACCATACAACTCACTCAAAAACAGATCTTACTGAAATAGACCACGAAATCAGAGGAAAGTTAAAAATAATAAAGGAGGGGGTAGAAGGGAAGATTGAAAAACTGGAGGAGCACTGTGAATCTTTAACCCATCACATATCTGATATCAAGAACCAAGCTAAAATAGCCTGTGATGATGTCGATACACACGTCAAAAAAGTTTGTGAAGAAGTCAGAAAACATGGCGGTGATATAAAATGTGAGATGAATAAAATTCGTGACGACGAAAGTAAAAAGTTACAGTCATTACATGACGATATGATCCAAATGAAAAGTTCTCTACAGAACAGTTTGAAATACATGAATGAAGTGTTAAATTGTAAATCTACATTTCCAGTTGTAGATGCTTTAACCAATGTACAAACACTGGCTGAAGATAGCAGATCAACTAGTTTAGATATACCTACAGTAAGATATGTCCATTATCCTATGGTAGATATAGATGTTACAACGTTACAACTACTACTAGGTGAGATGGAAACAATGGAGTCACCAACCTGGACATCTAGTTTTAGTTTGAATCAGATAGTGGAGACAAATGAGCCCTACTGGGGTGATGGTGTAATAATACAAGGAATGCCATGGTATGTAGTTGTTAAACATCGTACAGATACATCAGGATTAGGATGTTACCTGAATCTGAGAGAAGTAGAAGATAAAACAGTTAAAGCCGTTACAGCTAGTTATACACTAAAACTATTAAATATAAACAATGTAAGTAAATCTATAGTGAGACAATGTACATATACATTTACACCTGGTGCTCAAGGATGGGGTTGGCCTTGCTTTATAGAGTGGAATAAACTAGAGGATGTGACGAAAGGATTCATAAACAACAATCAGTTATTTAGTGTTCGGGCTTCTGTAAAAATAAACAACATAGAACGCTACTAACATTTATATTACAGAACATAGTATGGAAGATGGGTTTCATCATAATACAAACAAGGACATATTTTAATAAAACTACAGGACATATCTCTACTCTAAAATATGTTAGTTCCATCAAAAACAAATGGAACTTGGTTATTTGTATGTCAAATGAAATATATTTTAATGTTTAGTTAACAACTGGTCCCTGGATCCATTAACTTGATATGATATTTATTGTTTATAACACCCTGAACTGACCTGGATAAACATATATCATGATATCAGATTAACCAGACATATAAAAGTGATTTTCCAGCGCGTTTTATCCTTGTCGATGGTGCAGGGCGGAGGCCTGACAAGGAAAGGTGTCGAGTCGTTCAGATTGGACGGAGACGCGTGATCCTGGGTATATGTTAGTGCGCACGTTAAAGAAACCTTGCCAGGTAGAGTTTAAATTAAGTGTAGGGATAAAAGCGTATAAGCAACAATCTTAACTCAAATAGTAAAATATTTATTACCCGGAAAATTTGTATCCATTTTTAAGTAAAAGGAAAATGGTGTGTTATAATAAATATATTTTTGTGTGAAAAAAGTATTATTATCATTATAATGTTAATGTTTTGTGTTTATATTAGGATTATTATGTCACACTAAAAGTAATATTTATACCATACCAACTGGGTAAATTGTCATCACAGCGAATGACAGAAGGGAGCTAACTCTGTTTATTGGAGGGTATTTCACATCAGTACATAGTGTCTAATACTGGTAGAAAAACAGTTAAGTGGGTAATTGTAAGGTGGTATTTTCCAATTTCCCATCTACCCTCCTTTCAACCTGTTGTTAATCCATGTATATTCCCTTCAACCTGTTGTTAATCCATGTATATCCCCTTCACCCTTTAAGCATATGGATATTATTATCATTTTCGCTATAAATATCTTTATTATAGTTTCCAACGATAGTATATTTCGTATATTTATTAGTTTTGATCTATACTATATATATTATTATTTTCTTTGTAAATTATTTAAAAGTTTTAAACTATAGTAAATTATTATTTTCATCTGCACTTGATATGGTGTATAATTTTTATGGCGGTGTATGCTGTACCTCCTCTCTATCAGCAAAATATGTATTTAGTAAACGAGTAATACAATTCCTAGTAATTATTCTGAACGAGTCATACAATTCCTAGTAATTATTCTGAATACTTTATTTTTGTCTTCTGGTTTAATTTTTAATTTTATTGATAATAAATGACCTGGGTTCACAAGTTGTTGTCGGAAAAGGGGGTTACCTCCGTAACGAAATGTTGCGGAAATCTGAAAATCAATAGAGACCATCCTCTATTGAGAGAGAGACAGAGAGAGAGAGAGAGGGGGGATGGGGTCTATAGCATAAGGGTTTATAGCAGTGGTCGGACAGGCGAACTCACTCCTTGTCACGTTCAAGCAGGTAATCGAAACCATGCCACCTGACTCCCCATCCCCAGTTGACATTTTGAAGGAAGTTAATAAGACTCTGGCTCGCTAGCGTGGCGGTCGCTGATTCGCTGCCCTTGTTGGCCGCTAAAGTTCGTCGGGATTTTCCGGAGTGTCTGACAAGGACAGCTGTCTAGTCATTCGGATGCGATGAAAAGCCCAGACCACGTGTACACATTGACCTGACGTGAAAGTTCCCTTGACAGTTTGAATTCGTCCTAAAAGTATGCCCTTGCGTTGCTATCCAGGCAACATTTCCCGCACCGCGCACTGCGTGGTGTATGCCCGTCTTTGTTAGCCCAGTCTGTGCAGATTAGTTGGCCTTAATTTTTAGACCTAACCCGCGAATGTCTACCCACCGTTCGGTGCACCGCACACCAAGAACAAAACGTTCCATTGACTTATCCATCATATTCACCAGAACGCGGGTTATATAACTTCCCCCTAGGTCCTTATGTAGCGACCCAAGTAAAAGGAAATATTGACGCATGAAAAAAAAACGAAACGAAGTACTTTAGGATTCTTTAATCAGAATTTAATCAAAATATTACGGCTAGAGATAAACGGCAGTTTTGAGTTTTGAGCGATTTTTTTTTCTGCACAGTAAACACAAATAAGACAAATTTAAACAAATTAAACTTTTGTAAACAAATTAAAATTAAAACGCAATGATGCGACAGTGGTCAAGATATCATTTTAAAAAAAGTAGGCTTATATCTGCAATTGGCAGCCGCAAATAAATAGTTTAATGACAGAAAACAAGAATATAACATGGGCTGTACTTTCTAGTAACTTTCTTGTAAATTAAATCCATCAATTAAATTATTACAAAATTAATGTAAATAATTCTGTTTTTGTTACACATCAAGCGCCCAATCTGTTTCACAGAGTTACTGCGACAGGCGTCTTTTATCTCTGTCCCAAGATGATTGTCCTTTAAAAGGTCAAACCGCTATATTTCTACGGGTGACGTCACATCATAATGTTTACCTACAAAGCATCTTTAGAAACAAAATATATATGAAGAATACTTAATATAGTTCAAGGGAAAAAATAATCCAAATGTTTCAAAAGCAAACAAACTAAAAGAAAACCGTCAAATTGATGGTCACGCGTGCGTTGTTTACATCGAACGTAGTTGGGGGGATGGCTGAATGGTTAGCACGTGCGTGCTGTGTCATAAAGCCTGTCATTGAGTCAAGTGGCGTGGTTTTGAATCCCCGGTATTACGTGAAAAAAAAGTAGGGTCGCCTGTCCTACCTCGTGGGTTCTCTCAGGGTCCTCCGGTTTCCTCCCACTGCTAACGACCCCTACGCGCAAGCGAATTATTGAAATAAAATTAAACCATATATTAGTCCCGAAATGACCTAGTTTGTGTCGAGTGGACGTTAAACCCCATGTCTCTCTCTCTCTCAAACGTAGTAATATGAACTGGTACGGGCAGAATTATATTTTATACCCATTTTACGCTTCCGCGTACTATTTCTTGTACCTAGTTATGCTAAATATGGAATATTTTTTATCCAGATAATATTTCAGACACCTTTATTTATTTTTCTAATACTTCAAAAAACTGTTATAGAATTTTATTTGTGATTCATTAAGCCGCGTCGTTGCAGCACGTCCATTAATTTGAAATGCGAAGAGGAGTAGGTAAGATATTTTGGTGTCCTCGTGGTTGGTTGTCAGTTCTAAGATATTCTCGACACTTTCAATACTAATCTTGATATATTTTGATCCGATCAAGATTAGTATTGAAAGTGTCGATAATATCTCGGCTTATGGTACATGCTTTTAGTGGTAGTGACTATCTCTCTTTCTTTTTTAAGATAATCCCAACTTTCTAACAATTTTTGAAGAGCTGGGATGAATTTTAATTGTAATGAAAAATAACAAAACTTTCTTTCTTTATTACCATCTTGCCTGTGTAGTCTTTTGCTGCACATTAAACGCAATAATTATTTTGCGTTGCAACAATGTGGAGACAGGCTGCAAAACTAATAATCGAACAAGATGACCCTGCGATACAGAGAGAGAGAGAGAGAGAGAGAGAGAGAGAGAGGGAGGGAGAGAGAGAGAGAAATGGGGTTTAACGTCCACTCGACACAAACTAGGTCATTTCGGGACTACCATATGGTTTAATTCTATTTCAATAATTCGCTTGCGCGTAGGGGTCTTTAGCAGTGGGAGGAAACCGGAGTGCCCGGAGGAAACTTACGCGGTTGAGAAAGCGCCCCCATCTCCATGTCACATACGCTTACACCAGGGATCGAAACCACAGCCGCAAGCCAAAGGTGACCGGCCAGCTAGATGTCGAAGCGCGGCACTCTAGACCACTAGGCCACCCCAACCCCCCACCCTGCGATACAAGGCTAGAATGAAGATTTACAATGTGAATGGGTATCTAAAGCATATCCAAAGATTACATGCTAGCTGTTGATCAGCCATCAAGAAGATAATATCTGAACATGTGTTTTTTTATGTTTAAATTCCCGATCTCTCGAAAGTACCATTATAATTTAATATTTTGAATGACAATATTGGTACTGAACGAAAAACACGAGAAATCACTTGAACCAAGTAGTTTCTGCCCCCCATACAATGGTAATCTTATACACATATTTAGAGATGTGCCGTGGAATTAAAAAGTAATGTTTTTACCGAGCTCTAAGAAAATCATCGTTGAAATCAACGTGAACTCATCATAATAGTGACCGTGCACGTATTTTCGTTTACGGTAAAATTCCGTTCCTAAATTTGGAATAGTGACTGAGAAGTAGTTTGAAAATGGCGGCTGCATTCAAATGAAAGTTGTTTATGTATTTGTATCGCACAATTCTACATGAAAATATCGTTGGATTTTTATAAATTTGTGTCGGATGTGACAAGAAATGATTCCTTTTGGCGACTAAAGCAGAATCACGGTGAAAAATAGACGGTAGGGATGCCAAAATAGTCTTAGAATGGAGATGAGGGAAAAGCCTTATTTTCATCTTTAGTTCTCTATAAGGGAGGACAGTAGCGTAGTTAAGAACAGAGCCGAAACATTTACGTTACTTATAGTAACTACATCTATTGTGTGTCCCATGGTAAATAATAAACGGATTTCTACGATTATGAACAAACTACTCTACTTAAGTTATTATAAACTTACCTATGTGTTTAAAATCACCTCCGGTTAAATAAAATTCATTGCACAATTAAACATCCCAACGGAAAAAAGAGGTTCTCTCTTGAAAATTCAATGTTTTTGCTTGTATTTTCGTCTGTGTTCATCACAACATCACACACGTGACGTTATGGGCTAAACCATCGTAATTATGTTGAAGGGGGTAATTTATGATAACCACGTGTGTTGTAATCAAAACAGCACACCGCCTTTTCGATCGTTTGAGTTTGGGCAACTGGAGACAATGACATTAATTTTAAACCATTTGATTGTCAGTCTACTAAATTTTATTTACCGATTATACGAATACTCGTAAATACATGTATAATATTGCTTTTCACTCCGTAATTTCACCCGTGTATATTATATATATTTTTATAAAACACATTACAGCCCGCAGTCAATCATAATTTTAATTGATCATATTTCGTATGAAAAAGACCACCGCTTCTCAATAATTTCCATATTTTATTCACGTTCCGACTGTTCATATCATTAATGTTCCTGATTAAATTACTTGTTTTTGTTCATTCGACAGATACTGAAATCGAAACATTCTTGATAAGAAAAGTTCGGGATGTCTAAACATCGTTTATCGTCTTTATAAAAATGGTTTTGTGTGTTAATTATGCAGACCGCGGGGAAAATTCGTGCAAGTTTCGCGGCACTAAATTTAACCATCTGTGTAGCATACAATAACTCCTATGACATGGTACCTTTTACGGCAATATAATTCAAAGCGTTGATTAGCTGGGGCATGATCGCGATCTACGAAATGCCATCGGAAAATTCCATTCTCCGTGGATTTCAAAATCTTATGGATAAACGGCCTTGTGAATTTCACGATTATAAAATTCTAACACACCAGAAATAATATTTAAAGAGAAATAGAAAGATATGGAACTATCTACCGATAATAAAACCGATGCGCGTATGATTTGGTGATAATAATTATTGGTATTTATCTTTAAAAAAAACGTTATATACCTATTCAATGATTCAATGGCCTCGGCTATTAATTTTGCCGAGGCAAATGTAAAATACATCGGAATTTAGGCCTACCTCGTCCACAGCAGATTGCCGGGGTTAACTGGCAGGACTGCTTAAGTTCATCATCAGGAAATATTAAAAATATTCAACGGTGATATTCAAGGCCAGTAAAACAAATGTAATTCAAAAGACAAAAATTCCCCCAGAACTCTCTAACCAAATAATTAATACAAGGCGCAAACAAAATATCGGACTGTGGGCGTATTTATGTTTGTAAACGCTCAAACTCATTACTGGGTCTCGGAGCAAAAGCTTATTCATACATGTCGCGTTCGATTATTTGCTCCGTACTTACTCGGCCAGGATCCTCGAGTACGTTTCGACATGCGCAGTGGGAATGGGTAATCAAACGGCGCGGCACTTTCTTCGGATATCAAAATGTAAGATGAACGCCACCAAACAATTGATTGTGCTCGATGTTCTGATGAATAACAACGAGCAAACATTAATCCATCAACAAACTTTAGACTTTTTCATTGGTATCTCATTGGAATTATCAAATCCAGAGAAGCGAAATATTAAAGCCCATATTATGCAGAACATACTTTAAATCACATTTTCGTTCAACCAATGTAACCTTTGGTTAGCTTTGTTAACGAGCTCCATAGCTTACAAGAATTGTAGTTAGAAGGACAAGGTTATGATCGCACAGAGACCTGTGTTAAACCTGGTAGCGAATGAAGCGTGATATAAATGATTGTAATACTGATACCTGCTCAACATGATCGTTGTTATTGCACGGAAAACCCATCCAACTTCTCTATATGATTTCTACTAAAACTAGCGTAAACCAGCAAAAGTGTGCAACAACACTGCAAATGTCTATTTGTTGCACAGTTACGCCCCAGTGAGTTTAGCAGAGGTAAAACGATCTGCGAAAAGAACAAAGGAAGATCTCCTGTCCGTGTTACAATTGCCCATTACTCCACAAACGTGAAGAAATTTATTACGGTTTTGCTAAATATTGTAAATTTCACGGATTGGAATAATCGGAGGTATGGATGGCTGTCATATTCGAATTATGCCGCCCAAGATGAATAACTATCAAATATCATACATAAACCGCGAAAAGGTCACTCAGTCGTACTCCAGGCTGTAGGCTATGTGATCATCGAGTTCGATTTACTCATGTTCACATCGGCTGGTCTGGGTGTACACATGACGCTAGGGTTTTGAAGACTTTCCTCTAATCAGATACCAAATTCAGTAGGAAGGATTCCTACTTGGAGACCCAGTCTGCTCTCTATAGCCACCATGGCTTATGACTCCATACATTGATTTGGGGAAACTGACCCGTTATCAAGAAAAAAATAATATTTAATAAACATCTCTCTGTTCTGCGAGTGGATTTTTCTAATTCTTGAAATAGTTAAACCAAGATGTAGAATCACCAAAATAAACACAACACTACTGAGACAATTGTCAACAATAATTCTTCCGTCGCCTAAACTTTATCGGAAAATATAACTTCGATCAAATAATTTATTTGCCTCCATGTTGAATAATGGGTTACTTCCAGAAGTAACCCGAACGCATTCGCGGTGGCTAGAGTAAGCGCGGCGCCAGTAATCGAACGCATCAACACAAAAATAGCCTTGCTTTGACCCCCTCATGCGAAATGATCTATTCCGATAAGTGACGTAATAAGCTTCCATTTTTTATTTCTCGGTGTCAAAGTTTGTGATAAGTTCAATTTTACAAGAGAGAACTTTTTTATTCGTTGGTATATTTAGTTGTATAATGGATTTTATTTAACCGGAGGTGATTTTAAACTCATAGGTAAGTTTATAATAACTTAAGTAGAGTAGTTTGTTCATAATCGCAGAAATCCGTTTATTATTTACCATGGGACACACAATAACAATGTCTCTCCCAGTGAAATTGTACACTTTTATTTTTATATTGTCTTTTTTCTTTTTTCCGCACAATTTTTACTACCCCTTTCTTAGTTTTTCTGAAGTTTAACTGTTCGTCATTTTGAAATCTATGAGTTTTTTTATTATCCAGGGCCTCAATGATTATTATGATGAGTTTGTTTTTAAAGGTGAAATTCTTTGGAAAAAGCCTTATTGAAGTACAATCTTGGCGTGATTGCTGCTTTTCACAAATCCAAGATGCCTGTGATGACGTCATGATTGATTCCTGGTCCATATTACCTCAAGACTTGTTTTAAATACTTCTGGCTAAAATGGAACATTTTACAGATTTTATACTACATGTAATTCTCTTTCCTATTTAAAGTATATTCGATACTTTAAACGGGTGTATTATTGCTTTTTAATCAAACAATAAAAAAATGCGAAATAACATTATTACTTCTCCTGAATATATACTTAAACTCGTCTTAGTTCAATTGTTGTCCATAACAACAATTGTTTACAGATAAATAGTGGACACCTACATGCAGAATGGCGCTTAGTGATTTATATGTAAAATTAGAGCAGATGGGATATTTGCCAAAACCAAGTACAGTTCGAGCGCCACAATTTTAATTTTAATGAAATAATGGTTCTAATTGTCATCATTGAGTTACTGTTTCGTGACTTTCCATGAACGTATTTATTTATAGCTTTTAATATGATATCGACTTTCTTTAACTTACCTGCAGCAAGTTGTATCATGTAATGTAACATCAGGTTGTATAATTTTCCCTCAGACTCGGTAGTTGAATAGCTATGGAATAGATTTTACAGCAGGTTGTGTAATGCGGGTTATATTGACCCTTCAATAATAACTTTTTATATCATATCCTTTATGCTATATTATGACCTTTCAACGAAAATAATATTTATTTAGATACACCACATTGTGCCTTTTCCCTCCACATTTAAAAATAATAGATTACTTCATATAAAAATAGGCTTTTAGTATTGTTTAAACTTTCGTAACTTATTGCTTGGTAGTTTGTTGATTACATGGGTTGAGACGTGATAGGCATCAGTTGTAACAACTCATGATTGCACCGTTTGCATTGAGATGATGATCTCTACAAAGATATGTTGAATTTAAATTTCATCGATCTATGTTGCTCGCTATGTCATAAGTCCATCGCCATTTTCTTGTTTCGCGAGCTCAATTGGTTGGCCTGTTTTAATTCTGATTGAATGCACGCCTGGAGATGACCTACCATTGGCATTTTAATTTTGTTGTCTTACTTAAATGACCGCAAATCCATAACTCATGTGATGATCTTGATGTCTATCCCCAGGTTTTTGGGGTACAAGGAACACATTAAGAGAACAGTGGATATCACTGGGTCGTTGATTCATTATGAAATTAAATTCATGATCTTCGGCTGTCCACTATCATAGACTATGTTTCAGAGCGTTCAGTTTTGAGTGTCATCCTCCACCTCAATATCGACCTCTTGCGTATTGTTTGAATTGTCACAGATTTGCTGATCTTAGACTTCATTACTCCAGAACAGACAATGAGATCATCTACTTACGTTCTGACACAAACATGCAGTCAAAAGAACACAAAGTGTATAACATTAACCTGTTGAACGAAACTTTGGTAAACTGTTGATATGTTATAAAGTACACTAAACCCTGCCAGAATCAGTTGAGAAACCTTTTGTAGTCATTTTGGGGGGGGGGGGTGAGGGGGGGGGGGGGGGTGAGGGGGTGTATTTTCCATATATGTACCTGACTTCAATCTAATTATACATGACTAATCATATTGATCATAATGTATGTAAGTAATGTCGATTCTTTTTCTCTTTTGTTTCAAAGCTACTTTGATATGATTTTTAATTGATTTATTTCTAACCTGGTATGTATCTACGTATTTAAATGATACTGTATAATATATTAATTCACTATCTTTTTTTAAAATGTTTATGATTATACCAATATTTATGGAAAGGGCTACTTTAAGCTGTTGCAACTTGCGCCTGATCCTTTTGACGTTTGTCAATAAAATATGTTTCAAGTAACTATGGTGACATGAAATAGATTTTACATAGCCAATACATATAGTCCGCGTTGCTTTGGGTATAAAACAAAGTGAATTATATATTGTGTGGTGTGAGAATTTGAAGTTGGGAATTCTCTTATAACTCAATAACCATAGTGTGTGATTATTGTAGATTAAACGTGGACTTTGTCTAACTGTGTTGTACATATCGGTAAAGATGGCGGAAGGAGACAAGCATACACATAGCTGTAGTATTTGTTTAGAGGATTTTACTCAACCTAAAATACTACCATGTTTTCACACGTTTTGTGAACATTGTATAGGCGACCATATCAAAGCACATTCACATCTCAACAAGTTTAATTGTCCTAATTGTAGAACAGAGATTCGGGTACCAGATGCTGGTGCAAGTGGCTTTTCAACTAACTTTTACATCCAACCGAAAAGTGAAACACAAAATCATTTCTGTCGGAAACACAAGAAAAAAGAAATGGAATTTTATTGTCGTGATTGTTCTGTTGCTGTTTGTGGTAGCTGTGTTATATTGGATCATACAACTCACTCAAAAACAGATCTTACTGAAGTAGACCAAGAAATCAGAGGAAAGTTAAAACTAATAAAGGAGGGGGTAGAAGGGAAGATTGAAAAACTAGAAGCACACTGTGAATCATTAACCAATCAAATATAATATATCAAGAATCAAGCTAAAATCGCCTGTGATAGTGTTGATCAACAGGTTCAAAGAGTTTGTGAAGAAGTCAATAAACGTGGAGGTGATATAAAATGTGAGATGAATAAAATTCGCGATGAAGAAAGTAAAAAGTTACAGACATTACATGAAAATATGACCCAATTCAAAAGTTCGCTACAGACCAGTGTTAAATATATAGACGAGGTGCTGAATGGTAAATCTACTGTTCCAGTTGTAGATGCGTTAACCACTGTACAAACATTGACAGAAGACAGCAGATCAACCAGTTTAGATATACCCCCAGTAAGGTATGTCCATTATCCTATGGTAGATATAGATGTTAAAACTTTACAACTACTACTAGGTGAAATAGAAACAATGGAGTCACCAACCTGGACATCTAGTTTTAGTTTGAATCAGATACTTGAGGAAGATGTATACTACCCTGTTGGTGGATTAATAATACAAGGAATGTCATGGTGTGTATATGTTAGACATTGTACATCTACATCAGGATTAGGGTGTTACCTGAGTTTGAGGAGAGCAGAAGATAGACAGGTTAAAACCGTAACCGGTAGTTGCACAATTAAATTATTGAATCTAAACAATGTAAGTAAATCTATAGTGGAAGAAAATACATATTCATTTACGCCTGGTGGTAAAGTATTTGGTAATGTTAGCTTTATAAAGTGGAAAAAACTACAGGAAGTGAAGAATGCGTTTATAAACAACAATAAAACATTTACTATACAGGTTACTGTAAACATAGACAACATAGAACGATACTAACATTTATACTCTTCAAAAACAAAGTAGGGGATATTCAGAAACAATACAAAGACTGCGGAAATGCACTTTTAATAACAGGCCAATTGCCTACACACGAACATAAACAGGTCATATGAGCGGCTTATCTGACGACCCCATTTCACTCGCTAAGAGATACATTGTCAAAAGTGAAAATGAACGTTTTTGATTTTTGTCTTAATAATGAGTAATTGATCCATCAATCCCAGACAATTGGTTGTGACTTGCTCCTAATCAACCGTCCAATTACGATTTGGGGCAATCTGACACACTCCTCTTGCAGTACCACGGACAATACTTGCAGTGTTG
This sequence comes from Patella caerulea, assembly GCA_036850965.1. Taxonomy (NCBI): domain Eukaryota; kingdom Metazoa; phylum Mollusca; class Gastropoda; family Patellidae; genus Patella; species Patella caerulea. Next base: position 5,422,409 of record JAZGQO010000021.1, on the reverse strand, counting down.
TAATGTCAGGACTCATGGCCGGCCAAGGCATTAGCAATATCGTGACGCTGGAAGTAGTCATTCACGACACAAATGCGGTGGACAAGAGCATTATCGTCGACCCCACGTCGAGCAACGGGCAGAACTATCTGTGCCAGGATGAGGTCACCGTAGTACAGACCAGTGACCCCTCTTTGAACAATATGCTAGTCCGTTCTGCCAGTCATGGTGATTCCTCCCCACACCATAACAGTCCTGTCTGGCATTAACGTTAGCATGACGGTCATTTACACGCCTCCAAACGCGAGCACACCTATCGGTGAAATCCAGAGTAAATATGGAAAATGAAATGAAATGGGGTTTAACGTCCTACTCCTAACCTGGGATAATGAAGACGGGCATACGCCATACAGTGTGCTATGGGGGAAATTTTTGCCCAGACAGCAGCGCTGCGGCCTACTCTTATATCGAATTACAACTTTCAAGTGATCTTTTACATGCACGCCATTGTGTACACCGGACCTAGGTGTTTCGTCCTCATCGACGATTACCTTATTTCTACGCTGCCTACACCATTGACGTCTGTTTGCCATGAGTTAATGGAGGCACAACACGCGGTCGTCGGGCATGCAAATGGGCTGCATGTAGCACGTAGACATTCACCATGCTGAAGACGTCTCGTTGTAAATTAAACACTAAAGCAAACATACGCCAAACAGTAAATCTTATGCAAGAACCGACAGGAAAGCAAACTGGGATATGATAAACAGAACGCAGTTGTTTTCATTAACCCTTCCTTGAAGTGTCAAATTTGAAAAAAAGGAACCCTTCCCACGTGTGTGGCGCTATTGTGTGTCGCGCGTGTAGCTCAGTGGTTCTGTTGGGGCAATAAATTCATCTGTGAACATACTCTCAAGCATGGCAAGTGTCAATGACTATTTATCATATCACAACCTGGATAGGTATTGTATTTCTATATCCCCGAATTTTTTGAAGAGTATATTACAGAACATGGTGCAATAGATGGGTGTCAGCATAATACATTGTTAATCCAATAAAAAAACATATGTCTATTGTTAGTCCATGAGAGAGAGAGAAAGAAATGGGGTTTAACGTCCACTCGACACAAACTAGGTCATTTCGGTTTAATTTTATTTCAATAATTAGCTTGCGCGTAGAGGTTTTTAGCAATGGGAGGAAACTGGTGGACCCGGAGAAAACCCACGAGGTTGGACAGGCGATCCTACTCCTTGCCACGTACAACCGGGGATTCGAAATCACGCCAGTTGACTCAATGACAGGCTTTATCATACAGCGCGCGCACGCTAACCATTCAGCCCCCCCCCCATTTTTAGTCCAATAAAAGAACAATATCTCTATTGTTAGTCCAATACAACGACATATATTTTTAGAATTACAGGACAATTCAGTTTGGTGTCATTATACAGCGTTATATACATACTAGTCCTTTTGTTGTGACTCGGGTGTTCCAATTGCTGATCAAACTGTAATGTGCTGTTTTAGCACGTGCACAGGTGATCATTTGAGGAAAAAGAAGTGTTCATCTTGATGAACCCCCTAACATACTAACCCTGTGATTTTAGAAAATAGACCATGCATGTTCATGTTGATGAACACCCATGATATTAACCCGGTGATACTAGAAAATAGACCATGCATTTTTACGAGTACACTGTATAAGAAATAACAAACACCGTGTTAATTAAAAATATAAATTAATAATAAATAAATATGTTATCAAGGATTTGATGGAAGTAGCTTTATAGTTGGTGAAATAGTAACATTAGTTACAACACTCATCCAATAGTAAGAAACAAATATACACCAAACTCAGTGAACTGGGATAAATTGTTGTTTGTCCCTTTTTCAAAATAATTTTAATCTTTCCTTTTGGATGTCTATTCTAACTAATATACCATTCCCGCATTTTTTTTACATCTTTATATGGTTAGTTTATTCTATAGCAGACGAATGATGAAACTTAAATAGTGCAGTATACTCTTCTACAATAGAAATGAAAACATCAAGAATATCACTGCAAATCGTATTCTGTTAATACAGCATACCGTTCTCACTAAATTAATATTAAATTATCTCTTGGACTAGGGGGGATTTTTAAAAAAAATGTGTAGAAAACCTGAAATCTACAAATAGACATTTATCGGTATACCAATTTCCGAAAATTGTTTTTCAAAACCCTGACATTTGCCTTGATCTGATTGGTATGCATCGTATATGAACAGGTACAAACTTGCTATATTTGTAATACCATGGGTCGTCTGTCAGACGTGGAGAGCGGACCTTGGGAAACCCGATCGCCACCATCGGCGTGTAACCCATGCATCGTTTCTTACTACATATTCTGGACCAGCCCATGATCGTCTAGTATTATTTCTAGGCCGGAGATGTAATTTCTTAACTGGTTAGAAAGTATCTTTAAATGTCATTCTGACATTCCCCCATTAATGACGACTTCACGTTGTGTTTCAATATACTGCATCTTCAATAATTTCAACCACAGGAACAACAAATACCACATTTCGGTTCTACAGTTTTATATATCAAGCTGCTTACAGACGGTACAATGTATATCACATTACAATAAAGTCATTCTCTGAAACCTCATACAACCAGACTCGAACGAGTCTGTCGATAGAGAAACGTTACATCTTCTCCCTTCAAGAACTACATGGCTGTCTGCCATAGCGCCCAAATCCAGTTACTTGTATATGCCTAGATTTCCGCTATTAATTATTCAATTGGTCAAATATCACGTAATTAATTATAATGATTGGTTAAAATGCCCATCACGTGTTTTTAGACCTTAGACATACCCCATACCATTACCAAATTTAGTCCGCAGACACATTCCATTAATATGGCATATGATAAATGTGTTCATTAACCCTTAGTTCAATTCATGTATCATATCAGCACAGACTTCCCTTCTGTCTTCCTCACCATATTTCATAACCAATTTGATTTGCATTTGAAATGAACTCATACCATAGCATATTTTGACAACGGTGAATAAATAATCAAGGTCCTAATATTATTTTGCATATGTGTTGTTTAGCACAAATCCCTGCCACCCATATTACAATACTACATATTCAGTAGCAGCGCAAGCGTATTCTGTTGTAATATACAACAACCTAAACTGGTCTCTGAAAAGGATACCGATAATCATACTGCACACAGCTAGGCATCTACTTCATACCTCGAGAATATATCACTGCGCTAAATGTGGTCCATTTAAAACGCTCACGTGATCATTTTGGGGCGGGACTTATCGACTTGTAAGGTCAATGACGTATATATACTGCTATTTATACCCGAAGCACGTGGTTTATGTAAACAAATATGTCAAGTTAGCAAAATGTCGACTGGAATAACCAGACGCTAGAAATTGTCTTTCGGTTGAGACTTCTGGCGTATTTCGCCGAAAATAACTGATGACAATTCACAGTAAAACGGAAACGATCGAATGTAAAACGTTTTATATAAATTCATATCACATTATTATATGTGTTGCTACTCATTTGTGCCAATTTATAGGTCCAAAATATTAGCGATTTAGTTCCTTTAAGTTACACAGTTGTAGCAATTATTTCTCATTTTAAGTAAAGGGACAAGTTGTTTTGTATATTTGGCATGGGAATGTTATATTATTATTTGTGTTTACATTAGTATAACTATAATAGATTATTTGTTTTTATATAAGCAATATTTTTTTCGTTTGAAATTGAATGTTGATCACACTACATATCTATTATTATATTACACAGAAGAAAACATTCTAATTATGTACCCAAGATCCTAACCTTAGCAAAACCGCTTTCAATTTGCATTGCTAGATATTAAATACAATTGAAAATTAAATTTAAAAAATATTGTTCCTGATGAAGCCATGATGCCAGAAATCATCATTAATTACTGAATCAGTAATAGATCAATAGTTGATTGTTTAGAAAAAACAATGTTTTATATATTTTCTGTGTCTGTGTATTTGTAAAAGTTTAGCATACCGGTATTTGATATGAAAAAAAAGCTAATGAATGTGTTTTGAATGGGTCAACATGAAAGAAAATATTAACATGACACACTTATCAAAAAGCTCTACCAGTTTACAAAATAATCGAGGTCTACAATACAAGGGACATTACTCTCCTTAGCAATCAGGACTCAGACTAGTAATTATTTGTCCATTGACGTCAATGTTAAATGGCTGTAACATCACAGGCTGTAGCATTTTGCTCAACATTCCGTTGGGTCCAATCTTTATAGGCACAATGGAGACCACAATCTCCTCATCATAAATTTGTAGGGGGGTGACCATTTAGATTTTTTGCTACGAGGATTTGAAGTTGACTGGGGGAAAATCTCACTTCCGACATAATGATTGCTCTGCAGAAAGACACTTTACACCCCCTATCCCTCCGCTGTAATATCAACAATATTACCCAAAACTGCTATGAAATCTCAAATCTGATCCCTTTTCTCCAATTCTAGACCAAAAAGTCAACCTAAAAATGCAGGAGAAGGGGAGAAAAAAATTAAGGGAAAAATTGTCTATTAATAACTGGCATTACATAGTCTTAGTCCATACACCGCCGCTGGACAACTGTTTGATTTGTTGGATGGGGGTAGCAGGTATGCGTGTGTGGAAGGGGTGGGGGTAATCTGGCGGGAAATGAGTTCACGTTGATTTAAATGATGATTTTCTTAGAGCTCGGTAAAAACATTACTTTTTAATTCCACTGCACATCTCTAAATATGTGTATAAGATTGCCATTGTATGAGGGACGGAGTGAGATAAATGTATTTTGGGGGATGGAAATTGTCCTGGAAAGTGTTTTCTCGTGTTTTTCGTTCAGTACAAATATATTGTCATTCAAAATATTAAATTGTAATGGTACTTTCGAGAGATCGGAAATTTAAACATTAAAATCACATGGCTGATCAACAGCTCGCATGTATTCTTTGAATATGCTTCAGATACCCATTCAAATTGTAAATCTTCATTCCAGCCTTGTATCGCAGGGTCATCTTGTTCGATTATTGGTTTTGCATCCTGTCTCCATATTGTTGCAACGCAAAATAATTATTGCGTTTCATGTGCAGCAAAAGACTACACAGGCAAGATGGTAATAAAGAAAGAAAGTTTTGTTATATATATTTTTCATTACAATTAAGATTCATCCCAGCTCTTCAGAAATTGTTAGAAAGTTGGGATTATCTTGAAAAAGAAAGACAGATAGTCATTACCACTGAAAGCATGTACCATAGGCCGAGATATTCTCGACACTTTCAATACTAATCTTGATCGGATCAAAATATATCAAGATTAGTATTGAAAGTGTCGAGAATATCTTAGAACTGACAACCAACCACGACGACACCAAAATATCTTGCCAACTCCTCTTCGCATTTCAAATTAATAGAGATGCTGAAAAATATTGTATTTTGCATTCTTGCTCGGGAGAAATAGACGTCCCAATCATTCTCTTGTAAACGATGATCCAAATATACAAATTTGATCGATAATGAGGCGGGTAAAGGAAGAAAATATCGTTAAAGGCGACTTACATCAGTAGATGACGGTAGAAAAAAAGATGTACTGGGTGAAAAAATAACAGACCTTTCTTTATTACCACTTTGCCGTATATGTAAGATTTACAACGTGAATTGGTTTCTGGAGCAAATCCAAATGATATGCGAGCTGTTGGTTAGCAACCAATAAAATATTTATCTCAATTTTAAAATCATCTGATGAGGCCTATGAATAAGCTAATAACTAAACATGCTACCCCCACCCCACCTTCCCAGATATCAAAACAGTTGTCCAGGGTATCATACCCCCTTTTTAAAGATGGACAGTGCTACAAATGTATGTTTTATTAATATATTATGTCAACATTACATTCTCCCCACCCCACCACACCTACACGCCTATTGTAGACATTTGACCCCTTATATCTCGAAAACGCCCCCTCAAATAACTGATCACCTCCCATATTCTACGCAAAAAACTGGTCTAGAAAAACGTGGTTTCATAAATTCACAGCTCGGGTGGCGATTCCCCCACCCCTTTCAGCCACCAGACTAGTTCTGCTGTTCTTCTCCGTCTGGGCTAATGGAGACGGGGATACGCCAGACAGTGTGGTGTGAGGGACATTTTACCCGAATAGCGGCGCAAAAGCATACTCTTACGTCGAATTCCAACTACTAAGAGTTCTTTTACGTGCACGCGAATGTATTTCGTCTATTTATAGAAAATCTCTCTGTGTCTCTTTTCTCCCCGTTTGCATGCCCATTTTTGTTGATTTTTTCTTTGGTCTAGACTAGAACGGACGAAGAGGGTTCGAATTAATATTTTCTGTCAGGATTTGGTAAATATTCATAATTTTAAGGCGGAAGGATAACGGAGTTATCAGGTTGGCTACGGTGATATGTACGGCAACTAGTTACATGTTTTAGTATATGCTTCTTCAAGTTTTGGGTATCTCAAAGAGTCGAGAATAAACATTGAAGCCAATGGGGAAATTAATGGTGGTCTGCCTCCATGTGAAGCGCGATCCAATAAACAGAGTTAGTTCCCTTCCGTCATTCGCCATCAAGACAATTTACATACTTGGGATACCATTACCTTTACCGTGACGAATGAAATGGGGTTTAACGTCCTACTCACCTGCACCTGACCCGGGATAATGCAAGACGGGCATAAGTCTTACAGTGTGCTATGAGGGTAGTTTTTGCCCGGGCAGCGGCGCTACGGCCTACTCTTGTATCGAATTCCAACTGCCACAGGATCTTTTACGTGTACGTCAATGTGTACACGGGACCTCGGGTTTTCGTCCCATCCGAATGGCTAGACAGCTGTCCTTGTCAGGTCCCCTTCTGCATCACTGACAAGGAGAAACCACGCCGACAATCGAGATGAACTTTCTCGGCCAATGCAGGGATCGAACACCCGACCTCCAGGCTAGCGACCAGCGCCTTACCCACTCAGCCACTGCGATTCCCTTTTTACCGTGACAATTTACCGTGACATAATGATAATAATATAAACACAAATGATACTATAACATTATTATGACAATAAAACTTTCCCCAGACAAATACACAACACACCTTTTCTCTTTTACTTAAAAACAGTAAAAATTAGACATTAATAAACTTATTAAATAATACTATAACATTATAATGACAAGAAAACTTTCTTCAGACAAAAATATACAACAAAAATATACAACACATCTTTTCACCTTTACTTAAAAAGAATAAAAATTGATACATTTTTTCGGTAATAAATATTTTACTATTTGAGTTAAGATTGTTGCTTATATGCTTTTATCCCTACACTTATTTCAAATTCTGACAAGGTGTCTTTAACGTGCACACTAACATATACACAGGATCACGCGTCTCCGTCCAATCTGAACGGGGGGGGGGATGGGCGGGGGGATGGCAATTACCGGTAGTTATTTCCTCTTTAGTTCGAATTAGTGAGGGGGGTTGGGATGGCCTAGTTGACTAGAGTGCCGCGCTTCGACCTCTAGCTGGCCGGTCACCTCTGCCTTGTGGCTGTGGTTTCGAGCCCTGGTGTGAGCGTATGTGGCATGGAGATAGGGGCGCCTTCTCAACCTCGTGGGTTTCCTCCGGGCACTCCTGTTTCCTCCCACTGCTAAAGACCCCTACGCGCAAGCGAATTATTGAAATGAATTAAATCATATGTTAGTCACGAAATGACCTAGTTTGTGATGAGTGGACGTTAACCCCCCTTTCTCTCTCTCCAATCTGAACGACTCGACACCGTTCCTTCAACAAGGATAAAACGCCCTGGATAATCACTTCTGTATGTCTGATTAGCCTGATATTATGATGTTTATTAGGGTCAGTTCAAGGTGTTGTGTATTACACAAGACCTTGCTTGTACAGCAACAGATGTTCTCAAAGATCCTTACAATAAAATAGGGAGATTAGTTAACGAGTTGGTAGTTCTCACTATAATAGTTAAAAACTAGATAATGTAGATATTACCAAAATAGTGACCGCTGGCCGCGTTAGAGGAGTGGCCGTTGAATAAAGAGATGAAACAATAGAATTTTTACGGGGGGAATTTATTGTGACCGCTTACGAGGAGATGTCGCTGAATAGGAGTGGCTGCTCATACGGATTCTACTGTACTTTAAACGTGGCATAATGATACTAAAGATACATTATGGGAGATTAGTTAACGAGTTAGTAGTTCTCACTATAATAGTTAAAAACTAGCTAATGTAGATATTACTTTAAACGTGGCATAATGTTACTAAAGATGGGAGATTAGATAACGAGTTGGCAGTTCTCATTATTATAGTTAAAAACTAGCTAACGTAGATATTACTTTAAACGTGGCATAATAATACTAAAGATACATTATGGGAGATTAGATAACGAGTTGGCAGTTCTCGCTATAATAGTTAAAAACTAGCTAATGTAAATATTACTTTAAACGTGGCATAATGTTACTAAAGATGGGAGATTAGATAACGAGTTGGCAGTTCTCATTATTATAGTTAAAAACTAGCTAATGTAAAGGTAATTTTCTGAACAATTCAGTCAAATTGATCCACTATGAACTTAGAACTAAGCAAATGAAAGTTCCGCTTAGCATCGGTCATTATTAATAAAGTCGGTAAGACAAAACTTGTAGTCTCGGTTATCCATTTAATCGGTAAATCACGAAGGAAAATATTGCAGTAAATCGAACTACAATCCAACAAAAATCCCACGCTAGGCTCGACATCGAGAGTTGATTATGGTTAATTAATGTCTAATTAATAGTTTTTATAACTTTTAAGACCTAAAGAAAGACCTACAATAGACAGATTTTGCTCTTGCATAACAAATAACAAACTTTCTCCAGACACAAATATACAACACATCTTTTCCCTTTTTTACTTAAAAAGAATAAAAATTGATACATTTTCTCGGTAATAAATATTTTATTATTTGAACATACTCAAAGCAAACGCCGTGACTCAGCGATCATTTGCGACCATGGAGACCACAGTACGATATCTCGCGTTTCCACCGCGCTTATGGTGATCTTGGCACGCTCTGAAACCATTTTCTGTCAAAGTATCAGCGCAGTAAAGCCCACGTCAGACCGGAGTGGTGACCCTTCTGCGCTCTGCGACCGAACGGCGGCCTGAAAATACACAAGGTCGTCGGCAAGCGTGAACACAACGCGGAAAAATGTCCCAAAATTACAAACTTAAAACAGTCGCGTTCTTACTGCGACCTGTGCGTTTATATAGCATTCTCGCGGCGGGTTCGTCACGATCTCTCCGCGCTTCTGGCGTTTCGATTGAGATCTATAAGCTTGGCAACGACGGTCATCGCGAACCCGTGTCTCTCAACCACCCGTCTTATCTGGACTACACGTGCGTTTCCACCACGTGATCACGGCGACTATGCAAGCTGGTTTGATTTTTTTTCGAAATTTCAAGATGACCTTTGAATCGTCCGTTTTCAAAGCAAGTCGTGCATGAAATGCATGGTCGCTATAAGCGAATAATGCAAGCTTGGTAACCACGCCATGGTCGTATTAAGAACTCCATACACGTTGTGGGAACCTCATAAAATCGCCATATGCTTTAGAGGTAGCCCCATGAGGTCGTGATGCAGTCGCGCAACAGTGGTGGAATCATCGTAACATCGCTATGACAACGCCATAAGGACTCAGAGCGCTTGGTGGGGTCCCGGTCAACGCGTGAGGGTTGTGGTGAAGACGCTATGAAAGCACCGTTGCAAATGTTACAATTTTCGCAGCGCCTTTTCTACGTGTGTACTGCGCGTGTGCTACGTTCATAGAGATGTTACCACGCTTATCGCGCGACCCTCGCGACCCACCACGTTCTCTCGATTTTCAGTGTCATATGACAGGACCTTGGCGTTTTCTTTGAACATACTCAAAACAAACGCCGTGACTCAGCGATCATTGCCGACCATGGAGACCACAGAACGATATCTCGCGTTTCCACAGCGCTCAGGGTGATCTTGGCACGCTCTGAAAACATTTTGTGTCGCCGTAGCAGCGCAATAAGGACTTTTGCGACCACATCACGTTCTCGCAGCTCTCCAGATCATATGCGCATGTTCAAAACAAACGTCGTGGCTCGGCGATCATTGGCGACCATGGAGACCACAGCACGATATCTAGTGTTTCCACCGCGCTGTTACCACGCTTATGGCGTTCTTAACTCGCTCTGAGACCATTTTTTGTCGCAGTGGAAGCGCCGTAAGGACGCAACTCCGGTCTGACGGGGGTATAAGGACCTTTGCGTCCCCATCAGCTTTCCAGATCATATGTTCAAATCAAACGTCGTGACTCGGCGATCATTGGCGACCATGGAGACCACAGCACGATATCTAGAGTATCCACCACGCTTATGGCGATCTTGACTCGCTCTGAGATCATTTTTTGTCGCAGTAGAAGCGTAGTAAGGATGCAGCCCCGGTTTGACGGGGGTATTACCAGATAAATATATACACCACAATTTAATATATAATAGCTATGGCGATCTTGATTCGCTCTGTGAGCATTTTTTGTCGCAGTAGAAGCCTAGTAAGGATGCAGCCCCGGTCTGACGGGTTATTACCATATAAATATATACACCACAATTTAATATATAATAGCTATGACAATATTACTTTACCAGATAAATATATACACCACAATTTAATATATAATTTGTATTAACAACCGACAATGGCGAAGCTAAAACACCATCAACTTTTCTCCTTGTGAATAAAAGGGGTAAAAATTAATGCAAATGCAGAACTAAAACCTTTTCTCGGAAATAAATAATGTATTGTCAATTGTTTTGAGTCAAGATTGTTGCTCACACATTTTTATGCCAAATTTTATTTCAAATTTAACTTGCACGCTAACATGTACATATGATCCGTTTCCCCATCCATTCTGAACAAAGCGCCACTGTTCCTTTTCAGGCCTTTGAAAGGATACTATAATGAGGTTATCTTTTGATTGGGAAAACCTGTTTTTACGAGAAACAGTAAAAAAGGGGGTAAAAACCATGATATTTGATATGGATGAACCATTCATAAGACGTTAAAGTGGTGATAAGCCTAGGACAGACAATATCATATACCATCATTAATCATCTTTACTCTGGACAAGAGTACAAATTAGATGATTATTGATGATATTAAATGATATACTCGATCTCTGATAAGTGGGATTCAACAAGATAAATCCCCTGATGCTTCTCAAGGCACGTCTGTAAGCGGAGCTTTCCATGTAGTACCCCCACCCAACCACCCCAGGGAATTTGAAAGATTTGTCAAACACGAAACGTGATAATGGGAACATAGCATTAAAGGGGCTAAATTGCTAATGGGTCACAACGCATATAATAATGTTATCTGGTTGTATATGGACTGCTTTACATTCAATTGTTTCCATTTTGACTCTAATTTCAAATCAGGGGTGTCCAGCGAAATACGGCATTAGTCTCAACCGAATAGAAATTTGATCGTCTGCTTATTCCAGTCTATTGCGCATGTTTTCCAAATAATGGTAAAATGTTTATTTTGTCTTAAATATTGGATATCAGAAGCCTACTTTTTCAAGGTAACAACATCAATGTTGATTTTTATTAAGCTACTTTAAGCTATCGTTTCACCTCACTGGTTTGCGTGAATAAAGAGATTATGCTCCGTCACATGCATAAAAACGAAATCAATTCAGTACAAATTCGTGTTATTCACTTACAAGGAAAGTTAGTGTTTTATTAGATTTCGGGCACTTTATTTCCTCAACTAGATGGACTAATAATTATTTTTGTTTTCACTTTACCCGCTTGCCCGAAAAGTCAAGTTGCCCGAACTGTTTTTTTTTCTGGTGTGTGTATTGTGACAGTATTGGGTCTTTAATCAAGTTCTGGATGACAACACCGGCGTAACTTCAAATAATACTTTTATTCTGCTTCTTCTATATCAAGTACAAACTAACTTGTCTTGAGAGAGCCATGTCTTAGATTGGCACGCTCTCCCCTCGACTATTCTCTTCGAGACATGCCTAGTCCCATGGTAACCTTTAGACGTCCCCGCCTAGACTCGACTCTCTGCGTCCTTGACTGGGCGTGACTCTAGGCGCCCATGGCCCCCGCTCCTTCCTATCTACTTTTTATTTCTCTTATAAACCCTTTCTAGACAGACAAAGCATGTCAAAAGATAAGACATTATTATGTCTATTAGATTTAACACATTTTAGTAGAGTTTGCCTATCAGACAGAAAGTTAAATAAAACAGACCAAGCTCAAGTTTGTTACATCGACTGGGCTTATGAAGGCGGGACTGGGGAATATTTATAAAAAATATACAAAATTGTAAAAGGGTTTAGGCCAAAAAGTTAGTAAGTACATGTAATATAAAATTATCAATGGGTTTAGGTCAAAAGGTGAGTATATGTAATACGATTACAATATAATAATGGAAGTCTAATACTAAAACAAATTTTGAATTAAGAATACATGTTGTTAGTTCTTGGTCTGATGGCAATGACATTTTTGATTTGATGGATGACACGTCCGCCCAACCAAGCACCAAAGAAGTGCTGGTGGAAATTCTTAGAAGTCGCGATAGACGTGCGACTGACGGGATACTCTACTTTGAAGAAAGGAATGACCAATAGAAATCAATGATGAGAAGTTAAAGTGGAAACAGAAGTTTATAAATTAGAGAGAAATGGAATGAAATAAAGTTTAACGTCCTACTGTTCTGCTCTGACTGAGCTCCAACTGCCAAGCGATCTTTTACGTGTGCAAAGGACCTCGGATTTTTCGAGCGTCTGACCCACTTAGCCACCGTGACCCCCCCCCCCCTCCCTAGGTGAATAGAGAAAGTAAAGTGGAAGATTGTGAACAATGGTGCTCAGTGAATAAGACATTGGTTGGCTAACCTGGAAGTCCGTTGTAAACGGGGGAATGAATCTTCTAGTGGTTTAACGGGTGCGTCTGAAGCGTGAAACCATAAAGCCTGTGGTGTGGAGTAAGGTCGACTGTCTAACCTCGTAGGTACTCTCCTGGTCTTTCGGTTTCCTCCCAACTGCTTAAGACTCCTATTGTTGAAAGAAAATTGAACCATATGTTAGTCCCATAATGACCTAGTTTTAGTCGTATTGAAGTTACCCCGCCCCCATCTCCCAAGCAGTGTTGATTTATTAACAGACAAAATAATATTCTGTTTTGCATTGACGGTACATTGTGTGTACGAAATATTCATGTTGCATTATATTTTACCTAAATAAATACTACCGATTATGTATATATGGGAAAGAGTTGTAAAAAATTGATCATGCCTTGCTTCTAGCGGTAGTCTAAATAATTTCTGAAATCTATAAAGCCATGTCATCACAAATGAATTTAACTTTATAAATGATCGGGAAAAGATATCCTTAACTATCTCGGTGGTAACAACCTTATGGCACTACAACATCAAAGTTGACGACGAAAAAATAAATTTGAGATCAGCTACGTTCAGCGACATTGTCTTTGTTTTAATCTGAATCCCCTATCTTTTAAAATCGCCATTACGGGACTGCTTCTACAGCATTGAAAGAAGTCATTATAATCTCACTTAACTTTAAGGTACCTCCCATAGGTCACTTAAAGTTAAGTGGATATTTCTCACTTAAACTTGCCTTTGAATACCACTTAAAGATTAACACTTAAGATTGTATCCGCGAGAAGACCATGCAAAAATCGCAAAAAGTGCTAAGATGGCGGGGGCGGTTGCGGAAGTTTTTGATCAAACTTATAGTATGACACACCGTAGGGGCAAGAAGTGACATGTTGAAGTGATTTCAACCTAATCGCTATAAAGGACTGTAATGGGAAATACTCATTGTATGGGTAAAATCTTGGTTTTCACATCTTTATTTATTACCCTGTTTAAGCACAGACTGCATTCTATGGTGCAATAACAACCTTCTAATGTTGACCCTGTCTGATAAAACGGGTTGTTAACTTCCACCCCAGCAGTACTAATTTGAAAAAAAAATCCGTCTATACTAATTTTTTGGGACTTGTTTTAGGGTACCATATCCACATTGTCCTAATAGTACAGATAAAGATACACTGTAACTTTTTCTTTCATTGTCGCAAGTAGAATTTCGTTGGCTGGTTTTGAAGTGCTAAGCACATAGTATCAATAGGTGTAAAAAAATGATCGGAATGAAACATACTTTAAATATACAGCTTATTGAAAAGTGCTAAAAATAAGCTTTTGTGATACATTTTTTTGCAAATTTGATTAGAGAAATAAATTTTTTGGCTTTTATGCGTTTTCATCATATCTATAGCCATCATTTGTACCGTGTGGTACTGTATATAAGTGTGTATTTGTATTTATTGTATATTTGGTATTGTCGTATTGTCCCTTTAACATATTTGTTGTATTGTCTCTATAAGGTTTCATTTCCCAACAGGTTACCGAAAATGGCTACAAATTTTAGAGCTTCTTTCCACTATTCATTTTGGGACACATCCACTGATTTCTACAGTACAGAAATGTGTAAACTTAACTTTTAACATCAACGCAGCCTTGCTTCGAAATGGGTGTCGTTGAATCGACGCTGAACAGTGCAGTATGGTAGCTACGGCTATCGAGCACCGTCAGTTACACCTTCAGGGCCGGATTTAGAATAAGAGAATCCATAGGCAATCCCTCTGAACAGCCCCGCGACATGGACTTTGGGGTCCTGGGACAAGGATTTCGGCAATGGGGTCGGTTGGGGGAAGTCATGCGGTTAGTGGTTCGAATCTGACTTACTGCCAGAGTTATGACGCTTGATCACTTTGAAAAATATTTTGAACGCTCTAGAGGCTAAAGTTAATATCCGATTAACTTTAAATTTATACACAGTGTTTACGGTCATGAGACGAAGATAATTACTGGCTGAGTTAATACCCATGATCAACTTTAAAAATTTTGTTGACGCTCTAGAGGCTGAAGTTAATACCTGATTGACTTTACATTTATACACAGTGTTTAAGGTCATGAGACGAAGAAACCCATTGATTGTCAACGATATCCGATAATTACTGCCAGAGTTATGACCCTTGATCACTTTGAAAAATCTTGTGAACGCTCTAAAGGCTAATATCCGATTGACTTTAAATTTATACACGGTGTTTGAGGTCATGAGACGAAGCCTATTGATTTTCAGCAATATCCGATAATTACTACCTGAGTTATGGTCCTTGATCAAGTGTTGTAAACGTTCTCCTTACTGACAAAAGATAAAATATTCGACATCCCTTGTTAACTTTGTGGGCGTATGCGTCGTTGCCTGGCAACCTATCTTGTTTGGATTATTTCATTTAAAGTAATGTCTATTTGAGATTAGTGGATATGTTTAAGATCATTTCATTGAGCACATCGATATTCCAATGGAAGCTCGTGGACAACTGCAGCAACCATTTACCGTCGGCGCCAGATGAACAATGAAAGATTACAGGCCGTTTAAAGTAGTTTTTTCTAGACATTTTTATAAATCTGATACCAATGTATTTTAGGGCTGGTAGTAAACACCATAAGAATGAAAAGGAAAAAAAAATGTTAGGGTTTTTTTTATCTACTACGGTTAATTTACACCAAAATAAGGAAATTAAAGGTTAATTTCATGGATTATTGTTTCCTTTACCTGTCAAGTCGATTCCGGTCATTTTTATTTTTTGTATCAAATGTTGATAGGTTGTTTGTTCACGTGAGCAAATAATTCTTAAACCCACCCCATGAAAGAAGTAGCTATATGGCGTCAAACTTTGGGTGACGAAAAATGGGGAATTTAGAAAGGCTTTGATATGCAGTCCGTATACAGCCCTCGTTCGCCGTAACGCTTTGAAATTACTTTTGTGGTAACTGTGTGAGTTTGGTCTTCTTGCTACGTATAGTAAAGGTGAGAAGACTTGCTAAAGTTGGTATTTGAGAAAAGACAGATTTTGGCCATTTCACCATATGAACAATGTTTTTTTCAATTTTCTCAGTCAGGAATTGAAAGATTTATCTGATATTGCACATATATAATATGTGTTTTTGGGCTATCCCAACTTATAAAACAAATTTGGTCAAAATCTGTGATTTAAGCCTTAGCACTCTCTGCATAGTTTTCTCGTGGACACGATCTTAAAAGTTAAGACACCTTAACTTTAAGGGAAAATTTAATACTTAACAGTGCCTTTGAATACCACTTGCCCTTATCTTAAAGGAAGTTACGTATATTTAAGTGAAAACTAGCAGTTAAGTGACTATCTTAGACTTAAGATATCCTTTGAATATGGACCCAGATTTCTGACGTGTATAGGTAATAACACACGACTAGACGTACTTTTAGATGTTTTTTTCTCCCTGTCTGCTCGAGGTTATGACGCACGACTGAAGAATGCTTTTATATATACCTGTATTTAAATTGCCTTTTAGGGACAAAAAAAGATACTATAATGAGGTTAGCTTTTTATTGGGAAAACCTGTTTTTCCGAGAAACAGTAAAAAAAGGAGGTAAAAATCACGATATTTGATATGAATGAACCATTCACAAGACGTTAAAGTGGTGATAAGCCTAGGACATACAATATCATGTACCATCATTAATCAGCTTTAATCTCGATAAGAGTGCAAATTAGATGATTATTGGTGATATTAAATGATTTTTGCGAATTTTCAAACAAAGATTTGATATTGAATGCATATAACTTTATATACCAGAACGACAGATTCGTTGTACAATTATAGTTAATTACCTGAATATATATTATGAACGGAATTTAATATAATTTGGTTTAAGACCGTGATATGTATTTTGTCTGCTATATCACCCAAGGCGGAAGCAGACTAAAACCCCACAAACGAACGAATGATGCAAATAATGGGGACTTGTGTTGGTCTATGGTGTGTGATAGGGGCGCCTTCTCAATCTCGCGAGTACTCCGGTTTCCCCCACTCAGACAAGACCATTGCACATGCGCTAAGATAAACAAAAATGAAAATATGACAATTTGTCTGCGATATCACATTCGGTGGAAGCGGACGTTAAACACCAAGAGTAACAACATATAAATGGGATGGGCTCTGTAAGTTTACCAGAGGATGGTTTCTCGTAATATGTAGTATTTGATATTCAAGAGTAAAATGTTTAATCCCGTTCGTTTTGTACTTCTGTGAACTCAAACTATGATATACTCGACCTTTGATAAGTGGGACTCAACAAGATAAATCCCCAGATGCTTCTCAAGGCACGTCTGTAAGCGGAGCTTTCCATGTAGTACCCCCACCCCATCACCCCAGGAAATTTGGAAGATTTGTCAAACACGAAACGTGATAATGAGAAGCTAGCATTAAAGGAGCTAAATTGTTAATATGTGGGAACTAGAAATTGACGCTAATGGTTCACAACGCATATAATAATGTTATCTGGTTGTATATGGACTGATTTACATTCAATTGTTTCCATTTTGACTCTAATTTCAAATCAGGTGTGTCCAGCGAAATACGACATGAGTCTCAATCAAATAGAAATTTCTAGCGTCTGGTTATTCCTGTCTATTGCGCATGCCTTCCAGATAAGTTATGGTGTCGCCGTTTGATATGCGATGATGAGTATGCCTAGTCGCGTTTTTTTCTGGTCACAAGTGACGCTGAACCGAACAATGGTACGCGATTCGTGTACCAATGGTAAAAATGTTTATTTTGTCTTAAATATTGGATATCAGAAGCCTACTTTTTCAAGGTAAAATAACAACATCAATGTTGATTTTTATTGACAAGTAATTCGTGTTTTCATTGTGTAAGGCTTTGGATGATATTAAGTTAGAGACTAAGCTACTTTAAGGCCATCGTAGTAACATCTTCTGCGTCTATCGTTTCACCTCACTGGTTTGCACGAATGGAATAAATAGTCAGACCGTTATGCTCCTTAACGCCGTCACATGTGTAGAAATAAAATAGATATTTGAGTAACGTCCTTGTTGAATAAGTATACTAATAATAATTTATAATATAAAGAAGACGGAGTGTCAAGATGTATAAGTGTGTATTACATCAGTGATACAAATATTGTGTATGCCCGAAAAAATTTCGGGTTGCAGATGACATTGCTGGTCGTTTGCGAGAAGCGACAGAACGGAGCTTACCGAATAACCCAACCCTATCCATAAAATGCTGAAAACGCGTCTTCCTCCTATTCGATCTCGTGAATACAACAACGTCAATGTGGTATAATATAGCCAACCTGGCTGACCCGAATCCCAAACAACCAATCAATCAGGCGTCACGCTCCCGGAGAAAATTTCTGCTAATCTAGCTCGTGAATTTCAAAGTTTCTAATCGGTTTGCAACAGAAATACATTATAGAAGATTCAAGATTAAAAATAAAATAGGGTTTAACGTCCTACTGTCACGCGCAGGGCCGTATGTAGGATTTTAAAAGTCGGGGTGCAGCAAAGTGGTGAGGCGCCACAGTTTGGGTCAGGGCAAACGAACTCAACGGCGTGTTGGCGCCCTTAAAACTGACCGACTGATCAGAGAGAGAGAGAAATGTGGTTTAACGCCCACTCAACACAAACTAGGTCATTTCGGGACTAACATATGGTTTAATTTTATTTCAATAATTCGCTTGCGCGTTGGGGTCTTTAGCAGTTGGAGGAAACCGGAGTGCCCGGAGGAAACCCACGAGGTTCAGAAGGCGCCCCTATCTCCATGCCACATACGCTCACACCAGTGCTCGAAACCACAGCCGCAAGCCAGAGATGACCGGCCAGCTAGAAGTCGAAGCGCGGCACTCTAGACCACTAGCCCCCCCCCCCCCCCCCCGACTGATCAGTGTCTTAAGAGCATCACAGTGTGATCATAATCAAGTGTATTATTTCATTAGGTGGGGGGGGGCGACATTTCTCGTTGCGCCTTATTTTTCTGAGGTGCAATGTACTCCTTGCACCCCCGCTAGACACGGCCCTAGTCGTGCATTGACTGAGCTAATGCAGATGGGTCTGGAAAATATTTATAAAATAAAAATTACAAATTGTAAATGGGTTTAGGTCAAAAGGTTCGTACATGTAATATGATTACAATATAATAATGGAAGACTAATATTAAAATAAATTTTAAATTGAGAATAACGCCATTTTTGATGGCAATGCCATTTTTGATGGCAATGCCATTTTTGATTTTTGATTTGACGGATGACACGCCCACCCACCAAGCTTCAAAGAAGAGCTGATGGAAATTCTTAGAAGTCACGATAGACTTGTGAGTAACCCTACTTTGAAGACAGGAATGATTCATTGTCAGACTTATTATGGTAGATTAGACAAACCAATAGAAATCCAAGATAAAAAATAATTTAACATGTACCAAATTCCTAGGACAGAATTTAAAGTGAAAACTTAGTTTTATAAATTAGAGAGAAATGAAATAGATGAGCATATAAGCATTTCATTAATATTATGTCCTTGGCCGGTTATTGGTTTCATATTCATAGACAAAGCATATCATGGACAAACTGTAATGAATGATAAGTTGACACATGAAATGAGCTGTAATTTGATAAAAAATTTAATTATAGGATAAAACATGGGGTGAGTTTTCACTGTCCATATAAGGTTGGTTCTCGTAGTCAATGGGTCTAGTAACCAATCATCATAATTTATTACGTAATATTTGACCAATTGAATAATTCATAGCAGAAGTCCAGGCGAGCAATACAATAAAACCAAGTACGAACAATCCAAACCATTAGACAGAATTCGAAGTCCTGAAAAACGTTATAGGCAAAATAGTGTAATCAGCAAATCGACTGCCCCACGCCAGATCCGTGTGGTGTCAGATGAGAGACTGCTGGTTCCACGAGGAGACAAAATGTAGAGATTTTTATCAGCATATTGTTGCCATAGAATACACCCACACATTGAATGAGTGCGTATAGGGATTGGCTATTTACCCTGTTAAACAATTTATTCCCCCAAAATCTAGGTTTAAAGTTAATTTTACCTAATGGCTTTCTTGTTATTTCATTTGTGATATTATTCAACAATGGGAACAGATCTAGGTTTAAAGATAAGTTTACCTAATTGCTTTCTTTGTATTTCATTATTCAACAATGGGGACAGATCCTGTCCCATTTATGACTCAGTATACATATGATATATATGACACTATACAAATACGACTTCCATGTATGGTAATAATGCACATACGAAACCACATCCAACAAATCTTTATACATTTCAATAGAGTCCCATTTTCTGCACTGAGAGATCCTAACAATCGTAATTCGTGACTAAGTACGGGTCTTTCACACACGCACACAAAAAGAAAAGGACATGTCTATGGAAAGCTGGATCAACCTTGTATTTTCAAACGACCAACAAAACAATAAAATGAGTAATATTTCCAGAGAATTTAGAATAATTAAATCATCCATCCTGTTTAAAGTGCATGATCATTCAGGAATATATGATGCCACTTCTCATTCAATGAGTTGTCGAAGTTAATACAAGTTTGCCGTGCATTTGTCAATAATATTATTTGTCTTAAGACTTACCAAAGAGCAATAATTTGTTGTTACACGAAAATGGGGTTTCACATTTGTGCCGGAAACAAATCTTGCGAGATAATTCAAGCAATTTAAAATAATACAAAATAAAACATCGCAGTCATTAAAATGAAATGGAATTTAACGTCCTACTGTTCTTCTCCGACACGTAACCCCACATTACTTGACATATCGCGTATTTTTTATCCTGAAATTGTGCATAAAAATATTTCATTATTCAAGGAACTATATTTTCCTGACATTTGTTTGTTTCGATAATGTAATGGACAGTGGAGAATATTAAAATACAATTTTTGCCTGAATGACGTCATTTTCAGTGATCTATTGGTTACATCTAAGGAATACTCACAGATTGATGCAATTGTTTTATGAAAATCAAACAACCATTTAGTCCTTTATGGGCATAAAAAGTGATTCCCACAAACTGGCCTAGGTCAAAAATTTAAAATCAACCACGGATGTTCGTATGCTCTTATATATGCCTTTGAATATAGTTATGTTTCAGCCTAAAGATCTAAATTGCAGGAAAACGAAATAAATTCCAAAATTGGCATCAGTTTTGCTCTGCTAAGTACAACAGCAACTAAAATTTAAACCCTAAAAGTGTTGTGAAAAGGTAAGAAATTCACGTTGCTCTCAAACAGAGCTACAATGTCCCAGAAAACAAAATTCGGGATCATTTTACCCGACAAATGTATTCCAATTCAAATAAGGGCTAACCTTTTACACAAATTTACTTATTTCGGAGAGTTGCATGGTTCTGACATGTGCCGACTTTTCAATATAGCTTTAATCTTTAAGTCACTCCATATTATCCAGTGAGAATTTTTGTGCGAAATAAACAAGGTGAAAACAGAAAAAAAACCATGTCAATCTGAACAAAAACAATATTGTTTCACACAACCTTCAGAGTGTGAAACCCTAATAAGTATTATTGTCGCGAAACACGACACCTACCGCAACATGTTACTATGAGACGTTATGAAAGAAACGAACAATTGTCTGGTATATTTTATTTAATGTAATATTTATAATATCCAACAATACACTAATCTACAGAATATATGTACAGTGCTTATTTACAGGAGATTTATATTCCCCAGTAAATATGATCTACCCCTCCCCTCTAAAAATATAATTCATATGTGATGACGCCGTACAGGGTATGGGGGGATGATATACCATATGATATCTGTTTATGTGATACAGGTGGTCATATCTACTGAATATATAACACGTTAAAACACCTGTATGTAGTTTAGTCAGGTAAGATATATGATACAATAAGATCAAAGTTAACAAAATAAATATAGGCCACCAGTTTTAGACTAAATATAATAGATGAAATTTTAGTAGAATATTTGATACAACTAGATCAAAGTCAACAAAATAAATATAGGCAACCACCTTTAGATTAATTATAATACATGAAAAACACAATCAGTATTATTTTAGAAAATATCAAATAAGTGATATGGTGTGTTAGCTGTATTATAGCTAACGGAGCCACAGCGGCTCAGTAAGTAAGGCGTTGACTCGCTAACCTAGATTGTCAGTGTTCGATCCATGCGTTTACCGAGAAAGTTCATCGGAATTTTCCGACCAGATTCTCCTTGTCAGTGGTGCAGGACGAAGGACATGACAAAGGACAACTTATGGTCTTTCGTATGGGACGAACAACCACGGTCCCGTGTGTACAATGGCGAGCGCGTAGAAGACCTCTTGGTCATAGTGCTGCACCCCAGGCAACATTTCCCTCATAGCACCGTGTATCGTGGCCTTCATTAGCCCAGTCGGTACAGAAGAGTAGGACGTTCAATTCGATGTCTTTTCATTTTATATATCAAACACTATATATAATAACAATGGTATGGAATTAACGATTGAGACGACGGTGTTCTGCAAACGACATTAACCCTGCTCAGAACGGAGTAACAATTGTAACACTATTTTAGTGATAACAGAGATGAGTTTAGTACATATAAGGGTTATTTATATCGGAACAGAACATAACACTTCTACATACAAAACATACAGGAACTTACACTATACAGGAACACTTCAGGAAAGTGCATAACTATATCAAATCTACCAGCTGCGGCTGAACTAGGGGCAGTCCATGCACTCGTCCAAGCCTCTCTTCTCTTCCCCCGTCCTCCTCGTCCCAGCTCGTCTCTGGTCGTCTAGTATCTACGTCTCTGGTCGTCTGTCTAACTATCAGCAAACTTATATATGGAATTGTCTTCTTATCACGCCATGGTATGATTGCCGGCCATTACGTATTCCTCTAAAGTCATGTAGAGCTTGTCCACAGATCATATGTAGTTTGTAAATGACATATGGGATTACATATTTAATTCGATCATAGCCAGCCCGTGCCTTAATAACAGAAGTATATACAGAGTTGAAAAGTCGATATAATATATTATCAAATGGACCTAAATGATGTTCAAGTTAAAAAGTGCTGTGTTACATAATTTAAATTGAATTTTCAACATATACCCTTTTCATTATCTATTTCTAAACTATTATGGCAAGACTGTCAACTTTTTTTATTTTATCTAAATCTGTCGCTATTTAATTCAAAATCGTGAACAAAATTGTCTTGCCTTACAAATCAACCACTCATGTCGAAACGTTTTGCTAAATGTATATAAACCAGTGATTTTTTTCCATATAAATTGCAGTAGGACGTTAAACCCCATTTCACTTAATTTCATTTCGTTTCCATATAAATTGTATTGTTTTATTGTGCTCTATCGTTAAAGTTTCTAAATGCGCGGAATGCATGTATTATCGTTATATATTCTACTGCACATCACGTGACCAAGATCCGCCCCTCGAGACCCGGGCACCTTTAAAACGACAGGGATATAAAGATAGATATAAAAGCTGATACGTTTAGTCACGTGGTATCAAGACAGGGATATAAAGATAGATATAAAAGCTGATTTGTTAAGTCGTGTGGTATAACCTAGCCTCATCAAAATACAGTGTGTATGTTTATTCACTTGTTATAACCTGTACGCATTATACTACTGAAATCTAACTGTGGGATAAGCGTGTATGTACACATTATACTGAATTCAAGTGGCTGTTTTAATTCTGTAATCTGAACCGTTGTATAAAACAACCATGTAAATATAATCTGTGAATATTGCTGTAATTTAAACATAAACTGGACATTCTTTTATAACTCAATAACCAAAATGAGTGAAGATAATTGTTTAAATGTGCTGTAAATACCCGTAAAGATGGCGGCAGGAGGCGATCAAACACATAGCTGTAGTATCTGTTTAGAGGATTTTACTAAACCTAAAATACTGCCATGTTTTCACACGTTTTGTGAACATTGTATAGACGAACATATCAAAGCACATTCATATTTCAACAAGTTTAATTGTCCTAATTGTAGAACAGAGATTCAAGTACCTGATGCTGGTGCGAGTGGTTTTTCAACAAACTTTTACATCCAACCGAAAAGTGAAACACAAAATCATTTCTGTCGGAAACACACGAAAAAAGAAATAGAATTTTATTGTCGTGATTGTTCTGTTGCTGTTTGTGGTAGCTGTGTTATATTGGATCATACAACTCACTCAAAAACAGATCTCACTGACGTAGACGAAGAAATCAGAGAAGAGTTAGAAATGATAAAGGAGGGGGTAGAAGAGCAGATTGAAAAACTAGAAGCACACTGTGAATCTTTAACCAATCAAATATCTGATATCAAAAGCCAAGCTAAAATAGCCTGTGATAATGTCGATACACAGGTCGAAAAAGTTTGTGAAGAAATCAGAAAACATGGCGGTGATATAAAATTTGAGATGAATAAAACTCGTGACGACGAAAGTATAAAGTTACAGACATTACATGACGATATGATCCAAATGAAAAGTTCTCTACAGAACAGTTTGCACTATATGAATGAAGTGTTAAATTGTAAATCTACATTTCCAGTTGTAGATGCTTTAACCAATGTACAAACACTGACTGACGACAGCAGATCAACCAGTTTAGATATACCCACAGTAAGATATGTCCATTATCCTATGGTAGATATAGATGTTAAAACTTTACAACTACTACTGGGCGAGATGGAAACAATGGAGTCACCAACCTGGACAGCTAGTTTTAGTTTGAATCAGATAGTGAAGAGAGATGTGAACTATGATGGTGATGATGTAATAATACAAGGAATGCCATGGTATGTATATGTTAAACAACGTACAGATACATCAGGGTTAGGGTGTTACCTGTATCTGAGAGAAGTAGAAGATAAAACAGTTAAAGCCGTTACAGCTAGTTATACACTAAAACTATTAAATATAAACGATGTAAGTAAATCTATAGTGAGACAAGATACAAAAACATTTACACCTTGTGGTGTTGGTAGGGGTTGGGGCGGCTTTATAGAGTGGAATAAACTAGAGGATGTGAAGGAGGGGTTTATAAACAACAGTAAAACATTTAATATACAAGCTTCTGTAAAAGTAAACAAAATAGAACGCTACTAACATTTATATTACAGAACATAATACAATAAATGGGTGTCATCATAATACAAACAAGGACATATTTTAATAGATCCACAGGACTGACCTGGATAAACATATATCATGATATCAGGTTAACCAGACATATAAAAGTGATTTTCCAGTGCGTTTTAT
Source organism: Patella caerulea (assembly GCA_036850965.1). Lineage (NCBI taxonomy): Eukaryota > Metazoa > Mollusca > Gastropoda > Patellidae > Patella > Patella caerulea. The sequence continues at coordinate 5,397,116 of JAZGQO010000021.1, read as the reverse complement.
CCTTGTCGGTGGTGCAGGACGGAGGCCTGACAAGGAACGGTGTCGAGTCGTTCAGATTGGACGGAGACGCGTGATCCTGGGTATATGTTAGTGTGCACGTTAAAGACACCTTGCCAGTTAGAGTTTAAAATAAGTGTAGGGATAAAAGCGTATAAGCAACAATCTCAAATAGTAAAATATTTATTACCCGGAAAATTTGTATCCATTTTTAAGTAAAAGGAAAATGGTGTGTTATAATAAATATATTTTTGTGTGAAGAAAGTATTATTAACATTATAATGTTATAGTATTTTTTGTGTCTATATTAGGATTATTATGTCACGCTAAAGTAATATTTATACCAACTGGGTAAATTGTCATCACAGCGAATGACAGAAGGGAGCTAACTCTGTTTATTGGAGGGTATTTCACATCAGTATATAGTGTCTAATATACTGGTAGAAAAACACAGTTCTGTGGGTAATTGTAAGGCGGTATTTTCCAATTTCCAATCCACCTTCACTTCAAAATGGTCTTACTCCATGTACATGTGTATTCCCTTCACCCTTTAAGCATGTATATTGTAATCATTTTCACTATAAATGTCTTTATTATAATTTACAACGATAGTAAATTATTATATTTCGTATATTTTTAATATATTATTATTTTCTTTGTAATGTATTTAATCGTTTTAAACTAGATTGAATTATTATTTCCACCTGACGTGCGGTTTATTTAATCGTTTGAAACTAGAGTAAATTATTATTTCAATCTGCACTTAACGTGGTGTATAATTTTTATGGCGGTGTATGCTGTACCTCACCAGTAAAATATGTATTTAGTTAACGTGTATTAAAATTCCTAAGGAGCATTGTAAATACGGTATTTTTGCCTTTTGCTTTAATTTTACTTATAATAAATGGCCTACGTTCACAAGTTGTTGCCGGAAAAGGGTGTTACCTCCGTAACGAAATATCGCGGAAAGCTTAAAATCAATTGAGTCCATCCTCTATTGAGAGAAAGACGGGTCTATATAGGAGAGTGGACAGACAACCCTACTCTTTGTCCCTGCTAATAAGGGTCCATAGAATAGGTTGAACAGACGACCATATTCCTTGTCACGTTCAAGCAGGGAATCGAAACCATACCACTTGACTCGATAACAGACCCTGTCTCGATAACAGACTTCTAGGCCATCCCAACCCCCCTGATATTTTGAACGAAGTGGGTAAAATACTGGCTCGCTTGCTTCGCGGTCACAGGTTCGCTGCCATGATTGGCCGCTAAAACCCGTGTGCAAAAAATAGGCATACTAGCCGGGGGGGGGGGGGGATACCGCCCTAACTTTCGCTTCTCGAAGAAAACCGACACCGCTGTATGTAAACATGATTTTTTTCCGGGCATTTCTTGTTTTGCTCTAATAAAACACTAATTTTACCTTCTTTTAATTGAATACAACGAATTTGTTCTGAGTTGACTATGGATTAAAACATTTTGTTTGGACCCACTCTACTTTGTGCGACATTTTTCGGGCATCGATTATTATTTATGTATGTAGCTGCAACAGTCTGATCGTATGTTTGAAATTCAGGGTGGGATTCGGTTACAAAACCATTGGATGCTTTTGAAGTCGCTTACACGGGCTAGAATAGCAGAAAACGCAATTGCGGTGGTTAAATATTAAAATTTTCCCCGGCAAGATGAAGCCCACATACCCCGCGACGATTGAATGGTTGTTTGGAATTTGGGTCAGTAGGTAGGCTGTATTGGACCAAATTGAAATCGCTGTATTCACATGCTGGAATAGCAGGAAAACGCATTGGCGGCAGTTAAATTTTTAAAATTTTCCTGTCTTCGTGGACTGTAAACGAATGATTGGAATTCGAGTCAGCCACCGTAATTAGGCTATATTACACCACGTTGACGTTGCTTTGTTCACGGGCTAAAATAACAGCAAAGCGTGTTTGCAGCCGTCAAATATTCCAAAATTTAATTTTCGGAGGGGGGGGGGGAATACAAGGTAAGTTCGGGCATTTCAGGTTCCGGCCCCCTAACTGTCATCGAGCCCTTGCGCCTATGGCGTACAAGTAAAAGAACACATAGCAGTTGGAATTCGACATAAGCGTGTGCCTTTGCGGCGTTATTCGGGCAACATTTCCCTCGCAGCACACTGTGTGGCGTATGCCCGTTCTCATTAGGCAGTCGGAGCGGAACAGCAGGATATAAAACCCAATTTCTAGTGGTTTTCCATTTCTGGAGGCAGACCACCGTTAAATTTCACCATCTATTTATAGCAGTTCTCTCTGTGTCTCTTTTCTCCCCCTTTTCATGTCCATTTTGTGATTTTTTGGTCTAGAATGGACGAAGAGGGTTTGAATTAATATTTTCTGTCAGGTGTTGGTAATTATTCATGATTTTGAGGTGGAAGGCTAAAGGCGTTATCAGGTTGACTACGGTCTAGTCTAGGGGTATATAACTCCTTGGCTACGGTGATATGTACGGCAACTAGTTACATGCTTTTAGTATGCTTCTTCGTAAGAGTTAGAACCCATATAGAAAATTCTTCATGGTTTAGAAAGGGCCTTTCTAAACCATGAAGAATTTTCTATATGGGTTCTAACTCACTTAGAACATGATCTCTACTTTCAAAACTTATACAAAATATAGTATGATATTTGTATTATTTATATTTCATAAAATATTTGGGGAAAACTAATTGAAATATGAAATTTGTTAAAGTTGAATAATTTGTAGGTGTGGTCATAGAGTGATTGACAATTGGGTGGAGTCATTCAATGTCACCTGTATAAGTCATGAGATTAAGAGATTAAAGGTGATTACAAGTGATTACAAGTAACTTTTGATCGTTAATGAGTACAACTTTAATCTTATTATGTTCCTTCATTCATTCAGTAGTAATTTGATAGTCACTATAGTAAATGTACTTCAATATGGATGTGCCAGATTTTGCTGTCGACTGGGCATCGTTTCCATCAGATGATGAACTAATTAGCCTATCGCAAGTGATGGATATTCCAACGCAACAACTAGTGGATATGCCATGTGTGACTCGTGATAATAAAGGACGTTTTTCTAGTCCTGTGAAGCAGGCAGATTTAGAAAATATACAAAAATGTTCAGTTCCAATCAAGACCAGAAACAACAACAAATGGGCGTTAAATTTATGGAAGGACTGGGTTGATAATAGGAACTCTAAGCCAGAGACATATTTTGAGAAAGGAAAATTAATTCCTACGGACATTAATACATTAAATGATGAAGAATTACAATTTTGGCTGCAAAGATTTATTGTTGGATAAGGCGTAAAGATGGGACAAATTATCCACCAAACACTCTTGTTCAAATTGTTTCGGGATTACAAAGGTATATCGAAAATGATTGTAACAGAAATAATGTGCATATTTTGAGAGATGATGATGAGAAATTTAGTACATTCCGCAAAATATTGGATTCCGAAATGAAACGACTGACATCTCTTGGATTTGGAACAAAAGTAAAATCATGTGAACCAGTGCTTCCAGAAGAGGAAAAAGTAATGTGGTTTTTCGGATAAGGCTGTGACGTCAAGGAGTGCCCATAGAAGCAACGCTGTCCAGAAATACCAAAGAGAGTTATTTTCTATTAAAGATAGTGTTAGCAAGTCTTTGGGGCCGCCTGAAATAAATGACATTAAAACTACCGGTACACAAGAAGATAATGACGAAATTCAGGAAATTAAGAAGTTGAAAACTTGCGTAAACCAAGATGTGCCTTCAAGTGCTAATAACACTCTCGAAATAATAATTCCAGATTGTGTAAATAAAGTAGTTTTGCGAAAAAAAGATAAAACTGTAACGGTTGAAATATAATGCATGTAAATTATATTGTAAATATTAAGATATAACCACAATTAAATTATATTAAATGTTGTTGTCTTTATCCTTTATTTAGCTCACCCTAAATCAGCAGACCGTGTAGTTAGCTTACTGTGTTAATCCCAATTAGCGATCACATACCATGACCTGAGTTGTGGGTGGGGTTTTCTACAGCCAATGGCAAGTACTTAAGATAACTTCATTCTTCATAAAATAGAACAGTGTCACATGGTCATTTTAAAGGTATCTGATTGGAAGAAAAATGAGGTTATGTTCTAAAAGATTGTGTATCTCAAAATTTTGGTGATCAACCTCATACGAATTTTAGTACAAATACGTGGCCACTTGTTCCTCTGTCTGTAGTGAAAGCATTCAGCCCAACGAAAGTCAATGGGGAAATTAATGGTGGTCTGCATCCTTCTACTGTAACTGGAGTTGCTCCCCTTAAGCTATGGGTGCTGCCCACAGACCACTAACGAACGCTCTCAACCACAGATGTAGCAACATGTGGCAACATCTACTCTTGTTCAGGGTGAGTGTACTGAGACCGACGTTCAGAGCTGAACTACTCTTGCCCAAAAGCATGTATGCGGTTCCTCATGAAACACTTTAGATACACAAGCTGGAAGTAGAGAAAGTAAACATGCAATTATCGGGAAACATTTTTGAGCCTATCTAAGGGGAAATCTTTGTTGATCTGTGGCCATTTCTACTTTATCTGGAGCGGATATTCGCCACTGTTTGTGCTTTTATGGAAATTATACCGTTCCCGGGTCACTTTTTAACTGTTATTTCAAGCTTCGTAGAATAAACGGACGCCCTCGTTCTGAGCTTTAGCTATCTTCTGGCAGACATGTAAAGTAAACAAACACATTATGTTATAATACATTTTTGGTGAAATAAATTATGTGCCCGAAATCCGATGTCTTTTAAGTGATAATAAAACACTACTTTTACAAGTTTAAACTGAATACTGGAAATGTATACAGTGTTTACTGTGATTTAAACACTGTTTTGCGACAGTTTTTGGGCATCAATCATTTTGGTATATCATCGTTTCGGGAATCGTGAATTCTTTGAACCGATTAATGAATTAAACTTTTGTTTTGAGATTTTTGTTGGGCACCATCATTATTTGCTGTGGCTATTTTCCCAAATACCTGTCCTTGTTTGCACCAATGACAAAGAGAAACCTCGCCAGATTAAAAACCAGATAAACTTTCTCGGTCAACCCTGGGATCGTAGACGGGATTCCCTGGTTAGCGATCCAACGTCATACTCACTGAGCCCGTGGCTGTTCTCACTTGTCCGCGATGCAGGACGGAGGAACTGGCAAAAACAACTGTCTAGTCGTTCGGATGGCGCGAAAAACCGAGGTCCCGTGTACACATTGGCGTGCACTCAAAAGATCCCTTGACAGTTGGAATTCGATATTAGAGTAGGCAGTAGCGCCGCTGTCTGGGCAAAATTTTCCTCATAACACACTGTATGGCGTATGCTCGTCTTCATTAGCCAGTTCGGAGCAGAACAGAAGGACGTTTAGAAACGCTCGATACTGTATTTTGGGCCCGACAACAGTGTAAACAGTGAATATCGACTGCATAAAATAAAACAGTCAAGGACATTCGTTATTTTTTATTTCATTTTTATCCGTTGGGAAAGACGCCTTTGTTGGTGCTAAGCTGAATAATTAAAGATGACAACTTGTCTGCGATATCACTATCGATGGAAGCGGACTTGAAACACTAATAGAAGAAGAAGACGAATATTGTGACGTTAATCACCATTTCATTCATTTCTATAAGACATGTTCTCGTATCGTTTGGTTCTTGAAAACTGCAAGAGAACACTTGTTGAAATATGGATCTTATTGTGTTCCATATATGGTCATAGTTCTGAAAGGTCTTAAGTCTCAAATATTGTCGGATTTAGTTTTTGAGATATGATAGGAAAACCTGTTCCAATCTTGATAACGCAATAAGGATATCAACATTTTAATAGCAATGTTTTTATGAAAGTTACGACCTTACAGTTCTGAAATTTTGTATAGAGAAGTCTCTAAATGTGATAAGTCATCCTATCTAAAAAAAAAAAGCTATTTGGGTCATAAGTGGCACTTACAACCTTCCAGAACTATGGCATCGATATGATCATAGTGAATATATATACCCTGTGTTGTGAAGTCCATCATGGTGATTCAGTGAGTAGACTCGCTAACCTTGAGGTCCCGTGTTAGCCAAAATAGTTCATCGGGAGTTTCCGGCATAGTGACTCCCCCCCCCCCGCCCCCTTTCCCCGTGGTCAGTTGTGCAGGGCAGAGGGTCTGGCATGTGGCAACGTGTATTCGTTCGGATGTTATGCGTTTAAGAGATCCCTTGGAATTCGATATAAGTATAGAGCGTCATCAGGGGCGGATCCAGGATTTTCAAAAAGGGGAGGGGGCGTGCTGCACCCACTTGGGAGTGCGAAGCCCGGCCCGTGATTTTTGAGTGCCCACAAGAACTAATTACATACTAGTACTGTAAATTATGATTTCCAACCTTAACTATTTTGTTCTTCTTTGCTGTGAGAATATAATTATGGAGCTAAAAATTGTTCGCCACCTCAAAAAATGGAGGGGGGGGCGTGCGCCGGGTGCGCCTCCCTCTGGATTTGCGCCTTACTCAACATCCGCATGTTATCGGTACAGTTTCAAAATACCGCATTGTGTTAAATATTTGATATCAAATATCAATTTGCGGCACATTTTCCATATACCACCCAAATGTTCATGTATTGCTGTACATTGTGACGTCATTTATATCTGATGTATTGTGACTATTATTCAAGAAACTTGTAAATCAGGATAAATCAATCTGTTATAATTGTATAGGACGGGGCAAACACGGATACCCTTTGAAAAATCGTAATGGAAAACATTTAATTATGGTAGTCAATGGACCCCAATTCTTACTCGTCTTGAAATCAAATATTGTAGTTTGGGTTTGTTTGTCGGAATGTGTTCATTCTGCGATCTACCACCCAGATCTTGTGTTGTATTCTTACACAATACCGTCGTGGTGGTGTAACAAGTACTGTGAAACATATTACACTGGACAACATTTAATAAAGATAAAAATCGCCCCCGTGTCCATTCCTAATCCCTCTCCTTTAATCCCACACGGATGAGGTAAACATGGCTAATCCTTTCAATGATGGCAGATTGAAAAAGATGTTAAATATTCCATACCGCGTGCTAATTACCAATTTAAATTTCACACGGACACCTTTTAAGTTGCCGGTCACGCGCACCTCACGCGCTGCAAACATCTGGCAAGCAGGTGCGAGTAGGTAGGGTGGAGGATAATGGGGATGAAGGAATGGAGAGACTGACCGCATACTGGTCATCAAAGAGAAGGGAATTAGTTACAGATATTAACTGGACATTTCTGGGGGTCTTTACTGAGTAAATAACCTTTGACCTTTCCGGTTTGACAATAGACGAATCTCCCGGACCAAAGAACTTGATAGAAACCAGTTCAATATCTGTTGTATTTTTCTTTTCTCCTCGAATTAACCACAAGAAAATAGATGGCAAATAAAAATGAAAGATTGTCCGTTTGTTATTGTATTCGTTTGTAAAGAACGTGCATTAAGGGAACAATGCCAGGGAACAATGATCCCAAAGAACAACAAACAAACGAGATACAAGTTATCAATGCCTTAAACTCATTGACTATTTTATATTATCTCTCGTGAAAATGATTCAGGATAGGACATCCATGAATTCAATGGAGGTTGCTTTTTTTATTGACAAGGGCACCCTTATAGTTTGTGGCAGTATACGTTTATTAAATTAAGTCTTTTTTATACTCTATTCACAGTAGTTTGTCTATTTAGTTTGAGTATTTATTTCCGAAACGTGTGACCAGCCTTAACAAATAAAACCATTTTTTTTATGAACCCTCCATTCATAAGAGATCCTTTGATCATTCAGGGCCCGCATTTATCAATATCAGAGAGGTGATTAGTATAATTTACTTATATTTAAAACGTTTTGTCGGAATATTTGCAAGAGACTGGAGTTGGTTAGGAAATCTTCCGTCAGCTTTTGCTAAAACACACTCCAGCTGTTGCGAACTGCGAAGATACTTTACATATACCTCCATCTCGTGGCTAAGTGAATAAGACACTGGATCGCTAGCCTGGGAGTTGTGTTAGCCGAGCTCACAACAAATGGTTAGGGTTTTTAAAAGCAAACATATTTTTTCATTTAAAATTAAAACGGGTATTTCATATTTTCCAAGAAAGTCAAAACATATTTAGTTCTATGTCTTTTGCTTAATAGGTTGTCAACTCACTATTATACAATCATAGACATTATTTTCCACACTTAAACATCTTTCCCATCGGAAATAATAACACAATTACCTCCCTTGTTTTCTCATTCCCCGCATGCAATAGCTATCTTCAAACGTTTGAATTTAAAGTTGAAAATGATATTTTTGCCAATTTCTCAACTGGCAATGGTGAATTATAGGATTAATAGTATTATTCTTTAACAAGGTAGGACAGTTTATAGATACCATCTATTTTAAGGCTTTATTTTAATATGTTTTAAAATGTAACATAAAGATAAGAGATTGCAGCTTTAAATAAACATTAAAATGGCGTATTATTTATTAGAAAATCAGTTATTGACGTATCACGTGTATAACCAGAAAATTGACGCACACAGGAGTCTGATCTTCTATCCATTGTATACACCATCCTCAACCAGACACTATCATATAATAAAAATAAATATTATCTACGCATATGTACGGATAGAATGTCAGACTCCTGTGACCACACCTTCCATCCATACGTCACTAGGCCTTCAACATCAGTCTTCATTAGCCCAGTCGGGACATGGAGAGACGGGAGACATGAGACTTAACGTCCACTTGTCACAAACTAGGTTATTTCGGGACTAACATATGGTTCAATTCCATTTCATTAATTTGCTTGTGCGTAAGGGTCTTAAGCAGTGGGGGAAACCAGTAGGCTCGATAAACCCACGAGGTTGGACAGGCGACCCTATTCCTTGTCACATACAAGCGGGGAATCGAAACCACGCCCTTGACTCAATGATTCAACGTTAACCACAGCACCCCCCCACTCCTAACGCGACGCGACACCGAGTCTGGAGAGAACAGTGAAACCCTATTTCATTTCATTGCTTTGTCAATGAGGACTTTATTCTTAATCAAAGCATGTATTAGAATTAGAAACTTGTAACTTTCAGAATGTTTTCTGTTGAACGAATCGTGAAAACCAAATATTTGCATTTCGTGCATAATCCACGAATCACATAAAGGTTAAAAAAATTTATAGTAAATTTCAAAGCAGTGACGTATGAATTCCCTGATGAAACACGGCATAAATAGTTTTTCTTCTTTTATATCAAAATACTGAATCCAACATTTAATCGTCCATAAAACGTGGCAAATCCTTCATTGGTGCAGGTTATATTTTAACGTCTCCAACGCCGACAGAAGTCGTTTCTCTCGGAAAGAAATTCTGGTTTAACGTTCTAGAGAGAGAGAGGGAGAGAGAGAGAGAGGGGGAGAAATGGGGTTTAACGTCCACTCAACACAACCAGGTCATTTCGGGACTAACATATGGTTTCATTTTATTTCAAAAAATACGCTTGCGCGTAGGGGTCTTTAGCAGTGGGAGGCAACCGGAGTACCCGAGGAAAACCCACGAGGTTGGACAGGCGAACTTTCTACTTTTCTGCACGGTTTATATGGGCTAATGGGGGGACGGACATGCATCATAATTAATAGTGTTCTATGAGGGAACTCTACAGTACCGGACATCGGCACAATATACAGCCAAGGTTTCTATGGGATTGAAACCCCATCTATCAGGGGTTCTTTTACGTACATAGTGCATGCCAATGGCCTCGGGTTTCGTCCCATACGGATGACTAGGGATTTAACGACATACTGTTTGCAAGGTTTGTCGGGCCTACTCTTATATCGAATGCCGGGGGATCACGTGGCTAAGTGGGTAAGACGCTGGTTCGCTAGTCTGGAGGTTGGGTATTCGATCCTTGCATTGGCCGAGAAAGTTCATCCAGATTTTCCGGCGAGGTTTCCCCATTGTCAGTGATGCAGGACGGAGGGCCTAACAATGACAACTGTCTAGTCGGTTTGATGGGACAAAAAACAGAGGTCCCGTATACACATTGCCGTGCACGTAAAAGATCCCTTGGCATTTTGGAATTCGATATAAGAGTAGGCCGTATCGTAGTGCCGATGCCCGGGCAAAATTTCCCTCGTATACCTGTCTTCATTAAAATAGCATTATGCAAGAGCAAAATCAAAATCTGCTTTTTACAAGTCTTTCTTTAAGCCTGAGATGTTATCTAAATAATCAATTAGACATTAATTAACATAACCAGACCATAATAAACTCGTTATGTCAAGGCTAGCCTTCGACGTTGGCAGATTAAAATCGTATATGGTTAAATCTCACTCATTGAATTCATTTTAGGTTGGCAGCTCTGAAAATCTGCTTTTTACAAGTCTTTCTTTAAGCCTGAGATGTTATCTAAATAATCAATTAGACATTAATTAACATAACCAGACCATAATAAACTCGTTATGTCAAGGCTAGCCTTCGATGTTGGCAGATTAAAATCGTATATGCCGCTTAATGGCGGTTGATAATTAAATCAATCAAGTGGATAATCGAGACTATGCTGTTTATATTAATGATTTGCGTAATGATGACCGAGACTATGTGAAAATTCTAACGCTTTTTTCTCGGCTAATAGTGAATCAAATTGACTGAAATTTTCAGCAAATTATCTTTACACTATGTAGTTTTTTTTAACTATTATAGTGAGAACTGCCATCTCTTTATCTTATCTCCCATAATGTAACTTTAACTCAGGTTAGGAGCAGAACAGTAGGATGTTAAACTCCATTTCATTTCATTTAATTTTATGTTGAATTCCAACTGCCAAGTGATCTTTTACGCGCTCGCCAATGTGTAACATACACGGACCTCGGTTTATTGTGCCATCTCAACGACTACTGACAAAAATACAATATCAATTTTAAGAAACAGAGAAACAAACATACATTATATACTAGCTAGACCTTTTGTGACAAGTTTAAAAATAAAACTTAATGAAAATAAGGTATGTACAGAAATTTATTTTGTACTGGCGAGTATGTAGTGAATTCGTGGCAGCTCAACAATTTAAAGTGAATTAATTTTTAACACGCAAGCTATAAATTACCCCGATTAGTAGCCTGGGAGACTTGGGGAATTCTTGCCAAATAATACGAATGTTTCAGATCACGGATAGCGTCGCGGCGTACCAGCCGCTTAAAATATCGTTGTCGTCATCTATTTGATAAAAATTTAACACATTTTTACAAAAAACAAAATCTAAGTGGATAATATGAGACTTTTTGCTGATTTGAGATAATATGTTTTTCACAAATACGCCGCTTAAAGGGGTGCCTAATTATTTGACAATAACTGTTTATATACGGCCTGATGTTCGGTCCGATTAGCGACAAAAACTCTACTTGATTACAGCGATAAGTTACTCTCTAAATCTTGTCCAAAATACTGACGTGTTTAATTTTTGCCGAACCGTAACAATTGTTCAGAGACTATCATAAATCAATCAATCTATTGTTTTTCGCATTTCGCCGCAAATCCAGCGACAAAACATTAAATACGCCCTTTTGATATTGTGGGCGGGACTTCGTGGTCCAACCTCTTCTCACGGCCAATCAGGTCGCGTCGGGGACTTTTCCTCATAAGCCCTTTGATGTTTATCGAAAACATGCGTTTCGTGGTGTTTTGTTTACATCACGTGACACAGCCGGTTTCAGTTGTGTTGCTGTTGGCTGAACAATGTCGTAGTGAACTTATTGACTAACTTTGGGATGATTATGAAGCATTTTACCTGTCCCAAATTAATTAAAAATATTTCAACAACGTTTTAGAAGGTAAGGGGATGTTTATTTCATGTGGATACTGAAAATTACAGCGCGTTTCTTAACAGAACTGCCTAATTTCAAGTGTTCGTTGTACAGTTTCAATCGAGTAACTTCGGGAAAAAACTTAACTTAGACTGCGTAGTGACTGTGTGATGATGGGTGTACGTGATGTTTCGACTATTTGTAAGGTGAGACTTGGTTAAAGTCAGTGTTATTTATGGGTTAAACCGATCACTGATTATATTTATAGTTCTTTTAAACCGGCTAGTTGTGTTTAGTTGGGTGCATAAATAAGTTTATTTTCAGACGGAAATTTAAAAAGAAAAAGGAGAGAGAGAAATGGAGTTGAACCTCGAGCCACTTGACACAAACTAGGTCATTTCAGGACTAACATATGATTTAATTTTATTTCAAGAATTCACTTGCGCTTGCCATTAAATTGAAGAAATTAACCCACAAGGTTGGACAGATGACACGTACTATTCTGTGTTACCAGCAGCCGGAGAATCAAAATGATTCTAATGGAAGACAGTGTGCAATGAGGGGAAATTTTGCCCAGGCAGCGGTGCTACGGCCTACTCTTATATCGAATTCGAACTGCCAAGGGATCTTTTACGTGCACTACAATGTGTATACGGGACCTCAGTTTTTCCTCCCATCCGAGCGACTAGGCAGCTGTCCTTGTTAGGCCCTCCGTTCTGCATCACTAACAAAGGGAAACCACGCCAGAAAATCGAGATGAACTTTCTCGGCCAAAGCAGGGATCGAACACCGGACCTCCAGGTTAGCAAACCAGCGCCTTATCCACTTAGTCACCGTGATCCCCCCGGGGAATCTAAACGACCCCAGTTGACTCAGTACTCAATGATAGACCTTGAGATACGACGTGTACACGCTAACCCCCTAATGTTGATTATTTAAACAGTCAATCGGAGAATTGAAACCAGGCCATCTGACTATGCTAGAACCTTCTTGTTATGCTTATAAGCCTATGGTTCACGCATAGGCATACACATAAACCACTAGATGTAAAAATTTAACCATAAATTGCATAATCAAGACTTATAGTCTTGGTTGTCATTGTCAAGTACTGTTGCTATGATAATGAACAATCTATGATCCTCAAACAGTCATTATTTTGCCCAGAATGAATGAATTTGAAAATGTTTGCAATATATTCATTTCCATAATTTATTTTTGAAATCTGTTAGATCCAATTTCAATTTAACTTTATGGTGGGCATTGTATCATAAGGTCTGTTATGGCACGATTTTGATTCCTCGGTCCTACGTGACAAGGACTTGTGGGTTTTCTCTGGGTTTCCCCGGTTACCTCTCTCTGCTAAAGATCCCTATGGCTACACACAAGCGAATTATTGAAATAAAATTGAATCATACAGCGCTGCAGTGAGCAAACTTTTTGGATACGAGGCACTATATAAATCCATTATTATTATTATACATGTATGTTAGTCCCAAAATGACCAAGTTTGTGTTGAGTGGATGTTAAACCCCTCTCTCTCTCTCTCTCTCTCTCTCTCTCTCTATTCCCCCTTTATCTAAATCTTATCTAATGCTTCTTCAAGAAGAATATACAATAGAATTTTTACGGGGGGAATTTATTATGACCGCTTACAAGGAGATGTCGCTGAATAGGAGTGGCTGCTCATACGGATTCTACTGTACATTAGAATTGATTTTGTTTTCTTAATTGAATATTAAAGTTCCAATTTCATATTTTCTGAGAAAGTCAAAACATAATGATTTCTATGTATTTTGCTCAAAAGGATGTCAACTCACTATTATACAATCCTAGGCAAAATTTCACAGGCATTAAAATGACTGACACAGGCAGATTGAGGAAATAATAACACAATTACTTCCCTTGTTTTCCCATTCCTCTCCATGGACGGCCATCTTCAAACGTTTGAATTTGAAGTTGAAAATGATATTTTTGCCAATTTCTCAACTGGCAATAGTGAATTATAGGATTAATAGGATTATTCTTTAACAAGATAGGACTGTTTATAGATACCATCTATTTTAAGGCTTTATTTTAATACATTTTAAAAATATGAAATTGGAACTTTAAATAATCAATCTGAGTACAAATTAGAATTGATTTGGTTTTCTTAATTGAATATTAAATAATTAATCGGAGTACAAATTAACGTGGATCAAGTTGCGAGAAACTGGATATTTTAACGACACATGCAAATGGTGCATCGTTACGTTAAACTTCGTTTCATATCTCTTTAATCCTCTGATGTAATCATTGAGTCAACATGGCAGCCGTCTATAATTGAAGTATTTTTTGTATTTAGATCACAGGCTGCCGTCGTCGTTTCTAATGTTTGCTCTCGGGGGGAATATTTACACAACGTGATTCGAGTCCTATATCACTATTCTAACAAACCCTTAATAAGTAAAAAAATCAACAGGTTCTTCCAGACGTAACCATAGCGTTCGTCGATCATCGTACAGATTACTTGTGTTTCCTCTACTTGACTCTCTGTTTGAATTTAGTTTTAACGACTTGTCAAGTTCTGCCGGCCATGTTTATATATAGATCACCTAGTACAAATCTACAGTACCGTAACATTATCTTAAATCTTGTTAACACACCATGCAAAGTAATATTACATTTTTTTCCCTGAAAAACATTGTTGTGCATGTTAAAGAGGCTTTGACATTGGGAATTTAATAATTGCATGAACACCAGTGCATCTGTGCAGCCAAAATTCTCCACTTTAGCATTACACATGTGACAATAAAAAAACGTATGTTAGTATCAAAATGACGATTCTCTGCTTGTTTGTTTGTTATCTCAGAAACCTCTGGTTCCCCCCGCAACAAATTATTGAAAGAAAATTGAACCATGTGTTAGTCCCAAAATGACCTATTTTGTGTATTGTGGATTTTATACCCCATTTCTCTTTCTCTCACATATTGTACATATATCTAATGCTATTCTATAGGTTTTGTAAAGTTGATTAGAATTTTTCTAACAGCTATATATATAATTGTAAAATGTGCTTCAAATCGGGGAATAAAGGCACATGTCCTGTCGCAGACAACGTTAAAAGTGTCAGGTAAAAACGATATTTCAAAGTCTAAAAGATGTACAGAGACAAGTTCTTGCTTTAATCTCAACAGAAATTGATTCATCAGTTTACATAATGATGATAGGCTAATCTCTGTTAAATCATCATTACTTACGGACTGGGCTATAGAAATAGATTTCATGGATACAAAGTAACGTTCAAACACAGTGAATACGTTCAAACACTGTGAATACAGTAACTCTTTTCATATTCCTTAGACATATAATTATATCAGTGGTCGATTTGTTATTACATTTTATATCGTACACACTCGACTTTTATTACGTTTTATATCCTAGACACTCGAGGTTTAGCGTGGGTCTGTCATATTTACCTCTGTTAGTTTAGTCTGCTGATAATACACACAGCGAGGTCACAAAAACACAAAAGCTTGGCTCTCTCTTCTTGATAAAGACTCTACCACCGTGAGTTTTTGTGAGAATGGTAAAATTATGTTGTCCTAGATCAAAGTTACGAACTCATAAAGAAACATTTGTATTATGCATATGAAAAGGATTAAAGTAGACTTACACAATTTGATCTGGATATGAAATAAAATAAATGAGGAAGAAAACTGGGGGTGATTCAGTAACGTTACAGGTATAGTTACATGCTACACTTCACCCATCATTTACAGGTAAGTACATATTCATACCAATTTGTTTGTTTTAACATTTTACCCATGGCAGTTACAATTGGTACACTCGGTAAACCTCAGCAAAGAGAAAGATGCGGTTTAACGTCCACTCGACACAAACAAGGTCATTTCTGGACTAATGTATGGTTTTAATTTTATTTCAATAATTTGCTTGCGCGTAGGGGTCTTTAACAGTGGGAGGAAACAGGAGAACCTGGAGAAAACCTTGCCATGTTAGTTGTAACAAACATTACATTATTCATAATTTTATTCTTTCTGTTGAAGAAATTGCTTAAAGTAGCAGACAATCCCATGCCACATACACAACATTTACTGTATATTGATATTCAAATATTGACTTACAGACTGACCAAAAGTCATTTATTTACAAAAGATAGAAAATGAATGGATCGAACATGTACAATGTAGCATTTGATAAAAGTTCCTTTCATAGAATAAATGACCATGGTTCGATTAATAACTGTATTTAATACGAAACTGAATAAATCGAACATGTACAATGTAGCATTTATTAAATGTTCCTTTGTTATACCAAAGAATGCATGACCATAGTTCAATTAATAACTGTATTTAATACAATTTTTATGTTAGTACACAGTTGTAAACAGCTAATAATCCCATATTTTATTATCTTTGATTAGATTAATAACATGACAAACATGTGCTCCATTATTTTATTATAGGGTGGATTGCTTTCTATCTAGCCTTAAGGCCTAATAAATATCAGTTTAATTAAAAGTACCGTAGATGTTATTTTCATTTTGTTTATTTTCATTGTACATGTCTGCATGAACATTAAATGAAATGTGATTAATGTAGCTAAACCTCTTAGCTTAATATTTTTAATAATATTTGAAATTAAAAACACAAATTATAATTCAATATTGGTTTATTTCAATTATTCTTCCTGTGATAATGAAATCCTAATATTCACTTAATTAGCATTTTAAAATCAGAACATGTTTGGTTTCGGGTGCCATATGTAATCAACAAAGAAAAACATATCCTACTGGTACAGAAGTAATTAGTAATGGCTGATTCACAAATGACAAAATTAAAATGATTATGATAAACTTGTAGAATTGACTAAGCAGGTGTAAACGACTACCGTTCAATATAGATTTATTAGAACAAAAATGAATGTACATCTGTATATCACTTTATACATTCGTATTACATACTGAACTATGTTCTTTTAGGTTCCAAAGAATAGACCCATATATGCCCTTTAATGTCCTATTGTTTCACACAAACAGTGGCTCAGTGGGTATATATACATGTACATGTGTATAAGAGTACGGTTTGCTAGCCTGTCGATCCTCATTTAGCCCTGTCGGAACAGGAACAGAACTGTAGGACGTTAAACCCCATTTCTTTCATTTCAGCATCAACTGGGCTAATGTGTGAACTAAGAAATGAGATGAAATAGGGGTTTAACGTTCTCCTGTTCTGTACTGACGGGATAATGAATTAGACGGTTCTACATGTGGATAAAGCTCCATGAAAACATTAGAAATTGTCTAATAGGGCTAGATCTATTTCTTAAGGCCAACTCATGATTTCATTATGGTCACTGAGATGTATAGAGCATGTAATTGTTGGTGAGATTGTAGGCAAGGGTATAAGCGTTAGGGCTAGGGTTAGGGTTAGGTTAGAGCTAGCCCTTTTTACATCTCATGACCTTTGATTGTACTTGAAGTTTGCCTTATGAGAGAGAGAGAGAGATGGGGTTTAACATCCACTTGACACAAACTAGGACATTTCGAGATTACCATATGGTTTGATTTTATTTCAATAATTTGCTTGCGTGTAGGGGTCTTTAGCAGTGGGAGGAAACCGGAGGACCCATAGTATACCCCTCGAGATTGGACAGGTGACCCTAATCCTTGTCATGTACAACCAGGGATTCGAAACCACGCCAGTTGACTCAATGACAGGCCTTATGATACAGCATGCATGTGCTAACCAATCGGCCATCAACCCTGCTGTTTGCCTTATGAGATCGATCTAACCATCCAATAGCTAGTAGAAAGAGCGAATATCATATAATATGTGTAAAGTGTATATAATTGATGATAATTGGTATTAGTTATGTATATTTACTCAAGGTGTGTACATATAGGTGTATATATCAATAGGAAATAGTGATAGTATAATTATACATATCAATCATACTGTCATTATACAGATATTTATCATATACAAGTCAACACTGTATATAACTAGTCAAAACTTAAAGGGCTAATATATTGATCATGAACAGGGGTATAATGGGCAATGCTCTGAGATTGACAGGTCCATCTAGAACTGGAACCGCAACACTCTAAGACCACTAGGGTCATCACCCCCCACCCCCCCATTAATAAAATCATATGTATATACTATGGTAATTGGAATTAAAATTACTGGAATTAATTAATTTTGTATATTATACTTACTGGTTATTAAATTTGTTTTCCTAAATTGTTTTATTATTAATTAGAGATTTATTAATATATGGTAGTAATTAATGACAGGATATATTAATGTTGTATATTGCACTTATTGGTGATTGAATTCTTTAATTTGTTTTTCTGAACCTTTTTATTGATATTAATAATTAGAGATATATTAATATCTAGCCACTTATACAGGGGAGATATATTGATATATATGTCTAGCTTGTCCTACAGGAGTTTATTTAATAAGACAGCGGCGTCATTTGTTTTATATACATGTACAAGACAAGTGGATCTTTCACACATTTTGTTCTGAAACAAGCTGATCTGTTCATTTTACATGTATGGTAACTTGTAACCTAATGGAAGGATATATGTTATGTTTGTAGACTATCTAGTATGTATACAGTAAGTATGTAGATCTTACGTCATAGAAATAATTCAGGGGATGCACAAGTATAATTCATTCAAACTACTTTAAATTTTGGGCATGTTTCTTTATAATATTAAGTCAAGAAAATATGGGGCCAGTTAAAAGCAGTATCACAAGCAGTACTGAAATGGCCTCATATTTGTCAGGCTAATTAAGTATGCATATTTGTATTGTAACCTTTAGTTTCATACCTTTTCTGGATACATGTACCACTGTACCACAGCTTTCATGTACAGTATATGTATTGTTTCCACATGTTACCTGTGTTCATGATATCCATATGTTATCTGTAGGATCATCATTAAATGAAAATCAGTTATTATTTAGATTATCGGTTAATAAAAATAATGATATTCCACTCCTAGTGATAGGCTTAAATATGGAATTAAACTATCAGTAATGACTTCTGTGAAACTGCTTAGTTTATTATTTAAATTATCATCGCGATAAATGATTGAGTGATGTACAACCATTGTTCGCCAAATGCTAATGATATTAATGATGAGGTTCATGTGAGCATTGTTCAGTTGGTGAAATGTATTATTTAAATTCTCACTAAAGATAATGAGTGTGATGTTGACGTGTGTTAATTTTATCACCTTGGTGAGATGACGATAATTTAAACAGGTTTTACTAATTAGCCCCATTGTTAATCAAACCATCAGATCAGACTTATTGTATTGATGGTTAAAATTTGATGGCTCTTCCATTCACTCCCCAGGTTTATAACCCGAGGCTCTTTTTGGAGGTAGAGCTTTGTAATTAAGGCAAATTTTAAGTAAAGGGTTGGCTACAAAGACATGAAAGGGTTTACATTTTGAAGGAATCAAGACCTGGATTTGAAGAAGATTGGATTCAATGTTCTGTTCTATTTGATATGAGAACCAATGAAACGAAGTTAAATTAAGATTGTGAATGGTCGGTCAAGCTTTCGGTAGACCCCAATATAACGACATTATCCCCTTCGCTCATTATTTACGCCAATATCTTTTATGAAGATATAAGAGGAAGAAATGAGGGGGAACACGTTAAGTGTGAGTTGTTTGTTATGTCCCTTTGTTTGTTGGTATCTGTGAGATGGTCGTGTTGAGAGGTTGTCAATGACGACATGTCAGCTGGGCAGTTGGCTGGCTGATTATCATCAGGAGAAATGATATATATATATTTTGACCACTGGTAGGGTTTGATGGAGCTTGACTAAGGACGCCCCACAAACCTATATTGAGAAATAGTTCAATAAAATGGAATCAAAAGTAATTTAAAGGTGAATTACATGTACAAGATTTAGATAAAGAGCTGCTATAGTAATTCCAGAATAGTTCATTCAAAATTTATGTATTGAAAATGTCATTCAAATCACTTTGTTTTGAGCAAAGTTATCACTGTTTGCAGTTTTGAAAATGTTGTGGCATAAATTATTGATTATCCATTTTTAAATAAAATCATAAAATGGCGATCACATTTTAATCCATTTACGTATGAACCATCCAATGGTCTATCTAGTTGATTATAGGCTTGTCATGTTAATGTCTAATTAATAATTTGTAAAACATTTAAGGCACAAAGAAAGTCGAGCAACAGACTGATTTACCACTTAAATACTGCATCTTTAAACATTATAGTGAGAGAGAGAAAGAGAGAGACGGAGAGAGATTATAGGCTTATTGTGTGAAGAAATGTTCATATAATACTTTATATAACATTTCAAGCCAAAATAAAGAACCGAAATCAGCAAATTTAGCTTTTACATAACGCATTTCTTTTTATTTCACAAACATGTTTGATCAATATGGGGAGGGTGGGTGGATGGCCGAAGGGTCAGCGTGCGCACGCTTTATCATACGGCCTGCCATTGAATCAACTGGCGTTGTTTTCAAGTCCCCGGGTGTACATGGCAAGGAGTAGTGTCGCCTGTCGAGCCTTGTGAGTTTTCTTTGGGTACTCGACCGGTTTCCTCCCACTGCTAAAGACCCTTACGCACAAGGGAATTATTGAAATAAAATTAAACAATATGTTAGTGGTGAAATGACCTAGTTTGTGTTGAGTGGAGTTAAACCCCATTTCTCTCTTTCTCTCTCTCTCTCCTCTCTCTTTCTCTCTCTATAGATCAGAGTTGAAGTCTACTTAATAATTTATATGACATTTAAGGCACAAATAAAGATCTGCAATTGCCAGGCTTAGCTCTTGCTTAATACATGTACATCTTAAACCCCATTTCTTTTTATTTAAAAACCAGATTTATCTTTCATTAGCCTTATATACATGTATAAATATCAAAAAATCATGATTTGAAGCTTGTGTGATGGAAGCATGATGGTGGTGATCAGGTATTAAATAAGTCAAGCGTGAAATACAGGATATGATTGGAGGTCAGGCAGTTAATGGTCGTATTTCACATGCTGATTGTTTAATAACAAATAAAACAACTAATCATTTCTACATCTGGTTGTCTGCTGGTCATCATCACATCTGTTGGTGGACAGTCTCACTGACTTTCTACTTACAACATCTGTTGTCATACAGTACAATAAACTCTCCCTCCCATAATAACCAACCTATTTCTGGCTAGTTGTGGTATCTCTTTTACAGGACTCTCAGAAGGTCTGGGCTGTCATTGAGTAGAGTCATCTGTCCAACCTTGTGGGTTTTCTCCAGGTCATCTGGTTTCTTCCCACTGCTATAGATCCCTATGAGGAAGCAAATTATGGAAATAAGATTATACTGTGTGTGTCAAGTTGACATCACCCCCCTTTCTCTGTCTTTCTCTCTCTCTCCTCTCCTCTCCCTCTCTCTCTCTCAATACTTTAGCTGCAAGTTCAGATTGTACCCGTTTGTTGATTTTATTATTGAGACAATCAATCATGTACAGGAGAATTGTCACCATTTTGAATGATTATTTAATAGTCATAGATCATATCTTGTAAAGGATGTGTCAATCATTTACTTACCACCCACATATAACAATGTTTGGTTAACTATTGGTGAATGATTGAAGGTATATCAGGAGACAGTGTTTTTTGTCCGTTAGAATGCCTGATAAAAATTTCTAATTTTGTGTTCCATACATGTATTTACTGTAAGTGTAATTTCAATCATCTTTTCAAACATCAGTTTATCCAGACATCATTAGCCTAGTTGGTGAAGAACAGTAGGACGTTCAAACACGATTCATTTCATCTGTCCCAACCACACAACCTGTACCAAGACCATGGTGGTTCAGTGCGTAAGGTGCTGGTTCACTAACCAGGGAGTCACAGGTTTGATCCGGGTTGGCTGGTTCTATTTAGTTCCCCCCTTCCATTGTCAGTGGTGCAGTGGGGGGTTGGGATTGCCTAGTGGTCTAGAGTGCCGCGCTTCGACCTCTAGCTGGCCGGTCACCTCTGTCTTACGGCTGTGGTTTTGAGCCCTGGTGTGAGCGTATGTGGCATGGATAAGGGCACCTTCTCAACCTCGTGGGTTTCCTCCGGGCACTCCGGTTTCCTCCCACTGCTAAAGACCCCTACGTGCAAGCGAATTATTGAAATAAAATTAAACCATATGTTAGTCCCAAAATTACCTAGTTTGTGTTGAGTGGACGTTAAACCCCATTTCTCTCTCTCTCTTTCTCACATGTTTTCGTGCATGGAAAAGAATCCAAGGCAGTTCGAAGAGTAGTCATGGATATTTCAATCAAATTTGTTCACAAAATTTTGATGTCAAGAAATTTCTGCAGTGACTTAAACATACATTATGCAAGAGCAAAATATGCTTATTGTAAGTCTTTCTGTTGACCTGAAATGTTATAAAACCTATTAATTAGACATTAATTAACTTATCCAGACCATAATAAACTCTCATGTCAAGGCTATCCTGCATTATTTAATTGTTGGAATTTGGTCTGATTTGCTGCTAATTCTTTCCTTTGTGATTAACGATTAAATAGATAATCAAGACTATTAGTTTTATCTTACTGACTTCAGTAATGATGAAGGCGGCTAAGTGGAAATTTCATCTGCTTAGTTCTCAGTTCATAGTGGATCAATTTTCAGCAAATTGCCTTTACAGTATTATAGTGTTTAATATTATAGTGAGAACTGCCAACTTGTTATCCGATCTCCCATAAAGTATCTTTAATGATTGTTCAATATAAATGATATGAGATTACCAATATTCAACCAAATTCACTCAATCATGAAGCAGGTGATAACAGGTGATAATAATTTTCTAACCTCCTTGAAATGTAGAAATAAATGATCAATTATTTTCCCATCCTTCCACCTATCATCATTCCCATCTGATTTATTGTTTTATTGGTTAATTTATCATGAATGAAATCTGATTGGATACTTGCACTTGGGATTAAACAGGTCATTTCACTATATATACATCCCCAGGAATTTATGGGACAAATAAGATGGAAAATAAATGACATGGTTAATAACTTGAAACAAAATAATGTGAAATGAGGTATTAAATGAGAAAACCGCCCGCTGCTGTCCAGGAAAAATGTCTCTCATAGCAGACTGCATGGAATATGCCTATCTTCATGTAAAATGTCCCCCAGTTGTTGCAGAAGTTGATTGTTAAACTCCATTTCATTCCCAGATATTACTATTGATAGAGAGTCTGACAGTTTTTCTAACCCACATAAGAAGTCTGACATTTTCTGTCCATTTCTGTGTGCTTTTCATTACACGGTTGAATGACCATAAAATGATCAACCTGGATTGGACTGTCAACATACTGTCATGGTTGTCTCCTGTCAGTCACATCTTTTCATCATTTAATCGAGAAATATTGATCTTTAATAGACCAATGTCACATATTTAAATAAAAATTATTGAACGATAAATATTTTATAAAGACACTCAAACTTTCAGAAAAATAGACGTAAATCCTAAGTTGGTTATTTTCTCGTATTTGTCAAACATTTGAAAAACAGCTGAGAACACAAGTTGCAGACGGTGAAATCGCGGAGACAATTGTGATCTATGATTTGTGCGATTGAATGTATAGAGTCTGCAGACGTGTCAATTCATATTAAACCCGAATTAGATATTGGAACAAGCGGGTCAAGTCAGATTGGAGGTCTACGTAACAATGAAACGTTGAAAGAATGTTTACTCAGTGTTTGAAGTGGATCATTACCAATTCTATAGAGTATTATGGTCTGTATTTGTTGATCTATAGAGGGGTTTAAACGATTCTCACAGATTCGTCGTCATCGGTTACCTTTACACGGTTACCTGTTACTCACCTGAAGAAAAGAAATGCAAATCTGTGAATTGTGATTATTTAACTGATTATGATTTAAGAGTTATTTAGTAGAAATCAATTTTCTGAGTTTTTGGGATGTCCTTGTTTCATGTCCTGGTATGGGGTGAGAAGAATTTTTGTGAATTCTTAAGGCCTTATTCTCACTGAGGCTCCACAGGAAAACAATGTACGGAAAGCGCAGAAAATTGATTTATAATTGATGTAAAATCTATGTCTATTAGGCGGGGAAGCAGGAGTAGGATTGCACACTCACTATTTTCTCCTTCTGGACAAGAAAACCTCTCTTAATGTGACAAAATGACGAGATCCAACCTTTGACAAAATGACGAGACTATTTTCTAAGTTTTGACAAGAAATGTCTCTTAATATGACAAAATGACGAGATCCAACCTTATGTATAGCTATGCACATTAAAAAAGACAATGCCTTAAATTGGCTGTTGAAATTGAGGAAAAAGTAGGCGAAAACATTATACTGCAAGGCCACAATTCTTCTGCTTGTCTATAACGTCATTTACATGTCATCACAACCCACAAACATACCCTGAGAATTCATCAATTAGTTTCAAATTAATGATGGTTAAATTAACATGCCAATAATATAGTCAAAGACATTAAATCCATTTTATTCCGATATTTCATGATTTATCAGGTTTTTTGATTTTTTTCCCTAATAATTGAAATTTGATATAACATTTATAAATGGTGCAATTTTTTGATAGCGTATAGTTATTCAATGTGCATAGAAATTATGTATCAATTAGTGATTATTTTTCAATTATGAAAATGATTTACCAATTCTTCGATCTTCACCAATATTGGACAATTCAGTATGTTTTCACTTTATATAGAACTGTATGCTATGTTCCAGACTGCTCTTTTGTTAAGAGACAATTTAGCTTGTTTTTTTTTCGCAACAGGTAAAGGTAAATGTAATACGTTCCTTTTGTATTGTAAAGGTATTTTGAGGATTCATTTTGACAGTTGCTGAATAATTCTGGGTCTTTTGTTGACGACATGCTATTGAATGTCTTTTTATTGTTGATATGAATGTTAGCGTCCTTTCAATCTCTGCGACCGTTTGATAGAAATTTTAGCATTCTTTCTTTCGCTTTGACAGTTTAACGGATTTAATTTCATGCAATTGTATTTCTGATGTGATTTTATTGAATTGTGGGTATTCGGTAATTGAATGCGCTAATGTTATTTTGACGCGATATTTACATAATTATTATGACAGATGAAGCCACGATATTGACAACACCGTAATGATTGATTATTAAGTAGCGTAATGCTACGTTTTATCGATGACTTTTATCGAAAAATAATCACGGAAATCAAATTTGGGGGGAATTCTCAGGTTTCGCTGTGACCCTTAGTATTAAATATATTGCAAGGTTCAAGGATACTTGACTATCAAATTATTTTTGTAAAAAAAGGTCAAATTCTAGTCATTTAGTTACATTAATGTTACATACAGAAACTTTTTTTATTGAATTTTCTCAAGGGAAATTGAGGGGGTAACGCCAACTAAAAGGTTCCCAGTGTCAACAGTTACGTGCATTTGAAACTAAATGATCATTTGTATTTAACGGAATATTTCTGGTGTCAAAATTATGTTCTTTTGGAACGTCAATAATCGATATTCATTTAAACTGATTTGTAAAACTGTATCGTAAAGTCAGGTGCAAAAAATCTTAAATTTTCACATGAGAACATTCTTGGATTCTTACCTGTTGGTTGTATTAGGTAATATGATATGCTGATGTTATAAGAATGAGGAGACTGATGTCATCTACAATGGTCGAAGACCCGAATATCCCATATTATAAAGCACATGGGCAGGCCTGAAAAGAGATGAATCACAGTCATATTTAAAAGGGCCAGCTATAAGTTATATAACTTTAAATCTGTCATGTTTAAAAAGGCCAGCTATAATATTGGTATATAACTTTAAATCTGTCAAATTTAAAATGGCCCGCTATAAGATTGGTACGGAACTTTAAATGAAATTTTTATTTGAAAAGGCCAGCTATAAGATTAGTATTATATATATAACTATACTATTAAGAGATAAACATTGTCATATAAATCATAGTAATCCGATACCTTAATTTCTTTACCTATTCAACGTCTACTGATAAACACACTCCTACCTTGATCTTGGGAATACTTTTTATCTTGGTTGTAAAGATGATACATACATACATACATACATACATACATACATATACATACATACAAAGAAATCAACACCGTACAGTGCAGTGATCAACCTGAAATGTACAGGGTAGTGATTGACTTAAATGTACAGTGCAGTAATCGACTTGAATGTACAGTGCAGTGATTGACCTGAAATGTTTCAAGACAGGGATCAACCTGAATGTACAGTGCAGTGATCAACCTGAAATTTACGGTGCAAGGATCAACCTGAAATGTTTCAGGACAGTGATCGACCTGAAATATACAGGGCTTGATTGACCTGAAATGTGCAGGGCAGTGATCAGATTAAGTAATGAAAAAGGGTAATAACAGCCATCCGCAGGGCCAGAAAAATGGCACACTGGGCAACAGAAAAAATTCTGATATCTTAATATTTTGATATCTTAATATTGTTCACCATTCTGTTATCATTGAAACTAATATTTAAATACCATGTTTCAATGACTAAACTTTTATATAGATATTAGATTACTGTACAACAGTATTAGGAAATAGGGTCATAAATTATTAAAGTCACCGTTATTATTTACGGTAGTCAGTTATTGGTGCACTGTTTGCACTTGGTATAATCACATGTTTTATGGGATTCAAATGGGACTCAAACACAGACAAACCATTTTTTGGAAATCCATTATTCTGAAAGTGGCTTTATATTTAGTCTAGATATTACATATTAGTTCATTGTTTGTACTAGGTAAAACGGGGTGGAGGTCGCTTTTAATCAATTTAAAAAAAACTTTTATTGAATTTATGTGAGACAGGTACACCCTTGATTTTAATGTTGTCTTCCTGTAATAGTTTGAAACAGAAATCTCACTCCACTTGTTCTTATTATTAAACTCTTTTTTAAGAATATATGTCTGCCGGTACACTTTTATTAAGGTTATATGTGCTTTTAACAATTTAACCTGGTGGGTTTTATCACGGTTGTTTTAGTTTCCTCTAACTACTAAAGAATCCTGCGCGCAATCGAATTATTGAAATAAAATTAAACCATATGTTAGTCCCGAAATGACCAATATGTAGTGTGTGTTGTTTCTGCCCACTCTTGTTGATATTGCTACTGTCAAGGGATATTATGATAATCTGGTTGTTACTGGATTCGAACTCCTGTCATAAGTGTCCTATCGACACCAGTATGGCAGCTACCTGTGTTTCGTTAAAAGAAAGGTAAAATCATGCTGCCTGGGCAAATTTACCCATTTTCACATTCATATATGTTCCAGTTATATTCTCTCCCCAGATACCAAAATTCTGATACTGCTGTTGTAATTGACATGTACAGGAATCTAAATAAAAAGCCTGAAGACGTTGATATTGTGAACTTGTTTGTTGAACGAATCTATACGTAATAGCCATGACACACGATTTGACTACAGGTTAATATAAACTTGTACGTTATTTATGGTGAATTCAGCAGTTGTATAGTCAAGATGATATTTTCTGGATGACCGGAGAATGTCGAGATAGCGTCCCTATATATATAGACAGCTCGCGATCATTGAGCCGTGTAATCACTTCTAGAAAAACTGGCTGTTTTATCTGCGTTAATATCAGTGGGGTGTACCTCGGTAAATTAGAGGTTAGAAGGACTT
The DNA here is from genome assembly GCA_036850965.1 of Patella caerulea. Taxonomy (NCBI): domain Eukaryota; kingdom Metazoa; phylum Mollusca; class Gastropoda; family Patellidae; genus Patella; species Patella caerulea. The sequence continues at coordinate 5,369,563 of JAZGQO010000021.1, read as the reverse complement.
TAGGTATAAATCAAGTTATGTATATATTTATATAGATTTTATTGACAGTGATATAGACGTTTTATTTACTATGATTATTATACACTAAATAAACAAACAATCTCAAGATCTATAAATCATGGGGTGTTGAGTATCAGGCCTGGAAACCACGGTTTTAGATGTACCTGACAAAATGTAGACACTAATGAAATAATACCTGACATTTTCAACTTAGTGATGGATATGTATTAATAATATCAATAAAAAAGACAAAACAGTGCCAGAAAAAATGACAGATGCCAGACGTTTTGTGCCAAACAAAACTTGAATCAATGTGCCTTATTTCTAGGCAAGTTGTATATAAAGCTATAAAGGAATATGAAGTACATGTATAATTGCTTGGGGGGTTGGGATGGCCGAATGGTTAGCCTGCGCGCACTGTATCATACGGCCTGTCATTGAGTCAGCTGGCGTGGTTTCGAATTCCTGGTTGTACCTGGCAAGGAATAGGGTCGCCTGTCCAACCTCATGGGTTTTCTCTGGGTCCTCCGATTTCCTCCCACTGCTAAAGACCCCTACATGCAAGCGAATTATAAAAATAAATTTTAAAACCATATGTTAGTCCCGAAATGACCTAATTTGTGCATCATAAACTGCATTTAAATGATATATATAGCTACGCAGTTAACATGTTTAAAGATTCATGAGGTAGGGGGATCGCTAACATATATACTCAAGTCTGAAAATAAAACACTAGTTGTCACTGTCAGACATTATTCAGCTCTGGATGTCATCACTAGCTTGTGATATTTACTGGATGAGGATCCGATTTGCTGCTCAACTTTCATTCACGATCTAATCAAGAAATGGATAATTAACACTATGTTTTTTATCGTACTGGCTTTAGTAAGGATGATCGAGGCTAGGCCGAAATTTCAATCACTAAAATCTTTTTTTTTCTTTGATTGGCATTTAGTAATTGAGCATATTAACACAAGCTACAATTTTATGGATACGCAATTACTGAGTTTGATACTAAGCGACGTTTTGACTAGGATGCTCTTGTCTTTATCAAGCAATGATACAAATTTGTGTTGCATATTCTGTATATATTTGCCTATACTATTCACAAATTTGTATCATTAAATTGCTTGATAAAGACGAGAGCATCCTCGTCAAAACATCGCTTAGTATCAAACTCAGTAATTGTGTATCCATAAAATTGTACCTTGTGCTAAAATCTTTGTTCAGGGTGAATAAATTTGACTGAAATTGACAGTATATTCCCTTTACATTATCTAGTTTTCATCTATTATAGTGAGAACTGCCAGCTTTTTATCTAATCTCCCATAATGCATCAAGTACAATCTTAAAGTTTGGAAATACGTAGGCCTCCATTTAATGTCATAGTTCTGAAAGGTGTCAAATATTGTCGGATGTAGTGTTTGAGATATGAGAGGAAAACCTATTCCAACCTTAATAACGCAATAAGGACATCAACATTTTAATAGCAGTTCTGAAATTCTGCATAGAGAAGCCTCTAAATATGATTAGTCATCCTGTGCAAAAAAAGCTATTTGGGTCATAAGTGGCACTTACACCCTTCCAGAACTATGGTATCGTATTACATGTACGTGTAAGTCTAGGATGAACAAGTACATGACGTATGTTTAGTACATGTTGAATCCATTTATACATGTTACTACATAAACCTGAAAATGTTTCCTGCTGTCATTTATCTTAAGCCATTTTCTTATCACAACATCTAAAAATCTTCATGATGATTGACCAGGAAACAGAATTAAATTCATGATGAAACAATGAAGGGAGAATGAAATGGGATTTAATTAAGTTCAGTTTGTTAGCGCATAGGGATCTGTAGCGGACAGAAAAACCTTGAAGACCTGAAGAAAACACATGCTACGCCTTGACACATGCAAGGGTGAGATTGAAACCACACTACTTTACACTAAGATCCAAAATAAATTCTAACTTAATAAATTAACTTACAGTTATTTAAATTTTTACATGTTTCTGGATAGAAAGTAAAAAACAAAATTGATACCAGATACCATGGTAACTGCAGTTGCAAGTCAAGACCGCATGAGTTCCATTGGCACAAAGATCTTCTGATAGATGGAATTTAAAATAAGAGAAGGCAATTACCGGTAATTATTTCCTCTTTAGTTCGAATTAGTGAAGGAAAATAAGCTGCTACATCTCAGTTCATTTTGACAGTTCATCAGGATTTTCCCGTCTAAGCCGAGTTGATGCAGAATAGTAGGACGTTAAAAACCATTTTATTATTTTGATAGTAGAAAACAACATTTATCTTGTGTTAATGGGGGACGCTATGGATATAATTGATTTATATTATGATATATACAACTGAGTGAAATATTTAATTTAAATAGAAAGTTAACTGAGTACAGATTGATAAACACAAATAACTCGATATATATCACAAGATTCGTTTATTTTCTACTTGACTAGGTTTTATGTCTTTATAACAAACAGGGTGTACTGAGTTTATTATTATTATAGGGGCTGTACTTGTTGGTCTTTCTCTATCAGGGTATAAACTATATGTGCACTACATCTAGATGTACAGGGGCTGTTGGTCAGGATATATATCCACGTCAATACATCGCTTTGTATTAAACTCAGCAATTGTGTATCCATAAAATTGTACCTTGTGTTGATTTCGTTTGAGTTTATACATGTTGATTTATTTTTCTGAAAATTTTACTTCAAAAGGAAAAGTTTGTTTGAAGATGTAATCAATTTTGCATTCTACTGTTGACAAAGTAAGCCAAATATTAAACTAAAATTAGTAAACAAGCTTGTAATCTTCTTAACAAAATATAAATCATTATAGAGTATGGTCACGCTTCCTTAATCAACCATACGTATGTATATTGTGCTGCAGATAGAAATTAACTGGTGATAAAATTACGTTATGCATTACAGAACCTGATGATGATTTGACCCATATAGGGATCCCTTGGGGGTTGGATGGCCAAATTATTAGCACGTGCATGCTGTATCTTAAGGTCTTGTCATTGTGTCATCTGACGTAGTTTCGATTCCCTGGTTGTATGTGACATGAAGTAGGGTCGCCTGTCCAACCTCGTGGGTTTTCTAATGGTCCTCCAATTTCACCCCACTGCTAAAGACCAGTACATGCAAATGAATTATTGAAATAAAATGGAACCATATGTTTGTTCCGAAATAACCTAGTTTGTGTCGAGGGGATATTAAACTACTTTCCACTCTCGCTCAATAGGGATCTCTCACAAACTACAATATTGTAAAAGTTGATTATCTAATAGCAACATCCTAGTCCGAAAATAATTCATATGTTGAAATGAAATTCACCCAATCAATGCTGTTCTCTTTGTAATCAAACTCAACGCCATTTTTTATGTTTTGCAAAATCCAATTGAATCCAACTAAGTGTTATCTAGCAATGATATTTTGATTTTGTTCAAGCGTTGAAATAAGGCACCTGTCACTGACAATATCAGGCACAGATTCAGGCACCTGTCACTGACAATGTCAGACACAGATGCAGGCACCTGTCACTGACAATATCACGCACAGATTCATGCTTTGTCTGACACAGGCTTTGTTCAAGCCAGGAAATAAGGCACCTGTCACAGACAGTGTCAGGCACAAATTCAGGATTTGTCAGACACAAAACCTCTGGTTCCTGTCATTTTGTCTAGCACCGATTCTTCGTTTCATTTATATTATTGGTACATGTCTGTCACAAAGTTATTAAAAATGTCCGGTACTAGTTTAATAGTAGGCATTTAGAGACATTTACTAACTGGATACAAAAAAAACCCACATACGTATGGAAAAGCAGACACTTATTTATTTGGGCACATTTTGTTAGATACAGCTACATTAAATTTAGTTAATCCATTATTTCCTGGCCTGATTTCATTTTTAATTAAAGATACATTATGGGAGATAAGATAAAAAGATGGCAGTTCTCACTATAATAGTTAAAAACTAAATAGTGTAAAGGTAATTTGCTGAAAATTTCAGTCAAATTAATCCACTATTAGCCGAGAACGAAGCGAGTGAAATATTCACATTGATATAAACAGCATAGTCTCGATTATCCACTTGTTTGATTTAATTATCAATGGCTGTTAAGCGGCATATAGGAATTTAATACGCCAACATCGAAGGCTAGCCTTGACATCAAGAGTTTATTATGGTCTGGATATGTAAATTAATGTCTAATTGATTATTTAGATAACATTTCAGGCCGAAAGAAAGACCTGTAATAAGCAGATTTTGCTCTTGCATGATGCTATTTTAAATGTTAAATAATCAATCTGTGTAAATATTAGCGTGGATTAGGCCGTGAGACATTTAATATTTTCCAATATATTTCAGGACATGAAAAACGGTGTTGTTAATAAGATCGGTTTTTGCTGATTACTCCATCGAGATATGTTTCGTGTAAGTAAATTTATTTGTGAAAAAAGCTTCCCAAAGAAAACATTACAATATGTATATGCTCTTGCCCCTAGTTCACAAAGCATTCTTAGACTTGAGTGAAGAATTTACTCAATCACTGTTTATAAGAAATATCTTTAATCCAGAAACAAAAAACTTTGCACATAGTTTCTTATTGATGTATTTGATACATTAAAACAGCAAATGTTTTATAAAGGGCTATTTTTTTAGTTTACATAAGGAGAAAAAAATTGAGTAAATTCTTAACTTAATTCTGAGAAAGCTTTGTGAACTGGTGTTGACCCAACTTCTGTGCAGACAGGTACATGTATACTTGAAGCCAGTCCTCGTTATTCAGGTAGAGAGAGAGAAATGGGGTTTGACGTCCACTCGACACAAACTAGGTCATTTCGGGACTAACATATGGTTTAATTTTATTTCAATAATTCGCTTGCGCGTAGGGGTCTTTAGCAGTGGGAGGAAACCGGAGTGCCCGGAGGAAACTCACAAGGTTGAGAAGATGCCCCTATCTCCATACCACATACGCTCACACCAGGGCTCCAAACCACAGCCGCAAGCCAGAGATGACTGGCCAGCTAGAGGTCGAAGCGCGACACTCTGGACCACTAGGCTATCCCAACCCCCCTCGTTATTCAGTTATGAGATCTCTATCGTCACAGTAAGAAGTAAAATGATGTGAATCCTTTAATGAGATTTAGAAGTAGAGGTATGATATTCATAACTTCATGGGTTTATTACTTCTTGGTTTATTACATGCAATGTTTCAATATGGGTATCTGTATTAACTTGTTAAAGGTACCTGTTAAAGAGTATTGAAACGTTGTATATAATAAACCAAGAAGTAGTAAATCCATGTGTTATGAAATGAAATGGAGTTTAACGTCCTACTGTTTTGCTCTGACTGGACTAATGAAGACGGTACTGAGATTGGTGTTGATCTAACCCTGTTACTGTAGCCATTATAAGGACAAGGAATAGGGTCACCTGTCCAACCTTGTGGGTTTTTTGTCCAGGTTCTCTGGTTTCGTTCACTGCTAAAGACCCCTGCGCGCAAGCAAATTTTTGAAATAAAATTAAACCATATGTTAGTCCCAAAATGACCTAGTTTGTGTCAAGTGGAGTTAGTTAAACTCCATTTCTCTCTCTCTCTCTATGTAGGTATTATTAGGCTACGGATTAACACATTGATATGACCAAAATCATAATTGTTTTGATGAGGTAACAAAGTTTAAATTCTTGCAATGAAAAGATGAAGAAATGGTTTTAATGGTTACTTCTAGGTGTATTATTATTAGAGAGTTAACATTTAAAACACCAAATATAATATGACTCTCCCTAAAATCATCTGATAAAACCCATTGTTTGATTGGTGAAATAGTAAGAGGTCATTCTTTCCCCCATGGATCCAGGTTGTTGGAGTAAGATCTTGGCTCTTTAACCCGCATATCCCATGTTCGATGCCTGCCTTGGCCAAGAAAGTTCATGGGGATTTTTCTGTGTAGTTGCCCCTTGTAGGTGGTGCTGGTCAGATGGCTTGCCAAAGAATAATGTAAAGTCATTCATATAGGATGAAAAACTGAGGTCCTGTCTACACGTTGGCGTGTACATTAAAGATCCATTGGCAGTAGAAATTCAATATAAGCATAGGCTGTATTGAAAAAATGTCATTGCAATCTCCAATCATGACAGTTCACTGTGTCCTAGAAATATTTCATTTTATGAATTAAAGTAGTCGATACCTTGCATTTTAATCTTTGAACTTGAAATTAACACCTAAATATTTGATAAACGTACATTTCAATGTTTAAAGGGACACCAGTAGGATCATAGAGAAATTTATATTTAGGAGGTTGAGAGAATGGAGGTGGAGGTGCATATAAAATAATAAAGCCACAGTGGCTCAGTGCGTAAGGTGCTGGCTCAATTGCCAAGAAATCTCGAGTGTGATCCCAGTGTTTGTTCAGAAAGTCCCAAGGAATTTCCTGTCATGTTTCCTCTTGTCAGTGGTGCAGGCCTGTCAAATGCAGCATCTAGTTGTTGGAATGGATTTAAAAAAAACTGAGGTACTGTTTACACTTGGTGAGCACGATAAAGAACCATTGGCTGTTGAAATTTAATGTAAGACTAGGTTGTAGCATGGATGTGAGGAGTGCAAAGTGTCCAACATTAGCCCAGTTGACGCTGAAAAGTACTATTGTAACCTCCATTTCATTTTATTTTGGAAATGGACTTCCAAATTCACAACATTCATTTCATCACCTTGGGATTGAACAGGGCTGAGAAAAAAATGATCATAGTGTTATGTTCATAAAGACATTCTATTTCTTCTAGACTTTCAATTCCCTCCCTCTCCATTTCTTCTTTTTCAATTCCCTCCCTTTCCATTCCATTCCTTCCATTTTCTTCCCTTTCCATTCTTTTCATTCCATTTTCTTTCCTTCCATTCCTTTCCTTCTATTTTTTTCCTTTTCCATTCCTTTCATTCCATTTTCTTCCATTTCAGTCCTTTCCTTCCCATATTCCTTCTTGGAATTTTTATTTTTCTCATTGAGTGAATGTTATCTATGGTAATGCATCTTTAAACTATAAGACCGTGGGATTAAGAATGAAGTGTCTGGCTTATATAAGTAAACATATACAGATTTAAATGAATATCATTTGATCGTTGTGCATAGAATATAATATAAATACTTTAACTTAACATTAATACAAATGAAATAAATGGCTACTTGATTTTATTTTAAGGGAGAAGAGCCAGATTTTCTCATCACAGTGAAATTTAACACCATGCTTTTAAAGCGGGAATTTCATATTTTCTAAGAAAGTCAGAACATATTTATTTCTATGTCAATAGGTTGTCAACTCACTATTATACAATCATAGGCATTATTTTCCACACTTACAAATCATTGACACAGGAAATAATAACACAATTACCTGTCTTATTTTTCCATTTCCACCCTATGCAATAACTATCTTCAAACCTTTGAATTTTAAGTTGAAAATTATATTTTTGCTTATTTCTCAACTGGCAATAGTGAATTATAGGATTAATAGGATTATTCTTTAACTAGGTAGGACTGTTTGTTTATAGATACCATCAATTTTAAGACTTTATTTTATTATTCTTTAAAAAATGTAACTTGAAAATATGAAATTGCAGCTTTAAGTAACATTTTTGCATACAAGAAATTTTTATCGTTTTTATTACTCATATATTATATAAAAAATCTATTGTAACATCATAACCAGACCACAACAACCATATGTTTATTTTACCTGTATTAGCAGACCGAAATAAACATGTGTACATGTTTAAATTACCTATTTTAGCAGACCACATGTTTAAATTACCTGTATTAACAGACCATGTTTATATTACCTGTATTAGCAGACCACATGTAATTAAACCTATAATGTTTAAATTACCTGTATTAACAGACCATGTTTAAATTACCTGTATTAGCAAACCACATGTAATTAAACCTGTGTAACATTTGTGTCAGTAACATGTACAGGTAATTAAGTTCGTGTTAAATTACCTGACTAAAATAAAACCTGTATTTACATAATGTACCTGGTCTAGACATCGACTTTACATACCTTCACTTTTAACTAACATGTAATTATACATGTAGGTGAGCATCTTGTCGTTATTAGGGGTGTTGGGTGGTCGAGTGGGTCTAATGCTTAAACAGTTTAGATTGTAACGTTGGTTATTGAGTCAAATGACATTGTTTGGTTCCCCAAATTCTTTTGGTCCTGCTACTTTTAAAATACTCCTATGTGCAAGTGAATTATTATTGGTGGGTATGTTAATATTATGGGTAGGCCCTAAAGTATCTTATTATTTTTTTTTTTTAAACAATATTTATTCACAGAAACTGGATTGGAGAACAGGCAGAAGCCTATAGACCCCCTCTCTTATTATTATGGGTAGGCCCTAAAGTATCTTATTATTGTGGGTGGGTATCTTAATATCTTATTATTATGGGTAGGCCCTTAGTATCTTATTATTATAGGTGGGTATCTTAATATTTTAATATTAGGGGTGGCCGGTGGGTATATTAATATTATGGGTGGGTATCTTTTATGTGCACTCCAATGTGTACACGGTACCTATGTTTTTTGTCCCATCTGAACGACTAGGCAGCTGTCCTTGTCAGGCTCTCCTTCTGCATCACTGACAATGGGAAAACACACCGGAAAATCAAGATGAACTGTCTCGGCCAATGCAGGGATCGAACACCCGACTTCTAGGCTATCGAACCAGTGCCTTATCCACTTAGCCTCCGTGACCCCTTCATTTAATGATGTTAATCCCTAATCATTAATGCCTAGCAAGTTTAATATAATTATATATAATTATTCCTCATCCATTGTAAAATATTCTAGTCCTTTAATGAAGTTTATATTAGTTTAAAAGTACATTAATCCATAGCTGTTAATCTCTAGGATTAGCAGGAGTTTAACACAGATATTCTAGAAATAACAAGATGATAGTTGTGGCTAGACATGTTAAATATTAAATGTTTATTGTTTTATAACCCATGGTAAACTTATTTGATTATCTACATCAAAGTAAATATGAAATAGATCAGAGTATATGTGACGTCTAGTCGGTGTTTGTTTTATAATTAACACTGGATTAATCAACCAATTAAAACCAATCAGTTGTGTTTATCCTGATTTTTGACACTTTTCTAAATTAAAACATTAAACTGAATACATTGATGTATTTATAAAAATAAAAACAATCTGGTGTATTGATTCAATTAATTAAAATGTTGTGGTTTATTACAGTTTTAACGTCCAATACATTCTACTATGGTATTATGGACAGGTTGATTTAATTAGGTTATTAAGGCCTATTATTAAAATAAGAAAATGGCTAAAAACCAAACAAATAAATTCTAGTATAAGAAAAACACAGTGGAGATGAAAGGGGGGGGGTGGGGGGTCATCTTCTTCCTTTTGTGAATTATAACCATAAAACTTTGATTGCGAACTGAGAAGAGTGGACCTAAGATTGTATTATTTCATGTGATGTATTCAGTTTTATAATGAAATAGCCTTTGTTTTGGTTTTGCTTTTTAGGGGGTACAATGCCAAGAATTCAAACAAGAGAACATTATATTGCTTGATAACCCCTGAAGAAACCTAGTAGAAACGTCGCTCAGTAATAAGCAGTAATTGTATTCCATAGAATTGTGACCTGTATAAGAGAACAGTTATCTATGGGTAGTCTTGAATCCTTGCGCTTTTTAAAGACCCCAACATCACTTATTGAAATAAAATTGTACCATAGCTGTGAGTTAAACATCCCTACTCTCTCTCTCCCTCTCCCTCCCCCTCCCATTATAATTCATGTCATGTAAATCATAGATTTTAACAGCTTCCATTACCCAGGGCTCAAACTAATGGGCGAAGTGGGCAGTACCATAATTCAAGACAACTATTAATTTATTCTGAGAAGATAAAAAAAAAAGATAGCGAATATTCAGTGTTAATAACTGTTAATAAATCATTTGGCAAGGTTTATAAATTATTATAAAACTGAATTTAAAAGTTTCGATTTTTATAATTGTTTAATATTGTGTTGACATTTTTGATTTGTTTTTTTTTTACTATCGGAATGTTGATAATTTATAATGATGATATACATGTATATATGTCATTAGGGTACAGTTCGTACACCAGGTGTGAATAATAAATAGTATTCATAAATATTTCATTCTTCAAAATGCATCATGCATTTAAAGATTGAGATATAATTAACAAAATTCAAATGTATACGAAGTATTTAATTGAATTGTAGATGGAGATATGTATATTACAATAAGTTCTGAGTAGAATTCACTTTTAAATTTTTTAAATTTAAAAGAAGCCATACAAAGTTCAACTGAAAACATCCATTACATCCATAGATCAATTTGAATTCCATTTATAAAATTTAATACAGAGTTTATTTCAAAATATCTATTGCATATGTATTACAGAGATTTCCATAAAAAACATCTAGGACTACATATATAAAATAAAAAGGCAAGTTCAGAATATAATATTATAAATCAAATAAGGGAATAAACTGCTTGCAGCATTGGGGTCTGTATTATTAGAAACCTGTTAGGCATAGTTGGTAAAAGAGCACTACAACAGATTGACCGATGAATGCATTTTTTTTTTCTCTACAACTATTTATTCAATAAATTCTATAAATATTTACATATTCTAAAAGTACATTATATAATTATGGGATCTGAAAACAAACCATGGCTTATATAAATTCATCTACAATAAATTCTAAATATTTTGTGTAGGGATTGTAATCATAAGTAATTTACTGGAAAGAAATTGCAAGGTGAACGTGTTTACTTTCATTTGATTGAAATAGCATTATGCAAGAGCAAAATCTGCTTATTACAGGTCTTTCTTTAGGCCTGAAATGTTATCTAAATAATCAATTTAAATTAGACATTAATTAACTTCTCCAGACCATAATAAACTCTCGATGTCAAGGCTAGCCTTCGATGTTCAATCAAGTGGATAATCGAGACTATGCTGTTTATATTAATGATTTTAGTAATATTTCACTCGCTTCGTAAATTACCTTTACACTGTCTAGTTTTTAACTATCATAGTGAGAACTGCCATCTCTTTATCTTATCTCATATATGTATCTTTAATCAAAGCGTTATATTGGATATAGTATAAATCCGTTAAAGTACAGAACGTCATAGAAAGGAAGAATGCATCAGTTGCAACCAAGTTAAAAATGATTGTTTTTATCTTTCATTAGTCTGTGATATCACTCACAGTGAAGGCAGACATGAAACCCATCAATCTTTTTTTTTGTGGTTGGGGGTGTACAAAATATACAATCGTATATACACAGCGAACTAACAATCTTAAACACGTGTATATATCTTTTTCTAAGTCTGATTCTGATAGTGGTATCTAAGACAACGAAAATATTGCATAAAGTAAAAGTAGATCAAGCAACACCTGTGATCTGTTCACCTGTAATCAACAAAAGATCAAAGACTTGAACCCACTTGAAACTCAGGTGAAAAACATTCATTACACAGTGGTTGGTCTATTATCTTTAATATAGATTGGTAGTTAACACTTTAAATACCAAACATGGTTATATAGATAAAACATGTAAGAAATACATTAGCACTTTGGGGGTACAGGGGGTTAATCTCTGAAGGAGGTGGAGGGGTTGATGTCCAGGGGTTCAATGTTGTATAGATGTGAAGGAGTTTGTTTCTACAGGGGCTTGTTAAATTAGTATTTGATGTCCAGGGGTTTTATTAAAGGGGTTTGTTTCTAAAGAGAATCATATTCAAGGGATATATTAAAGGAGTTTGTTTCTAAAGGGGTTGATATCCAGGGGTTTGGTTTAAGGGAATTTTGTTTTTTTCTACAAGAGGCTGATATCAAGTGATTGTATTTTTGTTGTTTTTATAAACTGATTAATTTGTAATTATAAGAAGAATGCTGGGCGACAGATTGAGAGTCAAAGAAAAACAGACGTCTTTCAATCGCACCCTCATTGAGAGTCAAATAATAAAGAAAGCAGACGTCTTCTGTCAATCGTCCCCTCATTAATCCCTTAATCTCCTTCTTGTTTATTTTAGATATTAAAATACTTTGAATCCATTTCCTTTAAACTGAACAGGATCTAGAAGAAATACACTTAAACGAGGAGAGATAACCTGGCTATTTGTTGTAACTGGGGTATCACCTGAACTGCTCAAAACTATAGTCTGTATCAAAGTAACCAAAGTATTACGTTGACAGTGTTCCCCATTCCATTCACTTCTTGATTATCACTGATATAAAATCTTGTAGCAAAATACTGTTTAAACAAACATTTGTTTAGGCCTGAAATATTATCTTAATTATTAATTAGACATTAACATATGCAGACCATAATCAACTTCACGATGTCATTACAAGCCTGTGATATTTACTGGATTAGGCCTGGTTTGCTGCTCAACTTACGTTCATGATTTATTCATAAAATAGATAATCGAGGCTACGCTTTTTATCGTAACGTTAAATTCTCGGTTCTGATTGGATCAATTTGACTGAACTTTTCAGAAAATTTCTCTTACATTATCTAGTTCTTAACTAGAAACTACTACAGTGAGAATTGCCAGCTCTTAATCAAATCTATCTTCAAGTAATATTTTATTCAAATAAATTACAAATAATCATTAAAGATTATATACAATAAGGAAAAGACTTATAAAAATCGCTTCCTTTTGCTAAATTCGAAGTGACTCCATGTTTCACAAAAAAAAAAGATATTTTATATTCAGTGAAATATAATGGTTATTTTGGTATCCATTTAATCCACATTTATAATCATAAAAGCAGTTAATAGCACTCATTGTCATCTTATCATTTCCTGCCATATCACCAAACTTCTCTTTTTCTTTATTTTATTGAAATGCACATGAAAGAAACAAAAAAAAATTGGAAGAAATAAAAAAAAATTGGAAAGGTAAATTGGTTGAAAGGGCCTCAGATGTTCATTTTGAAGTAATCTTTTCTACAAGTTGTCAGTGAATTGAGGGATAGCGGATGTTTTGACCCTGTTGTTCCCACACTTTTATGTGTAAAACAGGACCTCCCAGTTGGTCAGTGGAATTGACCACCAGGTCTTTCAAGGGTTGAGGTTACCATTTGACAGCTGTACCCAATATCTTTCATCTTCAAATAAAATAACAATCAACTCCGACCCTCGGAGAATTGAAATTTTATTATCTTTATAAATACTGTTTCACTTTTCCTTTTATTGTAACTGTTCCTCTGTATTTGGAGAGCCTTTTCTTTATGCTAAATGTCATGCTGGATTTATACAGGGAAAGATCTTTCTACGAAACTACTCTACTGAATACCGTAGCCAAATGATTCAATTATGTCACTGAATTTAAAACAATATTTTGTATACTTTTATCAAATAAAAACTGTTTAATGTTTGAATTCTTTTAAAACAACTTTTATCAAATAAATATTATTTAATGTTGGTGTAATGAACATAAAATGATTAGAGGTTTTCCTATTCAAATATGTTATGTCATCTTGAATATGCCCGTCTTCATTAGCCCAGTTCGGAGCAGAATAGTAGGATGTTAAAGTCCATTTCTTTTCATCTTGAATACTATTCAAATATTCAGAAAAAATTAAATTTATTGACTGGAATTGCTAAATTTTTAGATTTCTTAATGTTATAAATTTTTCATATCAATATATTTTCCTTTGTTTGGTTATTTTTGAATATTAGTTGAATTTTCATTGAATTAATAAATATTTTTGTAGGAGACAAAAACTGATAAAATTTTGTCTCTTTTAATTGATATTGAATAACAAATACTTAAATATTGGTTCAAAATGCCTTAAAAAATGTCTTTGAATTTTCGAATATATGTAGGAGCAATATTATTTGTAATTCATGGCTGCCGATATCAGGTCTGTGTGACTTTTACTCGAAGGTCAGATCGTAAGCTCGCTCCCTCACCCAATCCCCACCTATAACGGTAGATCTATCATGAAAGAATTACCTAGCAAGTCTCAAAATGAACGAAGAAAAGTTTTGATTAAAAATTATTTCATCAAATTTCTTTAATTGTTTCAAATTTTTTTTCACATTCAGTATCAGTAAAGGTCTTGTCAAAATAAAAAAAAACAACAATATTTGAAGATAACAAAAAAATACTTGTCACGAAAATCTTCTGTTCTCAAATTTTGAATTTACTGAATATTATCTGATTTTGTTATAAAAGAAACTTAATAACCTTCATGTGTGAAAGTATATGAATAGAACTGTACAAATTTTGATGAGTTTCTTAAAGATGTCATCTAAGATAAGATTGTATTATTTTATCCTGTGGTCAGTTGGTCTGTATTAGTTTACATCTGGGTGTTAAAGATTTCCAGATTAGTTTCTGCTTCACAATAAAACATATCTGACCTTCCGTCCACTTGTCCTTTTCCCAGTGGACATGATAAAATTGATATCAGAAGTCTTCTCTTGACCTCTGCTAACCCTAAAGGTCAAATAGCCAGCCCGGAAGAAATGGGAATGAGTTGTTTGAAGTACGTAGGGTACATGTTCAAGTTTTTAGGTTTTTTAAGAAAGTCTGTGTTTCGTTTGATGTGATGGACGTTTTGGTATGTGTATGTTTTGAAAGTGATGGACAACTAATGTTCAGTTTGTTTCTAATATATTTAGATATTTACATGTAGATTTTTTGTTCTGTTTCAGACTCGACTTTTGATTTTTAAATGGACATAATGTGTATTAAGGAAAAGGAAAATAAATTTGTGTAAAAATGTTCAAACAGTTGGCATGATAAAAGTAAGTAAAAGTTATTTTAAATATAAAGTGTTAAAATAAAATGGGTTTTAATGTCTTTACTTTTCTTTAGAGTGGGGGGAGGACGCAACAAAATGGTTAACATGTTTATGTAAGGAAGCCAATCCAACCTCGTGGGTTTTCTCAGGGTCCTCCGGTTTCCTCCCACTGCTAAAGACCCCTACACGCAAGCGAATTATTGAAATAAAAATTGAACCATATGTTAGTCCCGAAATGACCTAGCTTGTGCTGAATAAACGTTAAACCCGATTTCTCTGAATTAAATCAAGTTCATGTAATTGTAAGTCAAGTTCAATAATATGTAGTGCTTATTGGTTGTTGACTTTATTTCTATTGAATGTACTGATCAGGAGAAATAATGGATACTTGGTACAAGAGGAATTCTATCTAATCTTACAACATAGTTTCACTGATGTGGGACAGCGTTTTCTACACAATGAAGATAAAATGTAATAATATAAATATTTAAACAAGGAAACACATTCAACCAGTTTTTGATTAATATTTTTTTAAAAAGTCAAATGAAAGAACGTTTGATATTTGTAGAAATATTTTTGTAGCTTATTCATGTGAATTTTATTTGCTTTGTCGGACATGTTGGAAGTCGAATATCGTAACCGTGAATACTGTATACGCACGTCAAAAAAGACGTGGTTGCGTTTGATTACAAGGTCTGTCATTGAGTCAAATGGCGTGGTTTCGAATCCCTGGTCACGAGGTCACCTATCCAACCTCGTGGGTTTTCTACGCACTAGTGAACTACGTATTGAAATTACCTAGTTGGAAGTTAAACCCCATTTCTCTCTCTGCCACACAAGCCAGGAGATATCAGTTCACAGTGTCCTAGAAATATTTCATTTTATAAATTAAAGTATTCAATACCATGCATTTTAACCTTTGAACTTGAAATAAGCACCCAAATATTTGATAAGCATGCATTTCAATGTTTAAAGAGACATCAGTAGGATCATAGAGAAATTTAAATTAAAGTGGTCGAGAGAATGGGGGTGGAGGTGTATAGTAGAGAGGGAAGAATGTGGGGCTGGAGGTGTATCATAGAGAGGAGATAATGGGGTGAGGGGTGGAGGTGTATAGTAGAGAGGAGATAATGGGGAGTGGAGGTGTATAGTAGAGAGGGGATGAAGTGGGGTGGAGGTTATCATAGAGAGGGGATAATGGGGTGGGGTGGGGTGGAGGTGTATCATAGAGAGGGAAGAATGTGGGGCTGGAGGTGTATCATAGAGAGGAGATAATGGGGGGGTGGAGGTGTATAGTAGAGAGGAGATAATGGGGAGTGGAGGTGTATAGTAGAGAGGGGATGAAGTGGGGTGGAGGTGTATCATAGAGAGGGGATAATGGGGTGGGGTGGGGTGGAGGTGTATCATAGAGAGGAGATAATGGGGGTGGGGGGTGGAGGTGTATCATAGAGAGGGGATAATGGGGGGTGGAGGTGTATAGTAGAGAAAGGGAGAATGAGGCTCAGTGAGTAGGGTGCTAGCTCACTTATCAGAAAGTCTTGGGTTTAATCTTGAATCATTACAGTTCACTGTTTAAAGTCTTCCATTTGATTCCAACATTTGTTGTGAAAGTTACTGCAGGATTTTCAGGCGTGGTTTCCTCTAGTCAGTGGTTTAGTAAGGATGACCCATTTTTCTTTAATCAGAGGTTTAGTAAGGAAGACCTGGTTTCTCTCGTCAGTGATACAGTAAGGATGACCTGGTTTCTCTCGTCAGTGATACAGTAAGGATGACCTGGTTTTCTCTAATAAGTGCTTCATGAAGGATGACCTAGTAAGGGACATTGTCTAGCGTTAGCATGGCATTAAAAACAAGTCCCATGTACAAATAATGGAATTCGACACTGCCATGTGTGCAAAATTGCGCGTCATAGCACAATACTATATCCTGTTGCTGTTGCAGAAAAGTATGTGGTTATACCTATAGTTAATCGGACATATTACAGATTTACAAACAAGTATTTAACCTGGTTAGTGGTGATAAAGATATGTAAAGTTATGTTTGAATGAAGACAATAGACTTATAATCGATTGACTTAGCAATGAAATTATTTGTTTTTATGGTGAATGGTGTGAAAAGATAAAATGATTCTAATCTTTATTGGATCAAGGTCAACCTGTACAATATATATATACTTACATCAAAAACATCTACTGTGAATAAATAACTAAATACTAACATAATCTGGAGATTATACAATTTAACACCTAGTGGGGTCAAGGTAGATAACTGATCAGTAATGAAATGGGTGGGGGTGGATGACCGAATGGTTACCACATGCACTGTATCATACAGGCTGTCGTTGAGTAAACCTCTTGTATGCGATTAGGAGTAGGGTTGCCTCTCCAGCCTCTTAGGTTTTCTCCAGGTCCTCCAGTTCCTCCGACTGCTAAAGACTCCTATGCGCAAGCGAATTATTGAAATTAAACTTAACCATATGTTAGTCCCAAAATAACCTGGTTTGTGTCGAGTGGACATTCAACCACAATTTTCTCTCCCGCTCTGTAAAGAAAAAGAATTGAACTTTACTGCTAGGTTTAAGCATGCAATGTTTGGTTGGAGAATTCTGCCCGAAAGACAGCATATTTCCTTTGATTTTCAGCTGCCAATGGGTCTTTGCCTTTAACAATTGGAATTCTTTCTTTTTGACGCTAGGGTTCCAGAATGGATATGACTTTAAAGCCCGTTTACTATTCCGAAACCTGAGTCATGTATATTTTTATACACTCACATTTTCAGGGGGACATTTATTGTCGCCGCACTTGTCCAGAGGTCTGTCCACACATTGTTTGAGAACACTCTACAGATTTCAACATATGGGATCTTAACTTCATGGATTAATTATGGCCCCCTGATTGTACTAAAAATCATATTTTTAGCTGGTGGACATTCTACAGGTTACAATTTTTATCCGATTTTGATGAAACTTAAAACCTGTATTTATATCCTAGAGATCTGAGCTTATGGACCCTCCAAAGGTTACCTTTTTTTTTCTGCGGTTCCTGACAATATTCGATGCATATCAGACCGTAACTTCCTGCATTATGGCCCATGATTATTCAAGGCGTCAAAGGGGAGAGACACATTTTAATTAATTTCCGTCTCCAAATGTACACAAAGGGAGATAATTTATGTATAGTCACATCATTTAATTA
This sequence comes from Patella caerulea, assembly GCA_036850965.1. Taxonomy (NCBI): domain Eukaryota; kingdom Metazoa; phylum Mollusca; class Gastropoda; family Patellidae; genus Patella; species Patella caerulea. The sequence goes on along the minus strand of JAZGQO010000021.1, from coordinate 5,351,525 downwards.
ATATTTTAAAGAAACTCTCACGATAAATTATGCTAACTCATGTTTGATAATTATATTTGTTGAAGTAAATTTTGATATAACTGAGGTTAAGTTACATGATCAAAAGAAAGGAAGGTTCGATGGTGATAGGTGACAATAATAATATTGATATTATTTTGATATAATAGAAGGTAATCGTAACTGTAGAAGACACAGGTGTTCTGGTTAAAGTTACCTGATGTCATAGGTAATCCCAGGTAGCGAACTATTATACTGGCTCTCACACTGGCTCTCACAGGTACAAATTTATGTTAGGCTGAGAGAGAGAGAGGGGAGGTGAGGGGAAAGGAAGGAGAGAGAGCAAGAGGGAGGAGAGTTTAACGCATGTGTTAAACTACAAGGCCACCCAACCTCCCTTCTGGTTGAGAAGGTAAAATTTGAGTTCAAGGTAACATTTGGGTGTCACAACAGCCATGTCAAGATATTTGATAAAATCTTTATAAAGGTATTGGGGGGGTTGGATGGCCGAATGGTTGGCATGTGCATGCTGTATCATAAAGCCTGCCATTGAGTCAACTGGCGTGGTTTCGAATCCCCAGTTGTACATGACAAGGAGTAAGGTTGCCTGTCCAACCTCGTGGGTTTCCTCCGGGTACTCTGGTTTCCTCCCACTGCTTAAGACCCCTATAGCAAGCGAATTATTGAAATAAAATTAGTCCCGAAATAACCTAGTTTGTGTCGAGCAGACGTTAAACCCCATTTCTCTCTCTCTCTTATAAGGTATTCTCCTTCATTCTCACAGACATTTGTTTTCGGTACGTTTCGTTAGAAATCTATTTTGTATTAGTTTTTGTGAGTCTGGTTAAAAAGGGCTATATAATTATGCGATCATGTTACGTCTGTCAGGGCGTCGAGTGAAATTGTGACTGTTACCAACTGACCATAGATTCATAGTTTTTAATCCCCCTCTCCTTGATAGTAGAACGCAACTACATGATGGTTAGTTAAAAACTTTGCTTAAATCCACCTGTGTGGCCTTTTCAACCCTTCTGCAATCAATTCTCAATTCAATTCAGATTTGAATCGGTAGCCAAGTGGTCTGGTATATGCCCTTTAGATCAATAGATCTGAAATTGATCTGAGGATGTGATTTGCAACCCTTTCCATCTGCTGCTCTATTTGGTGCAGAAAATTAGGACGTTAAACCACATTTCATTTCGACTACAATAATTTCTCAGTGTGTGTTTATGGACTGAGTAGAAGAATGTGATCTAATTTGTGGAATTTAGATCATGAGGTCTGTCTCTGAGTCAAGGGGCAGGGTGTGGTTTTGGTCCAAGGATAAGGTTTTCTGCTTCTGGACTGCTGGTTTCCTCCCCTGTATATTTAAGATCACTGCATATATAAATAAAATGGAATAGGGTTTAACATCCTACTGTTCTGCTCTGACTGGGCTAATGAAGACAGGCATGGTTTTGATGCCCCGGTTGTACGTTACAAGGTGTAGGGTCGCCTGCCCAACCTCATGGGTTTTCTCTGGGTCCTCTGGTTTCATCCCACTCCATACAAGCGAATTATTGAAATAAAATTAAACCATATGTTAGTCCCGAAATGACCTTGTTTGTGTCGAGTGGACATCCAACACAGCATTGTCCTTGGACTGGAGCAATCGGGTCTAAACTAGCGGAGTTTGAATTTCTATAATCCCTTGCTATGTGGTATCTTTCAACTTGGGTTCCATCTCGTATTTTATCAAAGATTAAAAACCCATTTAAAATCAATCAAAATCCACCTACTATACGTCTAATAAATGTCTACTCTGCATCTAGAGAGAATTTTAATCCCGTATTTTACACGGAGAGTGTTGCGATATGTATGATAATGACGGGATTAGTTGAAGTGTTATTTCTGTAAAATAAACCAGAGGGAGATTATTTACGATGTCGACTTATTTTACACTATGTTTACGTCACATGTTACAAGACGGGAATAATGCTACAATAGCAGGTCATGACTGTGTCGAGTCCTGTTGTACTAGTCTACATTGTTTGGTGTCAATCAAGATAAAGATACAATAGATAAATAGTGTATATTTGGGCCACGGATCCTATTTGATATATTCGGTTGTTGTATTTACTCCTGTTTCAATCTATAGGTTAAACCAGGGAACTAAATTAAATAGAAACCCTATTAAAAGTCGTGTTAAAAATCTCCCTTTTAAACATTTTGATGTCAGAATAGCAAAGTTCAAAAATGCCCAAAATAAAGGTTCAACATGAAAACCATGTCCAATTAAAAGAACTCAATGTTTTCTTTCAATTAATAGACCAGAATGAATATAGAATTGTGGAGCATAAAGTATTTTTATTAGAAATAAAATCATTATTTGTCATAAATCTGCAGAAAGAGCATTATTTGCAGACAGATGACACTTAACATTCCACTAGATACTTAAAATTGAAGTAGATTATTATGTATTTGAAAGAGGATCACTTTAAATTTTTGTACTTGGTATTCCTTTATATGATGTGTGAATAAATGTTACAATAAGATACTATTATACCAACATTTGTACATATTGATATCCCTTAAAGATTATAGCTACATGTATATATTCACTATCACTGAGAACTGCTAAGGAGTTAAAAGGTGCACAGCCCGTATAGAAATCTTAATCCTGGTTGTTATTTCTACGTATGTCGGAAGATAATTAATTTTCGGACTATTACTCGGTATTACCGGTTTAAAACTGTAAAAAGGTGTGTTAATTAACGAGGGTGAAAAACGGTCCGTGAGGTGGGTTAATTAACGCTAGGTGCGTTTTCTGTAGAGGTGTGTTTATTAACCGACCGGTAAAAAATGAATGTCAATGTTGTGTATTGTTTAATTGGCGTGTTTTCTCGCTAGTTGCGATAACTGCACCAAAAGGAGTATAATCAAGGACCAACATGCTTTATCTGACACGTACGTGTTAAATCAAAATTTGAGAAGTAAAACTGTTTAACCGTGCGATTAATCATTCGGCCGTGTGTTTTACGCAGGTCTTTGTAAAATAATGAGGTCTTTAGATAGGCGTGTGTGCTCGCTATGATCAACTTTTCTCTTACTCTTATGTCTATTGTAGGCCTATTACGTACCATATATATAAAGTTGCATTTTATGAAATAAAAATATGGATTAATCTATCGTATACGGAAAGGCGAATGTAATGTCATTTATAAATACCAAGCAGTCAACGTGAAATAGAGAGTAAATCCAGCAAAAACGGGCCACAATGCGTAAATTGTGCATCTTACCTTCAATAGCAATATCCATCAAACAGAAATCTCCTTGTTGATAAATATTACGACACAACAACCAACCGAACAGTGGTAATTCCCACGCAAATGGTATTTAAACTGAAATTATTTGAGCTTTTCACTAAATTTACATTGCATCAATCCAACGATCCTCATTCCAGAACTAAACTTGTAACTTTACCGTATGTAAATATACTTATTCTCGTAAATATACTTCCGACAAGTTATTATTTGTGTTCATGATCAAAAAAAATAATATAATTCAAATCAATGTTAACCCATCCATTGGCATTTCAGACTTCACGTCTCCCCGGTTCATGCATTGTCCGTGCAGATTCGACAATCTCAATTACGTCTCCTTGATCAAAGCAACACTTCTGTTTATAGAGGCGTGTACGAGCTTATTCGCACGTATTAGAAAACCGTTCGGTTGCTTTATTTGAGAAGTAAAGATATTAATAATAAACTATAACATTTGGCAATTTTTCTTTGAAAATTCTGATAAATTGGTAGCTCTTCGGGAAGCGCTGATCATATAGTTTACCCTGTTTGTGTGTGTTGTAAGTTTTTATAATAGCTAGCAAATAATTTAGGATATCTGAATATTTTCTGAATGAACATATATCTCGTTATCAGTTTTTAAAAGACTTTTTTTTCTGATAGTCGGATATCATTCACAGATATCAAATATAAATCAAAATAGATAGACCATGAATAGTCCAATGCAGATTTGAAACAAACAGCATTGTAATTTTATGCAAAAATACATTTACCTGTTTCCTAATTCGATTTAATATTTGATTTAAACTTCACAGTCCAATTAGAACTTAGACAATTATGTTTCCAACTGGCACGGAAAAATAATTCAAATCAAATTTATTATCAACATCGGGGAGATGTTTTGCAAATAACGGGAACAAATTAATAATAATACTATAAATCGAAATTTTGTTACTGTTAATACATAACAGTGTATTAAAGTTTAAGAACGGATATTGATACACTGCACTATATAATCAATCGAATCAAATCCTAGTCAAACTTACCCAAATAGATGGTGTTGAAACAACTCCAGTAGTGGGTGTCGAATCCGCTCGATGTCGAAACAACTTGTTCCCGTAAGTTCACATATTGACTTACGATTGATAGTATGCATTGAAGGCCGAGTCGTTGGGGCCAAAATGAAAAATAGAAATCAGCATGGTATTGTATCTGTCGCGTTAATCCAGCAAAAATTATAAATCTGCTCCCGATAGAACTAGACGATATTAATACTTGGGATGTGTTGCGAACATTTAAATAGTTCATCAATAACACCGCCTATATTTCTTACCGTTTTCTAAAATACAATATTAAAGCACTTGTATCTTGTATATACAGTCAAACTGGGGGAAAGTATTGTCATCTTTTTGTTTTGGTTGATTGATCAGAATGTTTGAAAACGTTGACCTATATAGGTGTTGCGTAACACTTGATTGGTGTCATAAAGTAATAAACTAATCAACAGGCTACATGGATTATTTACTTCAACTAAAATGTGTATTAGAATTTGCTGTCTGAATTACAGTTGTTAATTTTGTTTATAGATTTATAAATTAAATGTTTTCGATAACTTAAAAAATCGTGCAAAATGAAAAATAAGGTAATTTATGGTTAAAACTTTTATGTCATGTAAATAGAATACATATATAGAAGCGTGTATTGTAAAAATTACTGCAACCAGTAACTAACTCTCTCTTGATACAGGTGTATCTGTTTTATGGAATGATCTACCATTTACTTAGTTTAAGATGTTGCAAATATCTTTATTCTCTAAATAAAAGGATATTTAAAACAAATTAATTATATTGGCTTTTAATATATTTTTTATATGATTAAATTGTCACTTTGTAAAGCGTCCCTAAACAAGTCATGAAGAGCTCTTTATCTTATCTCCCATAATGTAACTTTAAGTGTAGGCCTTAATATGGATTTATACATGGTGTAGGCCTGCATGTAGTTACATATATGCGTTCTTATACGCATTTCATTTCTTGATGAATACAACGTGTTTTATACTTCGTTCCAATTTAATTATCTGATATACTCTAATCTCCATTGTCAAATCTCAGAGCCTGCTAAGAAACAATAGGTTTCTGTGATTGTGAATCCAGCCTTTGTTTTACAATACTGTCGATTCATGCACGCTTTTCACACGGAATTGCCCTTTGATGTTGTCAGACAACACACAGTTAGCTCTGCTCTTTGATGTTGACACGAGGCACAGTTAAATCGTGCACTTACGGACTAGCTGATATAGTTGGTTAGAATTTGGCAATTGTTACAGTTTATTCCAATAAGTCAGGCGTTGGAATGTTTGAAAAATTTTAGAATTATTTTTTTACTTGTCACTTGGTCATGTCAAGTTGTCACCTTTTGATTTTCGTTTATAACTTTAATAATTAAATTTTTTTTAATAAACCCAGCGTTCACCTGAGCACATTTTGGCGGAAGTAATGAAACAAATGACCACCGTTTTCTCACTCGAGAATCTTCGCTATTCCGACTCGTTCGTTGTACACACGTTTCCCACCCATTCCATGGTCATGCCGATAATATATAATTTCAATTAATATCGTTATTGGTTGTATATTTTACATTCCAAATGAACCACAGTAGACGGGAATTCAACAATCAAAATATTAAATTCTCTTGCATTTCGCGCGATAGATTAGGGTCAATATTTTTATTTTATTAAATGCAACTTTATCTATAAGTAGCGTGACTTACTATATTGGGTCTTTGAAAAATTGTTGGTTCAAATCCGACGTACAAAAAAAGCGGACATGTTTATATGTAAAACAATGGTGATATTTTGGTAAAATATCCATACAATTCAATCTGTTTATGATATATGCTTTGGTAGACCAAAAAAGGCAATGTTCTCCCCCTGGTCTTGGGGAAATGGGGTGGTTTATTCCATTTGGCCTGGAAATGAAAGTCAATGTCAGCCTATAGGACGTGCAGAAAAAAGGGGGTTATAAAAGAGGGTGTTGAGCGAGACTGATAAGAGCTCAACAGGTATTCCGAGCAACTATCATTTATGGAGAACGAGGGTTCTTCGAATCCAATCCAGCTTAATAACATAGTTGTAGAAACGAACTGGCCTGTAGTTTTATATGTTACGATCACGAAGAAATCATAACCAGGAAATCCAATATTACTACGGAGTCTCGAAAAATGATTACGTGTCAACTCGGGCGTATGTGTTTCTTCTGTAATTGCATAAAAATGGCTATTGAAAGTTACGAGTTCTGGAATGAGGATCGTTGGATTGATGCAATGTAAATTTAGTGAAAAGCTAAAATAATTTCAGTTTAAATACCATTTGCGTGGGAATTACCACTGTTCGGTTGGTTGTTGTGTCGTAATATTTATCAACAAGGAGATTTCTGTTTGATGGATATTGCTATTGAAGGTAAGATGCACGTTACGCATTGTGGCCCGTTTTTGCTGGATTTACTCTCTATTTCACGTTGACTGCTTGGTATTTATAAATGACATTACATTCGCCTTTCCGTATACGATAGATTAATCCATATTTTTATTTCATAAAATGCAACTTTATATATATGGTACGTAATAGGCCTACAATAGGCATAAGAGAAACGTAGATCATAGCGAGCACACACGCCTATCTAAAGACCTCATTATTTTACAAAGACCTGCGTAAAACACACGGCCGAATGATTAATCGCACGGTTAAACAGTTTTACTTCTCAAATTTTGATTTAACACGTACGTGTCAGATAAAGCATGTTGGTCCTTGATTATACTCCTTTTGGTGCAGTTATCGCAACTGGCGAGAAAACACGCCAATTAAACAATACACAACATTGACATTCATTTTTTACCGGTCGGTTAATAAACACACCTCTACAGAAAACGCACCTAGCGTTAATTAACCTACCTCTCGGACCGTTTTTCACCCTCGTTAATTAACACACCTTTTTACAGTTTTAAACCGGTAATACCGAGTAATAGTCCGAAAATTAATTATCTTCCGACATACGTAGAAATAACAACCAGGATTAAGATTTCTATACGGGCTGTGCACCTTTTAACTCCTTAGCAGTTCTCAGTGTATATAGTTGACATATACTGATTGTTGCATATCTAAATATATAATTGCATATTTTATGATATATTTAGAGGTATAATTGCATGTTTAAAGGTATCAGCAGCCATTTGGTTGGGATTTCAGTGCTATAAGTTTTAAACATATATAATTACATATATGATGTTAGACATATAATTGTACATCTTAGAATATAATTGCATATATTGTCTGTTAGACCGAGTCACGCTTGTTTATGCTAGAGATTTTAAGAGGGTTTTTATTTTAAAAAGATCATCGGAAAGAATGAAATATTTACATCCAGTTTTTAGATTTTGATTGGATTAGACCTATCTTCAGACCTGTGGCTATCATTATACAAGACTATAGTCCCAATCAATTAGTAAAATAAACAATTTATATGTGCTAGACAAAGATTAAACATTATTTTCTTTTTAACAAAAAAAACATAAAATACACCGTTTTTAATCTCTTTTCTTCTCTTTCACACTTCATTGATTTCTCTTTTACACCTCACTGATTTTATTAATCCGGGCAGTTCCTGATTAATCAAGTTGTTGTTTTTGTGGGTGGGGCCTAATTAGATGGGTTTTGCCAGGTTTTTTTTTGTAAGCCTAAAAGAATCTCTGGTGGGTAAGAGCCAAAATATAAAGTGACATAACTTTCAAGGTTAGAAACTTGTTTTTATTATAACAAAGAGAGAAGATAACCCGCCCTCTCTTCCCTTGACAGCGATTTTACAAGGTGACTTTTTGATATACAAGGAATTTGGGGGGGGGGGGGTACCAATTTTCAACTCTTTGAGAATAAATGAATTAATTAAATCAACCTGTCCGCATTAGACGTTAAATCTATAATAAACAGCAACAGATTGGCAAGATAACGGATCATTGGATTGGATGATTCCAATCATTTGTGATTATTCATATTACATTGAAACAAAACATTTTGGGGTAAAAAATCATTGAAGAATATGACTATTTCTTTCACATTTATTTCACTAAATCAATGTACATGTAGATCTAATTAATGATACAAAATTTGAACGTCAACCATGACTTTTGTGAAATAGATCGTTTTCAAAAATCAAATCCGAAAGTGATGTGCCTTGCCTTTTTACAGTAATTTTTAATTAGAAATGCCTGAATTTGACCAGGTTGATGAGACATTTTTCAAAAAGTAAATCCTTTTTGAGACAGTCTTTGCTATTTTGATAGTAAATTCTTTTTTTCTAATTAAGAATTCCAAAATTTGACCAGATTGACCTCAGGTCTAAGTGGGGATTAAGGAAGAAAGGGGGATGTGTTCTTCACACCTGAGAATAGGTTACTCCCTGTCCAGCAGTAAAAGTGGGAGGAGCTGTATTGGTCATGGAGAGTGATTAATGACAGTTTACTGGGGACATTAACACCTCATCTGTCAATCAACTTCTTACCTGTGGGCGGAGCTAAGTGAATGCCAATCAACCTATCAGATGTGTTTATTTAATGGTCTAGTGTTGATTGACAGACAGTTTTTATTTGATGTTGTGAGTGAAATGGATCATTGACTTCAGGAGATGATATTAGTAGCGTCTGAGAGACAGGGAGTCAGTATTAGTAAGAGTTGTTGTTGATGAATGAGCAGGGAGAGAGAGACTTGATGTGTTATGTTTATGTGTGGATTATTTATCAACTGATAGACTTGAGTTTACCTGTGTGGAGTTAGTTACCTGTATATATGTATCTAGGTCTATATTCATGCAACATGGCTGTTGGATATTATCAGTGAAAGTTCAATACAAATGTATCTTATGACAGGTAACTTATAACTTAACTTTTAAACTTGTAGTATTATTATCAATGTATTAGTTGAGTTTAACATACACTCAACACAGACTAGATCATTTTGGGACTAACAGATGGTACAGTTTTATTTCAATAATTCACTTGCATGTAGGGGTCTTTAGCAGTGTGAGGAAACCAGAAGGCTTGGAGAAATATTTTTGAGTGAATAGAATCAAAAATCTCTTCCCTGCCCCGCTTCGGTCATCGTTTGTGTGATCAGATATTACTATTATTAGTATAGATATACATGTCAATTTCTGTACTGTGATACTTGGTTAAGTTGACCTAACCAGATTTGTGAGTCTTAATTCAATAGAGATTAGCTTAACTTTACAATTCTTCCTTGTATTTTTATATCATTGTTGATCTCATTATGCAGTAATGATTGTCCATGTCATCTATGCAAGTCATGGATTCAATTCTTGGTATGTATTTGACAATAGAGATTAGCTCAACTTCACAATTCATGTGTTTGTTTTTATCTGTAGTATTATTTGTTATACTATTGATCAACAATATACACTGTCATATATACAAGTAATGAGTTCGAAAACCAAGTTTTATGTGACAAGTAAAATCGTCGCTTTACTAACCTCATGAGTTTTCTGGAGTCACTCAGTTTTTTTTCTCCCATTTGTAAGACTCCTACAAACCAGCGAATTAGTAAAATGCTTAGTGGATGCTGCCCCCCTATCCCTCTTTCTCTCTCTCTCTCTCTCTCTCAAGCATCAATGTTCATATTTATCATTACTATTTTTCAGGTGATTTGAAATGGAAGATGTAGGAATCTTTATCCTCTTGCTGTGGATTATGGGATTTCTGGGAGTTGCGGCCGTGTGTCCCGATTTATGTCAGTGTCACCAGGATTACTTTGTCTACTGTCGCAGAGTGTCACTGAATGACGAAAAGTTACGTGAAGTCATGACAGAAATGCCACCTGAAGTTCGACTCCTGGATCTTGGCTCCAATAATCTGCAGAATATCACATCAACCATGTTTTCACATCTGCATAATCTAGAATATTTGAATCTCTCGGATAATCAAATTTCAAGTATCGACGAATATTCTTTCCGATATCAGACTATGTTACGCGATCTGAATTTAAACAGGAATCGTCTGATGAAATTAAACAGTGCAACGTTTCATGGGTTATCGAGACTTAAGGAGTTGGATTTAGGTTCCAATAATATCAGGTCAATTCAATCAGGAGCCTTCTCCGAGTTGACCATACTTCAGCAGCTATATTTACATGAAAATAAACTGGATAATATTTCTAGTGGTATGTTTTTAGGACTGGATAACCTTCACATGTTGGATCTTTCAGACAATGTAATATCTGTGATCGGTGATGCAAGTTTTCGTCATTTTAAAAACTTGTGGAAATTGAAATTGAACAATAATCAACTGCATAAGATTGAATTAGAGAGTTTCGCAGGATTGTCCTCGGTGCGGGAACTGGATCTTAGCTACAATCATTTCACCAGTGTCAGCTTTTTATCAACTCTGACATTCCGGGAAACCATCAGTGCCATATATCTATCCCATAATTTATTAAAACATATTCCCGTTAACCTCATCTCCACCATCCGACGTTTGGAAACTTTAGATTTATCGCATAATCATATATCGTCTGTTTCGCGAGACGCATTCTTCGGATTGTCGTTACTCACCCTAAATCTCTCTAGTAACGCTTTTACAAAAATAGACCGAGGAATGTTTTCTCAGACTCGGAAGATCATGAACCTCGACCTTAGTTTTAACCATATAGAGGTTGTTAAAACAGGTGCGCTGGATAGCTTCCGCGAAACTGTTTATTATTTGAATCTCCGTCACAACAAACTAACAGAAGTGAACCCTGGGATGTTCCGAGGAATGAAGAACCTGTTGCAACTTGATCTGGACTACAATAATATCGATAATATTTATGAAGGTTCGTTCAGGCAGCTTGTGAAACTTGAGGAATTAAGAATCTCTCATAATAAACTAACGACTATTCGAGCCTCCATGTTGAAGGGGCCGCCGTATCAATCGATACGTCTACTGGATAATCAGATACAAAAATTCAGTGGATTTAAATTTGAAGAACAGAATTCTCCGATCAGAGTTAATTTAAATCTGACTGCCGTGGAGCAAAATGAATCGAGTGTGCGTGTTCGGTGGCCATATCGCAATGGTTCACAAATTTATTGGAAGGTTGAGATAACGTGTGATGATGGACGCAGAAAATGTGTTACGAGACCTCAGGACGAATATCTAGCGCCATATAGAAAGGACGCAGTGATTGAAGATTTATCGCCAAACTCCAAGTATTACATTTGTGTTTATCCTATTTTTATAAATAAAAATATCTTGGTGGACCAATGTGTGCATGTCAGCACACGGCCAAGTCGAGCCCTGACCACAGTGACTGTTAAAGAACAGTTATCTAAACCTCTCGGTGAAAATGGATGTACTTCATTACAAGGAGTCAATTATTCTTGGACAGTGTTACTTGTCGTAATCTGTGTATTATCGTGGTCGTCATAGAGACAAGATGTTGATTGTGATGTTTGTGTTGTTGTGTGTTTGATTCATGTACATGTACGAAGAAAAAACTTTTTTGCATCGCTTTTCTCTCATCTTGCCAAATATATTTTTACAAGTAAATCAACTCTGTACATGTACAAATAGAAAACAAAGTATTGCATCCATTCATAATTTTACATGTTTAGTTCAAAGTTTTGAGAAGTCAGTATTGTTTTAGTTTTAAAATAACTGAAACAATGATTTAATTAATGGCTAAACATCTTTCACAGTCGAACTTGTGCAATACAAAACAGGGATCACAAAAAACCCAAATCAGTCATTGTGGCTTTTTTTAAAATGGATGTAATTTACTTCATAATATTCCAACTGTTAAGAGAGTTCTATGTATATATCCTATTTGCGATTAATACAGATTTCAGCTCTTACCCAGTCAAAAGGTTGCTTTTGGTTTAGATTTCAGTTTTCATGAAAAAAGTTGTCCAGTTATTCTTGTCTACATTATAATATTTGTCTATAGAGAGAGTTAGCATGTGTATGTGGTTTGTCTATTGAGAAAGTTAGTGCATATGTGTGTGGTTTGTATGAATGTGTATATTTGTTTGTTTAAATCTATGAAAGTGCTAATATATATAATATTATATGTTTCAGTGTTTCCCCCGGTATGTATGATGTGTATATTACTGTATTATATATTAATAGAGCTCTATCAGTTTATGTCTAAACGTTTTGGGATCATGAACAGGACCCTGGTTTCACATAGCTTTCTCAACCTTAAGAATTACATGGAACTCAACTTTCAATGACTGTTTATAAGAAATTTCTTTAATCCAAAATTACAAAAATAGTTTCTCATTGATGTGTTTGATACATTAAAACAAAAATTAAGACATTAAAATAACAAAAGTTCTATAAGTCATTACTCATCTTGTTCATGGGGTCAACGTTCTTCGGAGAAATCCAAAAGGTCTGCAAGTTCAAGTACAATCAACATGAAACTTGTCATTCCTGTTCCTTTGACAGTTGCACTTCAAGTTATGATATGACATCACAATTCCAAGATGGATGTGATGGCATCCTGCTTGGTTTCTGGTCTATAGCCCACTTGTTTTACATTTTAACTTCGAAATGAGCAAAGAATCCCTTAATAATGTAAAAATCAATACATTTCTCCAAGATGCTTCTTCCATTTTCATAAGCAAAGAATGATTTAAAATGGAAACCCAATTTATCATTGGGTTGGGAGAAAGTCAATCAGATCATATTTCCTTAAATAAACTTTCCAGAAAATAAATTTAATTGATAAAAAGAAGTTCATAATATGACTGTTACATGTTTTGTGAAATTGATGATGAATAATGTTTAAAATTTGAAAAAGTTTTTTTTATATAAAAATGTATTTAAATCGCCACATCTTGTAAGTATTGAATCATGAATAATTATTATTTATTTCACAGAAACAGACAAAATAAAATCTGTTTTTAAAGTTGAATCTGTTTATTTGTTTTTTATTCTATGGTCAGTGATAGTTGGTTATAGATACATGTATATAGTTCATTACAAATGATAGCTGTATAGTAGATGCCTGCCCTTCCCCTCTGTAGATAACACAGATAACAAAGCAAAAGTAGAATGTATCTGTGAACCTTTTTATTCTATAGTCAATAATAATTATTGATAATAAATATAAAGTGTATTACAAATGATGGCTGGAAAATAGACACCCTCCCCCAGATAACAAAAAACAAAAGTAAAATGTGCCTGTGAACCTTATGGGCACTTACTTGGTCTCATGGACCCCACCCTTTAAATCCCTACCAGACTGTGTACAGAGGTACATGTCTCCCGTAATCCGGAAAAACCTAGTAACACTGTTGAATGTAGTTTTGAGTAAAGAAAGGAAAACTGTTTTGTTAAGCTACTGAATATATAACCAATTTTAGAAGCCCTTTCCGTGAAGGAGAAAAAAAAACTATTATTATATACATGTGTACTGAGTCCAAATATGGGTCTAACTGAATTTTCACCAAAACTTGACTTGCTAGGTTTTTCCAGATTACGGGAGATGTACTTGTTTACCATTATTAGAAGCATAATCATTGGAAATCAAAATATGAGCCGGTCATCGGAGTACAATCATCCTCGTAGCAAACTGTATGGTATATTCATGTCTTCATTAGCCCAGTCGGTGGAGAAAAGTATAGGACGTTAAACCCAATTTCTGTTCAAAATCACCAACAATTCTAATTCGAACAGACGAATTCGTCAAAATTGAGCAAAGCCAGGTTAACTGTCTTGTAGCCTACTTGTGTGATCTTTCGTTTATAGGGAGTTTTGGTCACAGTTTTTACGTCTAACACTAACAGTGAACGTTTACATGTTTTTAAAGGGGCCATCCCGATTTTAACAGAGTCTCGGAAATTTAAGCGCTAAAATTTCGGGGAATGGCGTATTTACCTTATTCCAAAATTTCAGCTCAAAGAGTCGCTTGGACGTGAACACAAAACCGATTACCCGGATAAGATTTTGGGTCAATTTTTTCGTTGGGTGACCTGATAATCTAGTGCCCTTCACTTAGATGACCCACGTCTTGTACTTGATACGAAAGGTATAAATCACCTACACCTTATTTTTTATAAAATAAAAGTCTGGTTTTATCCAGACAACCCTAGTACAACTTGGAACACCGGTCTCCATTTCCAGATGAAGACTGACAGGTTTAAATTTGTGAAAACATAGCCTATCACGTATATTGAGTTTGTTACAGTTATGTTTTTCAAAATATCATCGAGATTGGTCCTTTAACATCTGGAACCCAAATCAAACGTCGGTCCTCCTATCTTACATGTACATGTACTTCGAAGAGATGAAATGACTACTGTACGAACGAGTGCAAACTTTCGAGTGGGTCTGACATATTCAGTAGCTGAAACAACGTTCCAAAGTCTAAAAGTACAATTAACGATAGAGTTAAATATAAACAGAGACGAAGCGGTAAAGATGAAAGACAAAATGGCTGCTGAGATACGACATATTACACCATTAACAAGATGTTCATACAATCACTGGATCCACTCATCATCTGTTGATCTTTGATATTAGTAGATTTTAAGGTCCATTACTGAACCCTAAAATATAATGATGACCCCCGAAAATATAATGACCTTCCTATGTAAGCTACGATAGATACACAAAACCTTTATCAACATTCTAAAACCTTCAAGATTTCACTCAAATAACAGTTTTATTGGAGGCCACAGGGTTGCTAACGGGTCGGTCCTTTGATGTTCGCGTTTTGCCGACTTCACTCAAAATTTAACAATGCCCCCTTCGGTTTTTACACCAGTGACCGAAAGACCTTTATAAATCCTTAGGTTATAAAAATGGCCCCATAAATTGATGTAGTTGATGTTAGAAAAGGGGATTAAAATTAGATAACGTTAGCGATAGTGAACGCGCGCACTTCTCTTGCCTTCAGCCTCAGCGGAAAACGAATAAAAGACCATCACTCAAACAATCAAGATAATACCCTTTATCCCCTAATCAGAATTCCTTTATTGCTAATCCCTTTTTAATCATTATTATCCCGATTAAAAATCTAACACTAATGATTTTATCTGTAACCTACCCCCCTTGATCTCGAATTCTAATTCTGAAAAAGAGACCCAAGAGAGTTCTGACTTGTGTTAGAATTTGTAACAAAAACTCACCAAACTCTTCTATTATTAATTTGTGACAAAATTCTCTTGATCGGATTTAGATTCAGTTTTTCAAGTGTTGTCGGTCATTTTTGTGACAACCACTGGACAATGGGCATTTTATTTCAAAGAGAATAATTCTGATTTGTAAAAAGTGGTTTTACGATAACGTTTATTTCAGTAGTTGATCGACACGTCGTGGCCGTTTTAGATGGTCCGACCCTTTATTGCGATTTGATGAGGGACGCTTCCTATACGGTCTGATGAAAGGACTGTCATCGCGAACAAAGGGGAGAAGAGAAATAAATGATCAAACCTTATTGATTTAAGGACCAACGGCTATACATATCCGATTCTGACCTTAATAACCCTTTTTGAGCAATTTGTAAGTCAAAGCGGAGATATGTAAATCAAATTTAAAAAGGGGGGGGGGGTCAATTTTGAAAGGGTGCCCGGCTACGAAAACGTTTGTAATTCTGAAGTTTGTTCCGGCTGTTCAGAAGGTTTGAAGTCTTAAAAAAGAGAACGTTTACCACACGCGTTATTGGAGCGCCCTATATATAATAAGTCCCGTTTATAACAAAATTCTACACAATAAATCGAAGCTTGTGCGAATTTCACGGTGATCATTTTCAGATCCCCTGTTTGTCACTTTGCAGAAAGACTAAACTGAAATGTTATCAATAGCAATTTATGTGTATATAATATCAGAAAGTTCAAAATACAATCACACCGACAAAACGTTGTAAGACACTCGTACCTCCAAATCAAACGAATGCACACTAGCAAACAATTTATGTCTTAGTAAGAAAATATTTTTTCTTTGTTCTGTTTTCTTTTAATTTTTTTTGGACTAGAGTACATACTAAACTCACTCTGTCGACAATTAGCTCAGTCTGAGAACAGACATTAAGATAGTTGACCGACATTTTAAGTCCTAAATCGAAGATTTTAGTCCAAAACTCGAAGTATATTTCGCGAATTTTGACAAGTATATATTCTGCTTTTATTTAATAAAATCGACAAGGGTTAACAGGTGTGAATCGGGGTAGGACCGTATTACAACACAGGATATTAATTGTTAGATATGACGGCCAGCTAGGATAGAGATCCAGGCGCGGATCCAGAGGGGGGGGGAGGTCCAGGGGGTCCGGACCCCCCCCTGCTCAGGCTTGAAAATTTTTTATGCGATTTTATTGGCGATTTAGACCTGTAATTTTGGAAATCCTAGATCCGCGCCTGAGATCTATTCTCGAAGTAGAGTAGACAGTCCTCTGTGTGTGGAATGACTAAAGCAAAGCCACGTAGGAAAATAAGTATTGGGGAAGACACAATTAATTATCCGAAATGGTAGGACCTAAAGTTCCGTCCATTGCCTGGTGAAATATAGTAAAAGAGAATATCCAATGCTAATTTGTTCAGTTTTAGAGAAACAAATGCAACTGAATCTCCAAATAACATTTCCGCCCACACTTTTTTTGTGTTGTCCTTTGTAAAATCTGTTAAAATGACTTGACCAGTATTTGTAATATAATAGTTACAATTTAAGGTAAGATGGGTTTACAATGTATCCTAATTTCTTGATGAACTAGTGTCCTGGACCGAGACCATCAACAATTTAAATTAACGAACGCAAATCTTCAAATATTTCACAATATTGACTCAAGAACAGAAGCTAATTGTAGCAGAAGTAGTTGTAATTAAATTAATGAACCAAAAAGACATGGGGGGAATTTCCGCCATTAAGGGCCTGTTAACACCACCCCATCTATTTATAAATAAAAGAATAGAGAAAACATATTTACATAACATTCCACAATCCGAGGATGGACCCTTTGATGGAAGAAATATCTCGCTTCTAGCAGTTGATCCTTAAATTTAACACAAACCAATTCCCTGGGGGTTATGACCTGTTAACAAACATTGGAAAACAATGAGAAACAAAGGAAGACAATGGACGGGCGTTTAACAGCATCTTGTGACGTGTGTATAGGTTAATTCTTCCCTTCGTTTAACCCCAGGGGTTTGAAATGCTTTTCAGGTGGAATTAGAAATTAACAAAAATATATCCTTCTTGTTCATAGAATGAAAAACGCCAATGTTTCTTTTTATGTGTGTGCTAATGTGAATGCAGATCTCGTTGTTTCGCTGGTCTTCATTTGCCCAATCGGAAATAAACTGAAACTGGGTTTTAACGTCTACTATTCTGTTCCGACTAGGCGTATGGAGACAGGAAAGTAACAAACTCAGTCGGAACAGTCTATTAGGAAGTTAAACCCCATTTCATTTCATATAAATTCACTCTTTTGCATCCTATCCCAACGTCTAGGCTATAACACTGTTAACCTCCTTCGTATTGTATACGTGAAAATAGACACAAATGTACCATGACTGTATTTAGCCTTAAAATGACCAATTTTTCGGCTGCTGGGACGTTAAACTCCATCCATTATCTTTCCTTCTGTCCAGAGTCCCCTTTATGGAATTGTGTATAGTCGTTTGGGTGGTACAAAATCATGGAAAAGGGGCAGTGGCACTTCTGTCCACTCAAATTTCAATCATCATGCCAGTTACCAATTTATATACTCGTTCTTTAGATTGTTCTTCCCATCCTAACAACTAGACACTCTCTGTTTAGCAAGTAGTAATCGGTGTTGAAAGATCCCCCATGCTCTCTCTCTCTCTCTCTCTCTCTCTCTCTCTCTCTCTCTCTCTCTCTCTCTCACGACGGACTGTGAAATTCAAGCGCGTTTGTCCAGTGTCCCGCATTGTGTTAATTGACAAAGTAATTATTGGGACGCCCCGGGGGAGAAATTAATGTGTAGTTGTGTTAGCCTGTATAATAGTTATTATTAAAAATCTCTTGAAGTAATTAATATGGAACAATATAGAACGTCGGTAGGGAACCTACAACCATTCTCTACGATCAGTTTGGTAGGTCATCCCTGGTGAAAGTGGACGTTAAACCCCAGAAACGAACGAAATGTTTTGAACAATAGAATGTCGACATGGAAGACCATTCTCTACAATCCAGTTGGTTGAGTTGTCTTTCTGTATAAGTTATATAAATGTTTGAAGTATTTTGTTCAAAATCATTGAATGAAGATAATGGCTAATTAGAACAAAGATAGTTTAACGTCCGCTTCCACAATAGTGATATCGCAGATAATGAACAGTTATTCAAAACAAAACACAACACAGGGTATATGTGGATATAACTACTTCTCTATAATTTAGGAGATCACGTGGCTAAGTGGGTAAGGTGCAGAATGGGGGGCCTGACAAGGACAGCTGTCTAGTTGTTGTTGTGGGCCGGAAAACCGAGGTCCCGTGTACACATTGGCGTGCACGTAAAATATCCCTTGGCAGTTGGAATTTGATATAAGAGTAGGCCGTAGCGCCGCTGCCCGGGCAAAATTTCCACCATAGCCCACTGTATGGCGTATGCCCGTCTTCCAGTAGCCCAGGTTACGTGCAGAATAGTAGGACGTTAAACCCCATTTCATTTCATTTCATAATG
The DNA here is from genome assembly GCA_036850965.1 of Patella caerulea. Taxonomy (NCBI): domain Eukaryota; kingdom Metazoa; phylum Mollusca; class Gastropoda; family Patellidae; genus Patella; species Patella caerulea. The sequence continues at coordinate 5,332,563 of JAZGQO010000021.1, read as the reverse complement.
ACGTGAACTGTACGCATGTTACGAAACGTCGTTATTAAAGAATAGGCAAATGGTTATATCCATATATACTTTGTGTTGTGTTTTACCGTGCTTCTTGATGGCATTTATTTTTTAAAAAATGAACAGTTAGTTGTACATTTTACGATAAAATTAACAGACATTTTAAACTGTTTTAGCAACGGATTCGACGTTCTTTGCATACTTTTAAAAATCGAATTAAGGAATCATTCGTGCGATAATGATAAGGAGAAAAAACAAAGATCCCCTAACAGTTGGGAATCAAAATTAAAGTATTTCCGTCTTCATTAGCCCTATTTCACCCATTTCTAGCCACGGGTGGTCTATGAAAATCAACATTAAATTGGGTTCTTTTTACAGCTGAAAGAACCGTTAAAATCTTTCATCGTGTTATCAGTCTTGAATCCCTGGATCGACTCCTGACATCGTTAAAATACGAGATGATTACGATCAGATTTAAATCCGGGTTAATCCGTCTCGATCATATTTAATCCCCCGGTAATCTCTTGATAATCCCAAACCTTTTAAAGACGTTTATGTCCGCCATTCGTGATCCCCGCTGTTCCTCGCTATCAGCTAGTTATCAGTGATATTAAAGTGGGGGCCATCAGAAATAAGAACTGTCAAACTAATGTCAAATTTATGAAAAATTTATATCTCACGTTTTTGTGGACAAGTGAAGCTAACATACAGTTGAGTGGATACGCGAATAAGGCCCTGGCTTGCTGTCCTGGATCTACCGTGTTGGCCGATTAAGTTCCACGAGATTTTCCGGCGTGGTTTCCGAATGCCAGTGGTGCTGAACGAAGAGCCTGTCGTTCGGGTGGGTTAACAAACCTTCATAGTTTATTTTAACACGCAGTCCTTGATAAGCACTGTTTTCTCATGGTGTGTTCTTGAAGCAACGACCACGAGTTCTACAATAGTGATAAGATCAAGCCTTGTATTAAAGATGGGTATACGCGCCATGATGATCACTGGCTTCTAGGATTCGATTTTTACAGTATATATTGTTCACTGTTATTAATAAAACTGGGTCATGTTGTAATTTCTATAGTTTTAAATTTATTACCTACTTGTCTTATCTCCGCCATTAAAATAGCTGAGATTAAATTCGAACGATAAACCTACCTGTCGTACACACAAACGGTCTGCCATTGAGTCAACTGGCGTGGTTTCAAATCCCCGGTTGTACGTGGCAAGAAGTAGGGTCGCCTGTCCAATCTCATGGGTTTTCTCCGGGTACTCCGATTTACTCCCGCTGCTAAAGACCCCTACGCGCAAGCGAATTATTGTAATAAAATTAAACCATATGTTAGTCCCGAAATGACCTATTTTGGGTCGAGTGGACGTTAAACCCCATTTCTCCCTCTCCCCCCGTCTCTCTTTACTTCTCTCTCTCTATAGTAGTACGTACAGCATTATGCACCCTGATAATTATCTACTTTGAGAACAGTTCTCTGATCCAAATGGCCACCATATCCCAACATTGGAACACTATTTTATAATATGGTTTTACTCTGTTTTACATCTGTTATTCACACAAAGACCAAATAAACCATTTCAAATTCATTTAACGGAAGCGGAATCAATACTTCTCACCATTCTCGAAGTAAACTTAGTGCGTCCGACTAAAGATGTCGGCCAACTATCTTAATGTCTGTTCTCAGTTGGAGCTAATTGTAAATAGACAACGTCAGTTAAGTATGGTAGCACATGTCCGTCTTCTCGAGAACCGCTTGCTACTCAAAAGTAAGAAGTAAACTCAATTTCATTTGACTCACAGAAGCATCAAATTAAATCTAAATTGTTTTTAAATCCAGTATATCAGTATTGTATGATATACTCATGCCGTACTAGAAATACAACATTGTTTCATAATCCTTATAAGACATAATATAGAAATAGTTTTCACTAAAAATAAACACACTTGGATGGATATACTATTTATGAATTTTAACATGCTACGTTTAAATACACATACATGTAATATTTACTTGATACCGATACCCGTATGTGTATTGAAACGTAGCATGTTAATAAAATTCGGAAATAGTATATCCATACAAGTGTGTTTATTTTTAACATTGTTTTAACCAATTTAAATATTATTTTCGTTCCGCTTAATAAGTAAACAACTGACAAATAAAACGGAACGAAAATATTGGTATAATTTTATTTAATCAGATTGTCAAACGTGTTAAAATCTAGGTCAGCTGGAGATTTCTATCAATCTGTGTTTTATTACCCACTCTCTCTCTTTCTCAACCATTAAAATATTTTCCCCGGTAAATATCGTTGATAAGACAGATTGTGTATGACTTTCATTAGTCAGTATCCACGAGTGTCAACCTCTCTTTCTACGGTTTTATAAGTTCAATAATTTTATCGTCGAGTTATAAAAGTTTTATAAGATGTTTATCGGCAACCTGTCGTTAAACCAGGGTTTATGATGTCACCCCTCTAATATTCTCTCTTGTTGTTGTTATGTCCTATAACATATCATCGTTATTGAATTTGATTTATTTCGAGGGGGTTGGGGTATTTCATCCTTTGATCAAGGGTGTGGGTGTGTTACTGAAGCAACGACCGCGAGTTATACAACATGTAGGCCTAGCTTAATAAGTCAAAGCGAAATCAAGTCTTTTATTGACGATAAGTTGTGGTGTATCTCGGCGAGATTGGCCTTGGCTCACTATCCAGGTGGTCCCGGGTTCGATCTCCACGCCTTTTCGTTCGGATGGGACGTAAAACCGAGGCCTCATATACCATTGTATTAATAACACGTTAACAAAATTTTCCATAATAGGTCATTTCAACTATTCAGCTCAGTGTAGGGGTCTCTAGAATTTGGAGGAAACCGGACAAAGGTCATGAGGTTAGGCGCCTGAATCGCTGAATCAATGATCTAAACTGTGTGGGTTGGGTCACTCGACCATCCATTCCTCAGTGGGAATTTAAATTACTAACTCGCCTGCTTCGTATTTATTAGGCTATTCGAAGAGTTCGACTCAGACGCCAATTTAATGATTACCCTTAAACGAGATAATACCCCCCCCCCAGTGGTTCCTGGCACGCAATAATAAATGGTATACTACTGGAATTTGGTTTTACGTCTGCTTCTACACAGCATGATGTCGCAGACAAGTCTACGAGTGAAATGAAAACTATGATTTATTGGCGGTACTTTAATCAGGAGGAGGATCCATGTCAGTCAATTACACTAATCTCCTTGTAGATAAGATTGACAAGACAGATTTCTTACATAATATAAATACAGGTTCACCGTAGTCGATGATATAAAGTCGCTTACGTTGACTATTTTTCATTCGGGAGTCTTGACATCCGAGTCTATGGATTGTAATTAATGATAGGTATTATGGTTAATAATGCCCTTCTCTGTTGTTATGAAGGTTATCCTGATAGGCCTATATTAAACTTATACCACGGTACGTTATTACCTACCCGCTTACGTCACGTATTACGTCAATAACATGCTCAGTGTGAATAAGACAAACTACCCAGAAATTAAATTCCCAGGACCACACGACAAATCGTGGGAACGGAGAAACTTTATTTTGATGTCTTTATTCGATCCCGACCTGGTTTCTTACTTGTTAGTAAATTAAATGAAATGGCGTTTAACGCCATACTCTTCTGAACTAACCTGAGCTAATGGAAGACGGGCGTACACCAGAGTGTGCTATGGGGGAAGTTTAGTCCGGGCAGCGGCGCTACGACCTACTCTCATATCGTTTTCCAACTACCAAGGGATCTTAAAACGTGCACGCCAATGTGTACATGAGACCTCGATGTTTCGTCCCATCCGAACGACTAGACAACTGTCCGTGTCAGACCATCCGTTCTGCATCACTGACAAGGAGAAACCATGCCGGTAAAATCGAGATGAACTGTCTTGGCCAATGCAGGGATCGAACACCAGACCTCCAGGTGGTTTAGGAGGATAACCCATTGGCGACACATTAAAAATCCCACCACAGTTTGAATCGAAAAAAAAAAGAATATACCGTAGCTACCAATGGTACCATGCTGCCAAAGTGAAGCAAATGGTATAAACAAGATCTCGCTTTTTCGTCTCATCTGAACAGCCCGACGATTTGTCTTGCCCGACCCTCCGTCTGATAGGGTGGAAACATTCGTGGCTAACAACGGAATGGAACCCTAGACCTACCAACCATCTTACGTACTGAACAACCACCCTACTTATCGAATAACCGCACTGATTTCCTAAATTAAAGAGCGATTGCTCGATCCGTTCAATTGTTATTAAATAGTGGTATGTGAAACTCGTTATATAGTTCCTGAAACACGATTTTGAACGATTGAAATAACAAACTGTATGTACCAAATATTAACACGTATTCAATATTTTCTATAATAAGTAAAAGCTAGAATTTTCATTTTAAAATCCACATTTTTCTTAGCGAGGTTGGTTTCCTCCCACTGCTGAAGACCCCTACGCGCAAGCGAATTATTGAAATAAAATTAAACCATACGTTAGTCCCGAAATGACCTAGTTTGTGTCGATTGGACGTTAAACCCCATTTCGCTCTTCTTCATGGCATATTGACATTTTGAATTGAGAATTCCTTGCTTTGATAGGCTACGTTAAGTGTTTTCTTCAAAAGGAAAGAGAGACACAAAATTGAAATATTTTGGTTTCACACGAAACGATTTCCACCAGATTGGCTGACCATTAATTTCAACTCTTTAAATAAAGACTTCAATTACTCATCGACCCGCGAATTAAAGTCACTGACCGCGCATATTATGACGTTGGGGTCGGCTTCTCTGATCTTGAAATCCCGACCACGCCTTTTATGGATAGTCAGGTAATTGACGTATTTTAATAGTTTTTACGATCTGTCGTGTTTTGGGTGATGGGCGGGAAATCAGACATGTTGTCATTGATTCCCCTTGATGAACGGAACAAAAGATCCACCCAAAAAACAATCTTCATTTCGTCTGTAAACTGTCACTTTAAATTAAATTCCATTTTCAAGATGTCTGACCATTTCAACTTTAGGTCTAGTGATATCATTAGGATACGCAGCTGTCCTTTATTGACAAGTTCAAGACAAGTAAATTAGATGAATGAATGAATGTAGCCCTTTCCCATGGATTCTCTGGATATTGTCCAGGTTTTATGTAATAATGTCACCACCGGATCTGTTCACTTGTGTTGATATTTATCGTGTTTAGCTTGTAATCTCCCGTAATCTGGAAAAACCCTAGTAACTCTGTTGAATGTAAACTACTTAATATATAACTAATTTTATTTTGTCTTTTTAGATGAAGATAATTAGAAGCCCTTTCGGTAAAGGAGAAAAAAACCCTATTATTATATACATGTGTACTGAGTCCAAATATGGGTCTAACTCAATTTTCACCAAAAAATTTGACTTGCAAGGTTTTTCCAGATTACGGGAGTAATGTCTGTGTTGTTTGAGTTTTGTCAGCAGGTTGAACTTTTCGGTTTTGTGGGGGTTGGCTGGCCGTATGGTTAGCACGTGCGCGCTTTATAATAAGGTCTTTCATTGTGTCAACTGCTGTGGTGGTTTCGATTGATCGGCTGTACGTCACAAGGAGTAGGGTCACCTGTCCGACCTCATGGGTTTTCTTCGGGTCCTCTGGTTTCCACCCATTGCTAAAGACCCCTATGCGCAAGTGAATTATTGAAATGAAAAATAACCATATGTTAGTCCCGAAATGACCTAGTTTGTGTCGAGTGGACGTTAAACCACATTTCTCTCTTTCTCTATCTGTTTTGTTTGTGTGTAATGCTGTCATCCTGTGCGTAGTCTAAAAGAACCAGCGGTGTAGCAAATTTCTATGCGTGATTGGCCACATTTTACACACAAGGAACTATCTATTCTACTTCGAGAGAGAGAGAGAGAGAGAGAGAGAGAGAGAGAGAGGGGGGAGGGGGTAACGTCCACTCGAAACAATCTACTTCGATAATAGATCTCTGCTCTAAATTGTCGCCATATCCAAAAATTAGTCTACTATTTTGTAATGTGTTCCAAAATGAAAGTAGATTATATGCTTCTCCAAATTCCGGAAGTATACGTAATGCTTTCACTAAAATCGTCGATTTAGGAATTAAAATGTCGGTCAACTAGCTTAGTGTCTGTTTTTAAGCGGAGATAACTGTAGACAGACAGCGTAAGTTTAGTATGTAGACTGGTCAGTGCAGAACCCTATTTGATTTCATAGTGTTACAATTTTAAAATTACTATAGTAAGAGTTGTAAACGAGCGGCTTTTTAAATAGTTCTTCTCGTTAATTGTTATTTATTAAATATTTTGAATTCCATTTAAGGCGTAACAATTTCGCCACTCTTATCGAAATTGCATGTACATGTACTTGAAACACTGAAGTGTTTGTCCCACTGCTACAGCCCCCATCCCTCTCTCTGTGAACTGTTTGTTGCATAATTTATACCACGAATGTCTATCTCAAATTTATGGTACTACAAACAAAATAACTTTAAACAAATATCTCGGGTAGCATATTTTCATCAATGTTGACGAGGACTCGAACCTGTCTCGATTGAGATTTATCATCATTATTTACAGTAGCCAATTGCTCAGCTATGACGTAATAATGATGATGCGTGTGGTATTGTTATTCACACCTGGCGGTAAAGATAAAAGGGAATTGATTGTCATGGTAAAGTTACGTGTTTATCGGTGGATTTAATGTTAGACAACTGTTCATATTGTAACATTATTTTATTTATTGCATGTTAATCTTTGTTTATTGGTCATAAAATGTTAATTTGTCGTTTTAATTATAGGAACAATTTGATTGATTATAATATTTTGATTTATTAATCAAAAGGATCTTAATAGAGTTTAACGTTTTGTCAACATAATACATCGTTTGAGACTAACATATGGTTCTTTTTCTATGATCATGGGTGAGGGAGGGAGAAGAGAGAAAGAAGAGAGAGAGGTTTAACGTCCACACGACATAAACTAAGTAATTTCGTGACATATGGTTAGCATGAAATTCCACGAGGTTGGACAGGCGACCCTACACCTGTCATACGCAAGCGGGGCATCAATGCCCCGCCACTTGACAGACCTCCAGATTTCACTGCACTAGACCACCCAACCCATCTAGGTGATTGCTAAGATTTAGGGATGAATTCACGTCTACTTTTCATGAAATTCCAAATGTCAACGCATTAGCCTATAGGTAAGATTCTTCTCAACCTATATCGGAACTCAAACTTTATTCGATCTCGGTGTTGGGCGAGAAAGTTCATTGTTTTTTTTTCGACGTGTCCCCTTTTTAATGGTACAGAGCGGATGTTCTGGCTAGGGGAACAAGATAGTCGTTCGGATGGTACGAAAAATCGACGGTGTGCACTGTAAAGAACCTTGGACAGTTGGAATTCGAAATAAGAGTAGGTAAAATTTCCCTCATAGCACACCGTTTGGCTTATGTCCGTCTCCAGAACAGTAGAACGTTAAACTCCCTTTAAATTCATTTCCATTGATGGACCAATATGAACATCTGCCACACCCTCTTTAAACGTGATAAAAATCCTTTGGGGGATCATTCAATACAACTTTAAAAATTTTATGATTGTATCCTTCGACGGGGTTATTCATAATTAGTTTCTTAACCAACGCAAATTCTATTCATGTGACAAAAGTACGACTGCGAGTAAACAAACAAAGATTATTTTGGCACAACCGATAACTTACTGGTTTTTGGTTTGAAAATAATGCCCTTATTATATTAAAGAGACACCAACCATACATTATGGTGCAGGAGCAAAATCTGTCTATTGTACATGTAGATCTTTCTTTAGGCCTGAAATGTTATAAAAACTATTAACTGGACATAAAGCAACTTATCCACACCACAATGAACTCTCGATGTCGCGGCTAGCATGACAATTTTGTTGGGTTGTAGTTCGATTTGCTCCAATATTTTCGTTCGTGATTTACCGATTAAATGGATAACCAGAACTTTCATTCGCTTAGTTCTAAGTTCATAGTGGATCAAGTTGACTGAAATTTTCAGCACAATGCCTTTACATCAGGTAGTTTTTAACTATTGTAGCGAGAACTGCCAACTCGCTATCTAACCTCCCATAATGTAGAGGTTAATCTACCTATTGCAGATCTTTATTTCGACCCCAAGTGTTATATGAAATATTATTTAGACGTTTATTAACATGACAAGTCTGTAATCAACTCTCTAGACCATCAGATGACCGAGATTGAAACGGATTAAACAGTGGTCACTATTTAAACATACAGCTTACATATTTTACATGTATATTCAAGGATCACATTTTCTATACATAAACTCAATGACCATACTAACACCTCAGCTTCAAAAAAGAAAGTAGGCTTCTACTTGTCACTTGACTCGAGCATCATTTTCAAGACGGTAACCCGCATATATTAATTTACGACATGGTACGAATGCAACGCCGATCGTCTAATTTATGGAATGCAATAAACCATTTTTCCCAATTCAAGTAGACTATTTCTGTTAAAATAGGCGTTCGGTTTTAAATAAAAGCCATTTTCATTGAGTACGAGAGGTTGTAAATCTCCAGCTGACAGAATAGACACCATCTTGTTGTCCATATAGTCAGGCATTGTTGGTCAACAGAATAGACGCCATCTTGTATTGCAAGAATCGTAACGTTTTATCTATGTAATTTATTACTTTAACACATGTTGGTTTATGTTCGTGAATATGAAGTCACACATATCGAGTATCTGGAAGTAGGTTAATGATGCAGTATACCGCCTTCACGAACTTCAAGATCAGATTTCAATGAGAGGTGCGAAGGCATTTTGTACGGTCGTCGGGGTGTGGGGGGTGTTAAACCCTCAAAACGTTTAATCGCACGCTACTCGTTGTAAGCCCTTCCTCATGGCCTCCTTCCTTCTAATTAAATTCCAAAATATTATTCCCTGGCAACACACTGACAAGACTATAGTAGAAGTTCTTAAAGGCTCAATACCACTCTTGTTGTAACTGAATAATATGCCCCATTTGTTATTCTGGTCAACAAATTGTATTAATTTACAATATTCCAATTAATTGACGATACAAATTTCATCTTAACACACCTAATTTACAAAATTGGAAAAATTAAACTAATTGATTTGGAAAGCCTTACGTAAACCATTTGAAATGTAACTTGGATTTAAAAATAATTTCGAACCCTCTGGACAAGTAAAATAGGATTTAATGGATAATATACACAACAGGTAGGACATTTAAACATCTAGTACTTAGAATAAGACTATTATTTATTTTCTGGAGCTGTCAAGCCAGCAAGAGTGTCATTGTCCCTTTAAAGGCTTTTATTCCAGGACTGTTTCCCTTTCGCTCCTAGGCTATCACTAAGATGAAATGAAATAGGGTTTAACGTCCTACTGTTCTGCCCAGACTGGGCTAAAGAAAACGGGCATACGTCATACAGTGTACAATGAGGGAAATTTGGCCCGGACAGCGGCACTATGGCCCACTCATATATCGAATTCCAAGGATCAAGGAATCTTTTTCGTGCACTCCAATGTATGCATGGGACATTTTGTTTTCGTCCCATCCAAACGACTAGATAGATGCCCCTGCCCCCCCCCCCGTCCTGCACCACAGACAAGGAGAAACCACGTTCCATATTCTTACACACTACTACTTCTTTGAGTTCTTTTGCCGTCGCAGTCTTGATAGTCGTTCGGATGGGACGAGAAACCGAGGTCCCGTGTACACACTGGCGTACGATTAAAAACTCCGAACATCGTGTGGAATATAGAAACCTGTATTGAAGAGAACAATGTCGTGTGTTATACTGCTGTTGTATTAACACGTATTATTGATAGTAAATTAACGCTAGTTGTATGATATAATTCAATATACACGTCATATTGTCTTCTAACAACATGTGTTAATATAAACAAGGTTGATGCGTTAATATAACTGTTATGAATTAAACTGATTTCATGGTCGGCCCAGTTGGAGCAGAAGAGTTGCACCTTAAACCAATTTCATTTATATTAAAATGTACAAACAAAATCAAATTTACTTTTAAATCGGCCATTCTCAATCTAATTAAAATATAGATCTATATTTCGTTTCGTTTTTTATACTTTCGATGGCCTACACCTTATGCAGTAAAGACAAGTAAAACGAAATTTTGAATTATAAAAACGAAACGAAATAGGATCTGAATTATAACCAGTTTGGACCATTCTTTGACTGGTATCCAGTTTTCTTTCTAGAAAGTGGTTGAAGATGAATTTGACATCGTAGACTTTCAAACAACCAATTTTATAATAAACAAAAATACGACATCTAAATAGGTTTGCAAATAAGTACTTCGATTGGGCATTTTTAGGAAAGGTTTACATATCAAAATAAAGTTTTCAAATGATCATTTGTTTTTGTCTTTTTTTCAAAAGCTTAAGATGAGTAGGGTAGCTAAGAAGATTTGTGCGACATGACTTGTTTTCGTTCACTTCCACCAGGCAGACATTTTGTTTTTCATCTGAAAAGAATAACGGTTATCAATCAATGTAATGTAGATAAAGACAAGTGGGAATCGGGGATTAAAATATATCCTTTTCTTTTATCACAATATCGCCATTACATCGTTTCCATAACTACAACTGTCACGTGCCTAATTATCATGTGATTTGTGCGTCCGGTATACTTCATGACGTAATAGTAGTATGTTAACAAGTGCTTCCGGGGTCATTAATTAGAGGTTATGGACGGTTTATCCACTTATAGGACGTGTAAATGTTATTTCGAGTGTTGTATAAGTAAAAATAAATCTCCCCGGTATGTTATTATAAAAAGGATATTGTAGGTGTTATATAATAAACACCATATTGACAGGTGGAACATATTATATACGTAATACTTATCTGATATACTTACCTGGTAATACTTTAACATGTAAACGATTCTCTAGGTTTCTCATGACATTTTAATTAAATTCTTACATAAAAATACAAAGTTTCCTAACTGATCCACAGTAAATATTCGCTTGGCCGCTACTACTACTGAGAGAGAGAGAGAGAGAGAGAGAGAGAGAGAGGAGAGAGGGAGAGAGAGATGGGGTTTAACATCCAATCGACACAAACTAGGTCATTTCGGGACTAACATATGGTTCAATTTTATTTCAATAATTTGCTTGCGCGTAGGGGTCTTTAGCAGTGGGAGCCCGAAATAACTGGAAGGGATGATATCGGGCGAGAGTTAAATCACTCTTAGTTTTTTTTCTCCTGCAAATTAAATTCTAAGTGTATCTGGGTAAAAAAAAAATATTTGCTATTTAGTGTATGTAAGTACATACAATAGAACGCGGAGGCGTAAAATGAGTAAAAGTCAGTAATTCTTGTTAGATCAGTTTGTATCACAACGTCTGATTTAAAACAACGCACGTGCCATCGACACCGTATTATGTGACGTCACACGTAGACCTATAATGCACGTTAATTTAAAGGTCCCTCATCTTCTACAGAGTTCAATGAATCATGTGGAAAAACTTCATTAACCGAAGACCGAAAAAGTCACCGTGGCTCAGGCGAGCACCGGAAAACAATCCTGCCCAATTAACATCTCCCTAATCGCTGCAGGACCACCACGGTCCCAAGTATCGTTCTCTGCTTAGAGCATCGACTTGTACATAAAATTAACTACAACCTTTCTCGGCATTGGCTTAAACTGAATAGACGTACCAGCTGACTCCATTTACAAAACTAGGAAACAAATCAAACTAATTTACATTTTGTTTATTTGAAACGACAACATCCTCCCAAGAAATGCGTGTAGGTCTGTCACCGATCACGTGCAGCAATATTGGCTATATTCCATGAAATATTCTCACGGTCATAAAGTTTTATTTTTAAACACAAACACTGTTAAAGGTTCCTTTTTAGTTCGTCTTACATAACTTGAAAAAAATAATAAAATAAAAGGCACAACTTCCATAACAATTTGACCAGCATTTGGAGAATTGTCTTTTAAGACAGCGCATAACGGCCATATTAAAACCACCACCCTCTGTTTTAACATTCTGATCGGAGAGTATCAATGACGTCAATAAGCCATGACGTCATTAGTAAACAATAAGCACGTGGGGTGTTAATGAGAGGATATATTTTTTGGATCGCCAGCTTGGGTGTCCTAATAACTTGTTGCATCATCAACGAAGGTCGAGATTTCTAAAGAACCATAAAAAAAGAATTAAAACTGTCCGCATGACCCTTTAAAGTGTCAAAAATCGCTTGTTTTGTAGAAAATCATAACTGGAACCTTGTTCAAGTGTTTTATAGGAGGGGCGATAACCCATCGGTTCATTAAGAAAGTTATGACATTACGTCAATAAAACGAAACAATACGACAGAATATGAGACTAAACACGTGTACTGATATAAAATACTTGATATACACTGACATCACTTCAACTTCTTTTGTTTCTTAAGTGTTATTTATTTATGGCTTTGTTTAATAATCAGAGTCCAATTCGTAATTTTATTTTATAAACCCACGAGCGGCCTAACTTAATGAACCGTACTGGATGAGTGACGAACACAATCCTAAAATTTATCACCCATTTTTTGTCGCGATTTTTGTGACAGGTATTACTTGACTTTATTTATTTATGCTTTGTTTTTTTATAATCTTGGTTCTCGGCTAAATTGTATTTTTTTAAAATGTAAGTCCAAATTAATGAGGCATACTGGATAAGGGAATGACACGTGGAATTTAAGCACTCCCATTTTATGCACACCTTTGCCATTATTTGCTGACATGCATTATTTTATTTATTGCATTGTTTTATAAACCAGGTTTAAATTAGTTTTTTTTATCAACTGAAGATAAATTAATGAAGCGTGTGGGTGAAGTTGTTGACACGTTCAGTTTGGTGTAAAATAGTTCCATCTTCATTCTGTTAAATATTTTTAATCCTTTGACAGAATATAATCTGCTTTTCTCTGATAATCCTCCACTTTAAGGATGATTTAAAAATAAAGTAATCAGTTAAATTAATGAAGCATGTGGTGTTTGAGAATGATGCGGGGATTTTTAGTGCGAAATATTAAAATGATCTGTCATAAACTAGAAGTCTTGATGGGTACATTGTAGTGTATTAATATGAAAAAAAAAATCATATATATTACCATAACACATATATAATACGTTATATAACTTATATATGTATTGTATACTTTGTTTATATATAATATACTTTGTTTATATGTTATACATGTATACTTTGCTTCTATATTATACACTTTGTTTATATATTACCATACTTTATATACTTTGTTTATATATTATATACTTTGTTTATATATTATATACTTTGTTAATATATTATATGTTTGTTAATATATTACATGTTTGTTAATATATTATATACTTTGTTAATATATTACATACTTTGTTAATATATTACCATAACTTATATTTGTTTAACTTGAATAGATATCATACGCTTTGTTTATATTTTGTATACTTTGTTTATATATTACCATAACGTGTATAAATATTATACCCTTTGTTTATATCTTAAATATTTTGTTTATATATTACCATAACTATTATATAATGGCGCGGAAACCCTGGGTCCTTGGCGAAACTCTTCTTTTGCTGAAAGGGCACTACATGACATATGCCCATCTTGATTAGCCAAAGGTGCTTCTGTAACCTTTTCGTAATGTGGGTGGTGTCTCAACCGATGTCCGGGCTAAATGTCTGTCCTAATCATCCCGGTCGGTGTGGAAAAGAGAGCGATTAAACCCCAGTTAATTTCACATCTTTCCGTATATTAGTATGGAAATGTCATCTTTTGATTCAGCAACTACACAGATCTCTCGACCTTCTGTTACTTCTTTAAGAGAGCGTTGCTGCCCCCTCTTATTTCCTACTTCCCATGAAGTATAAGCGCCGTATTGGAGATATATCATTCCACTTGTTATCTGATTTGGATACTGAAAATATACATTTATTGCTATTGTTAACTTATTGCTATTAGGATTTGCGAGGAAAGCTGCTACATTTCTTAAAGAGACTCAAATTTGTATTTAATTCCCTTTAATCCATTTTGACACCATTAAAGTATTACCGTTAAGCCGTGCTACGTATCTAAGATGGATTCTAATTTATGTACAATTTTTTTTTATATCCATTTCAAGTAATTAAATTATCTGCTAGAAAGATTTAATTTCAGAAATATTCAGTGACCTGGAATTCTTTACTATTTTTTAAAAAGCTACAAAGATTGGCCATTATAGACGTTATTCTTAAACGGAACGAAAACTGGTAATTTATGGTCTTTTTTATGATTATTAAACAGAACGAAAACTGGTAATTTATGGTCTTTTTTATGATAATTAAACGAAACGGAAACTGGTAATTTATAATCTTTTTTATAATTATTAAACGAAACGAAACGAAAGTGTTGGTAATTTATAGTATTTTTGGTAATCATTAAACGAAACGAAAATGATCTCTAATATATAAACCTTTACAGCTGTTGAATGGAATGGGGTTTAAAGTCTCGTCAACATAATACTTTGGTTATGTTGAGACTAACATGTGGTTCTTTTCGTTTCTATGGTTACGTGAGCAATGCCAGAGCGAGAATTTTGCACGAAAAGCGGCATTTGCGTCACCCCTTCTTCGAACCCGAACCCGAACAGCCATGGGTTCGTTTATGTGTAAGCCAATGTGTACGGGTGTATCTTTCAGCGTTTTCGTGCTATCTGAAACACTATGCACTCTTTCCGTGTTGGCCCCGAGTCCCTGATCTCTGAAGGTTTTGATTGGAAAATAAGTGAAGATTCTAGATGGTCCACGCTTTGTTTCTAATTCTCATCTAAAGCCATTACTCAGCCGTTTCAGCTATTCTTGACACGAAATTGGACTGAATTTTCATCTATGAAAAGAGGCTCAAATTTCAGCTATTTGTGGCACGAAATGGGACGGAATTTTCAGCTATGACATGTGGCTCAACTTTCAGCTATACTTGACACGAAATAGGGCCCAACTTTTAGCTACACATGACACAAAGTGGATCTGAAATTTCAGTTATACATGACACGAAATGGGACTTAATTTTCAACTATACTTGGCACGAAATGGGTCTGAACTTTCAGCTATACGCGACACGAAGTGGGGATCAAATTTCAGGTATATTATGTGGCACGAAATGGAACTCAATTTTCAGGTATACGTGACACGAAATGAGACTTAATTTTCAGGTATATTATGTAGCACGAAATAGAACTCAATTTTCAGCTATACGTGACACGAAATGAGACTCAATTTTCAGGTATATTATGTGGCACGAAATAGAACTCAATTTTCAGCTATACGTGATACGAAATGAAACTCAATTTTCAGGTATACGTGACAAGAAATGGAATTCAACTCTAAGGTATACGTGGCACGAAATGGCGCTCAACGTCTTACTTTTCTGCGCCAACTGGGATAATTGCAGACATTTACTATCAAGACTACACTTTTGGTGATTCGAATTCGAAGCAAAATTGTCCGATGTCTTTTTTACACCGTAAAGAATATTTTCTCGACAACATCTAAATGGTTAATTAATTTGAATTTGTAACTGGAAAATTGATTATAGGGTTTCCCCACCAGCTCGCAAAAAAACTTTTAAGGGTGGGGTCGCTAATTCTCTTTATAGCTTCTGTATCCATTGTTATCACAAATCCATCTCCAAAAATGTAAACCCACAATTACAAAAATATTTAACAAGCCGAACTAATTTAAGGCAATAGACTATAAAATAATAAGTTTAATTGATTTTCCGTTATTTTCTGTCTTGTTCAACTGTTTTACGATAAAGAATTTTATCAATTGAATTAATTTAACAGATCCGTGTAAATCTACGAGTCTTTTGAACGTCAATTGTTTTCAAATTTAGCTACATATCTTCAATGGATCGTAGATTCAATAGTCCTTTTTCATCCATTGTTATTATTTATTTACCAAAACCGTGTAAATCTAGAGATCTGAAATCAGAAACAGTTTGACAATATAGAGAGAAACTTGACCCTTTACCCTCTTATATATGTTAATGCCTGGTTTGAAGCGAAACTAATTTAATTGTTGCTTGTTTCAATCGCTTGTAAAACGACATCAATCGGAATCTCATAAAATACCAGCAATAAGCATTAAAGGGCGATAACTAGCAGATTACTGATAAAAGACCACCCGATAAAAAGAATATTCGGTCAAGTTCTCACGTGAATTGGTGACAAATCTCCAATACAGAAGTACTGAATGGGCCTAAGTCTATATCAAAAATAGGAAACGACCCGTCGTCGACCGGCTGAATCTATTTGTTAAGGCCAGCACAATTTTCGTCAAGGCAGCGGAAATGTAAATAAGGCTGGAGCACTGTGATTGTTTATGAGATTGTTGGTTAAGGTTAGGGTAAGCATTATGTCTTGGTCCAGGGTTAGGGTTACGGTTAGTATTGGAATTAGTGCTAGCCCGGTTTACATCACGTGATAAAATATGGAGTTGGCCTTATAAATTAGATCTAAACGTGAATTGGTGATAATTATCTAATACAGGGCTGGATTAACCATGAATCAAACTAAGCACGTGCTTAGGGCATCGTGTGGCAGGGAGCACCAGAGAATTTCTGCTTTGTTACATGACAAATTTAAAATATATGATTTAATAATTTTATCAATGTTTTTTTTTCTTTTCTTACTATTACCCACTTTGTCAATAATAACAATGAAATATATAAATCTCATGTTGACAAATGCAAATTCTTGTTTACGACATCGCGTCGCTTCGGTGGTAACGGACGTTAAATAAAGTTATTGCACATAGATTTAAATTTATTTTGTGTTTTATTTGATTTATATATAAGGGCATCATATCCTTTAAGGTGCCTATAGAACCTCCAAGGGCCTTAATCCGGCTCTCGGCGTGGTTTCCCCTTGTCGGTGATGCAGGACGGAGGGACTGACAAGAACAGCTGTATAGTCGTTCGGATGATACGAAAAACCGAGGTCCCGTGTACAGATTGGCGTGCACGTAAAAGATTCCTTGGCATTACATTAGCCCAAGTTAAGTGCAGAAAGTTGGACGTTAAACCCCATTTCATTTCATTTGATTGCATAAGAATTTCAGGACTATGATGTAACGTCTTGGTTCTGGTGATTTGCTGCCTGTTTTTTTTTTAATTCACTTTTTAGCCTTCCGAGTGATTATAGTCAAATTTGATTCAGGTGAACAATACAAGGGAAATAACTCCAATTTAAGTTCTCCAAATACCAGCCATTGTAATAACTTCGATTTAACGGCCCGGGCATATAGCGAAATGAAATGAAATGGGGTTTAACGGCCTACTGTTCTGCTACGAAATTGGCAATACGCCATACAGTTTGGTATGATGGTAATTTAGCCCGGACAGCGGCACTACGACCAACTCTTATCAAATTCCAACTGTCAAGGGATCTCTTACGTGCACGCCAATGTGTAGTTCAAAAAACATTCCCAGACTTTCTAGAATTTACTCAAAATTGTTCCACTTATTTTAACTAAAATATATCCCTTTAATAAACTTTTGTTGTTTTAATATATCAAATACACCAATGAGAAACTACATGTATAAATATGTGCAACTTTTTTATGTTTCTGGATCAAAGATATTTCTCATCAATAGTGATTGGATGAAAGTTGAGTATTTTTTTTTAGTCTGAGAATGTTTTGTAAACTCAGGACCAGGCTTCATAGTGTGATTTATTAATATTGATTGAAATCTAATTCGTGTTTTAAGTCTGCCCAGAAGTCTATTGAAAGAAAGCGAAATGAAGGATTATTAGTATACATAAAATCTGGTTTGAAAAAGATACAAGGTTACCTTAACTCCACATATTATTAACTCACAATAGTAATAAAAGGGGAATAACTCCATTTTAGGACTCCCGAAAGATCCACTTTTTTTGCCTCATCGTTTGACCCCTATGTATTTACCCCAACGAATTGCCTACCGTAAATGAAATGCTGAGTAACAAACCGATAACTGATAAGTTGAAATTGAGTTTTTTCCACGTTTCCGCCGGTAATGAATTGTGATTATCTCCCTTGGATTGTCATTGGTTTCTGGAACATTTGAAACAACTTGAACTTACTACTTGAACTTATCTGGACGCATCTTTTTTACTGTTGCATCATCTGTGATACATTTCTAATAGTACGTGCAAGAGGACAAAAATCTACAAGATAAACCTGCGGACAAGACATAAAAATGGCATTGCAAACTCAGGCGCGGATCCAGAGGGGGGTCCAGGGGGTCCGGAGCCCCCCACCCCTGCTCAGACTTGAACATTTTTTAAGCCATTTTATTGGCGATTTAGAATTTTGGAATTTACCTTCTGGAAATACGTCAGAATGAACCAAATTGAATCTAATTTACCAAATTAATCGGTTGAGCTCAATTAGTTAAGCAATTATCCTGGATCCGCGCCTGCAAACACACGCAAAAAACCCTCAAATATCAAATCAAGTGAATCAGCCTTATGTAATAGACATCATTCTTAACGAATAAATGTTCCTGGCTGATGAAGAAGGAATAGTTTGACTGTCTCCAACGGAAATTAACTTAATGAGGTAAGCTTTTTGTACCAGTGTGCTAAGAGCCTTTAAAGCGATAATTTCATATTTTCAAAGAAAGTAAAAACATGTATGTAATTAATTTGCTCACTCTTATAACACAGGAAATGATAACACAATTACCTCCCTTGTTTTTCTATTGCCTCCATGCAATAGCTATCTTCAAATGTTTGAATTTGAAGCTGAAAATGAGATTTTTGCCAAATTTCTCAACTGGCAATAGTGAATTATAGGATAATAGGATTATTCATTAACAATGTTGGATTGTTTATGGATACAATCTATTTTAGGGCTTTATTTTATTATATTTTAAAAATGTAATAAATTAAAAATATGAAATTGCAACTTTAACAAGGTAGGACTGTTTATAGATACCACGTATTTTATGGCCTTATTTTAATGAATTTTAAAAATATAACTTAAAAAATATGAAATTGTAGCTTTGAGCACATGTTCATTGTAACCAGAATTCAAATTTTTAAAAAATATTGACGTCATTCGTGATTTAATATTGGATAATATCACTGCTAATTACCGAGTTCAATTTGAAAAACAAATGAAATGTATTAATAAAAATGACATGAAGAGAATTACAAAATTGACGATAATGGGATTACACAATGGCGGTAATTAAATGATAAAGTTATCAATTGACGATGACGACAAAATAAACTTAACGTGGATTTTAACGATCATAAACGGAATTATAAACTGACGGCAACGTGGTTATAAACTTGCGATAGTGGAATTATAAAATGATGGTAACGTGGCTATAAACTGACGATAGTGGAATTATAAAATGACGTTAACGTGGCTATAAACTGACGATAACGGAATTATAAATTGACGTTAACGTGGCTATAAACTGACGATAACGGAATTATAAATTGACGATAACGGAATTACAAACTGACGTTAATGTGGTTTTAAAATATCATAAACAGAATGAATAAATGGCGGATTAGTTCAAGCGTATTTGATTATGTTTTATAATTGCAAAATTCTACTTGAAAATAGTGCTGAATTATTACAAATTTTTGTCAAATGTGGCGAGAAATGATCCCATTAGGCGGAAAAAAAAGAATGACAGTGAAAAATAGAAGGCAAGGTTTCCACATAAGCCTTAAAATATAGGTGGGGTAGAGTGTGATATGTTTGCCTTCCAGCTTAACAGGGATAAATAGGAACGGTCTGAGGACAGCGTCCGATCAGAGACCGTTAACTAAACGAACTAGACTTACATGATTTAATTTCAACAATTCTCTGGCATGTAAAGCCCCGCGAGTTATCAGCGTCTGTCCAAGTCTGTTGTTAGGTACAGAAAAGTTGTACGTTAAACCCCATTTATTCTATTTCCACCTGTTTTAGTGTCTTCGTGATAAGTTGATTAATAATTGAAGAGAGCAATAAACAGTCATGTTTTCAATAATACATCAACCAGCGGTGTTATGATCACATGATAATTTATTACTTTCATCACGATATACAGTATTATTACTATGCAGAATATATATATATATATATATATTTCTCGTGTCGTACAGTTGCAATGATTCAGTGAGCAAGAGAGAGAGAGAGAGGGGGAGAGAGAGAGAGACCGAGGCCCACTCAACACAGACTACGTCATTTCGGAACTGACATACGGTTCAATTTTAGAGCATTAATTAGCTAGTACGTAAGGGCCCTTAGCAGTGGGAGGAAACCGGAGGACCCGGAGAAGACTCGCGAAGCTGGACAGGCGACTCTACGTCTGTCACGTACAACCGGGGTATCGAAACCACACCAGCTGACTCAATGACAGACCTTATTATACAGCGCGCAAGTGCTAACCATTCGGCCATACAACCCCCAAGGGAGCAAGACGTTGGTGGCTAACCCCGTGTTGGTCGAGAAAGCTAATCTGAATTTATCGGTGTGGTTCCCGATTGTCAGTGGTGTAGGACCGAGGGCTTGGCAAGGAACAACGTACGTCGTTCGGGTGGGACAAAAACCGAGGATCTGTGCACGTAAAATATCCCTTGCCTTGGCAGTCGATATCTTGGCAAATGTCCCTCATAGCATACTGTAGTATGGCGCATGTCCGTCTTCATTACCTCAGTCGGAGCTGAACAGTAGGACGTTAAACCCCATTTCATTTCATTATAAAATTTCAATACGAAATGCAGTTAGCAAACAAAGTGAATTGTTTTGCTGGCATCTACATACAGCCAGATGCGATATAACTGGATGAGTTTCCGGGGATGTGAGAACATCGGATAATTCCTATCGATCGACGACTTGAAACGGTTGTAGATTTTGATGAAACCATCATCTCTAACCCGGGTAATTCTTTATCTCAACCGTTTGTTTCGGGACAGATAAAGTCCAGGGCATGTCAAATATTAATTATTTTCTCGAGAGGTTATCTTAGAGCTGAAGTCAGAGGGAATGAAACACTTCAACCAAAGCTAATCGACTCATTCTCTCTCTCTGGCGATCTTCTAGATTTTATCGTCTTAGGTTTTACCTCTATCAATATTGACACGTGGTAATAGACATCGCTTCACGCTTTGTCTATGGATACTCTTATTGGAGCGAGAGGTAAAGAAATAGGGTTTAAACGTCAACTCGGCACAAACTAGGTCATTTCGGGACTAAGATATCTTTCAATTTATCCCAGTAATCCCCGAATTCCTGATGCAATGGCCCGAGAAATCCCTCTCTGGCCATTGTGGAATAGCGTCTGTTTCTTGAACTTATGCGGGAGTGTGTCTATTCTTTCCATTCAATGAAAGCTATCACTATAGTGCAGCAACAGGACAGTCCTTCGTTTAATCTGGGTCTTCCCTAAGACTTTGGACAGTGATTTAAGGTATTAAAAACGGTGAAAGTATGTTCGTTTCCAAACAGTATTGTTTACATTTCATTCGACTTGATAGCCTCGTTTGTCACGCAATTACTTTACTGCAGTATTCTGCTATGCACGGGTTAATTAGGCATAATAAAATCGTGAGTCATGACGTAACGTTATGTAAACATATTTGGTCCAATACTGACACTCGTTTAAAATGTAAAGCTTTTGAAGGGCAGCTAGTGATTGGTTGGTAGACGTACTACTGACCAATCAAAATTTAAAACAACAATATACACTCATAATAGCAGTGTGTAGAAGGATTACCTCTAACCAAACGCAACACTGCGCGGAGTGGTTATTGTTGTTGTTTTTAGTTCTTAACGTCCGCTTCCACCCAAGTTGTCTTATTTTCAATTTTATTATCTTAGCGCATGCGCAGGGGTACCCAGAGTAAACCCACGAGGTTGCGATAGCGTCCCTATTCCAAAGCCACATGCGCTCACACCTGGAGGTCGAAGCGCGGCACTCTAGACCACTAGTAGTGAGAGGACACAGGAGAACACCCTCCAGATTGGACAGGCGACCATACTACGCTTTATCACGTCAGCTTATTGGAAACACGGTGGCTCAGTTAGTTAACACCCAGCTCACTAACCAGGATTTGACGGGTTCGATCACAGTTTTAGCCGAGAAAGTTTTTCTGGATTCCTTCAGGGTTGTTACTCCTTGTCAATGGAGGGAGACGGGAGGTCCAGTATTAATACGCAGTGTCTAGCCTTCCGGGTGCAATCCAAACATCTGAGGTCGTGCGTGCACGTAAAACGTCCATGCAAAAATGTTCTAATAGCACACATTTCGAAAGTAGGACGTTTAACCTCATTTCATTTCAAGTGACGTAAAGAGTGCTCGTATGCATTGATTGAATGGCTAGCTGCTGTGCGAAAATTGAGAGTAGGCTGACGATAATCCGAGAATTTACTCAGGCTTCGATATTTATGGTAAATTAACAAAGACTATGATAGAAAATATATTGGTTATGTTTTTAATAAAAATATGCCATCGAATCACACAGTTTGTATGTGAGAGGGTGGGGGCATTTTAAAAGTTAATATAAACTTTAAAATGGCATAAAACATTTCTAGTCATAACTATCAAAATTGTCGTCTGGGGAAACCCCGACTTATAATTCAATATATATTTTCATCTTTTAATACTAATATCAAACGTTCTTCACTTTATTTCAGGACGTTAAACCACATTTCATTTCATTTCAATTCTTGTCATGTTTTATTATAAAGGGTTTTTGTTTAATGGATTGGGCAATGAGCTATGGCTATAGGTAACCTCTCTCTTCTTCTCTCATTTACATATAAGTACACAGTATAAATATATATTAAAATATTTATTAAAATGCCCTATGTTATAAATAATAATAATAATAATAATCTATTTTTAAAGCGCTGAATATCCAACTAACTAGTTGCTCAAGAGCGCTAAAGTTATCCACTATATGTATGTAGTAGATAGAAATCTATTCTGAAAGCACTGTTTGGTAATGGACAGGGGCGTTTTAAGGTTTATCATGGCGGGGGCTATACAGTTTTGAGGGCCCTCCTTCGCGGGGGGGGGGGGTCTTAATTGATGACTTTTATGCCAATGCAATGACTGCATTCTCATTAAGCAATGGATTCGACGGTAACAGTGTTTAGAAAACGACTGACTCGGACTCGGGGCCATTTCCCTTGACCAGAGGGGCCCTTTCGTCAGAAGCGGGGCCCTTTTATCTGCTTTAGGGCCCTTTAACTAGGGTACAGGGTACATTTTCATTTTTCTCATCGGTTTTAGCATTTTTCTCCCGTTTTATTTTTCCAATTTCTTTAATGGTTTTTGTGTATGATAAAGTAATAAGCATGGATTCATCTAGTCAAAATGCCGAATAAAATTTCTGTTTTTCGGCGTCATCTGCTATTAAATTTTAAAGTTATTATTTTCTGAAATCATTAAAATATCAAGGTTCGTTTATATCTAACTGACTGAAAGGGTAAGACGCTGTCTCGCTAGCCTGGTTGTCAGGTTTTTCGATCCCTGCTTTGGCCGAGTAAGTTCATCCTGATTCTCCGACGTCCTTTCCTCTTTTCGGTATGCAGGACATAGTCGTTCCGAAATGGAGAAAAAACATTGGTCCCGTATACACAAGACCCTTTGATAGTAGGAAGTCGATATAAGAGTAGGCTGTAGCAGTGCTGCCCGGGGCAAAATTTACCTTTCGGTATGCAGGACAGAGGGCATAGCTGCCTAGTCGTTCGGAAAGGGAGGAAAACTATTTCATTTATTTCAATTTGAACTTCCAAAATGGCGAATGAAATTTCCATTTGAACGTCATCTGTTGTTAAATATGAAAGTTGCCACGTCTGCAAGTGTGTTATATTTACTATGGTGTATTAGACGGTTAATTAATGTATTGTTGGCGAGCTATTTATCCCATATTGTCCGTAGATAATAGCACGTCTGGTCTGCCATCTTCAGGTCTCCCGGGAACCGACTCAAAGAAATCTTCAGTTAAAGGAGGAAAAGAAAGAGAGAGGGAGAAAAAAATATCAATAAGAAGAAGAATCCTTGCCTCCAGCCGAAAATGTCACGCGTGGAAAAGCGAGATTTAAGTCTTTCATTTGTAAAATTGATTGGTATTAGCACCAAACGTTAGATAATAGCCACTGAGTATTCGGTAATAATTCTGCTATTTGTTGGCCAAAT
This sequence comes from Patella caerulea, assembly GCA_036850965.1. Lineage (NCBI taxonomy): Eukaryota > Metazoa > Mollusca > Gastropoda > Patellidae > Patella > Patella caerulea. The sequence goes on along the minus strand of JAZGQO010000021.1, from coordinate 5,308,286 downwards.
CTCTCCACAATCGTCCTCTTATAAGTCCGTCGTAAAAACACCGTTTCCATGACTACCTCTTAGAACGTGCCAATGCAAACTCGCACCGCTTATTAAAGCACCGTTAAAAATTAGTCCTAAGGGTATTGGAGTCGTTTGGCAACAATGGCGTTTCTTTGCGCACAACTGATGACCTGTTATGTTCTGATTTGGCTGGACAGATTTAGACTTGGTTATCCGGTCACAATCTAAAGTGGCTTGTTAAAAAGATTCCTGTGTCTTTAATCTGCCGTTAATTAATTTGTCAAGCGGTGTCGGCCTCGGGATACTTCGGGGCCCGATGCAGTATAGTAGACTGCACGGTTCCACCATGGCACAGTCCATTTGTTTTTCATTAATAGCAGGATTACCAAAGTTTGATTTCTAAGAATCTTCTGTTATATATCCAATGAGATATTTTGTTAGATTTGGTGCCCCCCCCCCTTCCGTAAGATATTTCCTGTTAGATTTGCTGACTCCCACATACATTGGAGTGCGCGTAAATGATCTCATGACATTTGGAATTCGATATAAGAGTAGGCCATAGTGCCGCTGCAAGGGCAAAATTTCCCTCATAGCACAATGTATGGCTTATGCCTGTCTTCATTAGCCCAGTTTAGGTGCCGAACAGTAGGACGCTAAACCCCATTTCATTTCATTTTTCTTATATTGTCCTTTGTATTTTACTGTCGATTATTTTATAAAGTGCAGGAATAGGGTCGCCTGTCCAATCTCGTGGGTTTTCTCCGGGTCCTCCAGTTTCCTCCCATTGCTAAAGACCCCTACGTGCAAGCTAATTATTGAAATAAAATTAAACCATATGTTAGTCCCGAAATGACCTAGTTTGTGTCGAGTGGACGTTAAACCCCATCTCTCTCCATTTCTCTTTATAAAGAGCGTGACGAATGTTTGTAATTAGAGTTTGAAGACGAGAATTTGGAAAATCAAATCGAAATCATTCCTTATTACACATCAATACTGATGTCATCAAATATTTAGTATCACACAATCAAATTACAAGGCATTTGAAATTCCTCGCTACATGAAATAATTTCCGTTCTGTTATTTTTAGACCCAAGTTTTCCTCTTCACTGGAGAATCAAAGAAAATAGCAACACACATTGAATAATCATGCTCTTAAAGATATATTATGGGAGATCAGATAAATAGCTGGCAGTTCTCACTATAATAGTTTAAAACTAGCTCATGTAAAGGCAATAGCGGAAAATTTCAATCAAATTGATCCACTAGGAGTCGAGATTTAAGCGATTTAAATTTCCGCCTAGCCTTGATCATCATTACTAAAGTCAGTACGATAAAAAGCATAGTCTCGATTATCCATTTTTCGATTTAATTATCAATGAGTGTTAAATAGCGTGATTCTAATCAAGCCATCGAAGGCTAGCGTTGACACCGAGAGGTCATTATTATCCGGATAAGTTAATTAATGTCTAATTAATAATTTAGATAAACTTTTAGGCCTAAACAAAGACTCGTAATAGGCAGATCTTACCTTGCACAATGCATGTTTAAACACTAGTATGTTATGCACAGTATCCTATTACTCGAACAGAGTTTGATGCACCAAAATAGAACGTCACAAAGTACCCTACTGCACTGGAACGGGGTTTGATGTACCAAGAAAATATAACGCCAAACAGTACCCTTATGGAACAGAGTTTGATGCATTCAGATAAAAAAACGCCACACAGTATCCTACTGGAACAGGGTTTGACGTGCCAAGAACATATAACGTCACAAAGTACCCTACTGGAACAGAGTTTGATGTACCAAGAACATATAACGTCACAAAGTACCCTACTGGAACAGGGATTGATACATTCAGACGCCACTTAGTACCCTATTCGAACAGGGTTTGATGCATTCATATAAAATAACACCACTAAGTACCCTATTGGAAAAGGGTTAGTATTCGATATAAGAGTAGACCTTAGTAAAACTGTCAGGGCAAAATCTCCCATCATGACACACTACATACCGTTTGCCTAGTCGGAGCAGAACATTAGGACGTTAAACCCTATTTCATTTTATTTCGTGTCTGGCATTATGAATTACGATATTGCTTTAACCCCTGATCTGTGACCTAACTCCTTCTCCTCGCCTTAAAAATAAAACGTTCTAAGGCAGCATAATTGGCATACTAAACTTTGTCTGTTCACAGTTAACTCCGCTTAAAAACAGACACTAAGCTAGTTGACCGACATTTTAATTCCCAAATCGACGATTTTAGTGAAAGCACTACGTTTACTGCGTGAATTTTGAGACGCATCTACTCTGCTTTCATTTAATGGAATTGAATAGGTTTATTTAGTCTGAGTGCGCATGTCAGATGTAAAACAGAGTAAAATCGCAGTACAAAACAATATTCTAATTGTTGAATATGGCGGCCTTTTAGAGCAGAGAGTTATTCTGGAAGTAAGGAGTTGATGCAGGGACGGATCCAGGAATGTTTGCAGGAGAGGGTCTGCCAGGTTTCTGTTACGGAAATCTGCCACCACGTCTCTAAATTACATAGGCATACATACAAGTTTAGCTTCAATCTGATTAAAACACAGATCCAATTTCGTTTCGTTTTTTATAGTTCAAAATTTCGTTTTTACTTGTCTTCGCTACACTTGGATCTGGAGGACTTATTATTTAACCCGTGTTCTGCCTGAAATGAGGGGTCAGCCAATCAAATGGTCTGTCGAATCGACCGTTTGACCTTTTCATACGTGGAACTGTGGGTAGATATTACCAGCGGATAGAAATCAAAACAAAACAAAAGTAGATTTTAAAAAGCATGGCGGTGGCTAATTGGTTAATCGAATGACTGACGTTATCGGGCCAAATTGTCCCGTTCTTGATACCTGACGTCATAGAACCGCTATAACTTGTTAGATCTACATGAGTGTAGGCCATCGAAAGTATAAAAAACGAAACGAAATATAGATCTATATTTTAATTAGATTGATTGAGCTTTTTAAACAGAGAAATCATTTTTATATTGACGTAGGATCCGCCCGTGATGGCTCAGAATGCATAATTGATCATGGATGTGAACTGATAATAAGATTAGGATGAATATAAACGCACCAGTTCTGTCATTTACACACTGATGTCTAGAAAAACATAACAAAAAAATCTAGTTAGCTTTACATACCTAATCTTATCTAGAAAACCGATAAACGAAACTTTTAACACTCAGTATAACGAATGGCCTAAAATTGCCAAAAACAACATACAAGTTATATTAAATTATTCAAACATCCATAGATATAGTCTTCATATCGTTACTATTTAATATAGAATGAGACGGGATTTAATGTCCGACCTTTCTGCACTCACCGGGTTAGTACTGAAATAGAAGAGGTTTAAAGTAGCCAAGTCTCTAACTCAATATCATTGAAAACACGAATTATTTCTGCAATTTAAATCAACATTGATATTGTGATCATACCGGGAAGAGATGGGCTTCTGATATCCAATATTTAAGACAAACTAAACATTTTACCAGTGTGTACCGTAATGTGTTTCAGTGTCATTTGGAATAACCAGACGCTAGAAATTGCCATTCGATTGAGATTTCGGTGTATTTCGCCGATCATAACTATTTAAAATTAGAGTAAAACGAAAACGATTGAATATAAATCTGTTTATACATTCGTATTATTATGCATTGCGATGCATTTGCACCAACTTTTAGGCCCCAACTATTGGCGATTTAGCTCCTTTAAAACTATTGGACGTTGTTTATTTTTAAACGTCAGGCCCACAGCATTCTTGGACATAAGTTACTCAATTTCCAATCACTGTTCACGAAAAATAAAAAATATTTTGACCCAGAAACACAGACCTTGGCCCCTTTTATGTATTTGATACATTAAAACAACCAATATTTTATAAAGGGCTCTATTTTAGTTAAAATGAGGCAAATAGTTTTGAGTATATTCTGAGAATGCTTAGTGAACTCGGGCCAGTATATTATGGGCATCAGTATATTTTAAACGCCCGTATTAACGTCAGTATATTGTGGACGTCAGTGTAGACGTCATCATAAACGTCAGTATATTTTTATTTTTGAAAGTCAGGGGTTGGTATATTGGGGACGTCAGAATATTTTAACGTCACTATTTAAACGTCAATATATTTAAACGTTAGTTTATTTTAACCTCAGTATATTTAAACGCCAGGATATTACGTCAGCCTGTTAGTCAGATCGTTCTTAGTTTATATAAACACGATCAAGTTAGTCAGATCGTTCTTAGTTTATATAAACCCGATCAATTCTGGTGGACATTGACCAACACAGCAGATATAAACTGTCTACGAATAATGTCCTGGTTTAATTTACCATCATATCTTTCTCTTTTATTCCTCAAACAATGGAAATGGTTTTAAGCTATTTACTGTTTGCGATTTAAAAAAAAAATCATTAGCCGCCGAGTAAAAGAGGGGAAAAGTTATTGACTGAATACATCTCAGACATTGGTCTTGTCTTTTTTATTATGTAATAAGAAACTATTTTTAGGCTGGGCACACAAGAGAAAATAAACGATCTTTTTCTGTAAGCGGGGATTTGAGATAATTCATTCCATGATTTCAGTGTGTTTGCCTGTGGATAAACTCGCAGCAATCTTTCAAATTAATTTAGCTGAGTATTGTGTGCGTGTGACACGCTAGTCCCTCACCTAACTCGAGTTAATATAATTAATAAATAGCTTGATAGATTTTTCTTTATTTCACCGTTTGTTATATAGCTCGTATATAGTGTGGAGAATTTTTTCTCGTAGCGGGGAGTTGGATGACCGAATGGTTAGCACGTGCGTGCTGTATCATAAATCCTGTCATTGAGTCACTTGGCGTGGTTTCGAATCCCCGGTTGTACGTGACAAGGAGTAGGGTCGCCTGTCCAACCCCGTGGGTTTTCTCTGGGCACTCCGGTTTCCTCCTACTGCTAAAGACCCCTACCCGCAAGCGATGTATTGAAATGAAATTAAACCATATTATTATGTTAGTCCCGAAATGACCTAGTTTGTGTCGAGGGGACGCCAGACCGCATCTCTCTCTCTCTCTCTCTCTCTCTCTCTCTCTCGTAGCGTGTTCACAGATTATAGTCAAGTCATTTTTGTTTTGTTTTATTTCTGTTATGTGAAAGTTAAACATACATTATGCAAGAGCTAAATCTGCCTATTGCGGGTCTTTCTTTAGGCCTTAAATGTTAAATGAATTATTAATTAGACATTTACTAACATGACAAGCCCATAATATACTCTCTAAGGCATCTGGTGGGTACGATTTGAATCCAATCGGCTATTCAACGACTGTTCGTGATTGACTTAAAAAGTGGATAACAGAGACTTTGGCTATTATCGTAACAACGGTAATAATGCGAATTGATGCTACATGTTTTTTTGTTGTTTTTTTTTTGTTTTGTGATGTAATTTGACTGAAATTGCAGCAGATTAGCGACTTTTTAACTATTATTTTACAGAGATTTTGTCTAATAGATTGGATGCAGCTATGGCGGGTGTTGACGCCAGGCAGGGTAAGCTTACTCTTCCGGACACCTGTTACCACTGTTTGTTGTGTATCTTGTACACGACGAACAGTACATTTGCTGATTACACTAAATTGCCTATTACGTTTTTTAGGACTTTAAATTTTGTCTAATGGTTTGAATTGTTCGTACTTGGTTTTATTTTATCTAATTCCCCATAATGTATCTTTTAGAGAAAACCCCCAAACGAGATTGTAACCTGTTTTCATTTCACTGATGGATGTCGTCTGACCAGTTTTCTCCGAGCCCTCCGGTTCCCCCCCACCGCGAATACCTGAAACTGAACCATATATTAGTTCCGAAATGACCAAGCTTGTATAGAGTAGACGTCGTTAAACTCCATTTTCTCTGTCACTTTCGGTCTCTCGTCGTGTAGTGTTCGGGGGGGGGGGGGGGGGGTTCTACCTGAATAGCCGTGTTTCCATATATTCTTTAGTAGTAGGCGAACGGTTCTTTTATGGACCTCGGTTTTTTGTTCCATCCGAACGACAAATACAGCTGTCTAGTCGTTCGGATGGTAAGAAAACCGAGGTACCGTGTACATATTGACATGCACGTTAAAGATCCCTTGGCAGTTGGAATTCGATATAAGTGTAGGCCATAGCGCCGCTGTCCGGGCACACTGTATGGCGTATACCCGTCTTCAATAGTCAGGTCAGGGCAGAACAGTAGGATGTTAAACCCTACTGTATTTCATTTCAAATGATGCTACTGTTTTAACAATGTGCTGAAATGCAGAATTGACAATGAGAGGATAATGAGAGCTTCTACCCACTCGAGAACTAATCTCTATTTTACTCAATTTCTGTCACTATCTTAAAGACACTTAATTTCCGTTTTTCTGCCCCATGATTATTTCTGTCAGATTCTAATCCCGTCACAGGACGACTATTTATATCTCCTTGATAAATGCATGATAAACTTGAATTTTTTTAAATTTTCATTTTTTAAAATTGAGTTTAACGTCATATTTGTTCACATGCGATAAATTCATGATAAAATCAAATTAACTTATTTAAATAGACATAAAATAAAATGGTGCTTAACGCTCTACTCCTCCGTGTTTCATCTACCAGGGTTAATGAAGACTATAAATATAGATACCACACCAGAAATAGTCTTATAAATATTTTAAAAGATTTTATATTTTTCTATAAATGTAAAATCTATATACGGAAACTGTGAAGTTTACATAAATGTCATTCTCAGGTACCCGTTTAATATTTTGCAATGCCGTGATATGTTATTCTGACCTGTCATTTTATTTATTAATATTGATATACATGCTTGATTATACCCCCGCCAGTTTGGTGACGGAAAATGATCTCGGAGCGTAAGATCGCCGAGTCACGGCGTTTGTGATAACTTTATCAAGTTTGAAATTTCCGGGACGTTTTTTAACGTTTTGTTCACGTCTGCTGGCGACCTTGTGCATTGTCTGGTCGCAGCAGCGCAGATAGGGCGCAATACTAGTCTTCTGAAACTTTAGTTAATTGCTATATATAACTAGTGTGTTATTTGATTATGTTCCAATTACTACAATGCCGTTATCTAAAGAAATACTTTTAAACCAGTAATCGAAATCATTTAAATTGAATTGGTTAAAGGGACAATAACACTTTTGCTGGCTTGGCAGCTCCAGAAAATAAATGATAGCCTTATTCTAAGTACTAGATGTTTAAGTGTCCTACCTGTTGTGTAAATTATCCACTACAACCTATTTTACTCGTCCAGAGGGTTCGAAAATATTTTAAATCAAAGTCACATTTGAAAAGGTTTACGTTAGACTTTTCAAATCAATTAGTTGAATTCTTCCAATTGTTTAAATTAGGTGTGTTAAGATGAAATTTATATCATCAATTAATTGGAACATTGTAAAATAATACAATTTGATGACCAGAATAAAGATTGGGACATATTATTCAGTTACAAGAGTGTTATTGGGGCTTTAAAGGACAATATTGGTGCCAGTCATTATCACATATGTGATAGAACTGATTAAACACTTTCCAAATATACTATTAACACAGAGATCATCGCTACCATATAGAGGAGTAATAAAGGATTCATGAATCGGAAGTGACGAACGCCAAAGGAAAACACGAGTTATCTCTCTATGTGAATGACTGTAGTGACGAGTGATGACAGATAAACGGCCGAATTTCTGCTCACTAATAATTCCTTCGAAGACAAAAAATTGCTATGTGGGACCGCAAGAGGTTATCTGGCGATACAATAAAGTAATTAAATGTCATAAGATAAGAGAACACGGGAAAAATAGAAATACTCCGTACATCCACTTGTTTTTATTCATTCTATAGGGGAGACCGGGGCACATTGAACCACTTTGTTCACGTACATGTTTTTCCTCATTTCATATCAAATGTTTTTATTAGAAGATCTCTTTATTTCATGATCAAAATTTAAAAAAAAATCAATATGCCCTCTTATATGGATCAAACCCCGGTTTATCTGGATTGTATAGATTAGACATATGTGAACTTAAGTACAAGAATTTCCTAGGCTAAGAAGTTAACATGTATGGAAAATTTTTCTCTTTTAAGCGCTTTTTTGAAAAATTCAATGCCTAAGAAAATAATTGACAGCATGTGGCTTATTGATAGAGAAATGGGTCTAAGAAGTTATCTCACTTCTGTATAGTGTTGGGTTGTATAGTATTATTTATAAAGGATATATCCATGGTGGTTCAATGTGCCCCGGTCTCCCCTACCTTATAAAAACATGGTAATGCACGGACTTTTAATCTGTTTTTCTTTCCTGTTCTCTTATCTAATGGCAGTCAATTCTTTTTATGAATTGTAAGATATTCTCCCACAATGTCACACAGCAACTTTAGGTCTTCGGGGGAATTATTAGTGAGCAGATATTCGCCCATGTATCTGTTATCACTAGTCATTTTAGTTAGTTATATAGAGGAATAACTCGTGTTTTCCTTTGGCGTTCGTCACTTCCGATTCGTGAATCCTTTATTACTCCTCTCACTCGGCTAATCTCGACAGATTCCGTAAACTACGTAGACTACATCTAGTCTCGGATGTATGACAGTAAGTGATATGTACCTACGCCCATACATTTGCGATGCGGCTACCGGTTTACTTTAACAGGAAAACTTGACGCTATTACACAAATTTGGAACCTATTCGGCTAGCGACCTATTCGACCGATCGAGCTGCAACCTGTTCGTTGGAAACCTATTTAGAGTAAAGACAACAGTCTCTATTTATCAACCAATAAAATCCAACGTTATGTCTATCAAATGAAAGTAGAATATATTATTTTTTATCCATTCCTTCAGCTCAGAATAGAAGTGTAATTTCGTCATTATCTTACAGCTGGATCGGTCGAATAGGTCGCTAGCCAAATAGGTCGCCAACTTGTGTTTGGAATGGGCGCAGCCATGTTTCATCCGGGACCTTTAAAGTAGTTCCAATATGGCGGAATTCATCGTACAGCCGAGTTTAGATTCCGAGGTTTGCCGAGTGTTACTCCTCTATGGTAGCGATGATCTCTGTGTTAATATTATATTTGGACAGTGTTTAATCAGTTCTATCATATATGTGATAACGACTGGCACCAATATTGTCCTTTAACGTGAATGTACAGCGACACTGCGATAATGTCGTTGTAATAGCCTGCCTTTTAACGCTTTTATCCGGGGTCCCCAGGTTTACTCCACTGTCAAAGACCTTTGCACACAAGCGAATCATTGAAATAAAATTGTACCAAAATATTAGTCCCAAAATGATCTAGTTTATGTTAAGTGGACGTTAAATGGCCCTTACTCCCTGCCCCCCCCCTTCTATCTCCCTCAATCTCCCCTCTCCCTATCTACAAATAAAAGAAGTCTGTACTCTTGGCGATGTCGCTGTCTGGGCAAAATTGCCATCGTAGTACGCCACATGGTGATATCGGTGTCGATTTAGACCTTAAACACAGAACAGATTGTGGCCACCCTTCTAATACATATCGGGGGGTTGGGATGGCCTAGTGGTCTAGAGTGCCGCGCTTCGACCTCTAGCTGGCCGGTCTCCTCTGGCTTGCGGCTGTGGTTTCGATCCCCGGTATGAGCGTATGTGGCACTCCGGTTTCCTCCCACAGCAAAGATAATGAAAATGAAAAATAAGACTTGTCTGCGACAACACCTTCGGTGGAGGCGGACGTTAAACGCCAAGAACAACATAATTTATTTAGCAACGACCAGATGTTGTATTACTCGCAGTCGTTGCTTCTAGAACATGGACGTGAACATATGACACATGATAATACAAAAGCTATGCCACCAATAATATATACATGCATTGTAATATAATTCGTCCCTTTATTAATCCCCCCCCCCCTTTCTTGCATCTAATTTATTTTGGCATAGATTTCTGTTAATACCCGTTATACTTGAAACCAGTTGTCGTGTATGACTACGTCCTGGGTAATGATATTTTAACATACGTTACGCAAGAGCAAAATCTGCGTATGGCGGGCCTTTCGTTAGGCCTTAAATTATTAATTAAACATTTATTAACATAACAAGACCATAATCAACTTTCGATGCCCTTGGAAAGCTCCGATATTAAGTCGATTGGAACAGTTCGGCCATATTTAATTTAATTTTAAAATGGAGAAGCGAGGCTTAGCTTCGAACAACTAGTACGGAGGTTACAATCAATCTACACATTAAGTCGATTGGAACAGTTCGGCCATATTTGATTTAATTTTAAAATAGAGAAGCGAGGCTTAGCTTCGAACAACTAGTACGGTGATTACTATCAATCTACACATATTTAGTCGATTGGAACAGTTCGGTCATATTTGATTTAATTTAAAAATGGAGAAGCGAGGCTTAGCTTCGAACAACTAGTACGGCGGTTACAATCAATGTACACATATGAAGTCGATTGGAACAGTTCGGTCATATTTGATTTAATTTAAAAATGGAGAAGCGAGGCTTAGCTTCGAACAACTAGTACGGCGGTTACAATCACTGTACACATATGAAGTCGATTGGAACAGTTCGACCATATTTAATTTAATTTAAAAATGGAGAAGCGAGGCTTCGAACAACTAGTACGGTGGTTACAATCAATGTACACATTTTGTCACAAATTAAGGCTAATATCATCGCTCAAAATACAGTAATTTGAATGAAATGTTTAATATATTCATTTTGAATTATCTATTATATCTAGAACTGTCAGATCTTTATCTAAATGTTACGTAACGTATCTTCATTAGCCCGGTTTAGGAGCAAAACAGTAGGACGTTAAACCCCATTTCATTTCTATCTCCACTGCAGGGTTGACAGATGAGCTTTCTTAGGCGGAGATACAATTATGTCATGTACAACCGCCAATCAAAATACGTGACCGAGACAATTTAAAATCGCAAGTATATTCTGGGTCGGGCATGATAAATGCAGGTCGTTGCATAAAATGAGGATGATAAATACACGTTTCACTATGATCACTGTCCATTTGGGTAACTTCACTGTGCACATATTTTATACGCACGCTGCATCTATAGCCTTCTAATTACATGTACCAGTTTTTAAAGTTGTTATTGTTGTGCAGGTCGGTGTTCGATCCCTGCATTAGCCGAGAAAATTCGTCCAAATTTTCCAGCGTGGTATGTCAGTGATGCAGGGCGGAGGGCCTGACAAAGACAGATTTTTAGTGCTTCGGATGAGACGAAAAACCGAGGTCCCGTGTACGCATTGGCGTGGATGTAAAAGATCCCTCGGAAGATGGAATTCGAAATAAGAATAGGTCATAGTGCCGCATCCCGGAGAAAAATGTCCCTTACAGCACACAGTATGGCGTATGTACGTCTTCATTAGCCCAGTCAGAGCAGAACAGTAGGAATTTAAACCCCATTTCATTTCACCTTTAATGTTTACCGGTATTAAAAAGTTTAAAGGATAATTCCAGAGTATATTCAATACCGAAGGTCATCACCTCTATAACATATAACACAACACCTCCAAATCCTGAGAGAAATTTCAAATAATCATTAGATTCGTCTGAAAATTCTTGAGGGAAGGTCTCCATATAAGGCGGTTATCAAAACCAATTTTCTTTATGAGTGAGATATGACCGTACCTACACCGTATAAGACTCTATCTTATCCCAAAATACTTTTTTAAACTGACAGCCCATTTTGGTGTAATAACTCCATGTCTGGCGTTCGAAATCTCACTTGTCGCTCTTGTGGTCTCCGGCTAATAATTCTCCCTCCGGTGACTTCAGAGTTTAATTCCGTGGATTATAGCATTTTTTTTTAGCTTTCCGATGATGTTAATATTTATACGAGCAAAGAGTCCTACATATCACAAGCTAGTTCCTTTAAGAGCTGCCTCTGAGCGGACGATGTCCACTGAGGGTTCCTGCTGGGTCTTATATAGCTGCAATATGAAAATACGCTAAAATACTACTCTTCCACACCTCTGTTCGCATGCTGTTTTAAAACCCTTATCTCCTATTTTTCACTGTGATTCTTTATTTTCCATCAAAAGGAATCGTTTCTCTCTATATCTGACATAAATTTATGATAATGCAACACCATTTTCAAATAGAATTTAGTGATGTTCGGGTCTCGTAATGGCTCGTCGATTCAAACGTATTTGGTGTATGTTTTTAATCGCAGAATTCTATTTGAAAATAGTGTTGAATCATTATAAATATGTGCTGTGGTAAGAAATGGTGCCTTTGGTGAATAAAGTAGAATCAAGGTGAAATATAGTAGGTATGGATACCAAAATAGCCTTAGAACAGAGGTGGAAGGGCGATATTTTCATATTGCAGCTGTATAAGGCTTGACAGGAACTGCCAATGGACATCGTCCGCTCAGAGACAGTACCCAGAGGATGTGACAAAAATATTGAACCCGCTGACCGTTTTCAATTTTCTATCCTGCAATATCCTTCCTTAGCTGGGAATCACGTGGGCTAGGTGGGTAAGACGCTGGCTCGCTAGCCTAGAGGTCGCGGGTTTTCTCTCGGGTTTGGCAGTTAGAATTCCATACGAGTCGGCTGCATCGCCGATGTCCGGGCGACATGTCCGTCATACCACACTGCATGACAGTCTTCAATAGCCCAGTCGGAGAAAAAAGTAGGACGTTAAACCCTGTTTTAACGACAATATGTGTACAGCGGCTTTACCACTTTCACCAGCAAAATAGATGTAATAAGTATTAAATATTTAGAATAACCTAAGAATCTCGACGGCATGTCGGGTGGGATGACGCCTAAAGCCGGTTGTATGACTCCTGACACGACCTTCCAGTACAACTCGTCAGATTGTCACGTAGTGTAGGCCATCGAAAGTATAAAAAAACGAAACGAAATAGAGAACTGTATTTTAACCAGACTGAGTGTTGTGTTGACTAAACGTTAAACCCAATGCCACTCTCTTGCAAGACGCCCACAAACCGGCAAATTGTGTGCCTTTCGTTTTATACTAAAGTCTATTTGTAGCATGTCGGAACCGGGGGGTGGGTGTATAACTTTGACACCGCGGTTGTCGTTAGAAATGATAACATAGCAATTCTGTGTCAAGTCCGCATTGACACCATACGAATGTTGGGCCAGGAATTGATCGCCAATGATCACCAAGTGCTATTCATCTTCTCGCCACATGAAACTTGGCAGGCCTGTTCCTTGGACAATTGCGCATAGACTAAAGCTCACCCGTACATAAATGCCAGCTGTTCTGCATTTGTACCCTTGCGTCCAAGATGGTGTGTCCTGGCAGGAGCTTCTGGAACACATCCAGTGTGTGTGCGTAAATACCACCAGAACTCCAAACTAATGGCTGAAGCATGCCTGATGTCCAGTGTCCTTGACCTGATGAAATACTGTGTCTGTTCAGATGAAAGTGAAAAGTGCATAATGGGTCAATGCAGAGAGTGGCCTGGACATCACGATCCCATTGATTACGTAAACGAATGTGAGGAGCTCGAGTGGTCAAGTTGCAACTCCAGAACTTGCACTGGTATCACAGAGAGGTTGTAGAACTTGACTACGAACAAACAGTGTCACTTCAAGTGAAGCTTCAGTCCTTTGTGTGTTGTCTATATGATGATTTCCCTTGGATTGGCATGGTGGACGAAATTTCAGAAGAATTCGGGACATACGTATAGATTTTATGCATCCATCCACGACTTAAATGGCCTTCTGTCAAGTGTTGGATTCAAGAATCTGACATTCTTTGCACTCTTGAAACACCATTACTTACTTCATCTTCATCAAGAAGCTATTACATCAGCAAAAATGACATCTTAAAAATTTCTAGAATGTTCAAAGACTGGGTTATTGATGATGAAAGACCTTTTAATTGCATGTAATATATGTTCAGACTAATAAAAAGAGGATTATTGCTGTTTGAATCATGATTAGCTATCTTTAGGACGTCTACAGCAGGTTACTATGTCTCAAAGAATAAAACCCTGCTTTAAGTGCAAAAAGACTGATTTTCAGACTCATGTGTGGACATTTGACATGATTTTACAGCCTTATGAAAAAAATTATACCTCCAATTTTTTGATACTGTGTAGAAAACATGTTGGACTAATATTTGCACGAACGTTAATCTCAAGGTCACAAGTTCCACAAGGTCAAATTCTTTGTCAATGGGTCTTGGCACTTCAAAATTACCCAAAAATAAGGCCATTCCAGAAATACTCATTATAGCAATTTTGACTAGTTGGTTGCTGAGTAATGGTCAACTAAATAATGACGGCCACGCCCCTTTTGGCCGAAATCCCCAAAATTGAGACAGCCATATCTCGGCAACGGTTGGTCGGATCAAGCTAAGATTTGAAACATCAGTTTTCCTGACCAAAGAAGCGTATACCTCAAATATAAGCTAAATCGGAGAGTATACGATTTAATTTTTACATTTTTGGGGCTGATTTGACACGGAATGACCCTGAAATAACTTAGTGTGTGTGTCGAGTGGGGGTTAAACCCGATTTCTCTCTCACACATGTTCCTCACCTTTTTCTCCTAAACGTTAGTCAATACCGCATCAGGCTTAAACAGGCATTTTATAAAGATTCTGGTGGACATTAATTTAAATAAAGATTCCAATAACTTCTATTATAAATTCTTTTGAACTTTTTTTTAACAAAAATATTTGTAGGACAATTCTTTTTCTGTCAATACAACTCTGATTTCCAGACATTCTGATTGAACAATCAAAAACGTCATGTGGAATCTGCATGGATGTTTTATTAAGGGTCATCCTTTCATCGTGTACGTTGACGACGGTCGATAAGGAAAACAATTTGGTGAGAAAAGAAAGAAGCGATATTTCCGACAAGAAATATATAGAGCTTAGCGCCGACTGTTAATCGTGCTTTTCATTCAGAGAGGAAAAATCACTCCATCAGGGCAAGCTAACAAAAAACTATTTTTCATCGGATTTTTTGTTAAATCAAACGTCATTAAATGAGACGGACAAGGGTTTAACCTCTCACTTCTCTGCCAACATGGAGGTCCTGTTTTCGATCCCTGGGTTAGCCGAGAAATTCGTCTGGATTTCCAGGCGTGGTCCCCACCCCCTGTCAGAGGTCCAGGACAAAGGGCCTGGCAAGGGGCAATGTATAGTCTTCCGAATGAGACGAAAACCCAAGGTTCCGCGTACAAATTGGCTTGCACGTCAAAGATAAATTGCAAGCCGGAATGCAAAATATGAGTAGGCCGTAGCGCCGCTGTCATAGCACACACACTATTCGTCTTCATTAGCCGAGTGGAAGCAGAACAGTAGGAAGTTAAACCATATTTCCTTTCATTTCATTTGCCCTTGAAACCAGTGCTAAGGAGGGGTAGGTGACACCCGTGACGAACTCCTTTCTTGCATGCTCCCAAGACTTCTGTACATAACCTAGTATTCAGATATACGAGAATGGAAGACATTTTAAATATGTAAAAATAATTGAAACAAATCTTTATACAAATAAAAAAGGCAACTTGTCTTTTATGCTAAACGAAAGTGTGATACACTGTATTTCACTCTTTAAAATGCCCTGGACACAAGTCGTCACTACATAAGGCCTGTATCCCGATACATATATTCTTATCGGAAAATCTCTTCCTTATCGAACGCCCAAGGACGAGGTCGATGAAAAGTCACAATGGTGTCTACTACAAAATCTGGGAAAGTGTGCCCCGGGCTTTAACGATATAGAAAAGGAGCTTACTGCTCTTTAATCATACTCAACGACTAACAACAGTCCACGTTGACGGAGTGAGATGAACAATAGCCCGTACATCGACCCAACCGATAAAACCATTTACAAAAAGACGGGAGTAAAAATCTCAGTCGATAATAGATGATTGTTCTACAATATAGTGGGAAAACTGTCCTGCAAAGCACACCAAGCAAACAAACGGGCATAAAAAAAGTGAAAAATGTGCACGAGTTCCATAATTAAGTTATAAAAAAACAGCAGTCAGCTGAAAGTTAAATTGTACCAACCACATGATGAAAATCTAAACCAACTTAAAGAGAGAGAGAATAGGGTTTAGCGCCCAGTTGACACAAACTAGGTCATTTCGGGACTAACATATGGTTTAATTTTTTTATTTCAATAATTTGTCTGCGTGTAGGGGTCTTTAGCAGTGGGAGGAAACCGGAGTTTCCCCACCTGTTTCGACATAGAGCAGCAGACCACTCTATTAGATTAATGATTATACAGCCTCCTAAACTGTTGTGTTTTGAAGCCAAACAGCTGTAAAGTGCTATCTGTCTAATTTTAAGTAAGAATACTCTGACTCGTGCACGAAACCTATTACTAGTGTTATCTGCGTTAAACATGTTGGATTGTCAATCCAAACAGTTGTCAGATAAATAAAAAAAATGTGATGTCATATTATAAGGAATAAGCACATCCTGCCACATGCACGGAACATACCGTTATTCATGAATAATAGGGTGATAAATAACCGTCTATTTGATACTGCACAGTGTGCTAGTCGGTATGGCATGTTTAATTACTATCGTATTAACTCAGTTGTAAAAATCCATATCACCGTATGTACTGATTGTAACCGTTTCCTATTCAATAGCCATCATTCCTGGCTTCATATTGTCCCGTAAAGCATTTCCACGTGAATGACTGTCCCTGGGGCATGGTGTATTGACCGGTTTACTCATACTAGATATGATTGGCGGATGTATACAATGGTTACGGTTCTTGTAGGTCACCCCAGTCATAAAACTAGCTACTAAAAGACACCAGCATCTCCCTCGACAAGTAACGAGTTTACACATCACTAAGCTAATTCCAGATATTGGAACTCTTATTGTTTTATACTTCATCATTGCATATAGACGAGCATCACAAGTTCTTTAAAACTCTTTAGTTTACTGACGTCACGTTATCATCTCGTGCACCGTGTATACAAATACCATTCTGTAATAATCATTTGCCTGGAATGGTCGTCTGCTACAAAGCCAGCGCGGGAAAATATCAATTTCCCTAATTGTATTGTGATCACTGGTTGAATCAAGCTATACTGCTCGAATAACCAGCGCCGCATTCTTCTAGTTGAAAGATACAACAGTGTGCCGTTATCCTCGCCTGGAATAATACTGCCTTCTATTCACAGTCAATGCTGGCGGTGAGAGAGTTAGTTAACCAGTCATTCTGCTAACGAGCGCGCTTCTTACTCTTATTATCGTCGACTGTGTTGGTTTGCTTTCGGTGAAAGTTTTTATTGTTTAAAAATTTCTTTTTTAAATAATTGTTAAAATAGTCGAATTCTGGGCATCATGTTTTCACCGGAAGACGACGAGCAACAGAAGTTGAATACCCACACCAGCATGAGTCCACCAGACGATGGAAACGCGGGATTTCGGGGAAAGTTAAAAACCTGTGGCCGAAGATGCTTGCAAAATTCCAAGGAAAATTTATTACTTGTTTTACTGTTTTTTGGTGTGTTTTTTGGAGTTGGTATGGGGTTCTTTGTGCGGGCTGTTGCATCTCCGTTCACCCCCAGACAAATCATGTACCTTATGTTTCCTGGAGAGATTCTTATGAGAATGTTAAAAATGCTCATTCTACCACTGATCGTGGCCAGCTTGATCGCTGGAATAGCGGGACTTGACGCCAAAACGTGTGGCCGAATGGGGCTACGCACCATCGCTTATTTCGCCACCACCACCTTCATGGCGGTAGTTCTGGGAATTATCATGGCCACTAGTATTCAGCCCGGGGGTGGAACAGGCTCCTCGGAAATCAAAAGATACGGCGCCGCCAAAAAAGTCAACTCAGTGGATACATTTCTCGACCTCATCAGGTAAGTTGCTCTGTTTAATAAGATTTCTTCGGTATCCAAAAGCAAATCCATATCTCAGATTAGGAATTTAATCCCGTTGTGCATACAATCAAAATTCTCTTAATTCTAACCCGGTTTCTTTGTTTAAAAAGATCCATTTCATTTAACAACAAAATCAAATCCTTTGTATTCTTTGAATACTAAACCCGAGTGTTGCAAAAATCTTTTTAAATACCGAACTGGTTGTTCTAAGACGTTTGTTTCCAAATACTAATCATTGTGTTCTAAAACGCGCTTTTTATACCGAACCGGGTGTTCGGTTCGAAGAAGCTCTTTAAATACAGAACCGGGTGTTCAAACCCGAGTGTTCTAAGAAGCTCTTTAAATACCGAACCGGGTGTTCTAAACCGGCTGTCCCAAGAAGTTCTTTAAAAACTAAACCGGTTGTTATTAAACAGGTATTATTACTACCCAAAACAATTTGTTTCAAATTACTTAAACTATTGCAAAATACTTTAATAAATGAAACTCTGCAATTGTGCAATGTAAAGAATCATGTGGAGCGAGTTTAGGGTGTTTTTATGATTTTAAGGATGTTGGCATTCTAAATGAAAGTAATAATGGTTCTAAGAATATTTTTATAATATTGTTCCCCTTTGTGTTTTGATTTTGAACTTTACTTTCTCTCCCCAATGTTTAAAACACATTCTTTTGAAAACGTAACACAATCATGGATCCCCATCACTCCAAACAAAATAAATTAGAATATATTTAAGAATTTAAGTTGGATTATTTTTAAGGAAAATTCTCGTCCACATATTTTCTCACGAAAAGTAGCTTTATTACCCATTTAGAATACACGCACCACCAAGAATAAAAGTAATTCTAAAATAAAAGTCTTCTGCTACCTAAAAACATTACTCAATAAACCATGATGGCTTGTAGACACAACGAAAATATCGATTTAGAATGCATTTTTAAAAATTATAGTTGACTTAAGAGTTATAACAAACTTAAGAATTCTAGAATTTTTGTTTTAAAAAAGAAGATACATGATAGCTTTTAACAATTTTAAGCGATATTCAAGTTTTTATAATATTTTTTTAAAGAATACAGGAGAAATAACTATAGTAGAATTTTGATGAATTCTAGTCAGTTTTTAAAGAATTATAATAGGAATAATTTGAGTCAATTTTTAAAGAATTATTGTAGATTTATAAGAATTCTAGTACCGTTTTAATAATTCTTGTACATTTAAATGAATTATTGTAGATTTGTAAGAATTCTAGTAAAGTTTTGAGAATTCTAGTGGATTTTGTTTAAGAATTCGAGTAAATAGTACAATTTTTAAGAATTATAGTAGAATTTTAAAGAATTATAGGGTTTTTTTTAAAGGAATAATTCTAGTAAATAGTAAAACTTGTAACAGGTGTAGCACAATATTTAAGAATTACAGTAGAATGTTTAAGAATTATATTAAATAGTACAATTGTTAAGAATTATAATAAATAGTACAATCTTTAAGAATTATAGTAAATAGTACAATTTGTAAGAATTATAGTACAATGTTTAAGAATCGTAGTAATGATAGTAGAGTGATCTACACAGCCTGGTATACATTACTATAGCTTACATTACTATCACCACACGTAAACAAACAGATGGAGTAAATCATAGATTAATTCAAATAATTCCCGTGATTTACAAAGCTCTTAAAGGTTTTAATTCATCGGATACAGTAAACATTGACATAGGCCCTGACACATTGTTCACACATTGTCGTGAAGTAAAGTGAAAAATATTTTACCTGGACGTAATTTTTATTTACTTTTATAATTATCTACTGTAAACAAAAAAGTATTTGTACTGTGTCTACTTTAATACCCTTTGGTTACATAACTAAGAATTGTATTATTATTTCAATAGTAGTGGATCAAATATTGGGCCTATGCCCCACCCCACCCCATCTGGCAACCACCCTAACACGGTATAACAAGTCTGATCATTCAATTGTTTTTATTCATCGTGTGTAAATTTTAATTTTGTTTTAGTTTTGGGTGATGGAGGTGTTATGTTCGTCTCTATATAATTATGGCCCACGAATCACTGTTGACATACACTTTTCAAAATTTTCCTTGGAGGTCTAGAGATCTCCACCCCTGCAAAAAAAATATTCCGAGTTCGCCACTGCCTTATTGACACACCCTTTGGGGACTAGAGATCCCCACCCCACGAAACAAAATATCCCGAGTTCGTCACGGCCCTATTGACACACCCTTTCAACAATTTCCTTCGAGGACCAGAGACCCCCCTCCTCCCCACACACACACCCCTCACCACCACCACCAAGTTAAATATTCCGACTCCGCCACGGTATATTATTGTAATAGTTTATACAACAAGATAACCATTATGATGGATTCTATAGAAATTGTTTGTGGTATCATACTTAATTTTGATTACTTTGCTGTGTGATCAAAGACAGATATAAAGCTTTATGTTCTTGGGTATAAACTATAGCTAGCATCAAAGGGTATTTCCCATGTGAATATGCTTTAGTTCATGTGATAAAAAAAGCTTCATAAAAAGGTCTTGTGTGAGTGAATTAGCAGGTCATGGATGAATTGGAAGAGAAAATCGACAAGGCAGATTAAGACAGCTTGGTCGTAGAAAAAAATGGAGACACCAGTGATAAAATTAAGTAATTGAAAGTGACTGAAACCGATGTGCAAATGCCTCTTCAATAACAAGAGAGTTTGAACAACAACATAACTTAATTCCTAGCAGTAAGAAAATATCTAGCCAGAGAATCAAAAAGGTTGTGGTCCTAGAAACTGGAAACGCAAGTCCAAGACGATACAAACTAGTCCGAGAGACAAGGAATCATCGGACAGAAGACCTTAGTCGCAAACATGGAGTCTCCCAAGCCAGGAAATATCCAAATGAAAATTTTTGTAATAGAAACAAGGACTGCTCTTGGAGGCATAAATATCTTAGTCGTAGAAACATGGCAACTCTAGCCCCAGAAACGAGGACTCATGCAGATCTAGAGACAAGGCATATATGTAGGAGCAATGACTATTACAGATTAGTTCTGAAAAAATAAGGACAGTGTCAGTCCCAGGGGCAAGGAAATCTCTGGTCCCAGAAGCAAGGGAAGAGCCAGGTCTAGATGCAAGGATCTACGCGCCACATTAAGGAAGAAGGGAAGGTGCAGATCCAAGAAACAAGAGAACTGCTGGTCTTAAGCCAGGGACGTGCCAGATCCTAGACAGTCCTAGAAACAAACACACGTCTTCCACCAAGCCAGTATAAATATGCCCTACACGTAAACCACAATAATGATACAATTGAGGCACAGACAAAACCTCTAGTCCCCAAAAACAACGCTTGAGCAAGAGAAACTCTTGACCCGGTTGTAAAAAATAAAATCCAGTCCAGTAAGCAAAGAAAACGCAAGTCTGGGACCAAGGGTATCCACAAGCTTAGAGCCATAGAATATTCGCGAGTCTGAAGCAAGGAGAAAAGAAGTCATATGAACCAATTTTTCAAACTGTCCACAAGATAGCTATAGAAGGAATCCGACCCACTAGGGTCTGCCTGTAATCGCGACACAACCCATTCTACTGTGTCAGTCAAAAGTTCACCAAGCGCCCCAACAGACCATTATCGTATTTCCTTATCTATTGCATTATTTATTCCTTTTATTTGTGCGTTGTGAACTTATGAATATATTATACCAATATCATATATATATATATATATATATATATAAACTAAATTAAAGAAAGACACCAAAATACTAATTTGACGGTTAGCGCTTTCTGTTCGTACTGAACATCATCAGACCATTTTTATTTATGAAGAATTACGTAGAACAATAGACGCAACGTCATGACGTTACTATAAATATATCAAATACACCATAAAATATTATATACACATTTTTACATTTAGTAAATTATCACTAAAAAGAGACGGATATACGGCGCACGGTGTGTTATTGCCCGTACACATTTCGAATTTAAACTATCATGGGTTTAGTTATGTGCAGGGCAATGACTGTGTACATCCGAACGACTGTACGTTCTTCCTTGCCCATCCTCTGTTCTGCATCACTGTCTTGGTGGATGCACGTCAGAAAATTCAGTAAAATGTCCCTAGTTTTAATCCTGGCGTGTTAAAGAACCTTTTGCACTTCTCAGGTGTCGCTGTGGTACGGTGCACGAAAAAAACAAACCGAAGCACCCAAACTCAAGTACTGTCATCCATGGATGGTATTCTAAAAAAGTGTAATTGTACAACACAAATAGAGTTTAAAGCCCTATTTTTTCACCGCCAATGTTTCTTTATCGTGCATATGTACGTGGCACCACTGCTTTTCGGCCCACCGGACAAGTAATATATCAATTAAATAACTTGAACATGGAAAATATAATTATTAGAAACACTTGTACATGTGGATGAATAGGGGAGACAGACGAGGAATGATCGACGGCCATTTGATGTATTTTAATCGTATTATAGCAGACCATGTCGTCAATTCTTGTAGCCACTCAGAAAGTAATTTGTCCGTCTCTGTTCTTTGGACCTGATGATATTAGCCATAATCAGATTAACTAACCATTTTGTCATTTGTTGAGTTGGTTTTTTTCCTTACTCGTGCCTAATTAGACCTCAGACTAAGAAACAATTATTGTTGATGGGAAAGTACATTTATATTATTTTCCACTGGCAATACGTCTTCACAAACTAGGTTAAAGTCACAATTTCAGCTTGAGACAGAGAGAAATGGGGTTTAACGTCCACTCGACACAAACTAGGTCATTTCGCGACTAACATATGGTTTAATTTTATTTCAATAATTCGCTTGTGCGTAGGGGTCTTTAGCAGTGGGAGGAAACCTGAGTACCCGGAGGAAACCCACGAGATTGGACAGGCGACCCTACTCCTTACCACGTACAACCGGTGATTCGAAACCACACCAGTTGACTCAATGGCAGGCAATTTCAGCTTGCTTATTAATAAAAAGCAGAAATGGAAACGTCTCTGCTCGGTACAATTTGTAGATGGAGGCGGCCATTTGTTATTCGCCAAGGACCAGATGTGACAAAATTGTTAATATGGCCGCATCTTCTTGTCATCGAATATTCGTCTTTCGGTAGTGCAGAACGAAGACAAGGATGCATGACACAAAAACGCAGTGATAATAACAACATTAACTTCCTAATTTCACGTTTATTTCTACTATCTGATGGCGCAAGACGCCCCTTTGTTTCCTTAACCGAACAGTTAGCATTCCACGGACAAGCTCGTTTGTTTTTCTTCCAGGAAATGAATTTATATAATTCGGTTCGTGGTTAGTTGATTGTTCATGCCAACTGTTTCTCCGAACGAACGAGTTGCAGCCAGAGTTCACTGTGTCAGTGCAGGACAGAAATTCGAGTTCCCTTCGTCAATGCAGGGAGGATCTTCATCTAGCTTCTCGGACAGCACATTCGAGATCCCCTGATGTTTTGAAATGGAGACAACAGTAAGCTAGAGCGTAGCTGTCATGCCAAACTGTACCACATAGCCAATTGCATTGCGCATGTCCATCTTCGTTAGCCCGGTGGTCAAACATAACAATCTGGTTTCGTTGGTCTCCACTACATGAGGCTGTATTGGAAGGTTGCGTCAGACAGTTCATTAATCAATCGGCATTAATGTTTCTAGTGCGTTACCCACAGATTTGGTAAACGTTTTTTTCCATCCACCGGAGCCTGGTCTTATGACCTCATATGTGGATTGTGGTTTAGGATAAGGTTTAGGATTGGCCCATGGTTAGGGTTAGGGATAGCCCTGTCTACATCTCAAGACTGTGACGAAATCTGCAGGCCACAGCCCTTATCCTAACCCTTATCCTAACCCACAATCCACATATGACGTCATAAGACCAGGCTCCGGCGGATGGAAAAAAACGCTTAGCCACAGATTTGGGCACCGCTCGCAATGAACTGGCGATAATAGACCCAGTGTAGTAAAGTCAATTAAAACAGAATTTTGGACTATGAAAAACGAAACGAAATTATTGCCGAAATATGCAGGGTATTACGTGGAGGCCTTGATAAGATGTACGTA
The DNA here is from genome assembly GCA_036850965.1 of Patella caerulea. Classification (NCBI taxonomy): domain Eukaryota; kingdom Metazoa; phylum Mollusca; class Gastropoda; family Patellidae; genus Patella; species Patella caerulea. Next base: position 5,284,299 of record JAZGQO010000021.1, on the reverse strand, counting down.
TAGTTAAAGCGAGATCACGCCTTCTATTAAAGGTAGGCTATATATAGGCAATTATTTAGAGAAAATTATTTATTTAGTTCTGATCGTTAGGAGTTTTTTTTTACCTACACTAGTCGACTAAATTGACCGATCATTCAAGATGATGTAATGTGTCACCAATTAGAAAAAACGTGTTGCTATAATTGACAATTCCGGGGTGTTTCTTCGTTAAAAAGTTCAACTAATTTCACTATCATCCATCAAACTCTACTTCGCTTCAGTTTAACTTTCTCTAATCGTTGCTTTAAGAAGAACTCTACGCTATTCCTCAAAACGCCTTGGTAATTAGAAACTATTTATGTCCAGTTTGGAACAAAATGTCTTGTTAGGTTTTTCTTGACATGGTAAAAATATAGCACGTTTGAAAATGGTAATTTATGGGGCACGAAAGAACGAAATCGGTTGATCAATAGTGACTAATGCACACCAATGGGTACACATGTGGACTTCATTTTTCTTCCCATCCGATGGGCTACACACACCTTCCTCGTCAGTCTCGCAGGCGTCACCCCTGAGAAATGGGAACAATAGGAAAATAAAGTAAACTAATCCAGCATAACCATTCCAAATATAAACAAAAACATTCCATTTATGACGTAAAAACACTTATGTATGCTGCGTTCGTATTTACTCAAAAACAAATATAAAAAAAACACTTTCTAATCAAGTTACGAGTCACATTTTCTACACGCAAACTCTTCGAGTTAATTTGTCAAAAATAGAAAATACAACTTGTAAAGATATTTAAATTTTTTGTTTGGTCGATAACTCTTAATCATCACCGTAAATATGATTTAGTTTTAACACAACATAATATCTAAAATGTCATCTTAAGGATGCATGATGTAAGATAAGATAACGAGCTGACCGTTCTTCCTATAATACTTCAACAATAGATAATGCAAAATGAATAAATTGAAAATTTCCTTCCAATTACTTTATTCTGATCGAAGATATTGGCCTTCGAATGTTGACAACATGAGTGCATTGATTGTAACCACCGTACTGGTTATTCGAAGTCGAATCTCGCTTCAACCATTTTTCAATTAAATCATAAAATGGTCGAACTTTTCTAATCCACTTAAAACCGGACCTATCAGATACTGTTGAGAGTTGATTATGGCCTTGCCATGTTCATAAATTTCTTACTAAAAGTTTATAAACCATTTAAGGCCTAAAGAGATACACGCAATGGGCAAAGTTATCTCTTGAATAATGCATGTTTAAATAAATTGTCACCCATACGATCCCATCACCGGGAATCACAGTGGCTAAGTGGATATGGCCCTGATTCTCTAGCCTGGAGGTCGGGTGTTTGATCCCTGCATTGGCCGAGAAAGTTCATCCAGATTTTCCGGCGTGGTTTCCACTTGTCAGTAATGCAGGACAGAGGACCTGACATGACAAGGACAGTTGTCGAATCGTTCAATGGGGACGAAAAAAAGTGGGCTCGTGTGTAAATTGGCGTTCACGTAAAATATCCATTGGCGTTGGAACTCGATATAAGAGTAGACCGTAGCGCCGCTGTGCGGGCAAAATTTCCCTCATAGCATATTGTATGGCATATGCCGGCCTTCATTATACGAGTTTAGGAGCAGAACAGTAGGACGCTAAAACCATCGCAAGTTACAACCTTACACAGATAGGTTCGGACAGTGGCGGGTAAATAGGTGGGCAGATGGGGTGAGGTAGGGGTTATGGCCCCTGGCATCTATTTCAAACGGGCATGCGATCAAAGTCGATGAAATTGAAATTCTCGCTTTGAGCTTTGGTGTGCAATTAAACTGTCTTACTTAATTTAAATAAAACGTTTATTTCTTCCGTTTTTACAAATGTCTTCTTTTCTCGCCGGTCAAATGCAAGCTAGTTCCATCTTCACCATTTTTCTATTGCAAATTAGTCGGACAACTTTTAAAGTCGCAAAATATTATTGCCCAAAACAAATCAACTTTGTAAACTTAGTTTTAGTCTTGAATGGTTAATCCAGTGTGTGCACACTTATAGTAATTATCCGAATCTATTAAAACCTTTTAGATTTGAGGATTTCCACTTCAATTTGTTGATATCAATTGTGTGAATTATTCATAGTTACAATCAAACGAGTGCTATGCATTATTTACATACAAACAGTTCAAACGAATATTGTTTTCTGCAGGTTCTTTCATTTAGGATTAATTGAAGAGAGGAGAGAAAAGGGGTTTTACGTCCACTCGACATAAACTAGGTCATTTTGGGACTAACGCGTGGTTCAATTTTATGTCAACAATTCCCTTGCGCGTAGGGGTCTTTAGCAGTGGAATGAAATCAGAGGTTGGACAGGAGATCCCACCCGTTGTCTCGTACAACCGGGGTTTCGAAACCACGCCAGTTGACTCAATTGCAGACCTTATGATATAGAGCTCACGTGCCACCCACTCGGCCATCCCCCCCCCCCCCAGATTCGTTGAAAGCACGACACGTCTGAACGCCAGTAACATATTCCATTATTTATGTTCTAAATGGCTTATAATCTGCAACGCATTAAAGATATATTATGTGAGATAAACAGTTGGAATCAGATAATGGGAAATGACTGTATTTAAAAATGTCAGTCCAATTACTTTATTATGAGCGAAGTTACGTGTGCTTGAAATTTTGACAGGATATAGCGGAATAGTCTCGATTGCCAAGTACCATTGCTACGACCATAAAAACAGTCTGGATTATCCATTTGAACGTTACATTTTTAAATGACTCGTATAATGTAATCCATTTAATATTTGGTTCTTCTGGTGGGCTTGTAAAAGGTATGCAATAGGCAGATTTAGAAACAACATAATGCATCTTTAAGCCCCGCCCCACCCTTTCTATATATATATATATATATATATACATATATACCAACTACCCCTCTCTCTCTCTCTCTGTCTCTCTCTCTCGCTCCATACTCACTAAACCACCAATGCTCTCTCGAAGTTTAGAAATGCAATGTCTATAATTAAATCAAGGCATTGACCTCATTTGTTCTCAAGGTGTTTTAATCTAAAATACTAAATAAAAAACCCTTCTCTTCAGTGAGTCTTGGCGATTCTGTGGTACGAGGAGTAAATCAATACTGGCAAGAATGAATTATATAGAAACTAATTAAGATAAAATCATGCGGTCTTCTTTCAACTTTAATTAATATAAGACTTGCTGGTTGTACTTCATGCACTGTGTTTTAAATTTCGCCTTTTTTTTCTCTCGTACGAGATTTTAATCTCATGCAACCCTATATTGAGATTTATGATTTGAGAAAGTAGGGTCGTAAAAGATTTATGATCTGATTTGAGAAAGTAGGGACGTACACGATTTATGATTTGATTTGGGAAAATAGAGCTGTACGAATTGTGTATTGAGTATCAACCAGAATCTATTTGAACAAAAGTTAAAGCAGCAATGTGTCACCATGTGTCATTAAACATACCTTAGGCAAGAGCCTATTGCAGGTCTTTCTTAGATGGGGGTTATTTGGTCTTTCTTAGATGGGGGTTATTTGGTCTTTCTTAGATGGGGGTTATTTGGAATGTGATATTAACATTAGCTGAGTCGGTGGTTATTTTGACTGTAAATGTAAGATAATTTGCTTATTTTTGGGGGTTATTCTTTTTTTTTAGAAATTGAGATTTATTTTTATTGCTGAAAGAAATGGGGTTGAACGTAACATAATAAAATATGCTTACTAGAAATAAATGAAATAAAATGGGATTTAACATCCCTGCTCCGTCTTGGCCAATGAATACGAGCATACACCATACAGTGTGCTAGGAGGGTATTTATTTACTCGAACATCCAATGTCACTTCCCATTTGACACTTAGCTAAGGGAAATTGGCTCTTGTATTATCTGGGCATGGATACTGAATCTTTTATTAAGACCCATAACGTATACATATAAACTGGTAGATCCAATCTACAAAAAAACTAAATACAACCGGATGTTATCTGAGAACAGATACTGAATCTTTTATTAAGGCCAATAAAGTATTATATAGATACTGGTAGATCCAATCTACGAGAACCTAAATAAAGTATATATTTAGATACTGGTAGATCCAATCTACGAGAACCTAAATAAAGTATATATATAGACACTGGTAGATCCAATCTACGAGAAAACTAAATACAACCGGATGTTTAATTATTTATTACGCGGGAAGATACGAGATGGTTGCACAGATTAGAAATAATTACAAATATATTAACCTTTTATAGAATGGATGCTATGTATAAAGCGTACTAAATATAAATAGACTATGCCACGTTTTTAAATCGAAGACTGTATTATTATTACATTACATGAAAATTCAAGTTAACGTATTTCAATTATACCAATTTCTTTCTTTTTTGGGGGGGGGGGGCTATAAGAGATAAGAGCTAAAATTATCAATGGTTTTAATCTTTACCCAATGACACCGTACTACCTAACAATATGTCGCTTGAAATGTTCGTATTTACAACCGCCTAACACAAAAGAAACCCTATAATATCCTCTGCTACGTTTTCTGGCGTATCTCGCTTGTTCCTCAAAAGTTTACCTGGAAAACCAAGTTGTAAAAAAAAACATGATTTGCAACGCACTGGTAATACTCTAACACCAACAACATTTAGAATCGATGCTGATTTCTATTGTATTAAAGTATGGATTGAGTCATTTTCCTATTTCGTTAAAATAATAATAATAATAATGTACATTTGTAATTGCGCTCACCCCCTCCATATTGCATGCTCTAAGCGACGATAATAACTAATCCTGATAATATGTAACAAACAAATGAGTTTTGAGTTTGGATTTGAACACAGCTAATGTCTGAGAACTCTGTATCCCCAATGGTAAGTTATTCCTAAAAATATCACAACTCTCACTAATATATAATCAGCGCTAATATATGTCTAGGTTGATTATGTAATATTTAATTAGAAAAACACAATCACAAAATACTAATGCTAGATCGCCCTGTCTTGGATTTAAGCGAGTTTAAAACGGGGCTACATAAAAGGAAGCAACGTAGATCAATGTAATTTCAATTCCACATATCTTTGTAAATACCCAGGCGCGGATCCAGAGGAAGGGCGCACCCGGCGCACGCCCCCTCTATTTTTTGAGGTGGCGAACAATTTTTAGCTCCATATATTCTCGCGAGAAAGGAGAACAAAAATATTTTAGGTTGGAAATCGTAATTTACAGTATTAGTATGAAATTAGTCCTTGTGGACATTTTTTACACTCAAATATCACGGTTTCGGGCTTCGCACTCCCAAATTTGTGAAGCACGTCCCCTCTTTCTGAAAATCCTGGATCCGCCCCTGATACCGAACGGAATGGAATCATTCGTGGTCTGATATCCTATTAGAGATTCATCTTTACAATATTGTAGTTTGCCAGGGATTCATATAGCGCTAAAAAAATGAAGAATCGACACCTCAATATCACCAACAGTCGTTGACATTGCAAACACGACTTATTATTGGTCAATTTAAATCAACATTGATGTGTTTACCTTACCCGAGGGGTACACTTCTGATGTTCCATATTTAAGTCACAATGTAAATTTTGAAATTGTCACACGAATCGTGTGTCATAATGCTTTCGAGCACCATTTGTAATGAAGCGACTCGATAAATGAGGCTAAGCAAAGGAATGTTACCGATGTAGACTGGAATAACCATACGCCAAAGACTGCCATTGGCCGAAGATAACTGATCAAAAATTACAGTAAAAACAGAAACGATTGAATGTAAATCAGTTTATATACATTCATATTACATTATCATATACGCTGCGACCCGTTTGTGTCCATTTCGAGGTGGTAAAGAGTGGGTATTTAGCTCCTGTAAGTCTCATTTCGACAATCATGGTAGTTATCATTAAATTCACTCACACGAGAAGAACAAAATCCCGCGAGTGTACATCCATCTGTTAAACTGTCAGATTTATCTGCCAATATTTCTCCCCGATGAATGACAAGTTTATTCTCATTCTGACAAAACAATGACAAATTGTTTTGATTTAAGACGCATTATTCAAGAGCTAAAGCTAAATAGTGCAGGTCTTTCTTTGGGTCGTAAATGTTATGCAAATAATTATGGGAGTGTTCGCCGTCCCCTCTGTCTCTCTCATAGTTAGACATTCATTAACTTGCCAAGACCATAATCAACTCTCGGTGCTATCGGATCCTCCAAATGTTCAACAGATCTAAATACGATTAACAATTAATGATTTGATTTATTATAAGATTGGATGATCGAGATTTTGTTTATTATCTTAACAACGGTAGCAATGCAATTAAATCGAGACTACACATAACTCCTAGCGGTGATAAATCGGGACTACACTCGTCTCCTAGCGATGATAAATCGACACTACACATAACTCCTAGCGGTGATAAATCGGGACTACACTCGTCTCCTAGCGATGATAAATCGGGACTACACTCGTCGCCTAGCGGTGATAAATCGACACTACACTCGTCTCCTAGCAGTGATCAATCGACCCAGAATGAAGTATTTATTTTTCATTGTTTGTTTTTAAACTACGATAGCTAGAACTGCCAACTCTTTATCTAAATTTTATATTATGCTTTTTAAAACAATGCCATTTCTTTAAAGTAATACGGATTATGATATTCACTGACAATATTATAATTTTGGATGTATGGTAATTGATAGCTGTTCATATCACCACTGATAGCTGCCGATATCACCATTGATACCTGTCCATATCACCATTGATTTTTGTCCATATCACCATTTATAGTTGTTCATATCACGATCGATAGTTGTCCATATCTTGGTTGGTAATTGTCCATATCGCAACTAATAAATGCCCATATCATGATTGATATCTGTCCATGTAATGATTGATAAATGTCCATATCACAATCTATGCCAGTCCCATCCAAGATGCCCTCTCAACCTTGTGGGTCCCCCCCCCACTACTAGAGACCGCTATGTGCAAGCGAATAATTGAAATAAAATTAAACCATATGTTGGTCCCGAAATGACCTAGTTTGTGACGAGTGGACGTTAAACCCCATTTCTCTCTCTCTCTCCCATCCAAGATTCATCAGTGTCCATATCATGACAGACACGTGTCCATATATCATCATATATGCCAGACTATAGCAGTCCACACCTTGGTTGATTGGTGTCCATGTCATGACTATATGTCCATACCACGATTGATAGTCCAATGGCCAATCGTGCTATAATTTTACCGAGATTTCATCTAATGGTTTAGATGCAGCTGTAGCGGCCGGGTGTGGCGTCAGACAGGGTAAACTGTCTCTTCTAGACACCCGTTACCATTGTTTCTCGTACATTTAGTACACGACGAACAGTCCATTTGCTGATTACAACAATTGGCCTACACCGTTTTCTAGAACTACGAATTTTGTCTAATGGTTTGAATTGTTCGTACTTGGTTTTATTTTTTTTATATATATAGGACTGATACGACTGTATGTCCATATCATTAATTATAGGCTTTCATATCGTGAGTGATGCGCCTTTATGTCCATATCATTAATTATAGGCCTATATATCACGATAGATGGGCCTTTATGTCCATATCATTAAGTATAGGACTATTTGTCCATATCACGATTGATAATTGTTTATATATTGGTGGATACCAATGTCACGAGTGATGCGTGTCCATATTAGAATTGATACTCATCCACATTACCATGGAGACTCGTGTCATGATGAATAATTGTCCACTTGTCTGGTGAAATAAAACGGTATCTTTTGTGATCAGCTACATTTAAATGATAGTTAGACATATTGTTAGTTGGATAAATACAATGTTTTCAATCAGACGCGTGTCCATTACTCACCCTTTGTTTTATATCAGATTTATAAAGATGGAAGTAATACTACTTTAGAACAGCTAATGGACATTATCACTTAGTTCAATCTGGTTCTTTAGAAATATACAATAACAACAAGAGAGAGAGAGAGGAGGGGGAGAGAGAGATAACTTGTTGGTTTGTTTATAAGTTAGTAGATATGGGAATTCAATGAATAGTCCTTTAGATAAATGTACTAACTATAAACATATCATCGGATTAGACGCCTGGCATCTCTCGACCTGATTTTGAGCATTTGCTGCGTTGACTAATTGTTGGTTTGGTATTTTTGTAATACTGTCATCTTTTGCGCTAGCTTTGACGTAATTGCTTTCCATAATTATTATTAGTCACGTCATACAATTAGGGAGTTCGCATAGCTAGGAGTTTTTTGTGGGTTGAAAATTGATCAAAATTACTTGAATTAGTTATGACAATTTTGGTATGGTATGATAAGAAAATACATCAAGTCTGTGGAAATCGAAACAAATAATAGGCATACGGGAATATAACCCAGATTATGAGATGAGACCCAGGAAATTGATTGATCTTTATATCAAAGGCAATCGCATGTAGTAATAAAGCCAGTAGAAAAGGCTGGATGGGTAATTAAATTTGTAAGAAAACGTGTTTTCAGCATGCAGATGGAGTCTGTATCATTTCCTTTCTGATATAACAGTTATACAATATCATCTAATCAAAACAATCACAGATCACATTCACTCTACTTCTTTTGTTGATTGGAAATATAAAAATTGAAAGAATCCAGACAAGACTATGGAAGACCATTAATACGCCCATTTCAATCCATTCGGTCTATGTATTGCCCCTGTTCCCTTTATTTGGACTGTTGGGGTGGTGTTGTATCACTGGTTTATCGTGTGCATTGTAAATCCATTGTCTTTGTTTAAACCACGCGCGCACAACACCCCCCACCCCCTTGGCGTTAATAGTCTAGGAAGTGTTAAGTGGACTTAAATCCCAATTCCCATGTCCCTCTTTCCTTTGGACTAGACAATTACGTAAATTATTAGCATGACGTATGTCATTGGTTTCCCCCCTTCCTTTTCAATGTTTGCCGATCGCCCATCGAGTTTAGCATTGTCAGCAACGGTTTACCATACAATGTTCCAATTGGTATTGATAAGAAACAGTAGTCGTTAACTGCGGCACCAGATACTTTTGTTCACTATTTCTTTATTTGATTTTTAAACATTGGCGCACCCTTCGCCCTTTTAATATTATTGCTTCGTGCTTATGACGTAATCGTTTAATAATGGATATTTTAGTCTTGTTTTATCGGGCGGAAACAGGTACACCTTCTTTGTTTATCGCCATTAGCCGTTTGCAGAAAGTTAACATGGTCATTCTAAATATAAATTCCATAAAAAAACATGAATTTTAAATTCCACAATTTGGTGAATTTTTAGAATCTCAGAGATAAAGAGATTACTCTCATGATGGGACAATTAAGGCATAATTTGATTGGTTGAGGTCATAGACTCATATGTATACGTCATACTGATTGACGTTGCGGATTGGTTCAGTAAGCTTACAATGTTTGAAAGATGTTAAACACCACGCCCCTCCATTAGGAACAGATTGAGAATGCGTTTTCATTAAAAATCAACATTTTTGGTTTGCAATTTGGCTAACAAAATGGCGAAGGTTAATTAAGATACGTTTTGACATTTCTACCCCTTTTGTTGATCCACGCCCGTGTCTCGCACGCGCCTACTTCAATCCTCCATCTTTGTTTGTTTTGTTTTTTTAAATGGAGGAAAAGTCATCAGCATGGATTATAAATGTCAGAATGATGTAGCACTTATCTTGTTAGACAATATTCAAAGAAGATGTTTTAATTCTCGACAAGAGTCCATATCACCTAAACATAGCGACTTTTATAATGATGACCTTTTATGAACAGACACCTTACAAAACTGAACACGATCACGGCGTCTCTTACATACCAGGAGGCGTTGAGATGTAATTTCGTTAACAATATGGGGAAAATAGAGCTTTAGAAAGTGACGCGTAACTGGAAAGAACAAAGGGTTACGCGGACTGGATGGGTATGTCACGAGCCACTAACACAGGATTGAAATAGATAATATGTACATATTATGTTTAGAATGCGCGGTGTCACCCTTCCGAAACAGGAAAACATTACTTTGGTTTTGTTATCAGGTTTTTATGTAAAAATGAGTAGCCTTAACTATCTTGTGTGGTTTTTTTTTGGGTATATCTCCCCTCATCTCTCTGTATCTTTAATGAAAACCTTCACATGCCACCAGTCTCTCGAATTCCTCCACTTTTCTGAAAACTTCTGCGTTCCAGTGAAGCATGGTGTTCTCCTTCGCTCAAAGTGGTAAGATTAACGCACGGTAAAAATTGTACATAGACAACACACAATAGAATATACAAGGAAATACCATTTTCTGTCAGTTGGGTCCGCTTATGGGACAAGGCTCGTGGAGCTCTGAGCCAATGTTCATCCCTAATCAACAAGCTTTATCAGCTATAATAATAGTAAACGTACCTTTTCCAGTGAAGCATGCCCCCCCCCCTCTCTCTCTCAGCTATAATATAGTAAACGTGCCTTTTCTGGTGAAGCAAGCCCCCCCCCCTCTCTCTCTCTCTCACAGCTATTATATAGTAACGTACCTGTTGCCGTCCACTAGTCTTCAAATATCCTGTACATCATTAATGGGAGTTAATTAAGCTTAGTTCAATGCAGGAAGTATGTCAATAGTTTTAATTCGTGTAAAATGTCAACCACAGTCGCTAGTCCTAAAATAGATGTAAACATGTTTTCTTTGTTTAATTACCACTATTAGTATTCGATTCAACTTTTGCTCATTTCGTACAACAATAACATTCGTTACTTTGGTTTACAATTAGCTGCATCTTAAAGTTCCATTTTGTTGTTTCTATTTTTGTCTGTCTGATACAAAAGGGATCTATGAGTAGTAAGTCCTATATTTGAGTCTTGGGAGGTACACTAAAGGAATTAGCCCCGGGTATTACCCCACTGCAGCACGCCACCGGCCCTAGGGCGTTAAGGGCAAGTATATAACACAATGGTAATGAAATGAAATGGGGTTTAACGTCCTTCTGTTCCGTACTGAATTGGCAAATGGGAATAGGGTTTAACGTCCAGCTATTCTGCTCCGATGGGGCTAATAAAGACGGGCATAAGCAGTGTGTAATGCATGTTTGCGTAAACTCCATTTGACATGCTTGACTGTGTAACCTCGATTTGAAATGCTAATCTGTAATGATCTATTTGAAATGTTTCATCAGCTGATTTCAGAATGCTAATTAGGCTCATTTTCCATGTATGCGTTTTGCCGGCGAAAAGGTTGGTCAAATGCAAATGGCGAAAACCCGCCCGGGAACAGTCTCCGAAATGTGTACATGGGAAAGGGGCCTTGGAGTGTCAAATCGCTATCTTGTTTTGACCAACCGATGCCACTTTAAGGCTAATTTTGTTGTAGAGTTTAGTGCGCTCGAGGAAGAGATTAGTTTTCACACTATGAAATAACGAACAGAAAGTTTTCAAAATGGATAAGTTAAAAACATTTCCCTTGGGGTGATATCTGATGCCTGGTTCAAGATAAACATACCTTACTTACAACAACTGGCGATCAGGAGAGAAGTTTTATAATCTTTATTTTAAGACTGAAATGAATCGATGCTATAATCGTAAATGTCAATAATAAAACGGAGCTTATGCGCGAACAATTCGATCTTGTATTGATTTAAAGGGATGTTCCTATTTTTAAAAATCCTAAAAAAAATATTGTTTTCTTTGATCAGTGCCGGACTAGGTCCACCTGTCCGTATACTAAACGTAACAATTATTTATTTATTATTATTATTTAATACATTTATATAGCGCATCTTTCATCGAAGTGTTCAGATAACAAAGTAAAAATACAATTTATCATAAGAAAGAAGTTCATAAAATACAGTTCCTACGAAATACATTTTATATTAAAATAAGGAGTTCCTTAAAACAGTTCCTAATGTAAAATGATATAAACATTTTTAAAACTACACATAATGTGTTAACATCAGTAAAAAAGCCTGTAGGAATAGATGAGTTTTCAAGTGCGATTTGAATGTAATGATGGAGGGTGATTTTCGAATAAAATAAGGTAATTTATTCCAAAGTAACGGTGTATAAAATGAAAAGGATCTATCGCCATAGGATGCTCGTCTGACTCGAGGTTGTACCAGCAGTAAATCATCTCTAGAAGACCTTGTGTTTCTCACTAAAGTGCGGATTTGTATCAGTTCAGATAAGTATGGAGGTGTGAAATCATTAAGACATTTATATGTGATTAACAATATTTTAAAATCAATTCTGAATGATACAGGAAGCCAATGAAGGGTGTAAAGAATTGGAGTTATGTGCTTATGATAACCCACAGCAGTAACCAGACGTGCTGCGGAATTTTGCAGTTTTTGTAGTTTAGAAAGTAGCTTAATCGGTAGACCAGTTAACAGGGAGTTCAAACAGAATTAAAGTTCCAGTGGCATCAACAGATAAATATTAACGTATTCTACTGATATTATAGTAGCCATTCTTACAAATATTATTAACATGATTTTCCATTGTAAAATGTGAGTCAAAGATGGCTCCTAAGTAGATATGTCATTGATTTAGAAACGTGAACTATATATGTTACGAAACGTTGTTATAAAATGGCAGAGAGGTAGCATCTTATGTTGTATTCAGCTAGTTAAATGCAGGATGTTGATACTTGTGCACAATATTTGAGACTATTCTGTCAGTCCATTACTGACACTAAAATTCAAAGGATCTATAACATTGTAGAATAGTTTTCAAGGAGTTAGGCGAGAGTCCGCGTATAATTGAGTACTCCCGGCACGCTCATGTATCAATTATTGTCAATAATGAAGAGAGAAAGAAAGAGAGAGAGAGAGAGAGAGAGAGATGGGGTTTGACGCCCATTCGACACAAACTAGGTCATTTCAGGATTAACATATGATTAATTTTATTTCAATAATTCGCTTGCGCGTAGGGGTCTTTAACAGTGGGGCCCCTACGTGCAAGCGAATTATTGAAATAAAATTAAAACCATATTTTAGTCCCGAAATGACCTAGTTTGTGTCGAGTGGACGTTAAACCCCATTTCTCTCTCTCTAATCTGATGTACGTAATGTTCAGCCCGAGAAAAATGACCCAATTAAACTATGAATGACAGGTTAAATCAGGTGTTCGTATTAACATACTACTCAGTGCAATCATTCCCAACAAATCAAACAAGCGATAAACGTTTTCAATGCCCTTGAGAACGGGCGATAAATAAAAGAAATATCAGTCTGTTAAGTGTCCGGACAACTGAGTCTATCTATAGAGCCGTGATAATCATATCTATAAGCCGCGAGGAGATTTTTTTAGATAGGTTGTTGTAAGGCCAAATGTGACGTTGATCGCCGCTCAGACGCATTAACAAGTTCAAAGAGAAACCTGGAGATAACCGCGAGTAGGTCGTTAAAGGCTATATATCATTCTCTGATAGAGGGATTACTGGGTGATGTATGTCTCCAATACAAGGTTGCCATCATTCTAAACACACCGATGGCAAGGTCTAAGCAAAGGGGCTTAATGGGGTTTTGAGTTTTTTTCTCAAATGGAACTCTCGTGTAGCTTCGATGTTGTTTTCCACGTTTTTGACAGATTCTGCTCTTGATTACTTAGTAATCATTTCAGGGGGTTTCCCCGGATCCTCTGGTTTCCTCCCACTGCTGAAGACCCATACGCGCAAGCAAATTAAAATAAAGTAAAATAGAACCATATGTTAGTCCCAGAATGTTTGTGCCGAGTCGACGTTACCCACCCCCCTCCCTCTCTCTCTCTCTCTCTCTCTCTCTCTCTCTCTCTCTCTCTTTGTCTCTCTTCTCTCTCTCTCGTAATCATGCGGCTTAATTTATGTCAAACATACGCTGTGGCCGGGCCCGCATCTACAGGGGGGCGCACCTCCCCCCCCCCCCCGCGTGAAATGCTTGCACCCCTCCCCCCGCTCAGAAATTGCTAACAATCATTAAAGTATACACAGTTCCTTATATTAACCTAAAAAAGCTAAAAAAAAATTTGTTTGAATACTTATTTTAAAATGCTTATTAGGCGCCTAGGTAAATACATAGCATGATGATTACAACAGTCTGTTAGAATGACCTTTCCGAAAATTTCCTCAAAAAGTTCGCCCCCCCGCCCCCCCCCCAACCGAAAGGTAATCCCCCGCCCCCGCTTAATGGTGTCAAGATACGGGCCTGGCTGTGGCCCCGATATGATACGTATCGACTCCCAGCATTTACAATAGGCCCATTTTCTCGTGCACAATTAACCGTTTGACTGGTAGCCCCAGAAAGTAAGACAGACTTTCTGTGAAAACACACATTTTATCAAAGACATGCATTACACATATTAAACATGCATTATGCAAGAGCAAAATCTGCCTATTGTCGGTCTTTCTTTAGGCCTGAAGTGCTATAAAAATTATTTATTAGACGTTAATTATCTTATTCAGACCATAATCAACTCTCGATGTCGAGGCTATCATGAGATTTTTGTTGGATTGTAGTTCGATTCGCTGAAATATTTTCCTTCGTGATTTACCAATAAAATTGGATAACCGAGACTACTAGTTTTATCTTACCGAGGCTACGCGGAATTTTCATTCGCTTAGTTCTAAGTTAATAATGGATCAATTTGACTGAAATTTACATTAGCTAGTTTTTAACTATTATAGTGAGAAATGCCAACTCGTTATTTAATCTCCCATGATGTATCTTTATCTGGTCGACACAAATTTTCCCACTATCTTCACTGGGCACAATTGTCAAGTCTTTCTTTGAGCAAAAATGAATTTGGACCATTCTACTCTTTGCCTTAAGGTGAAGGTCGAAGATAAGTGTGTGTTCGGAGAAGATTCACTTTTAAATGGCTTTTCACCTTTTGATTGTAAACAAGATCAAAGAATATCGACATAAAGATCTTGAAATTAAAATTAATTCCCAAATCACAATGTTTTTAAAATATTAATTTGTATTGTCAGAACTTATTAAAGTGGCCATGGGATTTCTGCAGAAGTTGGCTATGCGGGCTAATCTAGTCGGAATGATTTGTCGTCATTATTCAGCTTTTCATGCAGACATTTTAGAACTATGACACCCTGTACTGATAATATTTCCGAACAATACCCATTCTTTATCTCTATATTACGCCACTCACCATTTTTAACAAAAAGAGAGAAATGATGTTTAACGTCCACTCGACATAAACCACTCGGGACTAAGATATTGTTCAGTTTTTTTTTTCAATAATTCGCTTGTGCTTTGAGGTCTATAGTGGAAGGGAACTGGAATACCCCGAGAAAACCCACTAAAATATTAATTATAAAACAAAACAAAAAAACAAACCAACAAAAAACAACAAACAAGAGTCTCTATATTATCCATTATGTATCATGTTCTATATTTATGTAATTATGTATGTATGTATATATTTTTATAATGTGTACATGTATGTAAATCAGAGAGAGGGGTTACACATAGGCATAGCCTGTTCCCCAATCCAAATTCAGATTTAATGAATAAAAATATTGCTTAGAAAAAAAAACTCCACGAGGTTGGACAGGCGATCCGACTCCTTGTCACGTACAAGTGGGGAATCGAAACCACACCACTTGACTCAATGACAATATACTTATATTGCTGATATCTAGACTCAGGGTGAAGTAATTTGATTGAAATTTGCAGCCTAGTCTCTTTTCATTATCTTTATTTTAACGAGAACTATCAGCTGTTTATTTAATATTACCTAATTCCCATTTAATTAATATTTTATAGACCTTAAGAAGTCGATCACGATTTGAAACCTGAAATCAGACTAATTTTATAATCATAAGCCTTTGTTTATAATCAAATGGAAGAGAGAGAGAGAGAGAGAGAGAGAGAGAGAGAGAGAGCCAGAGACAGAGACAGAGAGGGGGGGTATGGGGGGCAACGTCCATTCGACACAAATTAGGTGATTCGGTACCAACATGTAGTTCATTTTATTTAAAGGAGCTAATTCGCTAACATGTGGGGCCTAGAAATTGACACAAGTGGGTCTCAAAACATAATATTGTATTATGATGTATATAAACTGATTTACCTTCAATGGTTTCCGTTTTTACTCTAATTTCAAATCAGTTATGTTCGACGAATTAAGCCAGCAGTTTCGATCGAACGCAAATTTCTAGCATCTGGTTATTTCGGTCTACATACGCCGTTTGATTTGGTGCAATGTTTCTAGCCTCGTTTCCCGAGTCTCTTGCTAGAACTGGGGCTGAAACGCATTGGCGATTCTATCAATGGTAAAATGTTTATTTTGTCTTAAATATTGAATATCAGAAGTCCATCTATTTCCGGTAAGCTCACAACATCAATGTTGATTTAAATTGATAAATAACTCGTGTTTTCAATGTTGAAGATTCTGAATAATATTTAGTTAGAGACTTAGCTACTTTCATATACCACCAGGAACTTTTATCGCTAGTCTCATCTGGATGCTACGACCGATTTTTAAATTATTGATGTTGATGGCAGGGTATCTATTTTATATATCAGTAATAACGGTGGATGGTTGTAGTAGATAATCACGCTATCTGATGCCAATATAAGTACTATAATACCCAGACATTGTTATACCCCCTCCTGTCACTACCCGTATAAACATATACTACTATCATACATTAACTATAGGGCTCACGGTGGCTGGCTGTCCAGGAGGTCCGGGATTCGATCGCTCCGTTACTCGGGAGTTCTAGCGCGGCTTCGACTTGTCAGTGGCGCAGGACGGAAAGAGAGGGAGAAATGGGGTTTAACGTCCACTCGACACAAACTAGGTCATTTCGGGACTAACATATGGTTTTAATTTTATTTGAATAATTCGCTTGCACGTAGGGGTGTTTAACAGTAGGAAGATTCGGAGTACCCGGAGAAAATCCACAAGGTTGAACAGGCGACCCTACACGCTAACCATTCGACCAACAAACCACCCCGCAGGACGGGGAGACTGACAAGAAACGGATGCGACGAAAAGCTGAGGTACCAAATGAGCACTATAGCTGTTCTCTCCCTCGATATCCGGAACCAAACCCTAAACGTCGAAATGAAATGGGGTTTCACGTCCTACTCTTCTGCACCAAACCTATTGGAAGACGGGCATACACCATACAGTGTGCTATGAGGGAAATTTTGCCCGGACAGCGGCTCTACGGCCTACTCTTATATCCCATAACGTCGAAAGTGATACGTAAAAGATGCATTATTAAGAGGTAAACCTACGTAATGCAGATTTGTTGTTAGGACTGAAATGCTATATAAATCAATAATTAGACATCTGTTCACATACCAAAACCCATAATCAACTCTCTAGACAATCACATGGTTTAGATTTTCAACGGATTTAACACGATTAGTGATTTAATTAAAGCTTGGACAATCGGGACTTTAATAATCATCGTATCAACGGTAGAAATGATAATCAGGACTACACTGGTCATCATGTGATCATAACTCCATTTTGAATTAGAATGCAGTAATTTGGCTGAAATTTTCAGCATATTCCCTTTTTATTATCTATTTTGAAACTATTTTAGCGAGAACTGTCGACTGTTTATCTAAATCTTACATAATGCATCTTAATTTGTCAGTTATATGCCCCCTCCCCTCTGCGGCACTCGTGTCGTACACCACAACACACACTGATACAGGGGCGGACTAGAGTTCGAAGGTCAACTTGGAGTGGGGGGGGGCATGGGGGTTTTCTCATGCAGGGCACCTGCAAGAATGTAAATGATGCTTTCTATTGTATCATATATCATATTCCGAATGTTTCTAGCTTACGTGAATTTACCGTGTGCATATATTAGCAATTCATCAAAAAGGACGTAAATTCATGACTAAGAAAAGACCCCAAACTAAGACCCCCCTCCCCAACCCCCAAAATTTACACATTAATATTAACACTCTAGGGGCCACCGAGCCTATAATGCACACAGACTCATTCTCGACCCCTCGTGGGATTCTTTCCACTGCTAAAAGACCCGTACGCGCAAGCGAATTATGGAAATATAATACAATCATTTGTTAGTCCCGAAATGACCTAGTTTTTGTCGAATGGACGTTACCCCCCACCCCCCCCTCTCTCTCTCTTCACACTTGCGCTGCTTTTGATATCAAGCACCTGCCAGTAACTGTGCCACAGATTGACCTCCGAGCGTAGCTGTTTGATTTTTAGCTGGAGCTATTCAAAAATAAATCACAGTGGTATTAACTTTGTTATATTTAACAGCATCGACTAGATTCCACTAATTTTAACCCAGACGCAAGGAGACATTATTGTTTTACTTTATAAAATATGTGACGTTAGTATTGTAGATGGTTTTACAATTGGATTGTTTTTATATTTTAAAGGAGTCTATATTCTGTTTGTAATGTTTAAAGGACCAAACCGCATTGATTTGTATCATAAATAAAGTATAAAATTCGTCGATCGCAACGAGAGAGAGAGAGAGAGAGAGAGAGAGAGAGAGAGAGAGGGGGGGGTCCACTCGACACGAACTAGGTCATTTCGGGATTAACATATGGTTCAGTTTCAATTCAATCATTCGCTTGCGCATAGAGGTCTTTAGCAAGGGCGGAGGACCCGGAGAATACTCACGAAGTTGGCACGGCGACCCTACTCCTTGTCACGTACAACCGGGGAATCGAAACCACGCTAGTTCACTTAATGACAGGCCTCGTGATGTGCACGCACGTGTTACTTTGGTTACCGATACGACATGATCTATATGACAACAATTATGTTTAAACATATTAAACGGAAGTTGACTTGTTTATTAATTGTAGTTTCATTTTTGGCACACTGTTATATATGTTAGCTTTAGTCATGGGTTAGAATCCACATATCACCAAACACAACGACAAAGGGGAGATTTGGACCGATTTGGTTATGATGACGGACAAGATCTACTATTCGAATTCCAGCTGTCAGGGATTCTTTCACGTGCACATCAATGTGTACCCAACTGTTCCTCTGTAGTTCTGCAATAGAAAGGATCTTTCTTGAGTTTTGTGTAGATTTATTTATCAATACCATTTCTTTTTGTCCCTTTCGGTTAAACATTTTCTGTAAGTAATAAATCTTCTCTTTTTTTTGTCAAATGCCATGATTAAAATTCATTAGCCCAGTTGATGCCGAGAAGTCGGATGTTAAACCACCTTTCATATCATATCACCTGCACCTAGTCCCTGTTTCGTTTGGTCTATCCCCGATTTGTTGAGTCCCGAAATGACCTAGTTTGTGTCGAGTGGACGTTAATCCCGTCTCTCTCGCTCTCTCTCTCTCCCTCTCTCTTGAACATCAATGGGTTGGATTGTTTTCAAGTGTCAGATTCATTCTGAGAATTTTTTTTTATTCTTCAAAGCAGTGAAGAATTTATTCAACTTGAATACCATTTTCCAGCTACGGCGCTTCCACGCGCGTTTCCCTCGGTTGCATAGAAACGTTCCGATCACATTAGCATTAGACCAACTTTTTCGCCGACGAAAACGCGTGTGAAAACGCCACGAAAAAGCATACATGAAAAACCGGCCTGAGTTGAGAATCTAGACTTAACAACAGCACGTCCTCTCTTTAAACTGGCTACATCACAGCGATTAAGTAGCTAAATTCTGTGTTAACGATGTTTCATAAAAGCGACAATGTATTGTTAGTCTTGTTGATGGTTTGTTTAATTTACCCAGCACTGACACCTAATTATTATAGCGTTCATGATGTTTCTTGGGTAACCATCGCTCTAACATCCAACTGCTTTTGTTTTGTAAATTGATCCCACTTCTGACGCCAATGGCCGTTTTTATTGTTGTAGATTTATGGTTTGTTCGATCAATCCACGGACTTCCCATATAGCCATCTTTACTATGCGTATACGCCATGATGAATCGGGATTGGAGTCAATGGGTTTAGATTCAAACTATACTTTTATTTACCTTCCCGTTTCTCTTTCAAGCTTTGCACTTAAAATATCTAACGACGTTCTACCGACCGACAAGTGTTTTCATTTTGTATAAAATAAACCAAAGTGCCTTAGCAACCTGCTAAATACATATAGTTGAATATGAAGCCCAACAAGAGATTTTGAGATTTCGTTCCATTAAAATACAGTAGATAATATTGACCCAACCTCTGTAGCCTTAATTATCTCTAATGGGATAACTATAGTTTAAAGATACTCTAAGGCGATTAAAGCGTGAATTTCATATTTTCAAAGAAAGTCAAAACATAATTATTTCTATGTCTGTTGCTCAATAGGTTGCCAACTCACTATTATACGATCATAGGTAATATTCTCCACACTTTAAAATCCTTAACACAGGAAATAATAATACAATCCCTCCCTTGTTTTTCCATTCCCCCAAATGGTATAGCTAACTTCAAACGTTTGAATTTTAAGTTGAAAATGATATATTTGCCAATTTCGCAATTGGCTATAGTGAATTATTTGCTTAATAGAATTATTCTTTAACAAAGTAGAACTGTTTATAGATACCGTCTATTTTGAGGCTTTTAAAAATACATTTTAAAAATACAACTTACAAATATGAAATTGCAGCTTTAAAGAAGGTATAGTAATGGAATAATACACAGGACGCGACTCTATAGAATACAATTCCACTAACCGATGTTTCGTCTTGGCTTGTCTTAACTTTATCAAGATTAGATCAATTACTAAATGCCACTGAAACAATACACATAAGCAGGTTATCAAAGAGGGGGTTACCCGCGTGCGTGAATCAGCATAAATAAATTGCTCTTATGATGTTATTCCTGAAACATAAAGCACGTTTTAGTGAGTTTAGGGTATCAGCCGTCCAGCGAAACTCCGTAATGCTCATTGACTTGAGTTAAAATATTTATTGTGACTCGGACTTTGACGTCCGGTCCGGACGACTTGCAACTTGAAATTAATGGGGTATGAAGAAATCACTTAATACGCGAGTTGCGGCGAGGGTGCCTAACTCTAACATACCTTATTCTCCATGAATTGTTGACTCATTTGATCAACCGGCGACTGAAAGGAGACTCGGCTTTGAGAAGACTCGATACTGAAGTTAGCGAATGGGACTCGTCCCGAACTTGAGACGCAGCGACATGGGACTCGACTCGGTACTGATGTCATCGACTTGAACTCGACTCGGATACCAGATGCAGCAACTTGGGACTCGACTCGGACCCAAGGTTCGGCAACTTGTTCCCACCTCTGGCCACCATTTTTAACCAAAACGTTATTTTCTTACCCAAATCATTAGCATGCTTTAAAAATTTGCGCTCTGGGTCCGTGACCACAAGTATTATCCCCGACTTTCATTAGTCAGCCAATCAAATGTATGGATAACCAAAGACTTTTTAAAATATTGTTGGTCTTGTCAATGGTTTGTTTATTACAGCTTTTGATTGGTAGGCTGATCTGCAGTTCACCAATCACAAGAATGTCTGTGGACCCAGAGGAAGTATGATGGTATAATATTAATTAGATTTCAATTAATGAACTGAGAACGTATATTCAAAAACCCTAAATATTCGATTAGGGGCCGTGGTGGCTTAATTCCATCCCGGTTTTTGGCGACAAAATTAGTCGTGATTGTTTCAGCGTGGTTTCCCCAATGTCTAGTACACATTAGAGTACATATAAAAAAGTCTAGATTGTTGGAGTTCCTTGAAGAGTAGGCGGAAACGGTGCTTCCCAGGTAAAATACCCCCATTGTTGGTGCCGAAAGGAAGTTAAATCCGAGTTTATGCCATTGCCCTGCTATCAAAACATCGACAAAACATGCGTATCCTTGATTTCAGTCTTATGACACGTACATGATTCTCAAATCTCCATAAATCCTACTATTCATGTTCTGCGAACTTCTATAAGCTTCCACCGGCTCAAAAACAGTCAAAAATAGTGAAAACGGTATTTACGCCTACATTTAAAATAACACCAAAAACAAAACGACTCAAACTACGCCATCTTTTCTCATACGGAAATGGAATCCAATAAAGTGCTTTTCGTCCATTAAGTTGGTTATTTTTGCACCAGTGTGATAAATTTGTCAGGAGAAAATAGGGAAGGGGCTGTTAAGCGGCTTAATGATATCCCATGACCGTGTTTAACAGCTACAATTGTAGAGTCATTTAAAGCTATCTGTTTTTATTTTCGTACGATAATTGACTGTGTAATTGCTGCCTTTCAGCCATATTTGATGAGAGTGTAGAAAATACATCTGTTTTAGTATTACCTTACAACACGATGGTTTATAGGATCTCTGTCCGATTCGATACTAAGCAAAGCTCTAATTTAAAACGGTAGGTTTTGGCTTTATCTGGAATAAGGTTTAACGCCCTACCATCTACATTCGTTCCGTGCTGGATTAACCATAAAGCACGTGCCTTAGGCCCAGCCAAAAATCCAGGCCGCAAAATAATAAAGCAAAAAAAATAATAAATGGCCTGTAGTGTCATCTTGGGTTGTATTCCACTCACATTGTGGTCTGCATCCTGATATGACTACAACAGTAGTCTCCCTTGATAATCGCTTGGCAGGAAGAGAGAGAATGGATTGTGTATTTTCAGCCCACCTATCAAAATGTGCCTTAGGGCCAGCATAGTCTCAGTATTACTTTGCAACATGATGGTTAATGCGATCACAGTCCGAAAAGAACACTCTTATTTAGAAAGGCACATCGCGTATCTATTTGGTTCCCTGTTCCTTCATATGGAAATGAAATAAAGTTTAACGCACAACCGTTGCTAAAGACGATGGACATAATATGCAATGCATTGTGCTTTTCAGGGAAACGTTTGCCCGGACAGCCACGCCATGGCGTAGTCTTGTTTCAATTTCCAGCAATCTGAGATTCTTTATCGTGCACACGAAGGATGGTCGTTCCATTGGAAGGGTGGATCACGTGGCTAAATGGGTAAGGCGCTGGCTCGCTAGCCTGGAGGTCGGGTGTTCGATCCCTGCATTGGCCGAGAAAGTTCATCTCGATTTTCCGGCGTGGTTTCTCCTTGTCAGTGATGCAGAACGGAGGGCCTGCCAAGGATAGCTGCCCAGTGTACACATTGGCGTGCACGTAAAAGATCCCTTGGCAGTTGGAATTCGATACAAGAGTAGGCCGTAGCACCGCTGCCCGGGCCGAATTTCCCACATAGCAGACTGTATTGTGTATATTCCATTAGCCAAGGTTAGGTGCAGAAGAGTAGGACGTTAACTCCATTTCAGTTCAATTGGAAGGACTGGACACACCACATTACCGGCTCCCTACAAATCAACCCTATCTAGCACACGATATCCGTCTAGAAATCTTACATATAGGACATACTAAACTTACGCCACCTGTGTGCGAGCAGACACTAAGCTAGTTGGCCGCCATTTTGATTCTAAATCGATGATTTTAGTCGAAACCACTCCGTATTATTCGCGTATATTGAAAAATATTTATTTAGAAAAGTAGAAAAGGTTTATTTAGTCTTCATGTGTATGACAGGGTAGAACCGAGAGAGAGAGAGAGAGAGAGAGAGAGAGAGAGAGAGAGAGAGGGAGGGTTTAACGTCCACTCGACACAAACTAGTCATTTCGGGACTAACATATGGTTTTAATTTTATTTCAATAATTCGCTTGCGCGTAGGGGTCTTTAGCAGTGGGAGGAAACCGGAGAACCCGGAGAAAACCCACGAGGTTGAGAAGGCGCCCCTATCTCCATGCCACATACGCCCACACCAGGGATCGAAACTACAGCCGCAAGCCATAGGTGACCTGCCAGCTAGAGGTCGAAGCGCCTGCACTCTAGAACACTAGGCCACCCCACACCCCTGGGTAGAACCGCGTTACCAATTTGTAGATATGGTGGCCACTTGCCGCAAGAGAACTCCCCTCGGACTCACAGTGGCTATGCTTATCATAACGATAAATCTGCTGTTTACGACAGCAGGTCCGGGTTTGAAATGTTTCTCCAGGGAAGCCTGGTTTACTTGTTTAATTATTGTTCAGTTCGTCTGCCACCTGTGTCGGAGAAACTAGTTTAATAAATATCTTCTTGCGTACGTCGTTGGTCTCGTTGTAGGTAAAGTCGGTTATTTGGCTCAAGAAATCGTTGAGAAAATATCTCATCCTTGTCGGTTTGTCGTAGGGTTTATAGGTTTGAAATGAAATGGGGTTTTAGGTGCTACTGTTCTGTTCCCAATTGGGCCAACGAAGACTGGCATGCGCCATACCGTGTGCTATGAGGTAAATTTTGCCAGGGCAGCGGCATCATGGCCTACGCTTACATAAAATTCCAAGGGATCTTTTACGTGCATGCCATGTATACGCAGGACCAAGGTTTTTCGTACCATTCGAACCACTAGTCATCTGTCCTTGCCAGACCATCCGCCCTGCACCACTGACAAGGGGGACAACAACGTCGGACAATAGCGATAGAATTTATCAGCTAATGCAGGGATCGTCCCATCCGAACGACTAATGAGCTGTCCATGTCAGGTCCCCCATCCTGCACCACTGAGAAGGGAAAACCACGTCATAAAATCTCAAAAAACTTTCTCGACCAATGCAGGGATCGAAAACGCGACCTACAGGCTACTAAGCAAGCGGTTTATATGGTAAAATTGGCTATAACTAATAGTAACTGTACAGAAAATTAATAGAATTCTTGCATTCTATAGCTTTTGTCATGTCATGTTAAATTTCTCAGATTGTTTGAGGGGTATTTCATAGCATTTCTAGCTAAGTTATTGAGTAGGTTTCAAGGACAATGGTGATATTTGGTTCAATATTTCGTGTCTGGATGTCACTTAGTTTTTGTACACGCACCGTTACATTGGATGATTTCCTAACTCAAATAAAATATAAAAAATGAAATAAAGTTGCAGATGACTTCACAAGATTTGATGTCATTAATGCAATCCGGGAGAACTCGAGCTTCATGTTATTCTGGAGTTCGCAACACCTTATCGCGTATTTGTGGCGTTCGCAACACAATTCCATGTTCTTGTAGGGTTTGCAACCCCTTTTCATGTTCTTGTGGGGTTTGCAACACCTTTTTATGTTCTTGTGGGTTTTGCAACACCTTTTCACGTTCTTGTGGGGTTCGCAACACCTTTTCATGTTCTTAGAGTTATCAACACCTTTTCATGTTGTAGGGTTCGCAACACCTTATTTTCACGTTCTTGGAGTTTGCTATAGCTTTTCTCTATCACATTTTCACATTCTTGGGGTTTGCAACACTTATTGACCCCACTGCACCGTTTACATACTTCGGCTTCGCGACACTTATTGACGATCTCAGGGTTCGCACACTTTTTCGCGTTCCTAGGATTCACCTGTTTCCAATGACACACATGCATTATAAAGGTACAGCACCGTGGCTCAGACAGCGGGGGGCAAACAGACTCTATATGGACCCAGAAATGGTCTGCCTTTAGGTAATAAGTTTACGTTCGCGGACTTGTATCAGTAGTTAGCAACATTCTGATATCACGACTGATCAGTTTTATTAATATTGTTAAACAGGCGTTTTTTGGATATTAGAAAGATGATTCAAGTCGGTGTATAATAATAATAGCTTTACAAATAGAACCATAATGTGGGAGTCCAGACAATTCAATCGGTTATGTAGGCGGAAAGTTACAAACAAATGGGTTACCAACACATCCTGGGGCACATAGGATGCGTCGTACTTTGGTTATCTTCGCCGATTGATATATGAAAAAGTAATTTTCGATTTGCCGTGAGACTAGAGACCGATGTGTCTTAAAATCATTGTTAAGTTATTTTAAGATGTATTACGGGTCGTACATATCATAGCCTAGGGTGGTTTTCAAGGAGTCCAGACTGTAACAATTAACAAGAAATCACGAAGGCTGGCATGGGCAAAAACAGACCGACATAATCATATATACTCTTTGAAAAGTTAACATGCGCTTTCGATGATTAAGGGGGTGGGGAGGATGACTGAATGGTTAGCACGTGTGCACTGTACCACAAGGTCTGTCATTGAGTCAACTGGCATGGTTTCGATTCCCCGACTGTAGGCGACATGGAGTAGGCCTTGGGTCGCGTGGTCCACCTTGTCGGTTTCCTCCCACTGCTAAAGACCCCTACACGCAAGCGAATCTATGAAATAAAATTGAACCGTATGCTAGCCCTTAAATAAATGTCTTAGTTTGTGTCAAGTGGACGTTATCCCCCCCCCCCCCCAACCCCACCCCACCCCACCCCTCTCTCTCTCTCTCTCTCCCCCTCTCTCTCTCTCTCGATGATTCGGAAAGAAATACGTTCTACATTCCTGCACAAACCCGGCGACGTGGGGTTTATAAACGCCCTACTGTTCTTCACCATCCGGACGCTTTTACACGCACGTCATTGTATGCACGGGACATCGTTCATGGAAACACCCCTGTCGGTCGTTTCGTGTCACCAATAGTACCGAAGTCAATCAAAGTCAACCCGAATCACCGCAGTCCGTGTATTTAACAGTACCGCAGTGAAAAAATCGATAGAGAAGTATGATTATCCAAGTTAATAAAACTATGTACAAGAAAGGGCTAGGTTAAGATATAGGCGGTACGGGTTATCAGATTGACACGAGTGTTAACGGAATCCTTGAACACACAAACCATTGTTGACCTTTGTCGTACTTGATTCCCTATTACCATCATCTGATCGACACAGTCGTTCTTAAGCGTCTATTGTCCAGTAACACGTGATTAGATTATAGAAAAAACCCATTTGGCTACTTAAAGGAAATTACTCTCTTCTCCACTCATTTCTTTATTTATTGTATATGGTTATGAATTTATGAATGTCATAAGACATTCTATTAACGTTTATTGAACGCGTTCTACAGCAGGATGACTACTGACTTGGTCGAAATGTAGGCAATGTAAACGAAGATAATGAATCCTAAAGATCAAGATCCGATAGTTATTCACGGAGGACCTGGCAAACAAAAATTCACAGCCCTTCGGATGGGACGAAAAACCAAGGACCCATGTACACATTGGCGTGTAATTAAAAAAAACTTGTCCGCTGGAATTCGAAATAAAAGTAGGCTGTGGAGCGACTGTCCCGGCAAACCTTCCCTCGTAGCTCGGAGAAGGGGTGGGGTTAGCGCATGCGCCTTGCATCATAAGGTCTGTCATTGAGTCGAATTGTGTGGTGTCGATTTCTCGGTTGTACGTGACAAGGGGTAGGGTCGACTACGTCTTCTCGTGGGTTTTCTTCGGGCGCCCCCTCCCCCACAAACACATTGCTAAAGAAACCCACACACAGGCAAAGTATTGCTATAAAATTAAACCCAATATTAGTCCCAAAATGACCTAGTTTGTGTCGATTTGACGTTAAGCCCCCGTCCCAATCTCCAGGAATATTACCTAGCGCTGAAGCTAGTAGTACGGAATCGCTGCAGAAAAGCAGAATGTTAAACCCCATTTCATTTAATTGCCTTTCTAAAAGTACGGCTTTTTAGAAACCAATTCCTTTTTCTTAAAATGAGAGATTTTCCAGCCCAAAATGCGCTTGCCAGAACGATCGTGTCAGGGGCGGATCCAGAGGTCCACCCCCCCCCCCTCTTCTCAGCTACACAAAAAAAATAATGCCTTGCATCAATGAAATTACATTACATCACAAAGTGATCCTACATCAGTATAAAATGATTTCTCTGTTTAAAAAGCATAATTTGTATGTATGCCTATGTAATTTAGAGACGAGGGTTGCAGATTTCCGTAACTAAAACCTGGCACCCCCCGCCCCTGGATCCGCCCCTGCGTGTAGCCTAATAGGAGTTTTAATATAAGTTTAATGTAAGTTATCACCATTTATTAAGCTTAGCGCTTGTCCATTGACGGGTGCGTGGGGCGGAGGGACCCAAATAAACACACTTTGGGCATCGAAACCACGACTAAAGCCAGAGGTGACGGGCCAGCTAGAACTCGAAGCGCAAACCAGGCCAACCGAACCCTCCACTCTATACATCTACATACACTTCTATTACTAACATTTAAATATCCCGCTATTCAAGATCCGGCCATTCACAGGGAATGATCAAATTAAATCTACAATTGTACGGCGGTAGTAATTACCACCCAGAAGGAGCGGGAACTTCCACCCGAACGAGAAAAAAATAGAGATCGTCGAACAATTTATTAGTGACCCGAGAATCAAAGCCAATGAAGCAATAGTTATCGAGAAATTGGAATCGACTCGATGCAATGAAGCTTGGTTTATTGGGTAATTGAGATTGATGGAAGAGTCGATGGACAAACTGGTAGTACGGTCGGTAATGGTACTCACGAGAAACAATTAATATATAATTGAATTTATCCCGGTTCAAAGTTACAAGACCTCGAGCGGTAATTTGGTTATAATATACAGAAGCCTGCTCGTGATATTATTAACAACCACGGTCAGCCGAGTTGTAATAAACCGCTTGGCTTGTGGATCCTAATTACCCCGCCGCTTGGCTGAGATCAGGGGGAAATAGACGAGTGTTGTGGTAGGCTCTAACCATTCGACAACTCGGCTGAGACTAGCATGGGAATGAACACGACACGTATGACTGTAGCAAATGTTGTGCTAGTCGAGGACTCTAATACCTCGACCACTTGGCTGAGATGATTGGAATAAACAGAGCTAGGTTTACTGTAACAAGTGTCGTGCTACTAGCAGAGTGAATGGTAAGCACGTGCACATGGTGGAAATAAACAGAACTAGCATTAATGTGCCGTGCTAGAGACAGAGCGAATGGTAAACACGTCATTGAGTCAACTGGCATGATTTCGATTTCCCGTTGTACGGGGCAAGGAGTTGGACCGGTTTTCTCTGGTTCGCCCGGTTTTCCCCCACAGACAACGATCCTTGCGCGCAAACGAATTATTGAATTAAAATTGAACCATGTGTTAGTCCTGGTATGATCTACTTTGTTTGCGTCGAGAGGAATTTAAACCCCACTCAAATATTGGACGTTTATGTAACAACACGAGGGACATAAGTTCCCAGCTGTTGTATCAATATGTTACGCAATGTCTTAAGCTCGAAACCATTAAACAACGCAGGTCCGAAATTTCAACTAGCATAAATAATGTACGCTTGGCATATTGCCCGTACGCCAGCATCAAAGGATGATGTCACCTCTGTATTTAAATGTGCTTATTGGTAAAGAACCGAAAACTAATTTTAGTAAAAAGCAACGAAGAAAGGACTATAGACGAAGGGTTTAGCGGGCAATTTGTTCTTTATTCTACTCACGATGTCCGTTCAAAATGCATCTGTATCTTCAAAGCCTAATCATTCTAAATGAAATGCTAGTTTTTATTTTGTGAAGACGATCGAATTATAATGGAGGGCCCTTCAATATCTCTATTCTCAAACTCAAGTATAATTTGTGGATTTCGAGAGATCCTTATTTGGACTTGTAAGGTTGCTTGCTCCCATTGACCTTCAGTGTGGCGAGCCAGTACAGTAGGACTGGACCATGTGATGTTTCTTTTCGAACAAATGGCGACGAGTATAACAGGACTGGACGATGTGATATTTCTTTTCGAATAAATGGCGAGTTAGTAGACTTGGAGAAATGGTTAATATGTGAGTGGAGCTTGTATGTCTAATAATATCCCCATGGGTTTTTTAAGGTGCTGTTATGGTAGCCATTTCGATTTCTAGCGAATGTATGCTTCAAGGAGTTTTCCCCGGTTTTTGTTCTTCGCTGCCAATAGGAAGAATCAAATAACCCGAACCCTTAAAATACTAATTTTTATCATAAATCGCTTCTCCATTAAAAAACCCCAACATAATTATAATAAATACCCCCTCCCCCAACATAAATAAAAGCTTAAAACTCACACATACAGCATCCAAACGTTTGTCCCCCCCCCCCGCCCACCAGAGAATAAAACACAGAAAGTAAATGTACCTGTCGTAGTACCGAAATGGCCGACAGTGGAGGGTGGGCGCTGAAACCACTTGTATCAGCCTTTTTGTATTTTTGGACTATGAACTGGACTTCAAGTGCGACTCATCTTGTAGTTCTACTTCTTGGTGGTGATGCTTTTCAAAAACAGCCTAAGCCGTCACCAATTCAATAGTTCCTTGGACAATTGCGAATCGATTTTTGATATGACGTCACAATTCCAATATGGCGATGCTCGGTTACTGGTCCTACTACGTGCCTACTTGTTATTGGTTAACCGAGTTACGGTATAAAGAATGAGGCAACTTGAAATATAGGATAACCAGAAGCGCCTCTGGCGTCAGTCACCATCAAACAAGAGGAGATAATCAAACCGCTTACAGCATCAGCCATCATCAAACAAGAGAACGAATAACGAGACAGTGATATAATAATGCCTCCTTCTCGTCGTTTAGCCATGTAACATGGGTGGTTTGATGCTTATATAAAATAGGTTATTCGTGGGGTTTTTTTATCTCCATTGATCGCAGAGTCTTCATCAAATCGTGCACTCCCTGCGGGGTCGAGATCATGTTATAAAGTAACTTCTGTCTAATAGAGTTTTTAACACCTCTCTTCTTCTCATAACAGTCTTTTAGTCTCAAACACAAGATAGATGTGAGTTTTATGAGGCCGTGTTTTATGGCCGTGTTAAGCACCATCGTCTTTAATGTGATTTTGCAGTATGTTCATTGATTCTGGGTTTTCTCATTAGTCTGTAACCACAGCAATAAATAATCGTCCCCTCATTCTCCTCTATTATAGAATAATCATCAGAGGTGCACAACCCGTCATTATCCGAGGTGCAAAAACCAGTCATCATCCGAGGTTCAAAACCTGTCACTATCCGGGGTGCAAAACCTGTCATAACCCGTCATCATCTGGGGGGCTAAACCATCCGAAACCCGTCATCACCCGACGTGCATAACCCGTCATCATCCGTGGTGCACAAGGCAGCATTGATCAAAACTCCTTCATCTTCCGGGATGCAAACCTCGGTAAAAACACACACAATCAAAAGTTTAATTGTTTGTGAACTTTAAATCTGCTGAAAAGAACCTAAACAAACTACCCATATTAATTAACAACCGAAGGGGGAAACCAAGGTGGAAAATCTAGATGGACTTATTTGGCCAATGCAGGAATCGAACATAAAAGTTATAAGAAAAATGGGGGCGGGGGTAAATGGTTAGCTTGCGCGCGCTGTATCGTACGGCCTGCCACTGAGTCAGCTGGCGTGGTTTCAAATCCCCGGTTGTATGTGGCAAGGAGTAGGGTCGCCTCCTGGGTTTTCTCCGGGTCTTCCGGTTTCCTCCATCTGCTAAAGACCCCTACGCACAAGCGAATTATTGAAATAAAGTTAAAACCATATGTTAGTCCCGAAATGACCTAGTTTGTGTCGAGTGGACGTTACACCCCATCTCTCCCTATAAGAAAAATATTTACAACTGGAAATACCCAAATGACATCCAAAGAAAAACAACCGGAACGTTAATTTATTAAGAAAGTTTAGAAGACTGTATTTAAACTATTGATTCGGTGAATTATTGATTCCCGTGGCAAAAACAAGAACGTGAACTAATTGTCTTATTTTATTAATTAAATGATTACTTAGGTCGGGATAAAAAAAAACATGAAATAAGGCTGCACGCAAAACTACCACCGACCGAGAAACAGCTAATTAACAGTGATGCTAGCAGTCCAATAATCGGGTAATTACGAGAAACTTAGTTCATGTGTCGACGTTGTTGTGAGAATGATCAATCGCCGTGGGCCAGTGGGGAAGTTTTTAGGTGATTAAATGGAACCCTACAAGTTCCAGTCATGATTAACCTAACTGGGACATGAACCCCCATCGACAATCTTACTTTTAATGACAGACAAATTCTAAATAATGCTCTAATTAACAATACTGGAATATGAACACCATTGATGAATATTTTTACTGGTAAACACCGCTAAAATAAAGCGAAGGTTGATTTCATTTTTTATTTGGGGAGGGGTGGGGGCGCATGGTCAGCTCAGTTTGCGCGCGCTGTAACATAAAGCCTGTCATTGAGTCAACTGGCATGGTTTAGAATCCCCGTACGTGACAAGGGGTAATGGTTCCTGTTCAACTTCGTGGGTTTGTTTTCTCCGTGTCCTCCGGTTTCCTACCACCGCTAAAGCCCCTTACGCGCATGCGAATTATTGGGGCGCCTTCTCAACCTCATGGGTTTACTCCGGGCACTCCGATTTCCTCACACTGCTAAAAACCCCTACGCGCAAGCGAATTATTGAATAAAATTAAACCATATGTTAGTCCCGAAATAACCTAGTATGTGTCGAGTGTACTTTGTGTGTATAACGGGTGTGAACCGATGCCGAACCACATTAGAAAAATAAACTAAGGCCAGAGATCTATGAAGGCCAGAATTATGAAGAAGATGGGTCGCTGTGTGCAGAATGTGTGCTACGGGTGGGGGTAGGGGATAAGACTGTACCGGGTAGTGGAGTTTCCGCCAACTTGATTCTTTTGCACCACCAGACGCGTTTGTTCTTTTCTTGTGACACCCACCACCCGAACATCTTCTGACAAGGGAAGCCAGAGTAGAAAATCACGAAACCTTTCTTGGCCAACACCTGCCGGTTATTGAGATACTGTATTTCATGCCTCAGTATAAATAATAAATGTCCAACTAATATTTTTGTAATATACCCTATTAAGGTTAGTGAACAGGTGAATGTACGGACTCTTTCTATTTTTCTCGTGTTTTAGTGGCATTTAATTACTTTTTTGATGTCAGATATTCTCTCACAGTCTCACATATTTTGGTTTTCGAAGGAATTATTAGTGAGCAACATTCGCCCCTGTATCACTTTAGTCAGTTATATAGAAGGATAACTCGTGTTTTCCTTTTGGCGTTCCGATTGTTGAAACCTTTATTACTCATCCATCGTAGCAATAATATATGTGTTAAAATTATATTTGGAACGTGTTTAACCAGTTCTGATAACAGTATTGTCCTTTAAAGCTGCAATTTCATATTTTTAAGTTATATTTTTAAAATATATTAAAATAAAGAATTAAAATATATGGTATCTATAAACAGTCCTACCTAGTTACAAAAATTCTATTAATCCTATAATTCACCATTGCCAAGTTGAGAAATTGGCAAAAAAATCATTTTCAACTTAAAATTCAAACGTTTGAAGATAACTAATGCGGGGGTGGGGGGGCAATGGGTTAATTGTGTTATTATTTCCGATGTGAAGGATTTGTAAGTTAAAAATAATGTCTATGATTGTATAATAGTGAGTTAACAACCTATTAAGCAAAAGACATAGAAATAAATATGTTTTGACTTTCTTGGAAAATATGGAATTCCCTCTTTAAGATCCTTCCATGCATATTTGGGAGTCTAGAGACGAGAACTATAAGAATATGATTGTCCCCGAGGTGTTTGGTCAAATGAGATGTAGCCTGTTATTGACGGCTTTGTTAAAGAATGGCTGTAAAGTTCTCTGGCAGTTAATAATAACTGTATTATATTGTAACCTGCGGACACTCACAGCATCTTTAACGATTCCTTTATTCATTTTATACATCCTATATATATTCTATCAGTGTACGAGTAAAGTTTCTTGTATTTCAATAAGAAACCCTCTTAAAGTTTAAGAGGGTGGGGCCCAAGTGGGACCGTTGTGTGTGAGGACCCGGAGAAAACACAAACTCCCGACACAAACTAGGTCATTTCGGGACTAATATATGGTTTAATTTTATTTCAATAATTCGCTTGCGCGTGGGGGTCTTTAGCAGTGGGAGCAAACCGGATGACCAGTCGAAAACCCACGAGTCTGACTTAATAAAATGACCTGATACGTAGTATGTAGACTTTCTAAAACAAATGCCAATATCCTATGTAAAATAAGAATCACACAAATATCTACAAACTGATTTCCTCTTTCAATTTGTTTTTCTAAAAAGCACGTTAATTATTCATTTGCCTGTAAAACTATAAACATCATTCAGCCGTGTGAGTTCATCTTTCTATAGAAGCATGACGTATAAATGTTTTACTATAGAGTTGAATTGATGATTTCCTGGAGGGAGAATCTCAACTGCAGGCGACCAATATTATTAACACAGTCATGCATACTTGATAGAAAGAGAAATGGGGTTTAACGTCCACTCGACACAATCTAGGTTATTTCGGGACTAACATATGGTTTAATTTTATTTCAATAATTCGCTTGCGCGTGGGGGTCTTTAGCAGTGGGAGCAAACCGGAGTGCCCGGAGGAAACCACATCAGGGATCGAAACCACAGCCGCACGCCAGAGGTGACCGGCCAGCTAGAGGTCGAAGCGCGGCACTCTAGACCACTAGGCCACCCCAACCCCCCTTATATAAGGCCTAAAGTTGAAATTGTTTCAAACAAAGTGGGATATCTAAGTTAAAGATTCATCATGAAAGATTAAATAAAGAGTTGGCAGTTCTCATTATAATAGTTACAAACTCAATCTGAATTTCGTTTCGTTTTTTTATAGTTCAAAATTTCGTTTTTACTTGTCTTTACTACTCCTTAATCTTGAGTGTTTTGCCTGAAATGAGTGGTCAGCCAATCAAATGGCCTGTCGAATCGACCGTTTGACCTTTTCATGTGTGGAACTGTGGGTAGATATTACCGGCCAATGACGTCTATACTAACACCAGCGGATAGAAATCAAAACAAAACAAAAGTAGATTTTAAAAAGCGCGGCGGTCGCTAATTGGTTAATTGAATGACTGATGTTATAGGGTCAAACGTCCCGTGCTTGATACCTGACGTCATAGAACGTGAGCTCCCACTATAACTTGTTAGATCTACATGAGTATAAAAAACGAAACGAAATATAGATCTATATTTTAATTAGATTGTTACAAACTAGATAATGTAAATGAATTTGCTGAAAATTTCAGTCAAATTGATCCACTATGAACCGATAATTTAGCGACTGAATATTGGGTCTAGCCTCGATCACCCTTACTAAAGTCGATACGATAAATATATAGTGTCGATTGTCCATTTCTTGACTTAATCATGAATGAGTGTTGAGTAGCAGATCGGTGTATATTTCGTGAGCGCCAAATCCACCCATAAACATGCTCAAAGCGCTTTAAACAGCAATAAACAACATACATGTCCGTTCAAAAATTTAGTCAACATAAGATTGCTTGAACAAAATCAGTTTTTAATTGGGATTTGATACATGTACTTTTGATCCAAGCCATATTTTGCCAAAATTCGGTTTGTGTGTAATAAATGACCTAGCTAGTGTAGTATTAGGGGTTTTCCCACATCGCCGACGCACCAGAATTTGGAAAGTGACCGTGTCACTCTTTGATGGATTAAAAACGGATTAAAAGCTTTAATGGGACAGGGGCCAGTCATTATTGATATACTTCACTCAACTCCTTAACGTCGACCAAATTTTTTCCCCTAAAACTCGGCGAGTCGGCGATATGGGAATGAACAAGTAATAGTAGTAGTAGTAGTAGTAGTAGTAGCAGTAGTAGTTATCAGGCTGGATTTTGTCAAAACCTGGACTGCATGTAATAAATTACCAAGCTAGTAACCCTAGACTGTGTGTAATAAATAATAACCAAGCTTCTACGTGCTCGCTTTTCATTTGGTAAATGAGTATCGTATGTGCTACATCCACAGCTCATTGCTCTGTTAGAAGTCTCAGTACCCTTGAGATTTGCCACATGCATTATGGACCAGATAAAATAGAGTTGCCGGTTAATGGCGACTAGTCTCAGCTGTCAGTTACATCAAGTGGTTTATTCTCCCTCCAGATTTCAGCCATTGTATCACTTCTAGCCATTCCATTTAATCGTGGAATAAGTTTTTCATCTCTGATCAACAATGTGCCGGGTGATATTTGTTTATTTTCCATAGACCAAAAAAAAAACCTGTCAATAGGCGCTAAGTAAAATCTAGGCATATGCTGTTTAAAGACTGTCAAAGGGTTGCCGGGAAAACCCAAAGGCATCCAAGGATTGGTAATGATTGTACGCGACACTTCAGAATGCTGTGACCAAATTGGTGTAACACCCCGCAATGAAAGTGTCATATTGAATAGCTTTTGGCCACTTGATCGACGCAACATTAAGACAAGATTGCCTTCTATTAACTTCTATGAGTGAAGTTAGTGACGTTATCGACTCATGACCAATATAGAGCTGAATAAAACCATCGTGGTTTAGATATTGAAAGATAATTGCTCATAAAAGCTTCTCGTGGAACTTTTCAAGATGTTTGCACCAGTGTCTACCTCGATCTACAGACTGGCGAATTAACTAGGTTAACATTCTTACGCAATGGAATGAAATGCATTATGGGTTAATATCACACGTTTACTCCTAATGACGATAATGAATATGCGATACCCCCCCCCCCAAATAAAAACCGAAACGCAACGCAATGCTCGTTGGACCTTAAGCTCCGTTATTGAGTCAAGTGGCACGGTTTCGATTTCTCGCTTGGACGTAACAAGGAGAAGGGTCGCCTCCCGCTGTTAAAGACCCACACGTGCTAGCAAAATATTTAAATAAAATTGAGCCCATATGTTAGTACCCAAATGACGTAGTCGAGTTTACGTTAAACCCCAGTTCTCTCTCTTGTGCAAGCCTCGTAGGTGTCTTGCGGGACACCCAGTAATTTTCTGATAATATTGGTCCGCTCTTCTTGCCATGGGTACGTAACCAAAATTGGATACTTTTATTGGATATAACTACCCGATAAGTGCAAATGAAAACGCATGTTTAACATCAATTTTATAGTTTATTTAAAATTAAAACTGGTTAAAAAAAAGAAGGAAAGTCTCCTAGATCAAATGAAGGAGGTGATGAATCATTTTCTAGATTAAATGGCATGGGGCGCTTTTTATAGCAGGTTACGCCCCCTTTTATTTATTAATTTACGGTTCAGAAGGCTTGCACGTGATATGATATGTCGTCTGCTAGAATAACATTGTAACCAACAGAAGTTAATCAAGCAAAAGTAAAACACCAAGTTCACACGACAGGAAGCTTAAAAAGGGTCGGGAAACGTTCTATTTCCGGTCTGGCGATTGAGATTTGTTACCACGATGTGTCGACTATTGTTCAATCTTTACATAGCATTCCAGTTCATTTCGCTTGGAAGCTTTTCAATGAAGCGATCTAGTTGTGAGGCCGGGAGAATTCATTGAAGAGGAATCGATTGACGATGGAATTAAATGTAGCTATGGCGTTAACCGTCCAATATTGTTACATAAGATTCCAGTGTTATCGAGAGATTCAACTCCACAGAAATAAATCGAATTCTCGAGACGAGTTTAACTTCATTGTAAACGACTCGGGGAATGTGATCTATTCAATTTCCAATCATGTTCTTGAAGAAATGGCTCTGTGATTTATTGTAGCATGAACTTGCTGAAGGCTCGCGTGTAACCAAAAAAAAAAATAAATAAACGACTTGCCAGTACCTGGTATCGGGGAGGGCTTATTGTAAAGCATTAGATCATTTTAAGCATTTAATTAATGATTAAAGCGCCATCGACGACCGCTTGCGTTAATTTAATTACTTCATTCCGTTTCATCCGACATGTTTTACACATTGATTTCATTGAAATCCGCGTCTACGCTGCATCGCGATAATTTGTTGTTCATGATTGTAACCAATAGTTTGGAATGATCAATTGTATTTATTTTATTTATTTATTGAGAGAAAGAGAGAGAGAGAGGTTTATTTTAGTGTTAATTCGGTTGTAACCAATAGTTTGAATTGCAAATAATCAATTATTTTGTCCACACTGTCTTGACTTCTCATAAAATGGAAACAAACCCCAGTCCAGATCTAAAGTGGCTAGATATGATAGTTCAAATATTTAGCCAATGTTGACATAACACATACAATCGTTTGTGTGTGATCTTGTATCGACAGACCCGAATTTCTCATAAAATTTTGCAACACGGTTTTAATCGTGCAAAATACACAAAAAGCATCGATTTATTCATAATATATCCATAATCATGCAATAAGAAGAAGCAGGAGAGCTGAGACAAAAGAAAATCAAACTG
The DNA here is from genome assembly GCA_036850965.1 of Patella caerulea. Taxonomy (NCBI): domain Eukaryota; kingdom Metazoa; phylum Mollusca; class Gastropoda; family Patellidae; genus Patella; species Patella caerulea. Next base: position 5,246,232 of record JAZGQO010000021.1, on the reverse strand, counting down.
AATTCCAGGTCATACTACAACGACTAAACAAACTGAATGTTGTCAAAGTCAACGCAGGACAATGAAAATCATTGGATTTTCCACCCGCCACTCTCTCTGTGTTTAACTGAGTGATTGGTATTCTAGTCAGTGCGCGGTATAAATCTATGGGTATTGGTCGTCATGTGTTCCAGACATCCCGTTAGGTGATAAGCTAGTATTGATATTCCCCGTTAGAAACCCGTTGTCGCAAATCACCCCTCATATTAACGGAGTCTAAAGACGTTTGTTTACCTCCCGATTGATGGCAGTCTAGTATTATCGATAGGCAAGGGTCTTAATCGCGTTGTGATTACCCCAGTTTGTTCGTGACAAGGGGTACGATCGCCTATCCAACCTCGTGGGTTTTCTCCGGGTTGTCCGGTTTACTATCACTGCCAAAGACACCTACACACAAACGAATTAATCGTGTTGAAATTTCCCGATTGTACGTGACAAAAAGTAGGATCGCCCGACGAACCTCGTGGGTTTTCACCGGGTTTTCCGGATTACTTTTATTGCTAAAGACCCCTACACTCAAGCGAATTAATCGTGTTGGAATTCTCCGATAGTACGTGACAAGGAGTAGGATCGCTTGTCCAGCCTCGTGGAGTTTCTCCGGGTTCTCTGGTTTCCTATCACTGCTAAAGACCCCTACGTGCAAGCGAATTATTGAAATAAAATTAAACCATATGATATTAGTTCCGTAAATTACCTAGTTTGTGTCGAGTTGACGTCTCCCCCCCCCCCCACACACACACATAGAAGAAACCTTGGCAATTAGAATGTGACGAGAAGGTGGGAACGCCCATGCCCGGCCAAAACCCTAATTGTATAGAGTATATTATTATTACCCGATTGGTACAGCATGACGATAAAAACAATTTCAGTTGATTTAATCATATTATGAAGCATTTTGTCGACCTCTTACCTTTCAAAGATCATTCTATCAAGTGGCAGGGGAGGGTGGAGGAGAGTTTACTCATATTACATTTCTCACGGCAGTGCCTGATGTCTGTTTGGAGGTGATCAGACGAAATTCCCCTCAAACCACACTATAAAGCGTATAATCGTCTCCATTAACCGATTGGCACAATAAGGCGATAAACCCAATTTAATTTCATTTAATCGGGTTGAACGCATTGACCACTTACCTTTCAAATATCCCTACATAAAGGGAATGGAGAAGAGGAGGTTTTACTCATTTTTTTCTATTTCCCACAGCAGTGCCTGGTAGTTGTACGGATGTGAATAGCAATCAATATGGTCGTGATGGAGTGAATATAACCTACAGGCATCTTCTGATATATACGGACTAGACTTTATTGTCAATAAGCCTATATTAATACACAGAAAGACACCAAGTCAATCTTTATATCGGTCATTTCACGATGAGAAGTTGATATGCCCTAATAAGGTTGTAAGACGTCGACGGCTATGTTTACATCAATTCGTCGGATATTCCGGACTGCGACCTTTCGTGACCGTGCGCGATTCCAGATTCGACAAACGCGTATAGTATCTAATTTCCAAATGATATTACGACGAATCGTATTCCGTGAACATCACCTTGTTTATTTTGAGACGAACGTATGTTAGTTGTCATATCTATGGTTACGTTGTTGGGGTGGGGTGAGGCTTGGTAACACGAACAACGTTTCCGCCTACCATTAGTCGCTTCCAAACTACCAAGGGGGTTTCTTACGTGTGTACACCAATGTGTACAAAATGAACGCCTAGGTTCACGTTCTATGTCAGCAACAAACAATCACCACCCTCACCAATGAGGAAATGAAATGAGGTTTAACGTCCGACTGTTGTGTCAAGGGATCTTTTACGTGCACGCCAATGTAAACACGTGACCTCGGCTTTTCGTACCATCCGAACGACTAGACAGCTGTCCTTGTAAGGCCCACCGTCCTGCACCACTGACATGCGTTCTCTAAGCTAGCGAGCAAGCGTCTTACCCACCATACCTTCCTCACAAATGAGAACTAAACATGCCATATATTGTAATGTATTCTTAGATACTTAAACACGGCAGTACATATTCTGTTTTAGTCATGGGACAGTGACCGGTATGGCTATATCAGAAATCTATTATTACATACAATCCGCCACCATCATTCATTTAATTTATTAACATTTGCTGTCATAGTAGGAAGTCCATTGCTGGTTGAAAAATCTCTGTTTCGAACAAAAAACGTGCTGATGTGATTTTGGTAGGAGAACCGGCTTCGACACAAGCTCAAGTTTGACGTATAGCTTCTGTGGAACCAGTTAGTGTGTGATATTGCTGATAATCAAAACAAATTTTACACACAAGGCATTTTGCTTACTGCCCATTTCATCACGGGGAAAAACAGGCCCCGAGTTTACGAAGCATTCTCAGATTTAAGTTGAGAATATATTACTAAAATATAGCCCTTCATGAAACTGTTGTTGCTAAAGACTGCTACGCGAAAGCGAATTATTGAAATACAATTGAACCATAACATGTTAGTCCCGAAATGACCTAGTCAAACGGACGTTAACACCCCCTCTCCCCCTCTTCTCTCTCCCTCTCTCTCTCATTGGAAATGTCCTTGTTGTTGTCAATTTTCTATTTATTGTAACCTGTTTCGTATTCGTACGCCGAAGGTTGTTGTAGTAACTCTATTTTCTAATAAGAGCCTTTTGTGCTTTTCCCTGGGGCATCTCAATCAAATATTGTTTGCTGAACAGTTCATTAAAGTAAGAAGCGATATTGAAGAATAAAGCCCAAAGCTTTCTGGATAATTGTAAACATCTTCTCACATCTGCCTCAGCCATATCGGCCTCAGCAGCGACCAAACTTAAACCATTCTTTCGTTTACAATATAAGATCTTAATGAAAGCTGTAAGTCGGTGTACGCCATAGCCGTCTATGTGTTCTATTATTAATGGCGCTGCTCCCTGGAGAAATCAGATTGAGGGAAAGAGCGACAGATCTGACAGCCTTGTCATAAAGATCATGATGTTGTATCAAGCCAGGGTAAAGATTAAGAGATAAGGCGATCCAGGGTATTAAATTAACCGGTTGTAGACAGAAATAATAAGACGGGGCTATTTCAACAATAAGTGCCGGGTTGAAACGTTATCCAAGAGGATTGGAAAACATGGCAACAATAGATTGTAATCGTTATACTTTGTCATTAATGGGAAATGGTAACTGTAGGCCGATCGGGAAGGTTCGGTGTTTCCGGAGTACAAAATGTCCAATTTATATAAATAAGATTTTGGGAGGATACTAAACCTACCCTAACTCTCTTTTAGATCCAATTTAAAGTAGCTAAGTCTCTAACTCAATATCGTCCAACGTTTTCGGCATTCAAAACACGAATTATTTGTCAATTTAAATCAACACTGATGTTGTCATTTTACCGGGAAAAGATGGGCTTTTGATATCCAATTTTTAAAACATAATAAACATTTTATACACGAATCGTGTACCATAATGCGTTTCATCCCCAGTTTTAGCAAGAGACTCGAGGGACAAAACATTGCACCAAATCAAACGGCATATGTAGACTGGAATAACAAGAAACTCGAAACTTTTGGCGTATTTCGCCGAACATAAACTGATTTGAAATTAATTAGAGTACAAACGAAAACGATTGAATGTCAATCAGTTTGTATACATTCATAATTACATTATTATATACATTGCGACCCATTTGTGTCAATTTCTAGGTCTCAAATATTAACGATTTAGCTCCTTTGACTTTAAAAGGGTTAGGGTTAGTATTCCTCCAAATTCCCATTTATATAAAGCGGCCATTATGGATTCTGGAACACCCGAACCTCCCCAACAGGCCCACACTTAGGTTATAATCACACCAGTGACAGAATGTATAAAGGGGTGGTTCGCTAGCCTGGAAGTGCCGGGTGCGACACCGGTGTTCCTCGAGGTTTTCCAGCGAGGTTTCACTCTTGGTAGAAATGTAGTCGTTCGGATTGGGCAAAAATAGAATTAAGAGTAGGCCGTAGCGCCACTGAGCAAAATTTCCTTTACACTGTCTAGTGTATGCTTCGTCTTCGGTTGCCCGATCGGAGCAGAAGAGTAGGACGTTAAACCCCATTTTATTTCATTTAATTATTTATCACAAATGGTTGCTTGATATTATCTTAAATGTCTTCTATTCCGTTGATGTTAATCTGGCAACGTTTCCTGTAAAGTCAGGCTATTAACAATTCTAGCTCTTTCATCTACAGGAAGCCTTTTTTTAGAAGCAAATCATTTTTAAAGGAAAACAGAAAATAATCTTTTACGAACCATCTTTGTCTTTAATGGCAGGGAAAATCTTGCAGAATAACCGATAAGAAAAATTGCAAATGAGGTGAACTCGAACCTGAAGTTTAATGTCAGATTCCAGGTTGCAGTATTCTGCTTATTGCTGAATCCTTTATAGAAGATTTATTTAAATGCAAATGGATATTTTAAAAGAAGATTTGACCGCAATCAAAATCAAACCCAGTAGGGCATTTATCTTCATAAACAATATCGGATGGATAAGACTGCAGTGGTTCTCAGAGTTTAACCAATAACTAGGGTTCCTTTTGTATTTCTTCAGTTGGGCTAAAAGTGTTATTTTGGCATGGCGCTGGCTTAGGTCTATTTGATAAGACCAAATTTGGTCAAAGGTCAACAGATGTAAACCGGGCTAGCTTTAATCCCAACCCTTACCCTGGACCTAGACCATTCACTTACCATAGCCTACAACCTTTACATCTCCTGCGACCTTGACGAAAATTGAGTTGGCCCATGGCGCTGTGTCATTTGTGACTATTTTTCACGGGAATCAGACAGTACGACACGTGGATTGTCATGCGATCTATTTTTACAAGAATCTCAGATTGTTAGAACCACGCTCCTTTGGGACATGGCTCGTTCCAGAAACGGGGTGGGGGGGCTTTTGTTTCGTCATACTTTCTGTACCCGATTTACGCTTTGTAGGGTCCATTTATTTGATCTGATAGCGGGCGCGGATCCAGGGAGGGGGGGGGCGCACCCGGCGCACGCCCCCTCTGTTGTTTTGGCGGTGGCGAAGAATTTTTAGCTTCATATATTCTCGCGGGAAAGGAAAACAAAAATAGTTTAGGTTGGCAATCGTAATTTACAGTACTAGTATGAAATTAGTCCTTGCGGGCATTTTTGTCCACTCAAATATCACGGGCCGAGCTTCGCAATCCCAAGTTGGTGCACAACGCTCCCCCTTTCTGAAAATCCTGGATCCGCCCCTGGATAGATATGTTTGTTATTTGAGGTGTCACGCGTATATTGTGTCCTGTCGGTATGTTGGGTTAATGTGTGTTTGTGGTGTGGTCTCCACGCACTTACTAATACAGTACAATCTTACACTTAGCACACCAACTCACTGCCTACTTGACAAGTATTATATAAGCAGGACGGAAGGCCTGACAACGATAGTGTCTAGTCGTTGGATGGGACGGAAAACCGTGTAGGCCGTAGCGTCGCTTTCTAGGCAAAATGTCCATCATAGCACTGCAAAGTCCGTGCAGAAAAATAGGAAGTTAAGCTACATTTCATTTCATTGCATACGCATTGTTATACAGTCGATAAAACGCCATATATTAGCCTGGGGTCGTGAGTTCGATCCCTGCACTAGCTGAGAAATTTCGTCGGAATTTGCCGACGTAGTTTCTCCTTGTAAATGGTGCATGACGGAGGGTCCGGCAAGAACAGATGTCTAGTCGTTCGGATGGTACGAAAAACCAAGGGCACGTGTGTAAATTCGTGCGCACGTTAAAGATCCCTTGGCAGTTGGAATGCGATATAAGAGTAGTCCATAGTGCCGATGCCCGAGCAAAATTTCGCGTATGTTCGCGTGTGGCATATGCTCGTCTTCATTAGCCCAGTTGGAGCAGAACCGTAGGACGTTAAACCCCATTTCATTTATACACTACCTATCCCTCTGTGTACTTTGCCCATTCTGTTGTACCGCTTCATTGACGGATGGAACGAAAAACCGAGGTCCAGTGTATACATTGGCGTGCACGTAAAATCCCTTGGCAGTTGGAATTCGATTTAAGAGTGGGTCGCCGTGCCACTGCCCGGGCTAAAATTTCCCCCAAAAGAGCACTGTATGGCATATGTCCGTCTTCAGTAGCGCAGTCAGAGCAAAACAGTAGGACGTTGCACTCCATTTCATTTCAATTCGTACTTACTGTTATACTGTATCTATTCACCTGTGTACTTTGTCTATTCTGTTGTATCGCTTCATTGACATGATCTACTTACTAAGGATGTGATGAAACACAGCATAGTATACACTAGATTAATATAATAGTATTCTCTGTGACATGAATTCTTTAGGGACCATGGAAACTTATAGTAATATGACCACAATAATACCACTCTAATAACTACAACCGAGTTGTAACTAGCTTAATTATATTCCACGTCATAGTAATTACAATGCCGGCATACAACAAACAGGTGTTATTTATGCGAGGTTATAAACTGAAGAGTGGCATAAGGGTGTTCTAGAAAGAACGAGAATGTCCGTAATGGAGACATGGGTTGTGTTACTAGTCACAAATTCTTGTCAGTACCCACGCTCTCGGCCCAATGGGAGTCTTTTGGAAACTGGAGCTTGCACACGAGTAGAACCTGTTTGAAACACCCGAAGCCCCCACCGGTGTGAAGCCGCTTGGAACACCCGGTACCGCTTTTGCACTATTGCAAAGTTGCTTGATAAACTTGAAGCCTCGAACCTACCAAGATACTGCTGGTCTAACTTAAAATACTCTTAATGGTTCTTATAAGAAGATAAAACAGAACGTAAACTACAAGTGTGTAATACCATGGGTCTTTTTGTCTACGTGAAGAGCGGACATGTACCAAAACCGGTCGCCACGCCCTACGTACGACCCATGATCTTTTCTTACTACATATTTTCGTAGCCTTGTGATCGTCTAGGATCTCCTTGCATCTCCTTCACGTTGTGTTTACTTCTTACTCGTTTCTTAAGACGTTTGTCTTCTTCAGTTATAACAATGCAACAGTTCGTTTTTACCTTTTTATGTAGGGCATAGGTATACATACAAGCATAGTACATATTACAATTATAGTCAATACTAACTAAACTCTTCTCAACCTAGACACCTCGCGGTGCCTAGGACTCTTAGATGGTAACTCTCTGGAATCTAATCGAAGTCTGCTGAATTCTCAGGAGTATCCTAATTTTGTAGGTTAATTGAGAGATTGGTTAATTGAGCCCAATGACGTCAAAACAAACCCTTATATGGTTATGGAAATTTACTCTAGAAATTGCGCATGAGATATCTGTTATCATGTTGTTGACATATAGAAACAGTTATGTTTTGTTTCTATAACCCTTTTTTTACATAACAATATGTCAATCAAATGTTAGTTGATTTCAGTACACACCTGCATATATGTGAATATGTTAGAAACATAAAACTATATCTTATCTCCTCATTCCTTGTCTATAATCTTTAAAAACAATGTCACCACGACTATATTGCTACAAGTGTCATTGGTGACTAAACGTACGCCACGTTCAGAGCGAATGGTTGAGAGAGAGAGAAATGGGGTTTAACGTCCACTCGACACAAACTAGGTCATTCCGGGACTAACATATGGTTTAATTTTATGTCAATAATTCGCTTGCGCGTAGGGGTCTTTAGCAGTTGGGGCAACCGGAGAAAAACCACGAGGTTGGACAGGCAACCCTATTCCTTGCCACGTACAAACGGGTATTCGAAACCACGCCAGTTGACCCAATGGCAGGCCGTATGATACAACGCGCGCACTACAATTCGGCCATCCAGCCCCAACCCCGCACGAATTATTGAAATAAAATTAAATCATGAATCAATCCCAAAAGGACCGAGTTTGTGTCGAGTAGATGTTACCATCCTCCCCTCTCTCTCTCTCTCTCTCTCTCTCTCTTTCTATTATTCTAGTACTACTTTTGTTCAACTGTCTTTTATAATGTATGGAATCCCCTTTCCCTCGATTTGGTCGTTTATGTTATTCTCTGCGTTAGAATTTGAGTAAATCAGAACAAAATGAAATTACGATAGTGGATGCGGTTTGTAATTCAATAGAGTTAGAATTCCATTGAAGTTAATGGACCCCATGGAGTTTGACAATCGGTTGCTGGGTTGAATAGGATATTATAGAACCGGTGAAAACAATTAATACCCCGATGATTTAATAAATTAATAAACAGGTTACTATATGAATGGCTTTAGACTGCATTACTCGGTTCTATTATTGTATGATTGTAGAGAGCGAGAGTGTGTGTGTGTGTGTGTGAGAGAGAGAGAGAGAGAGAGAGAGAGAGAGGGGGGAGAGGGGGAGAGAGAGAGAGAGAGGACGTCCACTGGATACAAACTAGGTAATTTACTAATATATCGTTCATTTATTTCAATAATTCGCATGAACGTACGGATCTTTAGCAGTGAAAGGACTCCACGAAGTTGGACAGGCGACCCTACTCCTTGTCACGTACAACTGGGGAAATTTCAATACGATTAATTCAAGAGAGACAGACAGACTGACAGTAAGTAGGTGTGCACGTAAATGATCCCTTGGCAGTTGGAATTCGATATTAGAGTAGGCCGTAGGCAAAATTCCCCTGATAGCACACTCTATGGCGTATGCTCGTCTTCATTAGCCCAGGTTAGATGCAGAAGAGTAGGACGTTAAACCCCATTTCATTTCATTTCATTTACTGTCTCCCGCACTTTTTAACTTAAACCAATCTGTAGCCTATATCCGTCTGTACACATGTCTGCAATATCACTATTGTGGAAGAGGACGTTAACGACCAAGATAATACTACTCCATCGATAAATGTCGTGAATTTGTTGAGAATCAAACTGTTATGGGGAACTCCAATTTGTCGTAAACACGACACGTATCAAACGCAGACCAGAAAGCACTGTTAATTATCCGTATCTGCAAGATAGCGGGTGTCGTTATAGGTAAATGATGGAGTCCATATATCACCATAAAGACACATTAACCAAATTGTTCAAACAATTAGACATATTAGATCGTCTGCTCAATCCTAATATGGTCGTCCAAGTATAATACCCAGTTGGTTAAAGGTCATTGGCTGTTTTCCAGTCGTCTGATAGTGTATTAGCTTTGGATATTGTGTTGATTGGCTTAGTGGGAGATATCAGAAAGTACCCGAGTTATCAAACATACATTATCAAATATGTATATACTGCATGTCTGGGCGTCTAGTCCATTCTAAATATGATTATTTAGAAACAATGACTGGCTACCTTACTTAGTATAATTGAATACAGTACAGCGAACTTTGGTGATTATGCGACGGAGTGTAACCATTGTAGGGGGCATCCTATACCAGAATTAGATGATTAAATTAAGTACTTTGAAATGTGATATTAATCACGGTTATGTATCAGCGGCCCTAAATAATTTCTGTATTCACCTCCTTAAAATGTTTTCCTTTCTCACACCTCTCAATACTAGACCCTATGCACGTGTTGGCGGGGAAATACTGTCATTGACTTGTAAATGGAACCAACACATTAATGACGTTATAGAAAAACCCAGCAAATCTGTCAATTGTTTAAGATTCCTTAAATACAGACTTAACCGGAAATCGTTACAAACTCTATACCCCTTTTATCCTACCCCATTTTGATTATTGCGACGTCATCTGGGACAACTGCACAGACCAACTAGCTAACAAATTAGAGCACCTACAACTGGATGCACTTAGGTCCATATTTGGTGCTGTAAAGGGTACCAGACTGTTATATAAAGAAACCGGTTTTATTACGCTAAAAGAGAGACGCAGAAGACATAAACTCAAATTCATTCATAAAATTATAAACGGCCTTTCTCCATCCTATCTCCATGATTTAATCTTGACAAAAAACGCACACTATAATCTCCGAAAAACACGCCTACCCGAATATAAATGCAAAACAAATATCTTCTATAATTCTTTCATACCATCGTCAATAAGAGAATGGAACAACTTAAGTTCGGAGACAAAAAATTCAACATCTCTAAATATTTTCAATTCGAAACTCATGGCTCAAGATCCGATACCACCTAAAACATTCTCTTTTGGAACCCGTGTAAACCAAATTATACATTCTAAACTGAACATTTTTTATTGAATTGCTCCTTATATTCAGATGCCCGAAATAATACAATAAATAATTTACCTACTATTCACCGAAATACTACAACCCTATTGTATGGAATTGACAACATAGAAAACTCTTTCATTTTTTTTTTTCAAAATCACAAGACGGTTCCAGGGACAACTATAACCATTCATTGTAAATATATATTCACTTGTACATTATTTGCCTATTACTAAACTGTAAATCCATTCCAGAGACGACTATAACACACCCACTGTAAAATATTTGCACTTGTACAGTGTATGTTTCTTTATGTATCTATATCTCGCCACCAATTATTTTTCGTACGTTAGTTACGTACGGCGTCGTTCGTGTACTAGACCCAATACACAGTTCTTGGGGGAGTACATACCTCTTCATCCCTCTATGCATTGTATACGTCAGTGAAGTTTCTAAACAGGAAGTCGTAACGGTGTTAAAGGGGCGATAACACTCTTGCTGGCTTGGTAGCTCCAGAAAATAAATAATACCCTTATTCTAAGTACTCGATGTTTAAGTGTCCTACATGTTGTGTGAATTATCCATTACAACCTATTTTACTTGTCCAGAGGGTTCAAAAATATTTTAAGATCCAAGTCACATTTGAAAAGGTTTACGTTAGACTTTTCAAATCAATTGGTGGAATTTTTCCAATTTTTTAAAAATAGGTGTGTTAAGATGAAATTTATATTATCATTTAATTGGAATATTCTAAAATAATACGATTTGTTGACCAGAATGAAGATTGGGACATATTATTCAGTTACAACAAGAGTGTTATTAGGGATTTAACTCATACGGCCTATTACCAGGCGTAGTGTCACCTGTTTCATCTTACGGGGTTTCGGAGGGTTCTCCGGTTTCTCTTCGCTGCTAACCACCCTTGCACATGATAATCTCGAAAGTTTATCGGAGTACTTAGCCCCTCCCCCACTCGAACTTCGAAATTATTCCTGGTCGTTAGTGTGTGGTGCGAGTACGTTTACGTCTAATTCCCATCTGGCATCTTCGGATATTGACCCTAATTTGTTTGATCGAATTTGGGTGACTTTAATTATTTTGAAATGATTTTCAAGTGATTCATCGCCTACGGTGGAATTAGAATTTAAATATTTATTTTAGAAAGTGCCATAAGATTGGGTTTTGTCTGATTTTTTACAGTCCAGACTCTACATTAGCGAAATCCAGTAAAATCGACCATTTAATCAATTTCCCCGCGTTTTCAGCTGCCATTTTAGATTTTCAAAGAATCATTTATTTCTTTTAATCACATTAAGTGGTCGTAAAGCTATGAAACGTTCCGCAACACTGTTCATGTTTTAAAGAACTTCATTTTCCACGATCATGTACAGGATTAGCAGTCTTTTCTGGAAAGAATGGTTATAACCAATTGTTGCTTTGCTCAATTACCCAAACCAAAAAATAAGACGGTGGGGGGGGGGGGTGTAGTTGCGGTCCCATTTTCACATTGGCCTACACGTAAAAGATCCCCTGGCAGTTGGAATTCGATATAAGAGTAGGCCGTAGCGCCATTGCCCGGGCAAAATTTCCCTCATAACACACTCTATGGCGTATACCCGTCTTCCATTAGCCCAGGTTAGATGCAGAAGAGTAGGACAAATTTTGAATCTCGGAGTTAGCCCAGAATAACAATTTTGAATCTCAGAGTTAGCCCAGAGTATCAATTTTGAATTTCAGAGTTAGCTCAGAAGAACAATTTTGAATCTCAGAGTTAGCTCAGAAGAACAATGATATTATTGTTGAAGGGATAATGGATGTGTCATCATGCTCCACCATGTCGATATAGTGGATGGCAGTCGGTTAGGACATTGGATTAGAATGACCGGACTCGAATCGCGGAATCATGTAAGATGTATTCGAGCTTAAGAGATAAAATGACATGGGGTTTAAAGTCCCGGCGTTATGTTCCGACTGGGCTAATGAAGACGAACATACACCATGCCGTGTGCTATGAGTGGAGGTTTTGTGACGCAACTCTAATATCAAATTCCAACTGCCTAGGGATATTTTTACGTACACGGGACTTCGGTTTTTCGCCCGTGCCGGTTCGACTGTTTTGCACCACTGACAACGGGAAACCACACCGGAAAATCCTAATGATCTTTCTCCACCAACACCGGGCTCGAACCCGCGACCTCCCGGCTAGCGAACCAGCGTTTTACCCACTGACCCACCGTGGCTCCAAGAGATGTAAGAATGGATCATGGATGGAAAAAAAAACGTGATTGGGGACGAACAAATAATATTGACTTTATTTAAGAAGAGTTGCCGGCTAGGCTATAGGTGCAAGTTCCGAGGAATGATAAAACGATGAACCACCTCTGCTGGATTTGGCACCTGTGTGAAATATTCATTGATGCAACGATTTGTGTTCTGTAAATCAGAGCCATTATCATAAACACACTTTCCTTGCTACAATGGTTGCTTCCAGTAAATATTAACACAAGGTAACCCCGGAAGACGTTTTGGACGAACTGGGTGGAAAAAATGGTGTACTTTACGAAATATAGCACAATCATTTGGGACAACCGAATGTGAGGATACGATGATACACCAGACGTATCTGTTCTATTACTTGGGGGCGCCATGTTGATAAATTTGGTCTAGTGACAACGTAATGCACCATGTGTTTAGACACCAATGTTTGGATCGGTTGAGCGAGTGGAATGCAATCGTGACGCACTACGCACTTTTCGTCAAAAACTGAGCGAACTGCCATGAATCCACGCGTGGAAGGAAACCGTAATGCACCAAGCAAGGTACACGAACAGTAAAAAAAAAAAGCCAAGCACCTCGTCTTGTTAACCCCATTTACACTATTATCATTTGTAACATAAAAAATGTTTGTTGGAGCTTGAAATAGAAAAAGGTCTAGACGAATAAATAGTTAATGAAGCCCACATCAAATTGTAAGTGACAGAAGAAAATAGAGTCCGTAAACTGGATAACACCCGGGGAATTGGTTTATAACCCGATTAACCGTTTCATATAGTTTTTACAGAAAACATGACGCTTTAATGTCGACTGCTTTTGATTTTATTATAGTAGTGTGACGTGTTACTCAATACCGGCACCTGGCGACAGAAAGAATAACATGTTACGTTATCAAAGCAAGGGAGATAATTTATTTGACCACTAAACTAATTTCTATCTGAAAGTGGAGAATTTGTAATGGCAAGACAAAGGATATGAAATAAAATGTGGTTTAACGTCCTATTGTTCTGTTCTCCTAAACTTGGCTATGAAGACGGGCATATGCCATACAGTGTGCTAATGAAGGAAATTTTGCCCGGGCAGCGGCGCTACGGCCTACTCTGATATCGAATGCCAACTGCCAAAGGATCTTTAACGTGCATGGAACCTAGGTTTATCGTTCCATCTGAACGACTAGACAGCTGTCCCCGTCAAGCCCTCCGTCCTGCATCACTGACAAGGAGAAACCACGCCGGAAAAAGTGGATGAATTTTCTCGGCCAATGCAGGGATCGAACACCTGACCTCCAGGCTAGCGAGCCAGCGCCCTACTCACTTAGCCACGTGATCCCCAGCAAGACAAAGGATAATTATAGAATCAAATTACATTGTACGATAGATAAGTTAATTATTATACCGAAGTTCCAGGTAGCCACGATGTATTTAGCAATGCATGAATATAGCGTAACCTAAATCATCTGTCCAAACATCAATTCATTAGCCCAGTTAGTGGAGAACTGTAGGACGTTAAAACCCATTTCATTCCATCTGTCCAAGCAGCACAACCTGTACCAGGGCCACCGTTGTTCAGTGAGTAGGGTACTGGTTTATTAACTGGGTGGTTTCATCCCGGTGTTGGCCGGAAGAGCTCATCGAGACTTTTCAGTCCGGTTTCCGGACATACGCCCCATCGTTCAGGTAGGTCGAAATACCGATGGCTTTTGTATACCGATATTCCTAATGTTACTGTAGAAAACATAATAAACGAGATCCCTATAATCGACGAGCATATATTTTTTCTATCTTTTTTTAGCAGCTCATAGACACCGATAACAACAGTTTATATACATTAGAGACAGTTTAATTATTTTTTACACGCAATTCGCTCTGAGTAAGTCTACTGACTGTTCCCTTGGTTCTGACTGATAATGATGAAAGTAATACGTTATAACATTTAAAACACAATTTTATTTATTTTATTTTATTAAAAACACAGTCAAAACAAAAAGTTAAAACCCTATTTCATTTATTTTTATTTTTTAAAAAGTTTAGCCAAAACAACACAACAAGCACGTTTGTGGATATGATTCACAAAGTTTATTAAAGGAGCTAAATCGCTAATATTTGAGACCTCGAAATTGCCACAAATGGGTCGCAACTCATATAATAATGTAATATGAATTATACAAACTGATTTACATTCAATCGTTTTCGTTTGTATTCGAATTTCAAATCAGTTATGTTCGGCGAAACACGCCAGAAGTTTAAATCGAATGTTTATATCGAGTGTCTGGTTATTCCAGTCTACATAGCATTTATTGTACATGCTCTCCAGTTGAGAATATAGCTAGTCTCGTTCTTCAGGTCCCTTGTTGAAAATGGGCCCGAAACTTTATTATGGCACACGATTCGTGTACCAATGGTAAAATGTTTATTTTGTCTTAAATATTGGATATGAAAAAGCCAACCCTTTCCCGGTAAAATAACAACACTAGTGTTGATTACAATTGACAAATAATTCGTGTTTTGAATTCCGAAGACTTTGGATGATATCGAGTTATAGACTTAGCTACTTTAACTTCACAATTTCAATGATGGTAATCTCATGCCAAGGATGTTCAATGGATTTGTGTATTCCGATACCTCTTGTTTGTTATAAACATATCTTAGTCAATCGGATTAAAAATACAAATCTATATTTCGTTTCGTTTTTTATACAATTGATGTCCCACACTACACGAAGATCTGACTAGCTGTAGTGGGAGGCTTTTGACCCAATGACGTCAGACATTGCATAATCGTTGTTGACGTTTCTAGAGATTTACCCACAGTTCCGTGAAGATTATGCTAAAAACTTCCCGTAACAGACCGTTTCTATGGCTAATTTCTCACATCATCTACAACGCGTGTTTTATAAGAACTCTTCCAGTAGCCGCGTGAACATTTCCTTGAGATCTGGGCTAAAGTTCACAAAGCATTCTTAGACTTAAGTTAAGAATTTACTCAAAAATGTTTGCCTTATTATAACTAGAATATAGCCCTTTATAAAACTTTTGTTGTTGTAATGTATCAAATACATCAATAAGAAAATACGTGCAAAGTTTTGTATTTCTGGATCAAAGATATTTCTTATAAACAGTGATTGAAAGTTGGGTAAATTCTCAACTGAAGTCTGAGAATGTTTTGTGAACTTGGGGCATGAACTATATATAGTACGCATATTATCTGTATAATTGTTTTCTTTTATTTCAGGAATTTATTTCCAGATAATTTGATCCTATCCTGTATAGATGCAGTAAGTATTTAATAAACTGTTTGAAAAAAACCCACTAATTTACGTCGATTGAACTTCACCCAACCCTTCCATGCCCACCAAACCCCGCGATGCCCTTGTATTAGGCGGAAGATTGATACCATACTTCAGTGGCCTAGATCGGAGCCCCATCCCTCTCTCTGGACTTTATAAGTAGGTTTTTAGAATTGTAAGTCATTATCCTGGTGTTTGAAGAACAGCAAGACGTTAAATCATTTCATCTCACTTCTCGAGCAAAATCTGTCTTCATCAGCCCAGTCGCACCAGAACGAAAGGACGCTAAATCCCATTTCATTTCATTTCATTTACTCCTTTCATAAATAAAAATCTCCAATAAAAGCTATTGCTGCGCTTCTGTATTATGCAGCACAACAAAAAAATAATAATTAACAGTTTTTAATTAATTATTAAATTAGATATTTTAAATTTGTCATATGATAAAGCCAAAGTTTTATGGTTCCTGCTCCATTTCCGTGATGCCCTAAGCACGTGTTTATTTGGCTAGATGATTAATCTAGCACTGCGTCTATGTGAAATATAACTGCAATATATTTGCTATTAGGCGGAAGATTGATACCATACTTCAGTGGCCTAGATCGGAGCCCCATCCCTCTCTCTGGACTTTATAAGTAGGTTTTTAGAATTGTAAGTCATTATCCTGGTGTTTGAAGAACAGCAAGACGTTAAATCATTTCATCTCACTTCTCGAGCAAAATCTGTCTTCATCAGCCCAGTCGCACCAGAACGAAAGGACGCTAAATCCCATTTCATTTCATTTCATTTACTCCTTTCATAAATAAAAATCTCCAATAAAAGCTATTGCTGCGCTTCTGTATTATGCAGCACAACAAAAAAATAATAATTAACAGTTTTTAATTAATTATTAAATTAGATATTTTAAATTTGTCATATGATAAAGCCAAAGTTTTATGGTTCCTGCTCCATTTCCGTGATGCCCTAAGCACGTGTTTATTTGGCTAGATGATTAATCTAGCACTGCGTCTATGTGAAATATAACTGCAATATATTTGCTATAGTTTACTGTGTACCGAACGGTTGGTAGCTGAAATTCGATGTAAGAGTAGCCCCGGGCTAGCACGCTCTAAGGCGCATGCCCGTTTTCATTAGCCCAGTATAGGAGCAGCACAGTAGGACATTAAACCCCATTTCATTTCATTTCAGTATCGAACGGAAGAAAAAAAGGTTTTTAACGAGAAAAAGATGACAAATGAAACGTTAAATGTTACATCAACGTCAACCATATCACCGACTACCTTGGTTTACAACTTACTGAATAACGACACCAATCTTACAGACGCTGACACGCAAGGTAAGGTAGAAAAGAATGATGCACGACATTTCACAGCACATGCTTAACCAGAAACTAGTACTGCTCTATCTTTAGCGCCCCAAAGCAATAAAATCATGTCCATCATTTTACACGACCGATACCCACGGTAAGGCACAAGATATTAACTGGCAAACGTGGCTGCGAAAACTTGTCTGCCATCGTCTCTTAACACAAATTCGCGCATTAAAAAGAAAACACACGTTCTTCATCAACCATTTTACTTCACTTCAACGGGTGACTTTATTCACTGATTGGAAAGATACAAGTCAAATTCGTTTAGGAATGTGTTCCAACCTGATGTGTCTGTAATGATATTAATGGTTACAATTGCAAATGTTTGATGGGAAACTGTATACCGGATGGTCTTAACGCATTGGGGGGGGGGGGGGGGCCAATAGTCAGCACGCGCGCGCTGTATCATACGGTCTGTCTTTGAGTCAACTTGCGGGGCTTTGATTCCCCAGTTTTACGTGACAAGGATTGGGGTCGCCTGTCCAACCTCGTGGGTTTTCTCCTGGTCCCCCGGTTTCCTCCCACTGCTAAAGACCCCTACGCGCAAGCGAATTATTGAAATTAAACTTAACCATGTGTTAGTCCCCCAAAATGACCTAGTTTCTCTTGAGTGACGTTAAACCCCATCTCTCTCTCTGTGTGTCTCTCACTCTCAACGCAACAGTATGCTGGGCAGGGCAGTTGCCCTGGCCCCCATGCTGATATTTGCTCGTTGCAATTCTGTACTAATCTGCAGATATCTGTTATTGTTGATAATAATAACACAACTTTATAGATTTACTTCTTAGTTTATTACATACAACATTTCAATACTCTTACATGTATCTTTATAAAGCAATGACCAATAATGAATAACAACCTTACATTTATAGTACATCCATGAGTAAAACAATTTGTATTCATTATTGGATCATTACTTGATAAAGTTAACTGTAAGAGTATTTGAACGCTGCATGTTGTTATAAACTAAGAAATAGCAAATCTACAAATTAATGTTATTATGCATATTATACCTCTAAATGTCATTCAAGGAAATCTGTTCTTGTATATGTTGGCTAGGTTTCCAGTGCAATGCCCTGGGTCCCATGATGCTCTTAAGACGGTCCTGGTCGTTCTATTAATTGTGTACTGAAAGACTTGACGCTATCCGGTCAAACTTAGTTTAGAAAAAGATCTGACAGCAAGTATATGTTTTATTAAATGACCAACCTTCAACAATTATGACCGACATTTCTTATGTTGCGTAAAGTAAATGTCATGTATTATCTAATGGTCTGACAATCGTTCGAAAGCCCATTTTCCAAGCATTTCAGACCAAAGCAGAAGAAGGCAAATTTTAGATTTCCTGATACAATTGAATGTGTCCTTTCCTCTCCTGCCTTCTTTCTTTTCTCCCCAGCCCCCTCTCCTTTATTTCTCTTTTCCTTATTTTTTCGTTTTATTCTTTCAATTTTTTCTTTTGTCTTTATAGTCTTAGGCCCATTTCTTTTTAAATGAGCTTAAGCCCACCTGTGTCCAGTCCGGCACTGATCGTTTGCACTAGTTTATCGTCCGCTTTCGCCGCAGGTGATATCGCAGACCGTAAATACATCATGGTTTTATTCTAGCATTATGTTGTCATGTTCATAAAGTCTTCAATTGTTTTTCAGACTTTAACTGGGTACCCACAAAGTCATCTACCGGTCAGACGAACGTGTTGGGTATTGTCATGTTTTCTATATTGTTCGGTGTTATGTTGGGTCGTATGGACAGTAGGGGTAAACCAGTTCTCGATTTCTGTGCAGTAATCGTGGAAGTCACAATGAAACTGTTTACAGTGTTTATATGGTAAGTTTTGTGGATACATTTGTTATAATTGTCTTTTATTTTCCAGATCGGGGTGTAAACGTCAGGCCTCAGTTTCACAAAATATTCTCAGACTTAAGTTAAGAATTTACTTATTTTAACTAAAATATAGCCATTTTAAAACTTTTGTTGTTTTAATGTATCAAATACATCAATATGAAACTATGTGTTTCTGGATTCAAAGATATTTCTAAAAAAAAACAGTGATTGAAAGTTGGGTAAAATCTTAACCTAAGTCTGAAAACGGAGCCATATAATTATGTGATTTCGCAGTGAATATGGCCTTGGGTTATTAACCAGGAGGTTGCAGGATCGACCTCGATGTTCCCCGGGACAGTTGGTCGTGTTTGACCATCCCGATGTTTCGTGGACCACTCTGGCAAGGTAAAGGGATCGATTGGGATGGTTTTGTAAAAAGGCCTGGCCTAATTTCTTACCCTAATAAAGATATTATTACTATTATAATTATTAACCAATAACCGTTGAATATTGATGATTATATGTTTTTAAATAGGTGGATAGGCACTTTGATGGATTCAATTTATCTCAGATATACTTTCGCTTCCGCCTGGAAGACTTTGGTTAGCCAATTATGAATGAGGGACCCCTCCGATCAATGAGAGGGGTAACATAGGTGCGAGTAATTAGCTTACAATATCAACTTTATTTCCTTCTGCAAACAAAATGCTAGAACATTTTTTTAAATGTTAGAAAATTGGATAAAGGTGTTTGAAGTATATTTGGATAATAAATATTTCTTATATAAAATAAGTAAATGCATCCTTCTGCGGAATAATGTCCGTTATTACTACTTATTATGTAAACAAAGGACGCCCTATCGAGCCAATGGTGGACGCCGTGTGATGTGACGTCACGTGAAGAAGGGATTTGAACTTATAACTCTAAAGGTCAACCATCTTACACAGAGTTAGAAGAAGGCATTCGGATTACCTCTGATGAAACAGATCGGGGTTACTGTAGTAACATTGAAGAGTGGTGGCGTGATCATGCTTTCAATAGAATCGATCTCATACAATATTTACCTGACTGACCAGAACACTGAACTTATATAAGAGACACATGGACGACATATTCGCACACGAGATAAACATGACTGACAAATTGACATATTCACTTCGGTGTGCCGTGATCACCTTTCATTTATCATTTTCCTGGAAAGGTTTGAAGTTTAATTAGGTGTTAGTAGTTACCTATACTGGTAATTAGTGGTAAGATTTACCTGTAGTTTTCTTGACATTGATTTATAGGACAGGTAATTGGTTTTGTTGTTTTAACGTTCGGTGGCGGGAATCTGTGTCACGCGCGGATAACTCGTTCTCATGACGTTTATTGGATGTAAAGCAAATGTTGCCTTAGATGAAAGGATGCAACTTTGAATCTGTGCCACGGGCAGATAACTCACCCTGATGACCTTTTCTCTGGTAAAACACCTGTTGTCTTACATTAAAGGAAGTAACTTAAAGATGGATGTCACTGATTAACGATTGTGGTTTGACTTTATTTATGGTTTTGTTCGATTTGATCAATAAATTACAACGGAACAACTTTTTGCAAAAAGAAAAAAATATCACAGACGACATGACGAGATATCAGAATTTAATATACCCTGTTTAGATACAATAAATGACTGCAAATGTAAAAATATAGCAAGTTAAGATTTTTAGGCAATTCTAAGATAAACAAACCAATTTCTGTTCTAAAATGTTTTGGTACACGTGTTTGGCGTTCCTATTAAAGTTAGTTACAATCTGATTAAAACACAGATCCTATTTCGTTTCGTTTTTATAGTTCACAATTTCGTTTTGCTTATCTTCACTACACTAGAATCTGGAGAAGTTGTTATCATTGGTGTGTTCTTGGTGATGTGAGGGATTATTCAATGAAACTGTCTGTTACGGCGGGCGTTTGGCATGAGATGCACGGAACGGTGGTTAATCCACTAGAAACATCAATGCTGACGTCATAGGACCAAACGCTACTCGTATTAATGTAGTTATTGCTTTAGCCGAACATTAACACTTGTCACCGGAAGATAGATTATATGACGTGCCTTGATGAATTATATATTTTGATTTGCAATGTGGCGCATCTGCCGCTCTCTTTCCCCTCATTTATCTTAGACATTTAATTCGCCACTGCACACTGACGCAGAAATGACAGCATGAATCAAAAGTAAATAAATGTGGGCTTCACAGTCAGGATAATATCGGGGTGCTAACTTGTCAAATTATTTATCACAGTGGCTAGAAAATGATCTTACTGAGAATGAAAGTATTCTTGATGACGAAATGTTGGGGGTGTTTTTTTTTTTGTAGCTCGAAACAGGGTCTTGGGACATCCATAGAATGGAGACGTAGTTTTTTATTAATGTTGTCTTTATCTTTATAGGTATTCGCCAATTGGTATCGCCTTCCTGATAGCTGCTAAAATAGTTGAGATGGAAGATTTTAGTGTACTGGTTGGAAAAGTTGGCTTGTATTTTATTACTGTGCTGTGTGGATTATTTGTTCATGGTGCAGTCGTTTTACCGGGATTATATTTTCTCGGTGCGCGACAAAATCCATACAAATTTATATATGGTATATCACAAGCTATGGCCACTGCTTTTGGTACATCTTCTAGGTAAGTCTTTAGGTAATTGTTCACGGTGAATCTTTAGGAAAATCCTCTGGGTAAATCACCTAGGTATTTTTGGGGGTAAATTCTCTGGGTAAATCTTTGGATACACCTTCTATGTAATGCGCGGGTACACCTTCTGTGAAAATGCTGCGGTACATTGTTTATGGAAATGTTTCGGTACACATATAAAAATATCTGGGTATACCTTATATTATGGAATGCTTGGGTATACCTTATATTATGGAAATCCTTGGATACATCTTCCATGGCAGAGCTTGGAAACACCTTCTGTGGTAATGCTTCCGTAAACCTTCTAAGTCAACATTTGAGTGCATCCTCTGAATAAATCAGTGGATACATCATTCACGTAAATCCTTGGATACACCTTTTAGGTACACATTTGGTTGCATATTCTAGATAAGTCTTGTGTCCATCATCTAATAGAGTCTTTAGGTACTTCTTCTAGATTCGTATTGTACGCATATAATCTGTTATGTCGTAGGATGTTGCTTCATGTGTTTACAATACAGGTTGTTGGCATCCATGTTCGTTTTAATTTCAGCTCTGCAACCATGCCAGTAACTCTTCATTGCTTGGAACATAATAATCACGTGGACCCTCGCGTGAGTAGTTTTGTCATCCCTGTGGGGGCCACAATAAATATGGATGGTACAGCTTTGTACGAAGCGGTGGCTGCGCTCTTTATAGCCCAAGTTAACAACATGAATATGGACTTCGGACAGATAGTAACTATAAGGTAAGATGATTAAGTTCAATTTATGATTAATGGTAGGCTATTTTCAGTGCAAATTACCTTTTTCGGAGTCGGAGCAGAACAGTAGGACGTTAGCCCCATTTCATTTCAATATGGGGATGCTGGACGCCCAGAATTGACGGATTTGCAATCGAGTAACGCGGAATTCAGTTCTGCCACAGTTCTCAGTCCCGACTACGGAGATGGTGTGGGTAGAATCGTGACGTAATTAAACAACGAATATGATTCGGCTGCATGGTTGGTTGAGATATTTACTTATTCGGTCGACACATGCGTTGTAGCCCGGAATAACTCCTTTCACTCGATTACCACTATTTTCTGGATTTAAAGAATTCCGGAACGTATCCGCTTTATTTCTTCGGTTAATGGGTGTGTTAAAACTGAACCGCGATGAATCATGTCCAGTCTCTTGATCACTTGACGCTCAAGTAATTAGTAAATGGTATGCATATTCCTAGTAATATAAGGATTTGGTGAGAGACTGTGTCTTTGTTTAAACCAGTAACAGTCATTTCCAGACATGGCAGTTTCAGACGTTGTTACAGCATTGACATTGCCGACTGTATTGTAGACCACAAGAGTTGGACATTGTTCAAAGCCCAGATACGGATGAAATATAACAGCCAGACATTAGTCTGTTGCAGCTAACAATTTAGTGGTTTCCGGTTAGAATATTCTTTAGAATGTAAAAAATGAGTGCGCTTAATGTGTCGTTCGAAGAAATAGTTTTGGGGTTCAAGAAATGGGAGCCACCGTGACCCTATGCGTAAGGCAGTAGGGTATGGGAATGAAAGGGTATTTTCCTTGGAATGTGATGCAAAATAAAAGTCCCGTGTGTAAGATTACCCACATGAAACCGATTCCATGACAAAATGTGCCCCATTAACCGGGTTGGTGCAGATGATAAACACCATTATGATAGCAAGTTTGGGCGCATTCGCAATCCCGCTCGGAAAGTCGCATTCGGTTGCACAGGCTGTAATTTTTAGATTAAAAATGATTAGCACCCGATCCAGTATTATTAACAACTCGAAGGGAGAATAATAACGAAATAATTCGCCCTATCGGGGGGTAAACCGCTAGCCGTTCAGTATGACCTCCAAGAATATACATATCTTATTGTATGAAACTATTTTTGTAGGTTGGTTATTGATATTCTTTTTTTCTTTTTATGGTTGAATCCCCGGTTTACATGGCAAGGAGTAGGATCGCCTGTCCAACCTCGTGGGTTTTCTCCGGGCACTTCGGTTTCCTCCCACTGCTAAAGACCCTACGCGCAAGTGAATTATTGAAAAAAAATAAAACCATATGTTAGTCCCAAAATGACCTAGTTTGTGTCAAATGAACGTTACCTCTGGGTTAAGGGTATGGTATTTTAAACTGTCTCTATAATAAAAAGCCCCGTGTTGGCCTTTACGTCCCCATGATGGATATCATCATTCAATTTACCGAATGGTAAAAACTGGTTGACGTTTACCGCCTAATATATAGGCCGCTTTATTTCGATTATTGGAGAGAGAGAGAAATGGGGTTTAACGTCCACTCGACACAAACTAGCTCATTTCGGGACTAACATATGGTTTTAATTTTATTCCAATAATTCGCTTGCGCGTAGGGGTCTTTATCAGTGGGAGGAAACCTGAGTACCCGGAGAAAACCCACGATGTTGGACAGGCGACTTTACTACTTGTCACGTACAAGCGGAGAATCGAAACAACACTACCAGACTCAATGACAGATCTTGTGATCCAACCCTCTAAATAATATTGGATCGAGTGAGAATTTTATACCCCGTTCAATTCCTCAAACATTTTGTATCCCATCGCGATCGTGTTTCAGGTTTCCCTGTCAGACATGAATTGATCGGATACCAAGTATAGTTTTTCCCCTGACCTTATTAACTTGTAATTAATTTTATGTCAACCATCTTTTTGTTGATAATACGATCAATATTTTTAATCTTCTGCTAGTCATATTCAATATTTTCTCGGTGAAATATAATCACTAGAGCACGACAGAATTATAAAACCCGTCTGTAACTAAGACTGTGACACATAATCATCAAAATTAACTAAAACCAATTTTCAACAAGTAAAGTAAAAGTCGGTCACCAACCCCGTTTACATTACAGATTTGAAGCGTGTCAGGGATGGTACTAGTCCCGGTACGGTTAATTGTTTTTTAGTGTAAACGGGTCAAACATAAACGTGTCGTACTGAGTTCCAGGCAAGGCACGGTTAAATTGTCCTAGTGTAAACGCTATCTGGTTACTGCGCATGCACGATACGTTCCTTGAACCTTTTACCCTAGCAAAATTTGACAGTGCTGTCATCTGTTCCGTCAAACATGCTGCTGAAACTAAATCAACCATCATAATAAATTGTTTTCATCCGGGTATAGGGACTGAAATTAACTTTTCCGTTAAAGGGACAATAACACGCTTGCTGGCTTGGTAGCTCCAGAAAATAAATAATAGCCTTATTCTAAGTACTAGATGTTTTAGTGTCTTACCTGTTGTGTAAATTATCCATTACATCCTATTTTACTTTTCTAGAGGGTTCGAAAATATTTTAAAATCCAAGTCACATTTTAAAAGGTTTACGTTAGACTTTTCAAATCAATAAGTTGAATTTTTCCAATTTTTTAAATTAGGTGTGTTACAATGAAATTTATATCATCAATTAATTGAAATATTGTAAAATAATACAATTTGTTGACCAGAATAAAGATTGGGACATATTATTCAGTTACAAGAAGAGTGGTATTGGGGCTTTAAGATTTCAACATTTGGCGTGCTTAGCACGGTTCCGAGACCGGTTACTTTAGAGTAATGTAAACGGGTAAATTTCTTGAAATTCATTGCGACTTGGTACTGTGCCCAGAACGACACGCGTAAAGAGGCAATGTGTAAACGGGGCTATTTTGTAGGCACTCTGCACACAGAGAGCTATCTTCTACTCTATTTCTAAAATAGACCTCGGTCCTAAACGACTGTCATGTTCAATTTCAGTAATAAGTCTACTGTTTTGCAATGTGGTCCCATTCCGGTTTACATCTATTATACACAAAATCAATAATTAAAACGTTAAAAGTATATTAACGAAAGAAGAATAAATGCGTCTCAAATATACTTAGAGTTTTCTTAACTAAAATGTCGATCAACCAGCTTAGTGTCTGTTCCCAAGCGGAGTCAACTGTGGCCAGGCCGCGTAGGTTTAGTATGGTCAGGTGGCGGCCATGGAAGTAGAATATATATTTCTCAAAATATACTTAGTGTTTTCGTAACTAAAATCTTTGATTTAGGAATTACAACGTCAGTCAATTAGCTTTTAGAGTCTGTTCTCAAGCGGAGCTAACCATGGACAGACAGCGTAAGTTTAGTATGTTTGTAGTTAGCAAAAGCCACAACTGTTATCAATGGCTTAGTGTGTTTACAAAGTTTCAACAAGAAAATATAAACCGTTTAAAACACTGAATCAAATGTGTTTAAACTAAAATGATTCGGTTGATATATGTACAACGTTTCCTACATTCTACAAACATATACGAGGATATACTAAAGGGTTCCGGCCTCACCATGAACGGATTGTCCAAACACAACACATCTGCTTAAATGTGAGTGTATATCAGCACAAAAACTTTTGGAAACTAGTGGAAAAGAAATTTTGAACCGGGAATAAACTAAAAATAGAACAACTAGATCGTATAATAATAATACTCGAAAATGATAATAATTGATACGTATATAAATAATAGAGGAATAGAGCCACGGGTAACCCAGCAACGCCTCCAACAGCGGATGTTTAATTAATGCCACTCACGATTTAATGAAAGAATATATGTCACGTAATTTTTTAATTAAAAGATATGTGTCAGTATTTACAACAGGTGGAATCGCTATAGTCGCGCTCACCCAGACTAATAATATTAACCAATATAGTTTCTAACAAGACTGGATTAAAGCGACTAGAATGATGATGGTGATGAAACCTCGCGGACATACATCGCAATCTAGAGATGTACCGAGGCTAGTTGAAGTCACGCAACGCGAATCGACTCGAGTGGTTTGATGGAAGTTTGATGCCTCTGTTGGGATTCCAGTCACATTCCCGTCCATCTCACGGGGTTCTAGCCGTAGCACATTAAAACCCTCAAGTTGATATTAAGTGAGTGTTTGAGCATGTGAAAAGACAATATCAGCCATCAGTTTGGTTTAAAGAGCGAACGTGAGGTGAATTGTTATTGCTTCATAAAGCAAGCTCCAGTGGTGTCTACCCCGATAATCACCGGTATCGATACACAATTACACGTCAGGTTCAATCGATCTCATTCGTTTATTAACGCTAAAACATCAAACAATTGACAATTACTTGCCTGTTCAAACTTTTGCTTTTTAGATAATAATATAAAAGAACAATTGAATAATTGATGGAGGAAATTAAACAAACCAAAGAACAGTCGATTAATGAAGCTGACATGAAATGACAGTCACATGTATAACATTTTATAATGCTGATAAGACGATTCGTAGTGTTGAGGAACCGCGCTCGTCAGCAACAGTTGCATTTAAATTACTAAATCTACCTATCTTTCTTTAGGCCTGAAATGTTACATAAATTATTAATTAGACATTAATTAACTTAGGAAGACCATAATCAACTCCCGATGCCATCGGATGGCTCTGATATTTAGTAGATTTGAATAAGTTTTTCGGTTGATATGGTTACCGTAAAATGGAAAATGACATTTTCAGCATATTCGCTTTTCATTAACTATTTGTTAATTCTCAGCTCCTTATCTAATCTTACACCGCTTTGACTAGACGTTCTTCCTTGCCCTTGTCCAAGTAGACTTTGTATTGTAACCACTGGCCACCAAAGTTGCGCTGGCTTTACGCCTGAAAGGGAGAAGTTTTATTAAGAATCGGTCTTTAAAGGAGGACGTGAAACACTCAATCTGGTTTAATTTATGGATCAAGTAATTCTGTTATCTAGAGGTTAATAAACTCGGTTGCCGTAAATAAATAAGATTCTGTGATTGCTAACCACTCATTCGTTTTGTTTAACGTCCAAACGACGGGGATATGTGAATAATATCCCAAAGTATCTGTAGTTTTGTCGATTGTTTTCCAGAACAAACTGTTCCAGCAAGGACATGGTGTTTTGTGATAATAAGAAAATAAAGTTAGAATTAAAGGATTAATTTGGGCTTTGCCCTTTTTGTCTGTGGTGACGGAATTTCCAATGGCAAGAATTAAAGGATTTCTCTAATTTTTGATTTTTGTAATCTGTGGTGACGGAATTTTTAATGGTTCTTTAGAAACAGTCTGTGATTGGCTGAACAAATCTTGGATAAATTTCATTAAACCTGTTTATTGAAGAATAAAACCATCGGATTTAAAACTAAATCCATTTGAAAACAGAAACCTTTGAAAGTTGTTAAACCTACCAAAATAAGTCTTAAAACGATTGAATTATAGTAAAATTGGGACTATGTTGTGACGACTGTGGACCTGCACTTTATCAAACGACGCGGAATAAAATATAATTAAAAATCCATTTGTTGAGAACATGTAGGCCTAGCTATACGTGGAGATAAAGCGATCAGATAGACGCGTATCTTAGTAAATGTTCAAATTATTGAACGATTGAACAAAAAGTAATTATATCGCTACATGCGCCATCCGTGTTCGCCATTTTATTTATTAACCAAGGGATCACTCCGCCACTTTCCCAGGTCCCGTGCTGTATTTATGTCGATGTTAGCACCTCTGATAATCCAAGATAAGAAGCGTTACTTTACAACGATAACTCCCAATGATCAATAATTCGGGAGTAAATCAGGGAAATTTAATTATCTCCCTTTTTTGTGGAGAAGCTTAGGAGTTTAAATGAAGTGTATGCCAGTCTGGTTCTGTATTCCAATCACAGATAGCCGACCGTCTTGTTCAATGAAGGACTAGTCGAGCTCTACAACACATCAGGAACAATCAATTATTTTGACACAAGCCCAATCTTTTCTAAATCTTATCACTGAATATTCCATTACGATTGCCGATTGCGTCTTTTTGATGGCGGTGAAAACGAGCTCACACCGCCAAGATCAATTAAAAGAGCTTTTAGAAGCCAGCTTTCGATTTTTGTAGAATTGCATTAGAGCAGTGAGATAACATGCTATTGTAGACAGAAGTTGAAATATCTTTTGAATATTTTATCTATACGCATTTTGTTTGCGCCGCTGTCCGAATTGTTTTGAAGGTTCAATAACACGGAGAGTTTATTTCCCCAACGTCTGTGCAGCTTTTTTTAAAACGTACCATTTAACACGTAACGATCAAGTTCTCTTTGTATGGCACACTTTTGGGACATGAGTTATAAATGAAATGAAATGGAGTTAACGTCCCATTTTTCTGTACCATGTTAGAGTTATGTCTGTCAATACCCACGAATGTCATGCAAATTTAGGATATGTTTACTTTCTCTAGACTAACCATTCTTGTTCTTGTGTTCAACGTCCGCTTCCACCGAGGGTGGAATCGCAGTCACGTTGTCATATTTTCATTTTTATTGACTTAGCGCACGCAGGGGGAAACTTGGGGTACCCGGAGTATGTAAGAGTTATAAATAAAACAGGATAGAGCAACGTCCTATTTTTCTGTGCCATGAAAGAGTTCTATCTATCAGTAGACGTGAATGTGATGCAAATTAAGGATATGCTTACTTTCTCGCGATCACCGATGTTGCTCTTGGTGTTTAATCTCCGCTTCCACCGAGGAAACGGAAGTACCCGGAGTAAATCCACGAGGTTGAGAAGGCGCCCCCATCTCGAAACCACAACCGTGACTGGTCAGCTAGAGGTCGAAGTCGGAGACTCTAGTCCACTGGGCCATCCCAAACCACCAGATCACACAACAAAAACAATCTGCCTAAAGGGGATTTGGATTCCATTCGGCTTAAGTAATATCCGTGGTATGTTCCAAACAAGTATGCCGTGCTTTAAATACGTGCAAAAATGAATTGACAACCCCAACTGTATTCCGAACATAGAATAACCACGTTCTTAATTAGAAGCCTTATACTTTTGCAAGTTGACTGTATTCTTAAACATGCATTATACAAGAGCTAAATCTGAAAATTACAAGTCTTTCTTTAGGCCTGAAATGTTATCTAAATTATCAATTAGACATTAATTAAGTTATCCAGACCATAATAAACTCTCAATGTCTTGTCTAGCCTTCGATGTTGGCTGGATTAGATTCCTATATGCTGCTTAACGGCCATTGATAATTAAATTTAAAACCATACCCCCTCCGATGTTAAGTACCCTTT
Source organism: Patella caerulea (assembly GCA_036850965.1). Lineage (NCBI taxonomy): Eukaryota > Metazoa > Mollusca > Gastropoda > Patellidae > Patella > Patella caerulea. The sequence continues at coordinate 5,216,552 of JAZGQO010000021.1, read as the reverse complement.
ACATATGTATTTACTACTTTAACCTTTAACAAGTCGGTGTACTTGGAGTCCAGACCCCCATTTATTCAACACATTGCATTGTTTTGATTTACTCTCTTTTTAGTATAACGGCTACTGCTGCATCGATAGGAGCTGCCGGAGTTCCACAAGCAGGTCTGGTAACCATGGTAATTGTTCTGTCAGCTGTTGGTTTACCTGTCAATGACATCACATTGATTCTGGTAGTCGATTGGTTCTTGTAAGTATCACGTGACTCAAACCTTTTAGTGTAATTAAATTACCTAAAACTCACATAATGGCGAGTTGCATGAAGGCAATAAAATCGTGTGTTGCTCATAACATAATTCTATTGCATTTGGTGATTTTTGTCGGCCTAACGACTTAATTATCATCTCTAATATTCCACTGGCAAAAAGCAACCGTAGGCCTATATTATTTTCGTTCACGTTGATTTTTTAAATGACCTCCCTTTCCTTTATTTCAGAGATCGATTCAGAACTATGACCAACGTAATGGGTGACAGTCTGGGTGCTGGTCTGGTCTATCATTTGTCAAAGCATGAGTTACCTCCACTTGAGCACGAGATGTTCGACACGAATCTACAACACGAACCAGTCAAAGTTCCAAACGGTCACGAAGGAAACGCCATAACTGCAGTTTAGTGTATTTAACCGGAAATACTTATCACGCGCATTCTCGGAGATAATATGCAATATTCCCAACTGCCAATAGTTCAGTTGAATATGAATTATGATGATAAAAATGACATGATATAATTTTCCAAACAAAAAAATACCGTAACGAAGCGAGAAAACCGAAAAACGATTGTAGTCCATAGTGCTGTAGTTGGGGTAGAATGTATTTGTAAATATATATATACATGATTATATAACGGAAATAGTCTGCAAGTTAAAACTATTTTAACTGCGCGAGAAAAAAGATGGCGGTAATTTCTATAAATAGATTCAGCAAGTTCAATCGATGAACTATAACGACGGAGTATGAAAGACATATTTGGAGAGAAAACAAAACGCTTAAATCAAACTTTATAACACGGTTTATTTTCTTAATCTATAAAGCTGTTGTCGAACTCTGCATTTATCGATATACTCTTCTCACGTGACGTTTTGTCTTTAACACGGTAACAATGATATCATAATATTATTTAAGGATTGTCTAAAATTTGTAGATTTTTGTTCGGTTTATCAAAACAATGGCACCACTTAAAAATACTAGTTACTTATTGAGAATCAATTTTTCTTATATTTACCGTCTTTCAGAAGACGGTGTATTCCCCATTCTAAGATTTAACCTAACAAAGTCAGGTCGAAACCCACATAAATATATAGATTCTGGATTACTGGTTGTGTATATGAAGCATGACGTCACTCAATATGTGCACTTCGTTTTATTACGTCACTATCTTTTTTTTAAAAACTTAAAATATTGAAGCCGCATTTCCGAAATTCGATAAATGTTATCCCAGGTATTTAAAAATGAGCTTGTAAATGTAAACGCGAATAGATTCAATCATTATGAGAATAGATTGTTTCTCGTTGTTTAAAATGATATTAAATCATCAATATCTGTAAATATACCATAATTAAATGTGCGGTATTTATGTAGTTAGGTCGTAGTTTAGAATATATGCCTACTTTCAGGTGGAAATAGATTGAACACGGTTTTCAAATTCTATAACATTAGCATTCTCACCAATAGAATTAAATTAATACAGTTTTATATCAATCTATAATAAATATAATTATCACTTACGTTAATGTGGGTGGCGTATTATACATCCCAAATGGCATACCACACTCTTTCATAAAAGCTGGATTTCTTTGACGGATGTGGCTATAGAGATTTTGATTTTATCGCATTTCCTATCGTAATTATTTCTTTCGAAAAATAACATTTGAAATTACTTACTATTGCCGCTCCACAAAAATAATATGTAATTAAATATCGAACCCTGTCAGAGTAATCGACTTCGATATCCCCTAGACAATATTAGATTCCTTAGTGTTACATCCCGAAAATTCGGGAATAAACGTCAATTTAGCGTTCGAGATTGCAAATGAGAATTGTTAGTAACTGTCAAATGATCCAGACTATATGTTATCTAGTTTTTTTAGGATGTCATATGTGTTCACACCTTCATCACTTAAATCTCCCTCCTCATCCATGGTTGTGAATTAAGATATCAAGATTTTATCTCTTGAAAGATATCGAATTATTTGTGGTTGTGATTTTTGTACTTATTTCTAGGGTTGTGATGATCAGATTAATTTTAGATAGAGTTATAGCCCTTTGGTAAAACGTGATTATATATTTTTGGTCCTTTATTAAAATTATTTACCTTTGTTCCAAGCCATTCCAATTTTATTATCTGCTTGTTGCACAATATTCCAGGATATCTACATAATTAAACGTTTGATAGGCCACTAAGCAGTTTTATCATGCATTATCATACTAATAATTGAAATAAATGTCTAATACAGGGGAAAACAACTCTCATCCCCAATTTGACTCAATTGTTTAATGACTTGATATTTTGATAGTTAATTCAAATAGTGGGCTTTGGCAAGCCCAATGAAGGGAAGTAACTCCAATAGATACACCCAACTTGATGTTCGGTCCATTCGATTTCCCTACACTCACTTGGTAATGTCTAATTTATTGTTGAACGTAAATTGTTGATTTTGACGAATATAGTTATTATTACTATTATTGTTGTTATTATTAATATCATTATAATTATTATTCATCGGTATATTGTTTTGATAGATTATATATCTTCGTATTGAAGACATATTTATATACATTGTATTTACTGCACATTGACCTGTACTAAAGGATCGAAATCTCTTTGATTTTAGGTAAATAAAATACGTTTTGAATGACGACGTTCCTTGCGAAGTACGCATTTAGACAAATAAACGTTCAGTTCGGAAGAGAAAGCAGGGGAAATTTAAAGCTAGATTGATTATATTAATTTACGGAAAGAAGTCTGTACAATAGAAAGATTTCCATTTTAAACGAAATTAACGCATTTACATTAAATCAAATGCGCACTTTATTTCTTACAAAAATCAAAGAGGTCTTACCCTTGTACCATCCACACACATATATATGAATGTATATGGACTGCATAACAAAGGTAAATATATATATTTATAAACGATGTAAATCAATCGTTTATTTATAAATATACATATATTTTGCCTGTTAATTATTGTATATATTATACATTGCATATTTGTCATTATATATATATTTATTGTATAATAGAGCTGGGAGAGTTAGTTCGCGTAAACATCCAGAATACAGACACCGTTTTATGAAAAGCATGCATTTGAAAAAAAAAACTACAACAAAAAGATAAATGACGTAACTACTTTGGTATCATTATACAATAAAGGATTTTGAGTTCTTCTGGTAACGGAATTTTCATGAATAGAGGAAAAGAATAGTATTAGGTTTTAAATTTTAATGCAATATGGGGTATATAGGTTAAAAGTGATATCATAAATGGCCAATTAGGGTAATAAACCAAAATCCCAACGTCAAAGTGACCGACGCCCTATGAGTCAAGCAGTACACAATAACGATAGTACCCAAATCTCCCCGATAACCCCAAATGTTGACAATACGGCAAACAGCATTTAGAAAATCAAACGAAAAACAAAGCGTTTAAAAGAAATACATCATTGAATACAAAATCTGTTTTTAAAAAAAAGAAAGAATGCATGTTGTTCATTTAAACGGGACCTGTGTTCTGTAATAGAATAAGTAGAATATAATTTTCAATGTATATTAATGTAGTAAAATAACTTACATGATTTATACGTTATATAATCTATTACACATTCGGCACCACTCGTAAATATCTTAGAGTTTATATAATAGTGTGAGTACATTTCCGGATTTTCGCAATTTATCGGCAGTCATAGATTTTGTTTAAATATTTAAAAAATGAGATAAACAAGTTTAGTCTACGATTCACTATTATTATTATTATTATTTGCATATTGTATATCATTAAATGCATATTGTTGTTTAGATCCACGCGAGGACAAGCCATTGTGTAGAGAGATATATGAAAACGAAATCATGAATTCATCTTAGAGAACTAATTGTTGTCTTGAATATGTTGTCTTAGAATTTTTACAGCAATCATTTAAGAATGTTTGAAAATTCTAATCGAATATTGTTGTATTGTGACCATCAATTAGATTTAGAATAAACCCGGAGCTCTAACGAACAGGGTATATATACATTTCTAATATAGTAAATATAAAATATATGTGGTGTATAGAGTTAGTATTTGATATTTTTGGTATGTTTATATTTCATTTAAAATCCTTATTACTGATATTTGAAGCACAACCCACATTCCAAATCGGAGAGATGACCCTTGCTACGGAAGTGATCGGGAGACCAAAACGATAAAAATGAGTATTTGTGAGAGGTAGTCTTAATTATTCCAATGGCGAATTTAATTATCAATGATGAAACATATCGTTTTCTTTAACTTACATGATCTCGCGAATTGTTTTTTCATTAACATATGTCCCGCTAAATGTGTCAACAATCTAGAAAAGACGTTAACTATATATCATGATTATTATATTTGATTGTAAAAATGGATTTCAATAGTACTCATATCACCAAATACTCCCGTATTATCTATCAAACTGATGAATTGAGAAAACTTGTGGAATTCGTTTATGGGTTTGCTTTTAGCATTTTACAATGTGTATATAGAAATCAATTAGTTATTATTGATACACCGATCAAAGAGCTTGAATCCACCACCACCATTCGATGTTGCATATCCATGTTAATTGTAATCTAGTTAATTTATTCAATAGTCTATAAATCATGTTGTTTGTCATTTTTTTCTAGATTTAATAAAAGGTTAAATATTATTATTTCGTTAATAATAATCTTGTATTGTCTGTAACACCCTCGACTTAAGAAGGAAGAGAAATCTAACAATTACTCACCGTCTTTAAAAGTGTAATAAAAAGGGAATATGCCATTTGGATTATAAAGTTCACCTCACCTTCATTTGGCCTAACAAATGCACAGGAAAGTTTCCAGATGATCATGTACTGGAATTTCGTGTACTATGATGTAATAGTTTATGTCGGTGTGGCCGCCCAGCACGTACTCTTAAAACCCACAAAGCCACAGTATGAAATCAACCTCAATATCATACACCCCCGCACCCACTTAAACCCCGTAAAAACAAATTCAACCCGATAGGGGTAAAAATCCAAATGAAAAACGTATCAAGCCTATTCACGGAAATTTGTCGATTTCGATTTGCCCTACAATTGTTATAATATTTTGTGATTTACATATTTAAAAGGGTATAATTTTAATTTTAAAAAATCCTTGAACATCTGGGTTCATAAAATCGAAATGTATATAAAATAAACATAGATGCAATCTGTTCGCACATGACGGTAACAATACAATATGTAATTGATATCCATGTAATGTTAGAAATATACAACACACATTATAATCAAATATTCAAACTCTCCTATATTCTGATTTTTTTTCTGATGCAAATCAATACACTTCTGTAACTTATCAACATATTGTGAGATTCGTACGGTATTCGTTGTTCTCTGCATGCAAAGGACTATTTTTTTTTTTTTTTAAAAAGAAGTAATTTAGATACAGGGTAGAGTGATGAAGGGTGGCATTTCTATCACATTAGAAGATATATCATGTAATTTGGTATGGAAACGGGTACTTGTAGATTGAGTATAAAGAACATGTATGTTTTATTAGCATATAGTAAATATACAATGATGATCGCTCGGACGGTTACTTAGGGTGTCACGGTGGCTCAACGAGGAAGCTACTAGCTGTGTCTGATGCCGATGTTAGCCGAAACATTCCCCGGGGTTTTCCGGAACCCCACCCCACCCATCAATCAGTGATGCGGGACGACAGATGCCCCATTGACACGTTAGCGTACATGTTAGAACCCTTGACAATTGAATTCAATTGCTTTCCTGGCAAATTTGGCCTCACGTCAAACTGTGTGGTAAATGCCTATCTTCGTTAGTCCGCTGGGTTTAGAAAAGTAAGTCGTTTATCCCAATTATTTTATTCATTCATTCATTTCATTCGTGGCCCTGTAAACTGGCCTCTTGAAATACTGGACCACAAGGCAGGGCCACCGTTTTGTTTCTTTTATTATACAGTGCTAGATTACTTATTGAGCATGTGATTCAAACTAAACCCGGGGCCCTGCATACATGACATTATCATGGCTTTTGCGATCTGAAAATCTAGATATAAGTTATTTATGTTTTGATTCGTATCAAAAGATAAAATTAGTGTACGTTAAACTACTGTTATCTGTGCAGCATAATCCGTTCAGTTATAGCTGCCTATTTTCAGTGTTTAGGGCCTTAATTCTACCCCGATTATATTCAGTCTATTGTCCTGCTATATTCCCAGAGAAAGTGGAAGTTAGGAAATAAAGCAGGTATTGATAAGTAACGGCATTTTAATTTATGTAAAATTCCCCTCCTTAATTCACCCCTCCCCAGCTCCTTCCGCCTTCATTAAAGCCCCAATAACACTCTTGTTGTAACTGAAAAATATGTCCCAATCTTCATCCTGGTCAACAAATCGTATTATTTTAGAATATTCCAATTGGATGATGATATAAATTTCATCTTAACACACCTAATTTAAAAAAATGGAAAAATTCAACCAATTGATTTGAAAAGTCTAACGTAAACCTTTTCAAATGTGACTTGGATTATAAAATATTTTCGAACCCTCTGGACAAATAAAATAGTTTGTAATGGATAATTTACACAACAGGTAGGACATTTAAACATTTAGTACTTAGAATAAGGGTATTATTTATTTTCTGGAGCTACCAAGCCAGCAAGAATGTTATTGTCCCTTTAAACATCTAGTACTTAGAATAAGGGTATTATTTATTTTCTGGAGCTACCAAGCCAGCAAGAATGTTATTGTCCCTTTAAATAAAAGTAAAATCGATCCAGGCCTGGTAGTCAGAAAACACATACGTCACTGGATTTTAATCCTATGTATATCATAGACTAAAATAGTATATATAATTCATTAAAAAACATGTGTATATATATACGGTAAACAACTCTGTATATTAATGAGATCTATATATGATTATCGGATTATTGAACCAACAATATAGGCTGTATGTATTGATACATTTCGCTTCTGAACCATCGACCAAACAAACATGGATGACGTCCCAGGTCGACATATGGCGACACATATTGTTCTTATGATAATAGAGAACTGGAGAAAGGTCTGCGCATATTTGTAATAAACTCTCTACGAATCAAGACCAATTTCGTATTCAATAACAGGAAAAACATGTGGTTAATTTTACTATAAAATAAAATGCCGACTCGAAGGAGTAACCAGTGAGCTATTGTATTTGGTTAGGAGGACCGGTGACACGTTCTGTTTATGGGAGAATGAATACAGATAGCTTTTTATAATTTGATTATCGCTGACGAACAGAAAAGAAAACTGTTATGAAATAACTACATGGAAACGTGTTTAGAGTAATAGAAGACGGAACAGATAGACAAATCAACTTTTTATTCGGCATAACCATCTTTTAAATTTGAATGACATTTTCTACAAGACGAAACAGATAAAAAGTAATCAACCATGTCTATCAGAATAACCAACTTTTTAATTTCCATTTATGTCGATAATATTTCAGAAAGTGACTAAATTAGTTAAATTATAGAAACGCGGTTATCCGTACTCAGAGGATAATCTCGTCGTTTGATTATTAATATGTTTTGGTAAAATGACAATATTTATTTATAGCAGTTCTTAAAGAAAAATAGGTTATGCTTACCCAGAGGAATTTACTACCGTTTAAATTTCTCAGCTTGCTCTTTGGTGTAATCATTGGCACCAGCATAGCATTGGTACTGAGCAGCATGAGACACACAACTTCGGGGAGATTCATCAACCAGCATCACCAGCTCCAACAGACGGAAGGGGTTTTCCGGGTTCGAGATGTTCTGCAGAACCACAGAGAAGAAATGCAACCAGTCACCCAGAGGATTTCCAGGTCCGGAGATGAAAGTCTAATAAGTGGATATTTGTACAGTTCTGGTAAGCAAACATTTCAATCGTTGTTCAGAAGAAATATCTTTGATCCAGATAAACAAATCTGTGCACACAGTTTCTTATTAGCGTATTTGATACATTAAAAACAAAAGTTTTTATAAAGGGCCATATTTCAGTTAAAATAAGGCGAACAATTTTGAGTAAAAGTTTTTATAAACAGCCATATTTCAGTTAAATATGGTGAACAATTTTGAGTAAATACTGGAGGTCTCTAGTACCTCTAGATACTTCTGCCTTTGTGTGAGGGGAGAAATAGTGAGATCAGGTTTATAGCATTGGCAGAGCAAAAGAGATCTTTTGACAGTTGAAATTGAAATCAAGAATAGGTCACTGCTCCGCTGTTCTGGAATAACACGTCTTCGGGTCAGTTGATTAGATTTCATTTAAAACTATTGCAATCCAAGTTCAGCTTTCGGGTGTTGTGACTGGGTCAGACTGTTCCTACTTTTCTATAATCACTGTACCAGCTTTGCATTTGCAACTACTATTGAACTATCTATGACCCCAAGGTTTTCTAAAGCATTCATATTCAAACTACTGGGAGGTGGCATTGATGTTGAACTATCCATGACCCCAATGTTTTCTAAAAGATTTATATTTAATTCTTTCGGTAGTGAACTACCCATGACCCGACGTTGTCTAAAGCATTTAAAGTCGATCCTCTGGATGGTGAAACTATTGGTGAATTCATGACCCCGAAGTTATCTGTAAAATTTGTATTCAGTCCATTGGGCGCTGACACTGCTGGTCAACTATCCATAGGCCCGAAGATGTCTAAACATTATATTCAATGCATTTGGCGGTGACACTACCGGTGACACTATCCACGGGCCCGCGGTTGTCTAAAAATTTTATATTCAATCCACCGGGCGAGGGAACTGCTGGTGATCTGTCAATAATCCCGAGATTGTCTTAAACTCAATAGCTCCGACATCTGAAATCTAATGCGTCGGGCAAATATATTTATGTTTAACAATTTGTTTCTTAATTATTGAAATATGTTAGGTATGTTACATTTCAATTCACATACGAAAGCTATATGAAACAGATATTTATGGGCTTCGTGCATCCCAGAATAATGTACTGGCTGAACATAACACTCCTTGCGGACAGCCAAACATATGTCATTGTGCCATGAAGGAAATGTTTTCGTGGCAGCTGCGCTATCGCCAGCTTTTATTTCGATTTTTGTCCAATCCGAACGACTAGCTGACCATTCCATATCAGCCCCCGCCCCCACGTTGCACACCACAGACAAGGGGTTTGGTGGTCAGGCTTTAAGACAAAAGTGGGCCAAACGGAATTTTGCACGACAAACCGGGATCAAACCCGGGAGCTGAAGCAAAAACAGTCAGCGATATACAGAAAGCATTTAAACGCGGTATATCCGAATGTTATTTTTTTTTTAAATTATTGGAAAATTAATGGTAAACATATGACATGGTGTGTAGAAAATCAATGATAAATAATAGAAAGGTTGATTGATATTGAAGCAGGTGCGTGAAATAAGTACAGATCGAACTGTATTAACATTCTACAGATATCTTTCTGATTTTATAAATATCTTGATTATAATTCCTCAGCTCATTCCTTATATATTAGGATGAGAAGCCGCGGTGGCTAATTGAGTTGGACGTTGACTCGCAAACCTGAAGGTTCCGTGTTTGATCGCTGTAGGAAAATAGCCCTTTTTAAGTTTGTTCGTTATTGATTGAAGGCAGCTAGATCCTGGCAAGGAAAAGCCTCTTGGAAAACCCAAAGTTCCGAGAATCCTTGGTATAGTTAAAATTCAAACGGGGTTATAATACGTCCACTGGACAAAATCTACATCATTTCGGGACTTACGTGGTTCAATTTTATTTCAATAATTTGCTTGCGCGTAGGGATCTTTAGCAGTAGGAGGAAACCGGGAGACCTTCTGAAACCACACGTATTTGGACAGGCGATCCTGCTGCTTGTTACGTATCAGTGTTAGGTCGAAACCATGGCAATTGACTCAATGACAGGCCTTATAATCCAACGTACACGCGTTAACCAGTAGCCACCCCCACCCCCGGAAGTTGGAAACGCCGCTGTCCCGGAATTCTGATTTTATTTCAGTTTCCATATACATATCTGTAACGTAGATATTTGTTACAGAAAACTTTACATATGAAAAGTGATTCAAAATTGACAGCCTTAATTACATTTCAATTATTTCTGCTTTCTATCAAAAAAGAAAGCACAGCTGATCATTTTAATTCATGACATCATTAAACTTCATGATACTAACAAACTTTAATAACCCGTTTACACGCCCTGTACTTTCATTTTACGGCATAATTTTATTCCAAGTACTCGCTTGAGGTGAAATCCGAGACGCTAGGCATGTCACCCAACTCATCGTAACGTATACACCCTTGATCATTTCATCACTTCCATAGATATCAAGAACTGTGATAAGAGACTACTCGGAAAGCTAAAATTAAAACCAAACCAAACAAAAACTAATCATCCAAAACCCTCCCAAACACGGGACCATCGCCGTCCCCATAACAACCCCTGGGACCTGTTACTAGTAGTTGTAATTTTTGGGGGGTGGATGGACGAATTGTTAGCGTGTCTGAGAAAAGGTGGGTTTTCTCAAGCGATTTATAGAATAGAAATGAACCATGGTAGTCCTGAATTTATCTAGTTTGTGTCAAGTTGAGTTACACCCCCTCTCTCTCTCTCTCTCTCTCTCATTGTAATTCTGCCATGTCGACCTTGAGTTATTGTAAGCTGTTTAAATAACATATAATAACATCAAATTAAAACCAAACAGAACAAAAACTAATCATCCGAACCCCTCCCAAACACGGGACCATCGCCGTCCCCATAACAACCCCTGGACCCTGTTACTAGTAGTTGTTGGGGGTTGGATGGACGAATTGTTAGCGTGTCTGAGAAAAGGAGTAGAGTCGCCTGTCCAACCTCGTGAGCTTTCCCAAGCGATTTATAGAATAGAAATGAACCATGGTAGTCCTGAATTTACCTAGTTTGTGTCACCCACCCACCCCCTCTCTCTCTCACCCTCTCTCTCTCTCTCTCTGTCTCTCTCTCATTGTAATTCTGTCATGTCGACCTTGAGTTATTGTAAGCTGTTTAAATAACATATATATTACCATGTTCAATCGTTTGTGTTATTATCGTAATAGAAACCTGCTACAGACGATCTGTCCGTCAAACTTGCCAATGTATTGACACATATGAGAGAATGTGACAGTTTTGTGACGTCAGAAGAGTTAATCAGTCGTATATTATCAATATTCCTATATACGAAGTTTTACTTATATTTAAATATAAATAAGACGTAATCGATGTCAAATTTCACCGTTCTTTGATTATTAACACTATGAATAACTTCAAAAGAGATATTTATTTCTACGATATTAAAATGATTTCGTACATTTACATATAAATAGAACGGAATGAATGCCAGATTTCTTTGATGATTAACACTGTAAATAATTTTCGAGGTGTTGATTTCTTGCGACTGACATCTCGTTTGCCATATTTATACCAATCGCATTGTGTCCATACAGCCTCTAGTCGTTTGGATTGGACGTTAATCTTGGTGTGAGCGTAATATAACCATTGACAGTCGGAAATCAAGGTCATTTCGAAACTAAATATTATTCAATTTTATTAACATAATTGGCTTGCGGGGAATCTAAATCACGCCACTTGACGATATGAGACAGCGCACACGAGTTAGCCATTCGGCAACCCCTTAGGATGTTCCATTCGGCAAACCTCAACCCCCTACGATGGTCCATTAGGCAACCCCAACCCATTAGGATGTTCCATTCAGCAACCCCCAACCCCTTCGAATGTTACTGTTATACATGAATCGTGATTAACGAAATATATTTTGTTTAGAATTAGTAACACTAAATAATTGTATTATCTTTGTATGTAGTTTTCAGAAACTTTACATGTGCTGTTATTTCCATACACGCTAAATTTCCATAATCGTTTTGAATTCTTTCGTGTTCAAAGATGCATTATGTAAGAAGTTCAGGTCTTGCTTTTGGCTTTAAATTTTTTTTATAAATTATTATATAGATATTTATTGACTATTGACCAATAATACACTCGCTAGGGTAACACCATGTCTAGTGTAATGTAGTTGCTCGTTAGATGTGGACAGTACAAAGCAATGAAACATACCATAATCAAAACATCTCTGAACAACTTTTGATCGTCTTTGTATTTGTCTCTGTCTGTCTTCGCTCTCCTTCACGTTGTGTATTCTCTTCTTCTTGACTCTCTCAGTTAATTAAGACTTATGTCTTCTCAGTAGTTAAGACGTTTGTCTTACTAGGAATATCAATGGAACAGTTCGTTTTTACATTTTATGTATCAAAGCTGGATACACAGATACAAGCGTAGTAAATTATAGTAAAGTCATTCTTCCAAACCTCAAGAGCGAGTCTGTTGGCATAAATTGCTAAGACCTCAGATATGACAGATTGACATCATGCAAAGACTAGGCTATCCATGGCCCTAAATCTGTGCAATTGCTGATATGATTGGCTACTTAAGCCAAATGATGCAGGTAGTAAATTTCCAATCAGGTGTAATCCAGTGATATAATGTTGACACAGAACGCAGAACTAGCTATGTTTTGGTTCTATAACTCTTTCTGTGTGTCAACATGTCACTTAAATTTTAGTGGATATTTAGTAAAATTAGCCAAAGCCATTATTTAATAATAAAAAATATATAACACCATTAATTATAAGAGCGAAAATTCTAGCAATATTGCTACATTAGACGTTCGGATGATTGTGATATAAAGTTTCTTCGTTAAATGTTAAAATGGAAAATTGAGACTCGTTTATTATCGCAGCAATGATACTTGATAATCTAGACTAATTACGCTATTTCTAATCAAAACTTCAAATAGAAAGAAGCAATTTGGATGAACTTTAAACTATTATAACAAGAACGACAAGCTCTTTATCTAAATTTCTTTGGGTGTTTATTTGCTACGCATTCAGGAAACGAACAAATAGTTTCGAAATCGAAACAAACTTATTGAAAAGAACAGATTGCCGTATTTATAACATATGTACTTGACAAAAGAGAAATACCGGATTATGTTTTTTAAAAAAAAATCATTATCAGAATACTTCATATACAAATGTACAATAGTGAAATGTGAGGATTATAGCTTGTGTTCCTAGTAATCCCCACAATGTCACATATTTACGTCCTTGTACTAAAACTATGTCGATCACATAGAAGGTCACATCGCACTGGGCTAACGAAGACGGGCGTACGCCATACAATGTGCTATGGGGCACTATGGTCTACTCTTATATCGAATTCCAACTGCCAAGGGATCTTTTACGTGTATTCTAATGTATATATATGACCTTGTCTGATGGGACCTCGGTTTTTCATCCCATCAGACTCTCCGACTCAATAACAAGCAAGCCTAAAATTACACGGCTCAGCAAACTTAACATTATGCGCGAAGCAGAGTATGTATACCCATTTCGACTTCGGTTCAATGAGTGTGGTTTTTATCCCCCAAGTCTACGTGACAAGGGTCCTTGGCCGCCGACTTACCCAAATGTTAGTCCCGAAATGGCCAATTCAATTATCAAGTAGAAGCACCACCGGTGTAGGATCAGAATTAAAACCCATTTAGAACTGTTATACCACTGCTCTGTTATTTTACAAGCTCACACGTCCAACAGACAGGGGCGGATCCGGGGGGGGGAATCAAACCACACCCTGCTCAGCCAATTAAAAAAAATTGAAGGCCTTGCATCAATGAAATTAAATCACAATATTATCCTACATCATGATTTCTCTGTTTAAAACCTCAATTTGTATGTATGTCTATGTAATTTAAAGACGATGATGGCAGATATCCATAAAATGAACCTGTCAAACCCCCTCCTGCAAAATATTCCTGGACCCGCTCCTGACAACATGTTACAAAATAGACTTATTGATTCAGTCCGATTTCCTTATGTCCGAATTCCTCCGTGAGATCGGTGCGATATTGACATGTGTCCAAATATTGTCTTCATTTCAAATTGTTTTGTGTCAATCGAATACAGTTAGGTCTATGCGACTTCAAGTCGGTCATACCAGCCAGCTTATTGATTAATCATTTATCATTTTACTCCAGACCGGTCTATATGTTTTATTCATCGTTTTAACACATAATATATATATATATTTATATAACTCGTGTTAAAGCCAGCAGGTGCAGCTGGCCCTGAGTTCACAAAGCATTCTAAGACATAAGTTAAGAATTTATTTAAAATTGTTGTCTTATTTTAACGAAAATAGAACCCTTTATCAAACTTTTGTTGTTTTAATGCGTCAAATACATCAATAAGAAACTATGCGCAAAGTTTTGTATTCCTGGATCAAGGATATATCCTCATAAACAGTGTTTCAAAGTTGAGTAATTTCTTAAAGGGTGTGCTTGGATTTCATAAAACTTTGCAGTACTTTGCACATAGTTTTTACTTTATTACAACAAACGAAATTCAATGAATCGGGTTTAGCTTACTACTTTCTCAAATGAAATGAAATGAAATGGGGTTTAACGTCCTACTCTTTTGCCCCTAACCTGGGCTAATGGAAGACGGGCATTCGCCATACAGTGTGCTACGAGGGAAATTTTGCCCGGGCAGCGGCGCTACGGCCTACTCTTATATATATTTATAAATAAAATAAAACCAAGTACGAACAGTCCAAACCATTAGACAGAAATCGAAGTCCTAAAAACGTTATTAGGCAAAATAGTGTAATCAGCAAATGGACTGCTCCCCGTGTAGAAAATACACGACAAACAGTGGTAACAGGTGTCCGGAAGAGTAAGCTTACCCTGCCTGGCGCCACACCCGCCATAGCTCCATCCAAACTATTGGACGAAATCTCAATATAATAGCATGTTTGGCCAATGAACTATCGTTATGCAAAATGCGCGTGATGAACTGTGTTAACGATGAAGTAGACATATTGCAAGGGATCTTTTACGTGCACTTCAATGTGTACACGGGACCTCAGTTTTCCGTCCCATCCGAACGACTAGGCAGCTGTCCTTGTCACGCATCAATGACAGGGGGAAATCACCCCGGAAAATCGAGATGAACTTTTTCGGCCAATGCAGGGATCGAACACCCGACCTCCAGGCTAGTGATCCAGCGCCTTATCCACTTAGCCACCGTGAAGCCCTTACTACTTTCTGTATAAGAATTAGAAGTTTGGCCATTTTGACATAGATAGCGTTAACGTGGAAAATGTTGAGTGTTGACGGGGCCTTTGAAATTATGGAAGTATAATATGGAGCTAAACGTCAACTCGACTGCAAACTAGGTTATTATATAGCGGGGGGTTGGGATGGCCTAGTGGTCGAGAGTGCCGCGCTTCGACCTCTAGCTGGCCGGTCACCGCTGGCTTGCGGTTGTGGTTTCGAGCCCTTGTGTGAGCGTATGTGGCATGGAGATAGGGGCGCCTTCTCAACCTCGTGGGTTTCCTCCGGGCACTCCGGTTTCCTCCCACTGCTAAAGACCCCTATGCGCAAGCGAATTATTTAAATAAATTGAACCATATGTTAGTCCCGAAATGACCTAGTTTGTGTTGAGTAAAGGTTAAACCCCATTTCTCTCTCTCTCTATTATATAGCGGGACTAATACATGGTTCAATTTTATTTCAATAATTCAACCCACTTGCGTGTCGTGGTCTCTAGCAGTGGGTTGAACCCGGGAACCCGGAGAAAACCTGGAAAGGAGACCCTACTCATTCTAACGTAAAAAACCAGGAAATTGAAACCACGCCAGTTGACTCAATGATGGATTTTATGATACAGCGCCATCCAACCTCCTAGCTTCTTAAGAGCTTTGCCAGAAACGTAATATTAAATTACTCAGATAGAATCCTTTGTGTTTGTTTTGTAAAGAAATGAACTGAAACCCTGTTTATCCCCCTACTGTTGAGCGCCAGACGGAAAAACGAGGGAGAGAGAACCGGGGTTTAATGTCCACTCGACACAAACTAGCTCATTTCTGGACTAACATACGGTTTATTTTTATTTAAATAATTTGCACCTAGGGGTCTGTGGAATCGGATTCAAGGTCAATACGTCTTCATGGCAGTCTTCTACCGTATCAAAACTCGTAAACACGCCTGCCTGTGACTCCAATCAAAGAGAATCTAGATTTTGATTCGCGACAATCAAATACCAAATTATGTCGATTTATATTTTCATTGCTATTTTTTCAGATAATCGAACAGTAGCCTGGAATCTGAGAAAGAAGATTCGTGTTTTATGTTGGGTTTGGTGTTCAGGACGGGACATTCAAAATCAAACTCAGGCGATCCACAGAACATGGGGCAGAAAATGTGACAAAGTTCTCATATTCACAGACAGACATTTCGCCAAGGTCACAACTATAGATTTATCAAAAGCAGGCGTGGCCTATAGCACGTCGCGTTACATCATGGCCTATCGCTATGTATACAAACATTATAAGGATGATGCCGATTGGTTCTTCGGGACATTCGACGAGACGTATGTGTGTATGGAGAATTTGCGATTGTTTTTGGCGGGAAAAGATTCGAAAAAACCCGCATATTATGGCCATAGACTTATTCTCGAGGATGGCAGTGTGGAATTTGTGGATGCTCGAGTTGGATGTATTCTAAGTCAAGCGGGGCTCGAACTCTTTGCCCAAAACAGTCTTCACAAAACTGAGTGTAATCAAATGATTCCGGCTGGGGAAAAACAATTGGGTGCCTGTTTCAATAAAACCGGTGTCATTTTAGGGAACTCGACCGATTCCCTAGGACGCAGTCGCTTTCTCAGTTTTGCTCCGTCAGTTCAAATGCAGGGATCGCAGTCACACTGGTTCCTGCTTCAAGATCAAGAGGGGTTGAAAAAGGTAAAATGACAATAAATTCTCATTACTCAACAGATTTCTTGTTGAACAAACTTGCTAATACTGCAAGACCTAAGTCTATGGCCTATTGTAGTCCCTTTTTAAGACCTAAAACGTTATTTAATTATTGATTAGACATTAATAAACTTGTCCAAACCATAATCAAGTATCGATGTCATCCCTAGCCTGCGATATTTACTGGATAAGGATCCGACTTGTTGCGCAACATGAAATGGATAATCGAGACTATGTCTTTTTTTATCGTACCGATGCAGGCCGACAATTCAATCGCTAAATTCTATGTTCAGAGTGGATCAATCTGACTGAAATTTTCAGCACGCCCTCTTTACATTATGTAGTTTTAAATAACGAGAACTGTCAGCTCTGTATCTAATCTACAATAATGTATTTTTCAACATACTTGCTAATTATTCACCAAGTTTAAATAAAAGACAAGAACGGAAAGGGTGAAATATAAAATACTTTGTTTCTTTTAATTTTAAATGTTTTTACATGCTAGCCATGATTTCACCAATTTAGAGAAAACTGATAAATGGGTGAAATGTAAAATATTTTAATATAAAGCTACCTACGTGAACCTCAATTCTACCAATTAAATATTCTTAACTCTAACCTAGACAAAAATTTTAACGGAAGGAAATTAGACGTAACCACACACCCCTCTTCCACCAATTTCCTCCGAAATTGATCTGATTCCCTTCCTAACCCACCTGGCCGGCCTGATCTTTTCCCTAACCGACTCCGCCCCCTTCTTATCCGATCAGGGCCCTGTTTCACGAAATTTTAACTAAAGATAACATCCAAATTTTAGAAGATACTTCAATTTTGATTGGCTAACGACTAAATCAATCTAATATTGTCCAATCAAATAACTAAAATTCAGATCTTATCTTAGTTAAAATTTTGTGAAATAGGCACCGGATCTCTTTTCCAACCGACTCTGTGCCTGTCGCCCTTACCCCACCAGGTCTTCTCTTCCCAACCTATCGGATCTCGTATCCAACCAATCCCCTTTCCAACCTATGTAATCTCCTTTACAACCGATGTGATCTCCCTTCCAACCGAGACTGAGCTTCCCAACCGGGTCGGATCGCCCCCACACCAACTTCTTCTCAACCGACTCCATCTCCTACCCAACCGGTCTAAATGTTCATATTTATGATTTCTCGTGTTTATTTCCAATCTAATTCTTATTTTTACAGGGAAAAGAATCCATGAGTGTATACACCATAACAATCAGCGGTATGACGTCATTCTTCATGTACGGGATAGAGTATTATTTATATCATGTTCGGCCCTTTGGATTATTTCCCGTTGATCAAGATTTGAATATTCCGGACGGCTGAGTGGGTATTTGGCTGGTGCTGTGTTTTTGGAGGAGGCGTGGTCTCCGTGTAGCTGCCTGGGTCAAGATAACGGTCTTCAGCTGATCACGATTTGAAAATCCAAGATGGCTGACATAAAACCAACACAGATTTTTGTCAGTAACTATACCACATTCCAGCACACGTGACATAAATGGCACAAGTTCAGGGATAAGGAGAACAGTCCCAAACCGAGATGTAGATTCGAGAGTTCAGCACTCCATTTTAGAAAATGGACCTCTCTATTCCAAATGGGGGTCTGGCAATACCGTCTAGATATTCCCCCCCACTGTTAAAAACAAGCGAATTAATAAAATAAAACATTTAACCACATGTTAGTTCCGAAATGACCTAGTTTGTGTCGAGTGGACATCAAACCCATGTCTATTATTTTGGGCCTGCAATGTTATCTAAATTATTAATTAGATATTAATTATCTTGTCAAAACCATATCTCTCGATGCCATTGTCGGGGAAATTTACTAGATTTGAAAACATTTTGAGATGGATGGTTTAACGTAAAAATGGAGAATCAAGTCATTGGTTGTTGACAAACCAACTTGAGTAATATCGACCGAGACAAACCTAAAATTCACTGGCTAATATCTCGGATCAGAGTGGAATAATTTTCAGTTTATTTTGTTTTTGTTATCTATATTTTAACGTTGTAGTAAAAACTATCGGTTCTTTATCTAATCTTATGCCTCTTTAAGATAAAGAAAATAAGACAACTGATAGACTTATTATATCACATTGTACATCCATAAATGATCACCCCAGATGTTAAATATGATGTTATTTAATCTAGTAACCAGTTTCAAGTGGGCTATAAGTAGATCGATGTCATAGTTCTGAAAGGTCTAAAGTGTCAAAAATTGTCGGATTTAGTTTTTGAGATATGAGAGGAAAACCTATTCCAATCTTAATAACGCAATAAGGATATCAACATTTTAATAGCAATGTTTTTATGAAAGTTACAATAATCTTTAAGAGGCATTTAGTAACTGGAAAGAGCAATAAACTATAACACATACTTATGGAAGAATAATTACTGATTTATTTAGGCGACGTTTCGAAGAGTATTCTCTCAACGTTTTCAAGCAAGTACAGTAACAAATGTGTAGGGCAATTATATATAGGGAAGCAATAATAACAATTCAGAAACCATGCATGACAACAACAAGATCAAAGGCATAGTAACAACATATCAAAGGCAAGTTACGATCTTACAGTTCTGAAATTTTGCATAGAGAAGGCTCTAAATGTCATTAGTCATCATATGCAAAAAAAGCTATTTGGGTCATAAGTGGCACTTACAACCTTCCAGAACTATTGCATCGTTATGTTGTATGACCAACTTTTGTTTAAATTGATTATGCTGTCCTTATATTATCTGACTTGTCTGCGATATCACACTCGCTGTAAGCAGACGCTAAACAGTAACAGACAAAGAACAGTGTCAAACATCTACCCTGGTTCAGCTATGCTTCAAATCAGCTAGTCGCATATCCACTACGCTCCTGATCTATTTGTGTTATAAGTATAATCCCCTGATTTATTGTAAATAGGTTTATTGTAGATAATTATTTGTGCCAAATGCAGAAACTTGTAAATGATAACTTGTTCAATCATTGTGATAAAATTTCATTGTTTATTTTGCTGTAACATATTGAAAAGTCTAAATAAAACTACCTCTATCATTTGTTTTCTTTGAAACCTATTATAATAGATCCATCGGTGTCTTAATACCGATGGCACGAGGTCGTCGGGGCAGCTGATTTGATCGGCCGTACGACCGTCAAAAAAAAACCTCTATGACAAGCTGCCATTTCAGGTATGCTTTTGCTGTAATGACTCAATATTTGCCGAAAATCCGTTTTGGGTTTTATTTTGGCTGTTTTATCTTTTGCATGTTTCTGTTTCTGAGAAAGTTCTGCTGGTTGTGGAATGCATACCATTGTCTTGATGCTTCCAGAATTGGTCAGACCTCCTAACGACAACCTATTTGGCTATTACATCTTATAAATAAATCAGACACATATCAGTGATCTTGAAACCCTTGCAAAGTGTCGGTACGCTGAACAATCATCAAACGCCGATCACGGTGCGGAATCGGTCCATAGGTTTTAGATGGCAGCAGTTTACCGACACTATGTAGCCTACTATTCTATTTACTATGATCGACTTTGTGTATCATTATTAGAGCCCTGTGTGTGCTTTATCAGGGTTACTCGCTTAACCTTAGCCTGAACGTCAGCAGTGGGGATTCCCTTAAACGTTACCGTCTCAAGGTCAACTTCAATTAAACATACATTATACAAGCGCAAAATCTGCCTATTGCAGGTCTTTCGTCTCTCGCAACAGAGTAATTTGAATGAAATATTCAAGACATAAATGCTGCATCATCTAAATCTTACATAATGCATCTATAACGACTGCCCTTTTAGGTTTGACTGTCAAGAATTCAATTCATTGTGCTCTATGTGTGTATTTGTTCTAAACAATACATGTATTTATTCAGAGAACCTGGATTAGAGAACAGGGGGAAGCCTATATACCCCTTCTCCATAAAAGAAATGAAATGACATGGGGTTTAACGTCCTACTCTTCTGCACCTGACCTGGGCTAATGGAAGACGGGTATACGCCATACAGTGTACTATGAGTGAAATTTTACTCGGGCAGCTCTACGGCCTACTCCTATATCGAATTCCAACTGCCAAGGGATCTTTTACATGCGTATACGGGACCGCGGTTTTTCATTGTGTTTATAATATTGAATGGATCGAACGATGGTGTCATTAAGATCTAAATTTAAGATTTAATCATTGAAGATGATTCAAAATGGCCAAAGTTCATGTTATATTGACACCACAATCAAGGGCCACTATATATATATATCGCTATATATTAAATTCTCTTCTTTATTTTCCACCTTATGTTATTTTGAAAATGTGTATGTGCTCACGAAGGAAATGGTGTTTTGGTAAATTTATGTAAATATATGTTTAAACCAAGTGTTCAGTTCAGATGTTCTCCTAAGCGTATGCAAATTGTTGTAATAGAAAGGTATTCTATCTTAGTGACGAAATGCCTTGAACGTTACTCTCTCTTTCCGTGTCTCACTCTCGTGCCCAGGCAGTGAAGTAATTATAATCGTCAAGCAAACGACAGTTCTTCGGCATTCTCTGGCATTTAAAAAAATGAAAATAACGAAAGCAGGTTTTAATGTCAAGTAGCTTTGACAAGATCATATCGGTGAAGTGGATGTCAGTTGTGTCACGTTATATATTTTAAACATAGATAACCTGTTTGTATGGACTTTGACGTGTCCGTGAGTATGCAGCATTTGTAATTAATGGCGTGTTCCGGAAACTGAACAGCGGGTGTGGGGGGTCCAAGGTGGAGACAGCGGTCAAGCTTGGCGTGAGGTCTGGGGAAATACTCGAGATTTTTATAACCTCTGAAGCTCGAGGACAATATTTCTGCTCACCACGAATTATATTGAAGTGGGAGGACAAAATGGGCCTATGTTTGTATGACGTTTTTTCATGAATGTAGGACAAAATAGCTGGGGATAATCCGCCCCCACACACTCTCAAGCCCTTCCCCTTTGGATGGGGGGTTGGGATGGCCTAGTGGTCTAGAGTGCCGCGCTTCGACTTCTAGCTGGCCGGTCACCTCTGGCTTGCGGCTGTAGTTTCGAGCCCTGGTGTGAGCGTATGTGGCATAGAGATAGGGGCGCCTTCCCAACCTCGTGGGTTTCCTCCGGGCACTCCGGTTTCCTCCCACTGCTAAAGACCCCTACGCGCAAGCGAATTATTGAAATAATGTTAGTCCCAAAATGACCTGGTTTGTGTCGAGTGGACGTTAAACCCCATTTCTCTCTCTCTCTCCTCTTTGGATAAATCTCGGAATAATGCTAATCATAATAAGATGCATGCCACCGTTTGATTAGAACAGAACATGCATAATATATATATAGACAAGACGAGCCTGCAGGTCACGATATTATAATCTATATAGATAACACAATTATTGACCTTTGGATTAACAAACGGTCCTGTTACGTTTCAAATTCTACTGTTCTTGTGTAAATATGGCACCTCTACAGACGGTCGTTGCTGCCTTGGTGCTAGTAGTTATTGGTATCGATGGAGAGCATACTAAACTAGAATGGACCGACTGTGGTAAGGAATTAATAATTAATCACAAGTAATTATATTTTCAAATCGGCACAAATTGTGATTATTTAATTTACTGTATTTGGTACAGTATATAGTTAACTGCCATATACAGGGTTGGGTGGCCGAATGGTTAACGCGTGCGTGTTGATCAGCAAGTCTGTCATGAGGTCAGGTGGCGTGGTTTCGATTCCCCGCCTGTAGGTGACAAGGAATAGGGTCGCATGCCCTCACACCCTACGTGCAAGCGAATTCTTGAAATAATATTGAACCATGTGTTAGTCCCGAAATGACCTAGTTTGTGTCAAGTGGACGTTAAACCCCGTTTCTCTCTCTCCCTCTATCCCCGACTGTCTTATATGGTGAGCTACGGATAGGCCTCTCGGTGTTCTCTTCAAAAAATGAATAGATGACCGTAAATTAAAACCATGAATGTCACAGCTCCTCCATGTTTTTTCTCTTAGTTTGTACGAACAGCCGAAACCACCGCAATGCCATAACAATTTACCGTTTGTTAACTTCCCTAACACAAAAACATTTACATAAAATGTGACTATCTGTGGGTGACGCGGTAAATTAATCCTCTACTTTCATCGACCAGGGTTAGGAAGAGGTGGGGGTTTCCCCGAAGATTTCCCCATGCCCACCCCACCATATGAACGTCACGTCACGGGGTAACAAACCCGGGGTGTGTGGGGGGTCGAATAGTTACCACGTGTGAACTGTATCATAAGGGTTGTCATTGAGTCCACAGGCTTGTTTTCGATTCCCAGGTTTTATATGACAAGGAGTACGCTTGTCCAACCTCGTGGGTTTTCTTCGGGTCCCCCAATTTACCCCCACTGCTAAAGACCCCCACACGCAAGCCAATTATTGAAATAAAATTAAACCACGTGTTAGTCCCGAAATGATTAGTTTGTATCGAGTGGACGTTAAACCCCATCTCATTGTCTGTCTGTCTCATTGTCTCTCGCTCTCCCTCCCCCCTCTCTGAACTCCAACCCAACAACCAATAATTTAACAGTCTCTTTCTTTTGAAGGTACGGATTCAAATGCCATTGTCTTGAACAATGTAGCGATATCTCCCATGCCAATCGAGGTACCAGGTAATCTGAGTTTGACCATTGATGCTGTTTCCAAGATGGACATCAACCGAGCCAATCTAAAGGTTTCTGTTAAACGTCACACATTTATTGGTGACGTCACTATACCCTGTCTCTTCCACGTTGGATCTTGGTAAATCGTTTATTTATAATTTTCTTTGAATTATTTGTTAATTTTCGAGCTGCGGCTTAGAGTAGACTTGCTAGTTAGGTATCGTCCGCTTCCCCCGAAACTTTGAGTTAAGGAGTTAAGTCCTCATATTTCTCAATGACGATGTGTGAGCGTAAGGTTAGAGGTGCGTGGACGGGGCATTTTATACAACCCGTCGTGCCACTGTGTTGCAAAATGTAGGTAAATTCCTATAATCTGTCTAGGCTTAGATTCGATAATTTTCAGAATCGTGCTAGGCTAGAGTAGATAATTCCTGTGTGTGTCGAAAAGAGGCTTCTAGGTAATTAAGCCCCAGGTCCTTCGTGTCCGTTGCGCAGAGAACACATGACGTACAATACCTCAAAACCGGTATACATATATTCGTAAGAATTCAATGCACAGACCTTTGTCCGGACAGAGGTGATTTTCGAATAATATAAAGGCGACGGCGGGTTGGCGGATTTGTCCCGGATATTCTAACGAAATGAAATGATGTTTCACGTCATACTTTCCTGGGCTAATACAGACGGGCATGCGCTATATATTGTGCTGTTATGAGGAAAATTTTGCCCAGTCATTGTGCTGTTATATCGAATTCCAACTGCCAAAGGATCTTTTACGTGACTCCAATTGAACCTCGGTTTGTCGTCCCATCCGAACGACTAGGGATACCACGCTGGAAAATCTGGATGAACTTTCCGGGCCAATGTAGGGATTGATCACCCGACCTCCAGGCTAGCGAGTCAGCGTCTTACCCACTTATTCAACGTGATCCCCCGTATATCTTAGCTATCCAATATGAACCGGTACAATAAACACAAGATGCACTGTGAAAGAGCTAATTCTGTCTACTGCAAGTCTTTTTAGGCTTCAAATTACAAGTCCTTAATCAATTCTCTAGACCATCACATGGCTTAGATGTTGAATGGATTAGAACACTCGCACTATTCAACAATTTAACGTTAAAATGGATAATTGAGACTTTGTTTATTATCATAGCAATGATACTGTACTTGACAGTCGAGATTGTGTTGTCAAAACGTCAAACTTCGATTAGGATAAAGTAATTTAGACTAATATTTTTATTATGTTATTTTGAATTATTCTAGCTAGAACAGCAATCTAATTCAAATACAGGTGTAGATTTCATGTCGTTTTAGATACTTTAGATGGCCTCTGCTACATGAAGATCTAACCAGTTGTAGTGGGAGGTCACGTCGGGGTCATAGATCGGTTTTACCATTTGATTAAACAATCAGCGTTTCTAGTGGAAACCCACGGTTCCGTGCATCGCACGCCAAGAACTTACTGCAACAGACCGTTTCATTTTGAAGTATATATATACTATTCAAAAAAATGTAGGGGATATTTGATTTTTAAGTGTTATTAAAGTCACCTAATGAAACTGACGAAGAAACAAATGACAAAATGAAATGAAGTTCACATTCATCGATTTATTCAAAATGATCGTTAGGCTAAGTAAGGCACAGACTGACCATTATAAGGGTAAAATGATACCCGGGGTCATACAGCAAAGTTACCACAGTATCACAACAAAGTCAGTAACGGGTAAATCCTCCTCTGTTTGCCAAACAAGCATTGATCCGACGTGGCATACTCCTAATGAGACGTCTAAGGTCATTTTGGTCCAGATTGTCCTATTCCTGTTGCAACGCAGCAGCAAGTTCTTGGACATTGGCAGGACGTTGTTGACGTTGACGTAACCTCTGTCCAAGCATGTCCCAGACATGGTCGATGGGGGAGAGATCGGGACTTAGTGCTGGCCAAGGTAATGTAGTGATTTTCTGTTGTTGGAGGTAACCTGTAACGATCCTGGCCCTGTGGCATCTTGCGTTGTCATCCTGGAAGATGAAACGGCGGCCATGACGTCGTGCGAACGGCACATCATGGACTGCCAAGATGTTGTCCCGGTAGTACTGGCCTGTAACACGCCCTGCAACAACATGTGAAGCCGTTCTTCCAGCAACAGTGATGCCTCCCCACACCATAACAGAACCACCCCCAAATCGATCATGTCTGATGACGTTAACGTCTTGGAAGCGCTCATTTCGACTACGCCACACCCTCCAACGTCTGTCCAAAAAATCAACAGTGAACCTTGACTCATCTGAAAACATCACATTGCTCCAGCGTCGATTATCCCAGTGTTGACGATCCCTACACCAACGACGTCTTGCCTGAATGTGATGATCTCTCAAACAAGGGATCACGCGAGGACGTCGGGCGCGAAGGTGACCCCTATGCAGTCGATTCCGAATCGTCTGGCCACTCACTCTCACACCAGTGTCTGTTTGAAGACGAGCGCTGATCTGATTTGCTGTGATGACACGATTTCTCAAGGCCAAGGTACGGATAAATCGATCCTGGGCTTGAGGTGTCGCCCTTGGTCGACCTGAGCGTGGTCTGTCCTGTACAGATTGTGTATCACGGTATCTGGACCCTCATGATGATCCCAAGCATCACCTGCATTCCATGCGGTAGCTATTGGTGCGTTTGGGCGTCGCATGTAACTGGAAATGTTTCTTCTGTTAGGTTCTATAGTGACCTTTTTCGTAGTCATTTGCATATTTTAGTATTATGCCCCCAAAATCAAATATAACCTACTTTTTTTGAATAGTATATATAGAGAAATGGGGTTTAACGTCCCTTCGACACAACTAAGTCATTTCAGGACTAACATATGGTTTAATTTTATTCCAATAATTCGTTTACGCGTAGTGGTCTTTAGCAGTGGGAGGAAACCGGAGTGCGCGGAGGAAACCCACGAGGTTGAGAAGGCGCCCCTATCTCCATGCCACATACGATCACACCAGGGCTCGAAACCACAGCCGCAAGCCAAAGGTGACCGACCGGCTAAAGGTCGAAGGGCGGCACTCTAGACCACTAGGCCATCCCAACCCTCCTTTTGAAGTATAATAAACGAAACGAAATATGAACTGCGCTGTAATCAGATTGAGCCAGAACGGTGGCTCCTTATATCTAAACCTTACATAATGTAATTGTTCTTAGTGTTTTAATCATTCAGTGAATACCAGGACACGTGTACTCTGTTGGACCGAATGGAGAAGGAGAATTGGGCTGGTATAATGGGCGGTATTGGAACACAGATTAAACAAATGTTACAAACAGTTGGTATCACCTCATACTGTGGTGTGACTCCAAGATCTATCGGCATTCAAAGCTACAACCTAAAACTTCCCCCGATTCCAGCGATCCTCACCTTCTTCGCCGAGGTACGGTTTCATTTTAAAACGAGTGTTGCACGCCAACACAATACCTGTTCTCTGAATGTGATTAAATTTATTGCCCAATGGACCAACAAGTGGGTGACTTAATATTGGCCGTTTAATGTTGTTCGATTGAGTGACATGTTACAGTCTATTGGATAATATGTTATTTTCACACTTCGAATGCACGTAAAAGAGGGGGAGAATTGGCGTTTCACGTTCCCTCGACACAAACTAGGTCATTTCCGGACCAAAATACGGTTCAATTTTATTTAAATAATTCGCTTGCACGTAGGTGTATTTAACAGTGTGGGGGGCAGTGAAAACACACTGTCGTCCGTGGCCCTGAAAACATTCTAAAGCGAACTGGGGTTACTCTGTGGAGCGTGTGAAAATTCCCAGATTTAAATTTTGTTGTATTCGCAAAATATCAGCAAGGGTCCATGATATTTTGCAGGAGATTGGTTTGCCAAGTTCAGGGGTTAAGTGAATTTAACAGTTGACAATGCGTGATGCCTTCCTTGTGTAAAAATGTCCCGAATAAAGTTTTTCACTGTAAAAATATGCCACTACATCATAATTCAACGTGGGTTATGTCCCTTTAATCCCCATGCCCGTTTCTTTACAGGGTGACTACACGGCTCATGTAACAGTAGAAGATGACGCCACAAAACAACAGAAGATTTGTCTCGATTTGAAACTAAGCATCAAAAAACATAAAGATACCACATGTACGGGTTGGTTATGTGGTAGGAAAAGACGAAATGTTCACTTCTAGAGTTATTCCCCTTTATTCTCCGAGATATCATAATTTGATGTGAATAAAATTTTAAATTCTATTATGTCTCTGACCTGTAAGCTGTGTATGTGTGTGAAAAAAGCCTTATTTTACGTCCGCTTCCACTGAAGTGATATCGCGGACAATAACATGTTATATATAGAAAAGATATTTACATAGTGATAAGGGTGAAAAATGTATTAATCTGTTTACAATTAAAACGATTATGGATAAACCAAGACGTACATTGATCTTGCAATATACTATTCTGAAACGGGTGCGATATAGAATGTTCAAATAGTATGTACACTGGGACAAACGGGGGACAGTATTTGTATATGAAAGTGTTATCGACAGGTGGTCAACAAGCCACATAGGCTTAATGGTAGACCGAAGAAAAGGTATAAAAAAAAGACATTTGACAGAATTGTTTGCCCGGGCAGCCAAACTGGCTAGGTAGACCCCCACTGTCATTGACTAGCAAGTCGTTCGCAGCTCCTGTGCTATACCTGGCGGAGCGAAGTAAAAAGTATGTGCGAGAACTTTTTATTCCAAATTTATCGTTTATTTGAAGCTCAACGTCTCGGCTAGATCTATTTCTTAAAGCGATAATTTCCTATTTTCAAAGAAAGTCAAAACATGATTATTTCAGTGTCTTTTGCTCAATACGTTTTCAGCTTCAGCTCACTATAATACGATCATAGACATTATGCCCCATAATTAGAACACAATTATCTTACTTGTTTTTCTACCCCCCCCCCCCCAATGGATAGCTATCTTGAAACGTTTGAATTTGAAGTTGAAAATGATATATTTGGCAAGTTCGTAGCTGGCAATAGTGAAATATAGGATTATTCTTTAACAAAGTTGGACTGTTAATAGATACCATCTATTTTAAGGCTTTATTTGAATACATTTTAAAAATATAACTTAAAAATATGAAATTGGATCTTTAAGATCATCTCCAGATTTCGCCATGTTCGCCGAAATGTAAAAAAGGTTAGGTTTGAGCACTGACCTAGGATGATGAAAATTTAGTTTGTGATATTTTCTAGTTTTATATAAAAAAAAATACATACCAATACATGCTACACTGCTATGCAACTCCCCGTCTTATAACTACGTAATCTTTCTTCACCACAGACACGTGAAACAATAGCGTCCAATCGGAGGCTATGACACAAACAAACTCTAATCAAACCTTGACATTGAACGAACCTGCATTTTGCAATTCAATTATTTCATTTCAGCTGGAAAGCGCGTGACTTGCTATTCGCGATGATCGAGGTATCTGAAAAGATCTCAAGCAGTGTCAGTAAATTTGTCTCTGTCAGTAAACGCTATAATGTTATTTCGAATTCCAACCACCAGGGCGACCTTCGGATACAAATTATGGTTGCGACTACAGTACGAAAATCTGTACAACCGAAGGTCGACCTGTGTTATCATAAATTATCTTACGGTCCATATATACGGAAGCTCGGCTGTTCGTTCAATTAGTCGAGTTTACTTACCGGGCCCAGGGCCCAGTTGAGGCATGGGCCTGAGGGGCCCAGGCCCATGGCCCCGCGGTTTAAGGGACCCCGCGGTTCATTGCAAAAAGAGAAACAATTCAAATTCGAGATGAAAGTTTCACGGTAATAGATCTAACAGATCGAGACTTTGTTTATAATGACATTCGAGGCCAGTCAATAATTTGATAGCCAATATCTATAGACGAGAGCCACGTAAATTCACTGAAATTGCAGCATATTCTCTTTTTATTCTTTATTTTTTAAACTATTAGAGCGAGAACTGACAGTGCTTTATCTAATCTTACCTAGTTCCATTTTAAGCTTTCTGCTTGAGTGAATCTGCTAAATAATAAAACTATTAATGTTGCTAACAGAAAGAATGAAGAAGGAGTTCACAAACCATGAAATAAATAACTACAAAATATTTGAGAAATTTTTTCTTTTAAAGAGGGTCATACGCACCACCATACAATGTGTTATGGGAAAAATTTACACGTAAGAGAGAGAGAGAGAGAGAGAGAGAGAGAGAGAGAGAGAGAGAGAGATGTTGTTTAACGTCCACGCGACACAAACTAGATCATTTCGGGACTAACATACGGTTTAATTTTATTTCAATAATTAGCTTGCGTGTAGGGGTCTTTAGCGCTGGGAGGAAACCGAAGTACCCGGAAAAAAACCCACGAGGTTGGACAGGCGATCCTCTACTCCTTGCCACGACACGTAAAAGAACTCCAATTTTCCCTCAAAGTAGGAGCGGGGCTCAGTTGGGTGGCCGAATTGTTAGCGCGTGCTTGTTGTATCATAAGACCTGTCATTGAGTCAACTGGCGTGGTATCGATTCCCCGGTTGTTCGTGACAAGCAGTAGGGTAGCTTGTTTGACTTTGTGGGTTTTCTCCGAGTTCTCGGTCCCCCAGTCCCAACGTGTGAAGTGGACATTTAACCCATTGCTCTGCCACCCCTCCCCTCCTAGTTAATATACTTGCAACCTTAACTGTTCCTGGAGTAAAACGGAAGACATCAGTAGTGGAACCATTTCTACTCCCCTTCTAGAACACTGGATGGTGTACGACCGACATTATAATCTCTGTTGGTGCTGAAAAGTTGACTTTCTAAGAAAGTCATAACGTAAAAAATAACACAATTACAACCCCCCCTGCAATTAATAGGATTACATAGGGCGGCGCCGTTTTTCCTTGAGATGCGAAGAAGCGGAGCGCATACCTTGTGAAAGCCCCACTCCCCCCCCCCCCCCAAAAGAAGACAATTTTGCAATATTTGACGAGTGCAAACACGTTTTCCTGCTAATTCAGCCCGTGAATAAAGTAATTTTAAAGTGGTCTAATATAGCCTTAGTAAGGTGGCTGACTCGAATTAATCGTTTACAGTCCACGAAGAAGGGACCTTTAGGAGAAAATTTAACTGCCGGAAACGCGTTTTCCTGCCATTCCAGCCTGTGAATACAACAACTTCAATTTTGGTCCTAGCCTACTTCCGAACAACCAATCAATCGTTGCTGGGTTCGGGTTTATACCCTCCCTTATACAATTTTGAAAATTTAAATTCTAGCCCATTTAAACTCAAAAAGTATCCCTGGTTTTGTAACCGAAATCCCACTCTGAATTCCAACCATTCAATCAGACTGTTGCGGCTTCATTCACAAAAAATAACTGATTCCCAGGCAAAATTTTTAAATCCATAATCAACTCAGTACAAATTCGTGGTATTCAATTAAAAGAACAGTAAAATTATTGTTATATTAGAGTAAGGAAAGCACAACTAGAAATGCCCGAAACATTTCGGGTTTACAGACCGCCGGTTTTCTTCTATTTTGGTATATTTATTTGACGGCCGCAAACGCGTTTTCCCACCCGTAAAATTAGTGTTTTATTAGATTTGGGGCATTTTATTTTGCCAAGTAGATGAAATAAACATTTTTTTCACTTTACCCGTCTGCCCGAAAAGTCAGCTTGCCCGAAAGTTAGGACAGCTGCCCCCCACCCCCTGGCTCGTAGGCCTAAGATACCATTTCATTCATTCCC
This sequence comes from Patella caerulea, assembly GCA_036850965.1. NCBI lineage: Eukaryota > Metazoa > Mollusca > Gastropoda > Patellidae > Patella > Patella caerulea. The sequence goes on along the minus strand of JAZGQO010000021.1, from coordinate 5,185,042 downwards.
CTTAACCAGACGAGTTCTCATTCATATATGGAAAGCGGTCCACCTCGTTTATCATAAATCCAAGCAGTCATAGACTATAATTGGTCTAACAGCTTTATGAAAAATATGTATATTCTTTTTTAGTTTGGGGGGTTGCGATGGGCTAGTGGTCCATAGTGCTGCGCTTCGACCTCTAGCTGGCCGGTCACCTCTGGCTTGCGGCTGTTGTTTCGAGCCCTGGTGTGAGCGTATGTGGCATGGAGATAGGGGCGCCTTCTCAACCTCGTGGGTTTCCTCCGGGCACCCCGGTTTCCTCCAACTGCTAAAGATCCCTACGCGCAAGAGAATTATTGAAATGAAATGAAACCATATGTTAGTCCCAAAATGACCTAGTTTGTGTCGAGTGGACGTTAAACCTCTCTTTTTTTTAGTTTACGTTCGTGTTCAATTCACAGCATCTGGAGAAATTGCATCAGCTGTCACGTGACTGAATAGTCGTCTGCAGGGTGTCTACTTGTCACAAGTTGACACAAGCCATGCGAGACAATATTGCTGAACAGAACGGAACTGTCCACGTTCGTCAGTCATGATTTGGAAGTGGGAAAAGTTAGGCGACTGATGAGCTGTCACTGAGAACTGTTTTGTCTAGCGATACGTTTCCAAATTTTGCCCTTGAAATTGTAAGTATGAAACCACATAATTATTTAATTTTCGATTAAAATATGCGATTGCTAAACATTCTCTTTTTGTTGAGTCCTTCAACATGTGTGTTTGCATCAAAGGGTCGGGGCAACGTTGTATTGCTAAGGTCAATGCTCTTCACGGGCCATTCATTAGCTGTTCATTCATATAGAAACCTTACTGAGTGATGATGAAATCTCACTGTGTTGGTTTGTAATAGTGCGTGTATCAGTGTAGTATACACTAGCATTGTGCCATTATAAATCTTATAATTTAGATATCTACCGGCCGGCCGAATACGATACGATAAGGTAGATTTTATTAACTCTATTATTATATATACTACAGTTTTGACAGCTGTGCGTTATGTGTTTTTTTATATATATATATATTGCCTTGGTCAATAGGACTTCTATTTAAAATCTGTTTTATTCAAATAAAATTAATTGGTAATTTTTATTTCATAGAGAGCATTTTGATAGCAAGTGTGCAATAGGCCTATGGATTTTTGTATTAAATATTATCTGTTATTTATATTGTATAACTGTTTATATAGGCCTACATGTTTGTTATATATATAAACATTAAAAATCTCTCCTATTTCTACATTCTTAAAGAATTTAGTGACTAGAAAGGGTGCTTAAGAATACACCATGACACTAGCTATTATATTTTTGTTATTACATGTACATCATAAAGATATCCCATTTACAATGATGATTTGGATGATTGACAGGCTTATTGGCCTTGCCTCATAATTTGTATTCAAAATATTGGTAACAAGCAATATATGCAAGAGTCTTTCGACCGAATAACGTATTTACAATTAAGTCATGTTCTATTTTCAACATTGCAAACAAAACTCATTGGTCAGTTTAAATCAACATTGAGGTTGTTATGTTACTGCGATTAAACGTCAAGCGCCTTTCTTTCTCTCTTACACGACTGTACGTGACTAGTAGGATCGCCAGTCCAACATCATGGGTTTTCTCTGGGTCCTCCCGTTTCCTCACACTGCTAAAGATCCCTACGCGAAAGCAAATTATTGAGATGAAATTGAACCATGTGTTAGTCTCAAAATCACCTAGTTTGTGTTGAGTGGAGGTTAAACATTTCCAGGAACTTTCTTGGTGAACAACAAGCATGTGCCTTATACAATTACTCACTTCTTCTAAAAGAACCCTGAATGGAGTAGGCAGAAAAGCTGCTGCCTGGGCAAAATTCACTGCATGTTAGTCTCAAAATTATTGTGTTGTAAAGTTAAGACCCAATTAATCCATATCTTTGTTTTCAAGCGAGGGCCTGGTAAGGGACAGTGCTCTAGTCGTTCTGATGGGAGGTTAAACCGAGGTCGCTTGTACACATTGCCATGCATGTTAAAAATCCCTTGGCATTTGAAATTCAATCTAAGAATAGGCTATAGCACGGCTGTCCGGGACAGAATTTGCCTCCTAGCACAATGTTTGGTGTATGCTTATCTTCATTAGCCTATCGTATGGCTAACAGTATCTGGTTTCATGGAAATATCCTATCCTGGCATCCACACTGTTCAGGTGCGGATCCAGGATTTTTTGCAGGGGGGGGTCTAGGTTTGATAATTGCTTAACTAATTGCGGTCAACCGATCAACGGAGGGTTTGGGGGCCCTCCCCCAGGAAAAATTGGTAAATTAGATTCAATTTGGTTCATTATGATGTATTTCCGGAAGGTAAATTCCAAAATTACAGGTCTAAATCGCCAATAAAATCGCATTAAAAAATTTTCAAGCCTGAGCAGGGGGGGGTCTGGACCCCCTGTACATCCCCCCCCCTTCTGGATTCGCGCCTGCTGTTCACGACATAACTTTGGAATAGGAATTTTGAAAATTGATGATTTGACTAAAAACATTGTCTGAACCATGGTATATTATATAAAGCCAGTTAATTACAAAACTTTGTTTAGTTGCACTAGTTCAGTATATATGTTGATATTGTTTATTTAGTCAACTTCAGTAGGTTTCAACCATCTATTCAAAATGTTATCATTGTGTCATAAAAACAAACTGTTAATTTAAAGGGAAAGTCCCAGATTTCACAGGTTTCCCCCTTGTTGGTGGGGCGAGGCCTGGCAAGAAGAAGTGTTTAGTTGTTCAGATGGTATGAAACATTGAGGTTTTGTGTAAATTTTGATTTTGTGAGTGAGTGAAAGAATCCTTGACAACAGCACTGGAATTCCTCTGATGTTCAGGCAGATTTCCCTAATAGCAAACCGTCTTCATTGGCTCATTTGATGCAGGGTTTTCTTCAGTAATCTTTTAGAGGCATTTAGTAACTGGAAAGAGCATTAAACTATAACTATAATTGTTCTTCCATGTGTTATAGTTTAATGGTTTTCTTCAGGTTTCTCCCGTTTCCTCCCACTGCTAAAGACCCCTACGCGCAAGCAAATTAATGAACTAAAATTGAACCATATGTTAGTCTTGAAATGACTTGGTTTGCGTTGAGTAGACGTTAGACCCCATTTCTCTCCCCATCTCCCTTTCACGTAGATACTTGACAAAATTGATGAATATTATAGTGAAAACTTAAAAATTATTGAATTGAGACCATTGAAATAAGATTGTAATGATAGTACATCATTGAGAAAGTTGTCCAACCATGATGACAAGATGATTGTAATTGTTTCTATATCACTTAACAGTAGAGTCGATATCAGTGAAATGATCAGTAATCAAAAATTAAGCCCGGAACACATAAATTTTTTTATCTTTCTCTAGCTCAGTTTCATATCGTCTTTGAGGTGGTACCTTGGCTCACTAACGAGGTGGTCCAGAGTTCCATTTCAGTGATGGCCGAGACAGTTCCCTGGGATTTTCCAGCATGATTTCTCCTTGTCAGTGATGCAGAACAAGGAATAGAACCTGGGCCGAAATTCCAACTTTCACAATGTTAAAGTTGCATTATGTAAGATTTAGATAGAGCTGGCTGCTCATGATATCATAGTTATAAAACAGATAATGCAAAATGAATACATTGAAAATTTCATTCAAATTACTCTATTGTTTATCATCATAACAGTGGTAATTTTTATTCCAGATTTGTTATTTTTAAATTAGGTCATTAAATGTCGACCATGTTTCAATAATAATAATAATAATTTTATTTAATGAGGATAGTTCCCTTAGCACACATGTTCTAATTTTCAGGGGATTCCTCCTACTCTACAAAATATATATACTATTCAAAAAAAGTAGGGGATATTTGATTTTTAAGTGTTATTAAAATCACCTAATGAAACTGACGAAGAAACAATGACAAAATGAAATGAAGTTCACATTCATCGATTTATTCCAAATGATCGTTAGACTAAGTAAGGCACAGACTGGCCATTATAAGGGTAAAATGATACCCGGGGTCAAACAGCAAAGTTACCACAGCATCACAACAAAGTCAGTAACGGGTAAATCCTCCTCTGTTTGCCAAACAAGCATTGATCCGATTGTCCCATTCCTGTTGCAACTCAGCAGCAAGTTCTTGGACAATGGCAGGACGTTGTTGACGTTGACGTAACCTCTGTCCAAGCATGTCCCAGACATGCTCAATGGGGGATAGGTTACCTGTAACGATCCTGGCCCTGTGACATCTTGCGTTGTCATCCTGGAAGATGAAACGGCGGCCATGACGTCGTGCTAACGGCACAACATGGATTGCCAAGATGTTATCCCGGTAGTACTGGCCTGTAACACGCCCTGCAACAACATGTAAAGCCGTTCTTCCAGCAACAGTGATGCCTCCCCACACCATAACAGAACCATCCCCAAATCGATCATGTCTGATGACGTTAATGTCTTGGAAGCGCTCGTTTCGACGACGCCACAACCTCCTACGTCTGTCAAAAAAATCAACAGTGAACCTTGACTCATCTGAAAACATCACATTGCTCCAGCGTCGATTATCCCAGTGTTGACGATCCCTACACCAACGACGTCTTGCCTGAATGTGATGATCTCTCAAACAAGGGATCACGCGAGGACGTCGGGCGCGAAGGTGACCCCTATGCAGTCGATTCCGAATCGTCTGGCCACTCACTCTCACACCAGTGTCTGTTTGAAAACGAGCGCTGATCTGATTTGCTGTGATGACACGATTTCTCAAGGCCAAGGTACGAATAAATCGATCCTGGGCTTGAGTTGTCGCCCTTGGTCAACCTGAGCGTGGTCTGTCCTGTACAGATTGTGTATCACAGTATCTGGACCATAGCCTGCTTATGACAGACTGAGAAACATTCATCGTCTGCGCCACAACGGCCTGTGTTGTGCCGATCTGTAGCATGCCAAGGGCACGTAACCTTTCATTTTTGGTAAGCCGACGCATATCAAAATTTGTTTTCTGGTCACTAAAACAATTAAACTGATGTTTGCACCCTGGAATTCAATACCACAATGACTGTAACATTCAAAGTCAGAGTTGTGCAAATCTTGGGTTGGACCCCCATGATGATCCCAAGCATCACCTGCATTCCATGCGGTAGCTATTGGTGCGTTTGGACGTCACATGTAACTGGAAATGTTTCTTCTGTTAGGTTTTATAGTGACTTTTTTCGTAGTCATTTAGATTTTTTAGTATTATGCCCCCAAAATCAAATATCCCCTACTTTTTTTGAATGGTATATATAGATATATAGTAACATGCAAATACAAAGCAAATAGAGACCCCCCACCCCCACCTCCCACCAAAGCAAAAACAACAAAAATAAAGTAATAATCATTATGAAATAAAATATGCAGCTATGTTATACACTATCTACTGCTCCCCGCCCCCTTCCCCCTAAATAATAATTTTTACAAGATGTAAAGCCAAAAGCTCTTACATAATGCATCTTTGAAGTTAGCAGAATTCCTCAAATAATGAGGTTTTAAAGTGGAGTGTATTGTAAACTATATTGAATGTTTCAGACAGGGAACAACGATCATCATGTCATTATTAAGATTAATACCAGTATTACAGAAACACAACTGTCTATCTTCAATTGGTGGTTTAAACAGCTATAGATCATTATCTTCATCATCAATACACAAGGTAATAATATTACACTTGATTATCATATTACTCTAGATCATTATCAATACACAAGGTAATAATATTACACTTGATTATCATATTTCTCTAGATCATGATCAATACACAAGGTAATATTACACTTGATTATCATCAATACATAATAATCAGTACACAGGGTAATATTACTCTCAATATCATTGTTAATACACACAGGGTAATATTACTCTAGATCATCACCAATATACATTGGGCAATATCACTTTTGAACATCATCAATACACAAAGTAATATTACTCTAGATCATCATCTCATCATTACACTAGGTAATATAACTCTAGATCGTTATGAATATGCAGGGTAATATTACTCTAGATTATCATTATAACACAAGGTATTATCACTCTAAATCAACAGCATTACACAAGGACAAGGTGATACATAAAATTTGTATCATCTCTGTTTCTCCTGATTATAAATTTAAGTCCCAGTAACATGAACACAGATTATGGTGAAAAGTAAAATGTCAGCTACATGAACCTGTCGTATGAAGTCTCTTATCAAAAATATCTGATATATCACAAGGAGTGAAAATACCCTGTCCAATGCATGTCACCAATCACCCATAATATTACATTACATACAAGGTCAAAATCATCTGAGTTTTTTGTAAAAAACAAAATTACTGATTTAAATGAATAACATCTTTATCTGCTTTAAAATTTATTTTATGCGGTGGTGCCTATTTCAGTTTTATTTTCAATAGTTATTTGTTTATTTTTCATTTTTAGCCCAGAAAGGCCCACTTAGTTTTAGAAGATGGTAGCCATTTTCCAGGTTATTCTTTTGGTCATGAAAAATCATCTGCTGGAGAAATTGTGTTTAACACAGGACTTGTTGGGTTAGTCTATAACTTGATGGAGATGACAAGTATCTTTAACTTAAAAAATAGCACAAGACTCTTTAACTTGATAGAGTCTTCGTCAAAATATTGGTTAAAAATTTAGTTGATGTCGATCGTAGCCATGTTTGAAAATTGCAAAATGACTGATGGGTCAGATCTAGTTATGGTTGTTTTCCATAGCCATCGGTGCTGACTGGTATATACGGCCGATTTGGAACCTATTATTCAAATAGTAGTTAAAAATAGAATAATATGTCAGTGGTTGAAGTGAAGTTGGTATTTGGATAGGGGTGAGGGTTGAGGGAGGAGAAGAGTGTAGTTAGAGTGGGGATAGGGATGAGAGTTGATGTCTGAGAGTGGGAATGAGGGGTTAAGTGTGAAAGAGAGGATCAAGTGCTAGGGATGATATAAAAATAAAAGGGTTGAGGCTGAGGGGAATAGATGGGGAAGTGAGAGGAATTGGCAGGGACATTCAAGGATGGAGATGGGTGTCCGTTGGAGATAGGATGTTGTGGATAACCCACGATTTTATTATTACTGTAAATGTGAAATTCTGAACTTAGACGTGGAATAAGGTGCTCTACGAATAGTAATTAAGCATGCCTAGCCTATTGCATGAGAACCATTGGACGAGTAGGAAGATATTCATTGGATTATTAATTTTCATTTAGATATCCTGAAGCTTTAACGGATCCAAGTTACAGAGGTCAAATATTGACCTTGACCTATCCTATTATTGGGAACTATGGAGTACCTAACACAAATAAATTAGACGAATTTGGATTAAGAAGATATGTGGAGTCTGAAAAAATACAGGTAGTTTGAAAAAATTGAAATGTTAATTGTTGCCATATGGTACATGATCACAAATCTATTTTTTGCATCACTTCCTGCTTGCCATTGAGTCAACTGGCGTGATTTCTAATCCCCAGTTGTACGTGACAAGGAGTAGGGTTTTCTGGCATGTCCAACCTTGTGGGTTTTCTCTGGAGTCCTCGGGTTTCCTACACTGCTAAAAGACCCCTACACGCAAGCGAATTATTGAAATAAAATTAAACCATGTGTTAGTCCCGAAATGGACGTTAAACCCAATTCCTCTCTCTCTCTCTTCCTGTTTCTTTAATTTGTTGTTATACATCTTCGTTACACATCTACTGTGGCAATGATCTCTGTGTTAAAGATATATTTGGAGTTTGTTTAACCAGTTCTATCATGTATATGATATGGCTGATGCTAATATTGTCCTTTAAATAAGCTAAACCTCTTTGATTTAGGTCAGAATATGTTATTTCAATTAGTGATGTGGCTGTATACCTACAGATTTTTGTTTTGATAGTTTAAAGATGCAATATCATGTAAGGTTTGAATATAGAGCTGACAGTTCTTGGTATAATAGTTAAAACAAAGAGATAATGAAAAAGAAATATATTGAAAATTTCCATCAAATTCCATAAATGGTCGAATGGTTAGCGTGCACACGCTGTATTATCAGGCCTGCCTTGGAGTCAACTGGCGTGGTTTTCGAATCCCAGGTTGTACGTGGCGAGGAGTAGGGTCACCTGTCCAACGTCGTGGCTTTTCTTCGGTTACTCAGGTTTCCTCCCACTGCTAAAGACCCCTACACGCAAGCGAATTATTGAAATAAAATTAAATCATATGTTAGTCCCGAAATGACCTTGTTTGTGCCGAGTGGACGTTAAACCCCATTTCTCTCTCTCTCTTTTTACTCTTCTAAGGTGTCTGGGCTGATAGTTCAAGACTACACAGCTCAACATAGTCACTGGAATTCTGTCAAGTCTCTTTCTGAATGGTTAAAAGAAGATGGCATCCCTGCTTTATATGGTATTGATACTAGAATGGTAACTAAAATGGTCAGAGATAAGGTAATTCTTTGATTTCTATGAAAAAAATACTCAGCACTGCAAGCATGCCCTTGTTATAATCAATTGAATAAGTTGTACCGGACATACTTTTGAATTGTGGGGAGAGGGGTGGGCGCGAATGGTTAGCAAAATCACAAGCATATGTTGTATCATAAGGTCTGCCATTGACTCGAGAGGTTTGGTTTTTATTCCCCAGTTGTACATGACAAAGAGTAATGTCACCGGTCCAACCTCATGGGTTTTCTCCAGAATTTTAGGTTTCTCTTTATTTTCGGTAAAAATGTCTGACAAGAAAAATTTTGAAATTACATCACTGGTTTCCTCCCACTGCTAATGACCCGTACGTACAAGCAAATTAATGAAATAAAATTGCACCATTTATTTTATTAGCCTCGAAATGACCTAGTTTGTGTTGAGTAACTGTTAAACCTCATTTTTCTCTCTCTTGTAAACTGACATTAGAAATTTGTTTGTTACTTTCTTGTTGACGTAATTAAAAATATCAACAACAAAAAAAAAACGCACTAAAAAATCCAAAACAAATTTAAGACAGTCACTAAAGGAATTATTCCTGAGTTTTTGCCCATCGTTAATAGAGAACCATGGCTCATATCCAGGCTTGCCTGTCTCTTTCCAACCTTTACACCTAAAACATATCAATGCCCTACTGTCACTTCCATATATAGAAAAGTAATATGCATCATTCTGTGTTTACAGGGAACTGTTTTAGGTAAAATAGAATATGAAGATCAACCAATAAAATTTGAGGATCCAAATATTCGGAATTTAATAGCAGAAGTATCATCAAAGGTAGGGTATTTGTATTAGAAACTAGAGTTATAAATGGGGCCACATGAAGTATAAATAGGGTCACAAGAGGTATAAATGGGGCTACATAAATCTACATAAGATTTATAAATGGGGCCACATTAGTTATAAATGGGGCCACATTAGTTATAAATGTGGCCACTAGAGGTACATACAGACCACTAAATGTATAAATGGGGCCACTAGAGGTATATATAGACCACTAAATGTATAAATGGAGCCCACGAGAGGTATATATAGACCACAAAAGGTATAAATGGGGCACACAGGAGGTACAAATGGGGCACACAGAAGGTATAAATGGGGCACATGAGAGGTACAAATGGGCCACTAGAGGTACAAATGGGCCACTAGAGGTACAAATGGGCCACTAGAGTTATAAATAGGCCACTAGAGTTATAAATGGGACATTAACAGTTATGAATAGGCCATGGGCCACTAAGAGTTATAAATAGGCCCCTAGAGTTATACATGGGACACTAAGAGTTATAAATGGGCCATAGCGAGTTTCATAGCATCAAAGATTCTCCATTAAAGCTGCATTGTGCAATATTTATGAAAAAAAAAACAACAGATCTCGGTACAATAGTTTTAGGGAGCTGCAGTGGACGTAAACTACTCAAACAGGAGACAAGATTCCCTTTATAATATACTTCGTTACTTTGGTGCCTATATAATTTGGACTATTCGGATTTGGAATTATTAGTCCCATTATCTATGCAAGTGTTATCGTCTTGTTGGGAGTTGAGTTGTTGGTTCCTCGTGTATCCAGACTACTTTGTGCAAAAGAATTATTGAAATATACTGTATGTTATCCCAAATTACCCTGTTAGTGGATGTTGATTGCTTATTGATCTCTCTATATACTGTGATTTTACTGATATAAAATGATTTATGTATGTTTTTATTTTTAGGAAGTAAAAATTTATGGAGAAGGAAATCCTATAAAGATTGTTGCTTTAGATTGTGGTATAAAACACAATATGATAAGATCTCTACTGATGGTGAGTTCGTGTATGCTAGTTAAAGTTTGATATAATCGTGTATGCATGATTAGTGAAAGGCGTGGCATGAAGAGACACACATTTCTGCTTAAAGGGTTCTCTCTGCAAAACAACCTTATTTTGAATGATGAAATCAGTTATTGGGCATATCTGGTAATTAACATACCCAATATTGTTTGTCCATTGGAGATGAGGGTTGGTTGATGCTGGCATGGTTAGCACGTGCACACTGTATCATAAGGCCTGTCATTGATTTAACTAGCGTGGTTTCGATTCCCTGTTTGCTGTACGTGATGAGGAGTAGGGCCGCCTGTCCAGCTTTGTCAGTTTTCTCCGGGTACTGCTAAAGACCAATATACGCAAGCAAATTATCAAAATAAAATTGAACCATATGTTATAGTCCTGAAATATCCCAATTTGTTTTGAGTGGATGTTAAACCCCATTTCTCTCTCTCTGAGATCATTATTAAGGGACCATGTAACTTAGAACTATTAACAATGTTGGATATGGAAAAATATACGGATTAATGTTGGATATATAAATATATAGGGATTAATATGAGGGTTGTGTTAAAAGGAAAGTAATCTGAAATAAGTACACCATTGAAAATTTGAAATTAAATTGTACGTTTTTTAGCGAAATACAGAAGTGTTCCAAGAAATGTGAAAGGTTTGAATTTGTGATTGAATATTTGTAATAATCACACAGAAAATGTTTTATATTTTTTAGCGAGGTGCTGAGGTGAAAGTAGTTCCATGGAATTATGATTTTACTCAGGAGAAATATGATGGTTTATTTTTATCTAATGGACCAGGAAATCCTGAATTAGCACCAGAAGCTATACACAATATTAGACAGGTACGACAAGAAATATATTATTTATTGATATAATTTGAAGTCAGGTGCACATTATGTACTCATAACTACCTACAGGTATTCTAGATCAATCTCGTTTCCAGAGGCAGCGATTGGCCGGGGGCCTCTGGTTCCTTAATTGACCAGCCATTTTTACCACTTTTTTCCAAACCTAAGCCCCGCCCATTCTGACCTCTGATTGGTCAATCTTTTTGGGTCGATTTCTCGAAAACTAGAGGTCGGATCATCGTTTCGTTTGTTGTAAATTTAAAATGATCCTTGAGTCAAAGTCGACATAAAAAAATTGGATCCTAAATGTACCAATTCAAGTTTTTGTAAAGATCTATTTTTCTGAGCGTGGGTATATTTTTGAGTGATTCGGTCATCCAGGCATGTAAAATAAATACATGTCACATGACAGTCATGTGATTCATCACTTCCTGGAAAATGGCTACCCCAATTCACCAGAGAAATTTCTTCAAAAATTTTTCTGGTTTCGAGATTGATTCTAGATGGCAGTGTTTTGGGCTTTACTTCTTTTTCTTTAAGCTGTAAATAGCTATGATAACAACAACATTGTATAGTGGTGTTTAAAATTATCTGCATTATTTTGTTTTTGTACTTGATATACTTTGTTGTCAATTTGGGTGGGGAGGAGTTCGGTGGTAGTGCATGCGTGTTGTATCATTGAGTCAACTGGCATGGTTTTGATTCCCCGCTTGTATGAGACAAGGAGTTGGGTCGCATGTATTCCCCTTCACACAAGTGAATTATTCAAATAAATTTGACCTATATATTACTCCCAAAATGACCTAATTTGTATCCGCCAGTGGACATTAAACCCCATTCTTCTCTCTTTATAATGTCATTTATTGTATTTTGTCTAGGTTATAAATAGTAACAGAAAAGAACCTGTATTTGGTATTTGCATGGGGAATCAGCTGACTGGTTTAGCTGCTGGTGCAGAATCATATAAACTACCTTTAGGAAACAGGTAAAAACATTAACTACCTCTAGGAATCAGGTAAATCATACAAACGATCGCTAGGTAAAAGGTAAATCATATAAACTACCTCTAGGTAAGAAATGAACAGGTTGAATATGAATTTTATAATCTAACTGTTGTAGTATGAGTGCTTGAGGACCGCACTACATGAGGGGTAAAAAATAATCTGTGGTCAACACACAATACTCCAGATATTAAACAAGAGATATCAAATCAAGTGAATGGGTCTGAGTTCTAGCCTGTAAGCGTCCACTGTGCTGTACAGATACAGGTGTATTATGAATTAACATGAATCATATAAACTATCAACCAGTATTAATGTCTTCTATCTTTCAGAGGTCACAATCAACCAGTATTATTGTTTTTTCAAAGCTACAATCAACCAGTATTAATGTTTTTCAGAAGTCGCAATTAACCAGTATTAATGTGTTATAATTCTGTATTGCAGAGGTCACAATCAACCAGTATTAAATGTAATAACAAATCAAGCTTTTATAACATCGCAGAACCATGGATTCGCTATTAATACGAAAACCCTGTCCAATGATTGGGATGTGTTGTTTGTTAATGCTAATGATAAAAGTAACGAAGTAAGTTACAGCTAATCACAAGTATATATATACCTTTAAAACTTGGTATTGTAACATGCTTAAGGGTGAGTCTTGCATTTTGATTGGTCCTAACGATCCTGGGACCTGTCTATTGGACAATAACACCCCTCTAAATGAGAAACAGGACGTGTATATCTCCTAAGAGGACATCTGAATGTTGGCTATAATATTAAAGTCGGCATTTTAAAGTGATTGAAGAACACATTAAATAGAACATAATTATCATGGGAAATTAATCACTGATTTTATTCTGATAGCACAATATTTCGACAAGACCCCGTATTGTAATATTGGGTGGTTAGATGGGGGAATGATTAGCATGTACATGCTGTATCAAAAAGCCTATCTCCGGCGTAGTTTTGATTCCCCAGTTGTACATGACCAGATATGTGGAGTCAGAAAAAATACAGGTAGTTTGAAAAAATTGAAATGATTTGTTGCCATATGGTACATTATCACAAATCTATATTTTGCATCACTTCCTGTTTGCCATTGAGTGCACTGGCGTGTTTTCGAACCCCCAGTTGTACATGACACGGAGTAAGGTTGCCTGTCCAACCTCGTGGGTTTACACTGGGTCCTCCGGTTTCCTCCCACTGCTAAAGACCCCTATGCGCAAGCAAATTATTGAAATAGAATTAAAAACCATATGTTAGTCCTGAAATGACGTAGATTGTGTCGAGTGGACGTTAAATCCCATTTCTCTCTCTCTTATTGTTGGCTCCTTGAAAAAGATTAAAGCAAAATAATGCAGACAATTCAAGTTTCAAATAAATAAATGAAATAATTATATGTTGTTTTATCAAGGGTATCATGCATAAGTCGAAACCAATATTTACAGCTCAGTTTCATCCTGAAGCATATGGAGGACCGACAGACACCGAGGTGAGTGAATGAAAAATGATCAGATCTAAGTGTTTCAGTAAAAATATTAAAATCTCTATTTATTAAAGAGGTATATATAATGTTGCTGATTTTGTGCTTAACTGTTGACATTGAAGCCAAAAGCTAAATTAAAAACCAATTCATGCTTAATACATCTAAACTCTGATTTGTAAACAAACTAATTCATGCAGAAACCGTCTAAACTAAGATTTGTAAACAAACCAATTCACACTTCTAAACTAAGATTTGATAGTGCAGTCAAATCGCTTTATACTTTTTGGTATGTATAATCGTGTGTTGGAACCAACATTAGATCGGCACTAACCACAACTTTACTTTAAGGGAATTGTGTGGGTAAGACGCTGGATCGCTAGCTTGGAGGTCGGGATTGGCCAAGTTTGTTCATCCTGGTGTGGTTTACCCTTATCTGTGATCCAGCATGGAGGACCTGACAAGGACATCTCTATCTCCGTATACAAATTTGAAATAAACCATTTGAATTTTTGTTTGTTTTTTTCCAGTTTTTATTTGATTATTTTGTTGATTTGATAAAAACCAAGAAGAGTAATGTAACCCAGGTGATGAAGAAGGTTGTACCACCTAAACAAAACATTAAACCGGTAAATATATTTTATTTTCCGTGGAGAGCATATTATAACAGTTTTGGTAAGCCTGTCTTCATAGGAGAGCCTGGATGGCTCAGTTAGTAAGACACTGGCTCACTAATCAGGAGTTCTCGGATATGCCTGACGAAAAATCAAGGTCCCGTGTATACATGGGCATGCATGTTTAAGATCGGAATTTGATATAAGAATAGGTCATAGTGCCGCTGCCCGGGCAAATTCCCTCTTAGCAACACTGTATGACGTATGCCCGTCTTAATTACACCAGTCGGAGCAGAACATTTGGACATTAAATCCCATTTCGTTTCAATTCTCTTTCTATCAAGACTTCATATATATTTGATTTGTTTTCAGGTATCAAAAGTATTAGTATTGGGAAGTGGTGGTTTATCTATTGGTCAAGCTGGTGAATTTGATTACAGTGGGTCTCAGGCTATCAAAGCTTTACGGGTAAATCTTAAACTGAGATTATGATCTGCTCTCCAATTTTATATGCTCACATTTTCATGTGAACGTGTATGTTATCGTCACCCCTGTTTGTCTGGCCGTCCTCAATTTGTTACATTTTTGATCCGATTTTGACGAAACCTGAAATCTGCCTATGTATATTTCAAGTTCAAAATTGTCCAAAGATCTTAGTTCCTTTTGATATTGGCATGTATGAGAATGTTACTTCATTAATTATAGCCTCTGATTGTACAAAAAATCACATTTTTAGCTTGTTCCAACCATCTCAATGTAAAATATGGACTAATCTTGCATGGCAACAGCTTGTATTGTAAACATTAAGCTGCTAGCTCGATTAATGAAAACCCCAACAAACTTTTAAACTGGGAAGACGTGATAAACCTATTTTACAAAACCAATTAAAATCATAATCTGCTAGCTATTTTTATTATAAAATGATGTTGTGGTCTAACATGTTAGCTTTAGATCACAGGGTCTGTTAATGACTCATGTGGTGTGGTTTACATTCTATAAGCTTGTTCGTTACAAGGAGTACAGTCGTCTACAAAAAGGCATGGATTTTTTCCAGAGACCCTGGTTTCATCCCAGTTCTAAAGTCTCCTAAGCGCAAGTGAATTATTGAAGTAAAATTGTACCATAAAATGAATTTGGCCCGAAATTACCATGTGTGTGGAGTTGATATATCTCACTCTCTCTCTTCTTATCTCCCGCTTTCAACCTCCCTGCCTCCCTCCCTCTCTCTTCCGTTCTCTTCCTCTCTCCCTTCCTCATATAGAATGCTCATTGATTTCCTACGTAAAGTACGCTGAAAATGTTTATGTATATACTACGTTATATTTATGTTATATTTAGGAAGAGAATATCCAGGCTGTTTTGATGAATCCTAACATTGCGTCTGTCCAGACAAATGCTGAAGGAGAGAAACAAGCGAATACAGTATATTTTCTACCAATAACACCAGAGTTTATCACTGAAGTTATAAAACGAGAAGAACCAGACGGTATTCTACTCTCTATGGGAGGACAAACAGCTCTAAATTGTGGTAAACATTTACACCTGTTTTAAAGGAGTACTTGATAATGCTATAGCACTTTCTTGTATAAATTGATCAACAGAACAAGTACAAACCAGGAACCAACTATGACGCATTTGCAACCATCTTGGAATCATTTCCTCATTTCAATCTATTATAAGTGCTGCATAGACTTGCTGTCTTTTCTCTTGCTTCAAATATCATCTAACATAGCAGAAAAGCAGGACAATAAACTCCATTCCATTTCCAACAATTGATCTACTAAAGGGGTATTTTCACTAGATATGGTTTTGTTTCAGGAGTTGAACTTCATCGACAGGGTATTTTACAGAAATATGGTGTACAGGTTCTTGGTACGCAGGTCGACAGCATCATGGCCACAGAAGATAGACAGATATTTGCCGATAGATTGAAAGAAATTGATGAGAAGTTGGCACCAAGTCTGGCTGTAGAAAGTCTGGAAGATGCACTGAAAGCAGCTGATCAGATCTGTTATCCTGTTATGGTGCGAGCTGCTTATGCTCTTGGTGGACTGGGATCAGGTGTGGCTAAAGACAAGGCAGAATTAACTAAGATAGCCAAAAAGGTGTGTATTATTTCAAGTCCTTGAAGGTTTGTAATTCACTCGTAAACTATAATATTGTGAAAGCCGAATCTCTAAAAGAATATCTGTTCAAGATGGTTCAGTACTGTGCAAGGGGTGTTGAGTGAGCCAATGGATAACATCTTTCGTAAGGTCTTTCGTTGAGTCAAGAGTCATGGTTTCAATTCTCTGCATGTTCGTGAATAGGAATAGGGTCGTCTGTCCAACTTTGTGGGCTTTCTCCAGGACCTCTGGTTTCCTCAAACTGCTAATAAAATTGAAGCGTTTGTTACTCCCTAAATAACCTAGTTTTTGTCGAGTAGATGTTAATCCCATTTCTCGCTCTATTTATTTATATAGAATTGAACCATTTGTTAGTCCCGAAATTACCCAGTTGGTGTCAAGTGACTGTTAAACCCAATTTATGTCGCTCTCATAGTTGTTCAGTTCTGCATAGCTCAACTCTGCGTAGTATTTACAAAGATATAATGAATTGAAAAAATTGTCGAGATAGCTATTTTATAAATATTAATTGCTCCAAAGGATTTTGTCCAGTGTATTATTGAAAGGTGAATATTTAACTGTAAAATTGATTTTAAATATTGTATATTTTACGTGCGACTGATCTTGGTATATATTTTTGTAGGCATTTGCTGTAACGAATCAGATATTAGTAGAGAAATCGTTATTAGGTTGGAAGGAAGTAGAATATGAAGTAGTGAGAGACGCGTATGATAATTGTGTTACTGTTTGTAATATGGAGAATCTCGATCCACTGGGTATACATACAGGTAAGTGGGGTATTCCAAGATAGAGCTGTCGGGTGGATCTGACGGGAATCGGGGCAGATTGTGGATTGGGGTAGAAAGAATAGGAATCGGAGCAGATGGTAACTAGTCCAAGATGATTTAATCCCCTGTGTTCCTTATCTTAGTCTTGAAATGATCTAGTTTCTATTCAGCGGACTTTCCTCTCCACCTTCCCAACCCCCAATTTCTTTTTGTCTCGCTGTACATGTGTCATCGACAGATGTCAGACTTCAGAATGTTCACCTATACCTTGTGGAGTTTACTCAGTGTAATTATTTCTTGTTCACTTTATAAAATATCCCAATTATTTGAATATCTCCTCTTGGATTGGTCAACAACTTCAGATCTATATTTGCAAGAAAGATTGAATAAATGATAATTCTTTTTTTTTTTTTTTAAACAATATTTATTCAATGATAATTCTAATAATATAATATTTCTGTTTTCTAACCAGGTGATTCAATAGTAGTCGCACCAAGTCAGACATTATCAAATGAAGAATATCATAAACTGAGAGAAACTGCCATAAAGGTAATATCAAATAAAGGGGGTTTGAAATCAACTGGATTAATATATTCTGCTACGACGGAAATTTTGCACAAACAACGTTTCTGTCTAATCTTCTTGATCTGGACTGGTTGCTATTTCTTGTCTTAGACACCATGCTGTAAAATCTATGTGCATGTCCATGTGTACTTGGGTCATCATCGGTTTTCTTTCCGTCACGTATGACTAGATACTGTTATTTCCAAATCGGATCGTCTTGCATCACCAGCAAGGGGGAACCACACTGAAAAGTTTTTAAGGAACTGGGTCGGCCAACCCCCAGATTGAACACTGTACCTCCTAGGGAGTTGTGTCTTGACAAATATAACTGGACACAACATGAAGGGGATATCATAGGATGGGATAAATATTGGTTAATATCCTCCTAGATGCCAGGTGTCTGAAGTTGTTCAGCAAAACAAAAAATGTTATTTCTTTTTTAAAGTGGATTTATCTATGGTTTGAATATTTTTATAGCTGTTTTGTAAAGTATATTAATTTTGAGAGTTATTTTAATGTTATTATCTTGTGTTGCAGGTTGTTCGTCATTTTGGTATAGTAGGAGAGTGTAATATACAGTATGCTTTACATCCTGAATCTCTAGAATACTGTATTATAGAAATAAACGCCAGATTATCACGAAGTTCAGCTCTAGCATCTAAAGCCACAGGGTAAGTTCAGCTCTAGCATCTAAAGCTACAGAATAAGTTCAGAACTTGCCTCCAAAGTTACAGGGTAAGTTCTGCTCCAGCCTCTAAAGCTACAGGGGTGTAAGTTCTGATCATGTCTTATTTTTACTGATAATTTAAATCCTTTGCATCAAATAGATCAGACAAATATTGTGATTTAAATTCTCTAATGTATAATCATTCTGCAAAATTGTAATAAATTCATACCAGTGAACTTGATGATATAATTTCAGATATCCCTTAGCATTTATAGCGGCCAAGTTAGCTTTAGGTATCGGCCTACCCTCGTTACAGAACAGCACAACACAGATGACAACAGCATTCTTCGAACCTAGTCTAGATTATATCGTTACAAAAATACCACGCTGGGATATGGACAGGTTTACGCTCATGTCGAAAGATATTGGAAGTGCTATGAAGAGTGTCGGAGAGGTAAATTATCAAATCTGTTATAGTAATTGTGCCATTGCTGGACCTTTTCTATTGAATTAACTACCAAAGCCAATAAAACAATGAATGTCAGTCGTTTTAAATCTCAACTCAAAACATTCTTAATTTTCAAACTCTGATCCGTAAATAATCAATGACTTAGAAACTGTTCTTCGGTATTAAAGCACTTTGTAAATGACGATATTATTATTTTGATAATTAGAAATTTCTTGGAATTAGTAAGTTATGTTTCATCAAAACAAATTTGACTGCATATTCATTTAGACACTACATTATATTGATGACTCAGTTTACGATGTGTGTTTAGTAAAGTTTGCAGTTTGGTCCCTTCTGTCAGTCGTGCAGGATGCAAGGTCTGGCAATGAACGATGTCCAGTTATGTGGATTGGACAAAGAACCAAAGTCCTGTGTGCATAATTGTATGCACGTTAAAAGAATCTGTGACTGTTGGAATTTGACGTATGAATAGGTCATATATAATACCACCTTATGGGCAAACTTTATTGTGTGGGATATTGTATGGCACATGCCCGTCTCAATAAGCCCAATGGTTCAGAAAAGTAAGATGTTAATTTAAACCCGATTTCCTTTTATTTCTGTATATTTTGATATTTGAAATGTTTCTTCCAGGTAATGGCTATAGGTAGAACCTTTGAAGAAAGCCTGCAGAAGGCGTTGAGGATGACCCATCCAACTGTTGATGGTTTCACAGCAGCATTACCAGCAGGAAAAGAATATCCGGTCAACTTTGATATTGATAAAAACCTGAATAGCCCCAATAATACCAGAATACACACACTGGCTAAGGTAATATTTCTAATTTCAATCTCGTTTAAATTTTAATAAATCCTTGGTTTATGATGTATCCGCTCACCCAAAAATGAAATAAAATGGGGTTTAACGTCATTCTCAAAAATGTGTGATTTTACCTTGTGGTGTACGTAACACCACATTTGATTGATGGAATTTATAATATGCACCAACGGTTCGGTGGTTGAATGGTTTAACGTGTGGGGGTAGGTTTGTCATTGACTCAAGGGTCGTGGTTTCGATCCCCCACTTATACCGAACAAGGAGTAATGTCGCTTGTCCAACCTCGTTGGTTTATTCCTGGTCCTCCAGTTTCCTTTCAATGCTAAAGACCCCTACATAAGTCATGGAATTAAAATTGAGCCATATGTTAGTCCAGTGGACATTAAACCCCATTTCACTCTCTTATAATATGGGCCAGTTTATATAAAGTATTGAGTCTATTTATTTACAGGCCTTTCAATCTGGATATACAGTGGACAAGATTCATGGACTGACCAACATAGACAAATGGTTTCTACATAAACTAAATAGAATTATAGATATAGAGAAAAACCTTGGACAGTTTAACAAGTGAGAGATAAAATATATTTACACACAATTCATGCACTGGCGTCATTGTTTGAAAGAAAGATAATAGTCTGTAATGTAGGAATGAAATGGAATTAACATCTTACGTTTCTGTACCAAGCGGACAAAGATAATGAGGGGAATTTTGCCATAACAGTGGCGCTACACCTTCTCTTGACTGTCAAAGTATACATGGGACCTAAGGTTTATGTCCATTTCAGACAACCAGATGATTTTGCTTGGCACGCTTAATGATTAAGGGGAAACCCCTCTGGAGTTATATCAGCATAAAGCAAATCCCGAAAAATTTATTTAACTTACTTGTTAAGTTGTTTACAGAACACATCTCATATACTGTTCAAGTTGAAACACATAATCTTTAGTAACATTTGTGTTTCCATGGTCACAAATTTAAGTTAGATGTTGATATGAATCTGCATGATTTTCTTTCAATCTTTGGTGGTTCATAAATATCAAGTCATCCATAATTTCCTCTGTAATATATCAACTTATTAAATTAGAAATGTTCATGGATTTAGTGTCTTTTGTGTTTCTATGGCAACAGTAATTTAAGTTAGATTTTAGTATTACAAGATACAGGATGTTGATTTGACTCTTCTTGTTTTTCTTACTTTTGGCGGTTTGTATATAGGTCGTCCATAAATTCCTCAAAAATTATTATATATTTGTAGAGATAATTTAGATGATGAGTTGTTGGTTCTAGCGAAGAAAGCTGGTTTCTCTGATAAACAAATAAGTAAAGTATTGAATATATCAGAAGCTGAAGTACGAGAGATCAGATTAAACAAATCTATTAGACCCTGGGTTAAACAGGTAGGTATTATTGTTATTTTATAGCCGTTATTACCTGCCAGATTCATACAATTAAAACAGATGACATTGTTCAGGTGACAGCTATGGTATTTTACCGAGATGTCTATCTATTGCAAGGAAAAGCATAGATCTAAAAAAAGGGTGTAGTTATGTTCCGAAAAAAAAAGCATAAAAATGAAAATTTAACATAGATCAATTATCAATTTGCAAAGATAACTTTCACGAAACAAATTTAGAGACCAAATATCGGTAGAGAAAATAAAATGTTCATTGTAGGGAAAGTGGTTTATATTATTGGATCTGATTAAATGTTATATGTTAATTGTTGTAGATTGATACAATGGCTGCTGAATATCCTGCTAAAACTAACTATCTATACTGTTCGTATAATGGTATGGTAAGTACGAGCTCTGCTTTTTCATATTAAACAACTTTATCATGTTAAACAACATTATCATATTAAACAACAACTTTATCGTATTAAACAATATGATATCTTTATCATATTAAAGAACAACTTTATTGCATTAAACAACTTTATCATACAGCCACTTTATCACATTAAACAACAACTTTATCGCATTAAACAACAACTTAATCATATTAAACAACTTTATCATATTAAACAACTTTATCATATTAAAGAACAAGAATGTTTTTTTCAGGAACATGATTTAGAATTCAATGATTTTGGTACAATGGTAATGGGTTGTGGACCATATCATATTGGTAGTAGTGTTGAATTTGATTGGTGTGCTGTATCCTGTATCAGGGCCTTGAGGGGTCTGAATAAAAAAACGGTAAATACAAAGCTTTCTTATTCTTTTTGAACATTTACAAAGATAGTATTTTAAACCAATTTTAACTTATTATAAGAAAGTCATTGGATGGTGTGAACAGCAAAAGCATTTTATAGCTGAGTCGAATTCAAAAAATAAAACAGGAGAAAAACGCTATAACCGATGAAAAAAATAAAAATGTACCCTAGTTAGGCTGGGCCCTAAAGGCAGGCAAAACTGCAAAAGGGTTCCTTGTCTGAGAAGATGTTTTCTATTTTGCAAAATTTCTTGACCTCTGGTGGTTGGGGGCAAACTGCCAACCAAAGAACCATCTTTAATTGCCAACCAAACAATATATAATTAAGTTATTGTTACTGTAAAAGATTGATTTTAATATAATATTATTAGGTTGTTGTGAACCATAATCCGGAGACAGTGAGTACAGATTTTGATGAATGTGATAGATTATATTTTGAAGAATTGAGTTTAGAGAGAGTTTTAGATATTTACCAAGCTGAGGTAAGTTTATTTCTACTTCTATTATGAAAATTTCAAGTCTATTCATTTATTTGGTATTAAAATGCTATGAATCTTCTCTTGATTCAGGGGGGTCGGATGGCTGAATGGTTTGCATGTGCGTGCTGTATCATAAAGCTTGCCATTGAGTCAACTGGCATGATTTCGAATCCCTGGTTATATCTGACAAGAGCAGGGCACCTGTCCAACCCGTGGGATTTCGCTGTTCCACCGGTTTCCTCCCACTGCTAAAGAAACCTACGCGCAAGCGAATTATTGAAATAGATTTTTAAAAACCCATATTTTAGTCCCAAAATGACCTAGTTTGTGTCAATTGGATGTCAAACCCCATCTCTCTCCCTTGCTTTCTCTCTCTCTTGCACTTGCTTTCTCTCTATCGCCCTCTCTCTCTCTCTCCATCCACCGATGAAATGGAAATTTTAATATATTGGCTCAGTGAAACCTTAGTATTGTGAATCAGATTACAATAATTTTATTTTTACAGCAATGTAGTGGAGTAATTGTATCAGTTGGAGGTCAGATACCCAATAATCTGGCCTTACCTTTGTGGAAGAATGGTGTGAAGGTTCTTGGTACCAGTCCTTTAATGATTGACAGCGCCGAAAATCGGGGCATTTTCTCCGGAATCTGTGATTCATTAGGTGTTAGTCAACCAGAATGGAGATCTCTAAGTACATTGGTAAGACTTTGTTTTTTCTTTATTAATCTTCTGACTGTTGAGGCCTTGGAACTATTTTAAACCTCCACTCTGCCTTCAAGGAACCTAAAGCAGGCAAAAAGGCTGGGTCTGGCAAACCCCCTCCTGGCGCAAGAACATACCTTGTCTATGTTGTCTTCTGTTCTTTAATTTTAAAGTTATTGCAAGAAAATCATTGTAGAAACGACGCTCTTATTAAATTATAGTAATTGTTTATCTATAGAAATTTTGTGTTTATTTTAATGATGCGTTTGATTTTGAGGGAACTGTTGGCTATCCTTGTTTAGTTTGACCATTGTATATATTAATTGGATTTGCCATGCAATAAAATTATCTGGCTAACCATCTAACAAGCAAATGTTTTATCCACTTGTTTCATTATATAGGATGATGCGTTAGATTTTGCGGCAACTGTTGGCTATCCATGTTTACTTCGGCCATCCTACATATTGAGTGGATCTGCCATGAACGTTGCTTATTCTCCTGTAGAGTTAGAACAATACTTGAAGGAAGCGGCACAGATTTCAAAAGAATATCCCGTGGTTATCACTAAATTCTATGTTGGTGCTCGGGAAGTAGAAATGGATGCAGTGGCTAAAGATGGAAGGGTAGGTTATTTGTTGTTATTGGACCTGTCGACCATTTCTAACCTGGAATCACGGTAGTTCAATGAGTTAATGGCTTGGTACCACATGAAATTTTCTGGTGTGTTTTTACTGTGCAAAGACAAGCATTTAGTCATTCAGATAGGATGAAATTTATGCAATCCCATGTAAAAGAATCCTTAAGTTTCAATTTTAAATTCTGGTAGACACTGTCTGGGCAAATTTTCACCCTAGCACATTGTATGACAACTGCCTTTTTTCAGTAGCCCAGTCCAGCATTGTTGGTTTTTCTGTCGGTCTTCTGGTTTCCTCCCTCGGCTAAAGACCTCAACGCGCAAGCGAATTGTTGAAATTAAATTGAGCCATGTGTTTGTCTCAAAATGACCTAGTTTGTGGACGTTACACCCCATTTCTCTCCCCCTGCCTCTCATTATCCCAGTCAGTATAGAATAGTCACACTAAGCATTGTTTTATGAACTGTGTTCCTATTATTCATTGTTGGGGATAATTTGCTGACAAATCGAAGCTGCACAATATTGTTTGTATTATTCATTACATGTTAAAAAATAATCACGTATATTGGTTGTTCCTGCTGTTCCTGCGTAAATAATTTATTACTGATGATATAAGTGGGATTGGATGACTGAATGGCTAGCAAGTGCGCGCTGTATCATAAGGTTTGTCCTGTCATTCAGTCAACTGTCTTGGTTTCGATTCCCTGATTGTAGTGACAATGTTCTGGGTCACCTTTCAACCTTGTGGGTTTCTGACCTAGTTTGTGTTGAGTGTACTTAAATCCCATCTCTCTCTCTCTCTCTCTATCTCTCTCTCTATCTCTGATAATATTTATATTGTATTTTATGACAGGGTGTAGCTCATGCTATATGTTGTATTTTTATGACAGGTTGTAGCTCATGCTATATATTGTATTTTTATGACAGGTTGTAGCTCATGCTATATGTTGTATTTTATGACAGGTTGTAGCTCATGCTCTATATTGTATTTTATGACAGGTTGTAGCTCATGCAATATGTGAACATGTGGAGAATGCTGGTGTACATAGTGGTGATGCTACATTGATGTTACCAACACAGACTATCTCTCTTACAGCACTCGATACGGTAATAAGTATAAAATGTTATCATGGGGAATGGGAAGGGGTGGTGGCTGAAGGGTTAACATGTGCTTGTTAGGTTGTCAGATCTGTCATTAAGTCTAGTGGCATGATTTCTATTACCATTTGTAGTTGTACATAACAAGGAGTATGGTCTCCGGATCCTCTGGTTTCCACCCTTACGCATGAGCGAATCATTGAAATAAAATCGAATTTTGTGTTAGTCCCAAAATGACCCAGTTAGTGTCAAGTAGACGTTAAACCCATTTTTCTCTGTAAGAAAAGGGTTGACTTGTAAGCAAATGGTAGCACAATTATTATAGATATTACTTTGCTTGTCTTGGGCATCTAAATATGGAATTGTGAAGTCAGTCCAAACTTAAAATGAACATAACAGATCGATTTCAATAGTTCGTTGACCTAAATTATTGATTGTGTATGGTCTTAATCTACCATCCGATTGTTATCACATTTCTTTATTAGTTTGTTTGATGTATGGTAGCAATGTCTGAATGAAAACATTGACATCAAGCTGTACAGAAATGTGTTAATGAAGGGCAAACAGATAATGTATAACTTTTTTTTTTTGCGTAGATCCGCAATATTACACATAAAATTGGTAAAAGATTTGAGATCAGTGGACCATTTAATATGCAGTTTCTGGTTAAAGATAATGATGTCAAGGTAAAGTAACTTAATTTTAAAACTTATTGAAGGAGGAGTTCTTGATAAATTGGGAGCAGGGTGAACAAGAGTTCTGTTATCAATTCCACTTTGGTTTCATTTGAACATTGTATGACGATTGGACTTGCATGAATTAATGCTTTATGTAGGCCATAAATGACTTGGAGGACTATCCTTGGAGAAATTTAGGCGTTACAGGACTGTCCAGTTATTGGTAGTTATGGTGGACTGTTGGCTGGGAAGGGACTGTCCTGTGCTTGAGGTTGATTAAGTTTAGGAGGACTGTACTTTTGATAGGTAGTTGAAGTTCTTTGGATCTCTCTGCTCTTGTTTGCTACAGGTCCACTAGCCATTTCATATACATTGCGTTTGTGATTTCAGATAATTGAATTGAATTTGAGAGCATCAAGATCTTGTCCGTTTGTATCCAAGACGATTGGAACTGATTTTATAGATACAGCTACTAAAGTTATGTTGAATGAGAAGCTTCCCATTGCAGATCTTCCTACATTAGACACCCCTCATAACCCTCAAAACTACGTCGGTATTAAGGTGAGTTTAGATCTTGCAAAATTAGAAAACCCTCAAATCTAAGTTGGTATATTGAGGGGAATTCTTCTGTTTAGCCTAGTTTTTGTTCCTAGGAGTAGTGCTGCAATGATATAACAGGCCACGATTTGATCCGCATCGCGATTCATAGTCGTTTTCTTGGTCAACTAATAAACCACTTCAAGTGTCAAAAACGCCTTAACACTCGCTGAAAGTAAAAAAGTTATGTAAGGGAAATCAGTCTATCTTTGTGAAATATTTATTTGGATAATGAATCATGATACGGACATTGATTGTATCGTGCATCATTGACTTTTAAAACATCGATGAATCGTTGCCCCCTTAATTACGAGTGGACTATAAGATTTGTGAAGTTTATCAATCAAGTTAGTAGTACTTGATTTTTAGGAGCTTTAGGCTCTTTTTGAAGCGTCTTAGTAACTATGAAAAACCTTCAGGATTTTTTCCTGTTTTGTTTGTAATGTCTTTACTTCCAGTTATATTTGGTTTGTAATTATTTTCAGGCTCCTATGTTCTCATGGCCAAGACTTTTGGATGCTGATCCTCTTCTCAAATGTGAAATGGCGTCAACAGGGGAGGTAATTGTTTTGACATATTAATAGTGCCTTCATGATTTGATGACCTCTTTATCCGTGTCTCAGACTTTCCCCTGATTAAAAGGTGGGTTGGGATGTCCTAGTGGTCTAGAGTGCCGCGCTTCGACCTCTAGCTGGCCGGTCACCTATGGCTTGCAGCTGTGGTTTTGATCCCTGGTGTGATCGTATGTGGCATGGAGATAGGGGCACCTTCTCAACCTTATGGGTTTCCTCCGGGCACTCCGGTTTCCTCCCTGCTAAAGACCCCTACATGCAAGCCACTTAATGAAATAAAATTGATACCATATGTTAGTCCCAAAATATGTCGAGTGGACGTTAAACCCCATTTCTCTCTATTCTTGGTAATCAAAATTATCTTAAGGGCAGTAGCCAAATCAGCTCGGTGAGAAAGGTGCAAAATAAAATTCGCTAAGATGTTCAAATCCTGATGTCAGCAGAGAAAGTTCAGGATGAACGGCCTGGCAAGGAAAAGTGTTTTTGTGGTTTGAGTGGATAAAAATTAAGAGATCTAGATGTGTATTTGTTAGTGTCAAGGCAGAATTTATCTCTTGCAAAAACGTCTCTTCAGTAGTTTGGTTTGTCAGGCCGAATTTATCTCTTGTTACACACTGCATTGCGAAAACGTCTCTTCACACTATAAACCTCAGAATGGCTCGTTCGTCATTTTTGTTCAAACGAGGTAAAAAAATGTATGCCTCGTTGTCTGCAGTTCCAAAACAAGGATTTTTTAAATTGCCCTGTTTTTGGAACAACGTATTTTGTTCAGAACGAAGCTTGGTCAAAATGCCTCGTTTAGTTATTAGTGGTATTTGCTATCAGCGAGGCATTCTGAAGGTTGGTTTGTTCAGAAAAGTAGTCTGTTAAACCCAAGATTCATTTAGTTGTTTTATAGTTAACTATTTTTTATTAAATTCTGTCTTGTTTTAATTTAGGTGGCATGTTTTGGAAGAACTAAATATACAGCATTTTTAAAGGCCATGATGTCGGCTGGATTTAAACTACCGAAAGAAAATGGTTCAGTATTAGTTGGTGTACAACAATCTTTTCTTCCACATTTCCTACCCATTGTCAAACGACTATCTACCAATGGTTTTAAGGTAAATTTTTGGTCTGATATAATGTGAAGGCAATACTTTAACTCTGTATTGGTCAATTTAAATCAACATTGATGTTGTGATCTTACTGTGAAAAGATGCATGTCTGATATCCAATATTTAAGAAAAATGAAAATTTTAAAATTGGCACCAAATCGCATGCCAGAATGCTTTCGCACACCATTTGTAATAAAGCCACTAGATGAATGAGGCTTAACATACCACAAGTAAATCAGTTTATATACATTCATATTACATTATATGTATGCATTGTGACCAATGTGTGCAATGTGTGACCATTTCTAGATGCCACAATAGCGATTTAGCTCCTTTAATTCAGACATTGAATAGTTTTAAGTGAACAGGTGAATCTTTTCAAAATTCACTTAAGCACATATGGGTTTTTAAGATATCTTTTCCAAACTGTCTGGAATTTCAGGTTGGCACCATCAGTCTTATGCAGCTATTGCCCCTGTGTCCAAAGTATATTAGCTTATTTTTTTTTTGCATCACATGACATTTTTACAAAATGGTGGTAATTGTATATGCAATGACTGATAAATGTTATGTGTGAAAAATTTTGTTTTGTTTACTAGATTTATGCCACAGAGAAAACAGCTGATTATTTGAATATTCATTATATACCAACACAAGCTGTCAGCTGGGATATAGAAAACGCTAACCCTAATTTAATGTCCGCTACCAGGTTATAACTGTTTATATATTTCATAATACAGGCGCATTTCGTTGTGGCAATTGACAAATGGTGGTTGCTTATTGGAGTCGATCACTTAATGCAGTTGATCACTTAACGCTTCAGTTGTTGTTTGCCAGGATTTCTGTGGGTTGACTTACTGTGGGAAGTTGGTGAATATTCCGTTTGAGCAGGAAATGGAAAAGGGCTTAACATGTTTACTTTTTGTACACTGAATATATGCTACATATTCCTTCAATTGTAATGGGCCTTTTAAAACAGGGGGAGGGGTTGTGATGGCTTAGACGTCTAGAGTGCCGTGTGCTTCGACCTCTAGCTGGCGATCACCTCCGGCTTGCGGCTGTGGTTTCGATCCCTGGTGTGAGCGTATGTGGCATGGAGATAGGGGCGCCTTCTCAACCTCGTGGGTTTCCTCCAGGCACTCCGGTTTCCTCCCACTACTAAAGACCCCTACGCGCAAGCAAATTATTGAAATAAAATTAAACCATATGTTAGTCCCAAAATGACCTAATCTGTGTCAAGTGGACGTTGAACCCTATTTCTCTCGTTCTCTCTCTTTTAAAACTGGGGGTTGGGTGTTGGAATTATCAACATACTGTGAGCATTGTATTATAAGGTGTGTCATTGAGTCAAGTATCATGGTTTTGATTGTAATAGCTAGTTGTTTACATGGTTTTAAAAAATTAACTGTTGGATAAATTTGCTGAATTAATGTTTTGTTTATATTCCTCTAGGTTAATACAAGATGGTGAAATAAATTTGGTAATTAATTTACCCAATGAATATACAAAACATACCAAAGATAATTATCTTATACGACGTGCAGCTATAGACTCTGCAACTCCATTGATGACAAACTTTGAAGTAAGTTACGATTTAAAATAGAGAAAGTGTTCAGTTACTCATCTCACTTTTTGAAGTTATGAAATTTGAAAAAAAAAATTGTTGATGGGACTCAATTAAGTAGTTATCCAATTATTAGAGCCTGGAAGAACAGAAAATTCATTTGGTTTGACGGTATCGTCACTACTAAAGTGTCCACACTATATCATAAGGTCTGTCATTAAATCAACTGGCATGGTTTCGATTTCTGCTTGTACGTGACAAGAAATAGGGTCACCTGTCCAACCTCATGGGTTTTCTCTGGGTCCTATTTCTTCCTGCTGCTAAAAAACCCTGCATGCAAGCAAATTATTGAAATAAAATTGACCCATATGTTGTTAGTCCCTAGATTACCTAGTTTGTGTTGAGTGGAAATCAGAGCCTATTTCTCTCTTACATATTACAAATTTTATGAGGAATGTGTGTTTTATTCCTATTGTATTTTTATAGAAATCTAACATCTCACTTTATTCAAATAATGACCATTATTCAACTAGCTGTGACTACAGGTAAATGTTTGTTTGTTTTAACAGATCGTGAAGTTATTTGTTGAAGCATTGGATTATGTTGGTAATGTTCAAGCTACAAGTTTGTTTGATTATCAAAAACCAAGAGAAACCAGACAAACAGCAGAATCAACAAATTGATGATAATACTCAATTCCTACCCTCGTATGGTGTGGTACTACATCAACTACAGTATTTCTTCGGTGATCTTTCTATTCGACAGACCCATTCATGATCTGATATATGTACAATTGTTTTTTGTGATTTTTGTATTGTGTCCTATCGGTATGTTTTTGTTTGTGGTGTCTGTATATTGTGTCCTGTCGGTATGTTTGTTTGTGGTGTCTGTATATTGTGTCCTGTCGGTATGTTTGTTTGTGGTGTCTGTATATTGTGTCCTGTTGGTATGTTTGTTTGAGGTGTCTGTATATTGTCCTGTCGGTATGTTTGTGGTATCTGTATATTGTGTCCTGTTGGTATGTTTGTTTGTGGTGTCTATATATTGTGTCCTGTCCGTATATTTGTTGTTTGAGGTGTCTGTATATTGTGTCCTGTTGGTATGTTTGTTGTTTGATGTGTCTGTATATTGTGCCCTGTCGGTATGTTTGTGGTGTCTGTATATTGTGCCCTGTCTGTATGTTTGTCCTTTGTTATTGTTTGTGTGTGGTGCGGTCCCCCTGCACTTATTATTTCCATAGAGTTTTGTTGTTCAATTTCAAAAATGCCCAGACCTCCAAAAATACCTGAAATACCAGAATGACAGAATAAGTTCAGACTGATTCATGTGATTTGGGTGAGTTTAGATACAAGATAGAAACAGTAGTGCTTAAAAGGAAGATAGTATTTTTACACTTAAAACAGTATTATTTTTATTGAGTCAATTATGGGTGATGTCTCTGGTACACGAAATAAAAAAAAGGTTCTAAAACACCAATGGATTGATTAAATTAGTGATTGGGTATGTCTGATAAAAAAAAGAAAACTTTAATTGATATTTAAAGGTATAGTCATTAAAATACCCTGAAAATCCCATTATTTTGATTAAATCAGCTGTTGAATATTTCTGATAAAAATACTGATATCAGCAGTGAAATATGCCGAATAATATATGCATCTTGTCTTGTGTTTCTTTTGTTAAATCATGTGCTAATTTACAAATCGTTATTTCTA
Source organism: Patella caerulea (assembly GCA_036850965.1). NCBI lineage: Eukaryota > Metazoa > Mollusca > Gastropoda > Patellidae > Patella > Patella caerulea. Next base: position 5,154,006 of record JAZGQO010000021.1, on the reverse strand, counting down.
TGTTTTTGTTTTTGAATTTACCATTGTATATATAATAAGGCCACACCTGTTTGATATTTTAGTTCTTGGGTTCATCTTTTATGAGTTCTGCTTTCTAAGAACATCAAACACTTAAACTCTTGACACAGAATGACAATTTTTTGACATTTTGATAAATTGCCTCTATTGAGCAGGGTTACCATACATCCAAGTATTACAGCGGATAGTCACAGTTTTAGGTGTCTCACATGCGTAAAAGTTCTGGTTTTTAATCAGTTGTTTTTCATTTGAAAATAATAACACACACTGATACAAATGGCGGAAGGCTCATCTACCAGCTTCTACAACCTAACAAAAATCTCAGGGGAGAGGATCATAATTATATGAACAAATATCCCAGTTTCTTCTATGAATAATCTGGTAATCCTACTCCTGAGGCAGCAGTAGCTATTTATTTATCAAGGGCCCTGAAGAACTAAAATTTAACTGGTGGTGGCCTAAATAAAATTGTACTATAGATATTACACATACTTGGTGCTCAGCTGATTGGCTTATACTCATTAATATATATTGTCTATATATTTATAATCAAGCATTTTTTTTATGCTTATAACTTTTGTTTATGCTTAATTTTGTTTTCATTATTCTGGTCCATAAACCTTTTTGAGTCTATATTATATATTTACAATATAAAGGTTTTAGTAGGGTAATGGAAAACGGTTTTATGGCCCATGGACCCAGAAAAGCTTTATTTGTTCCATGACAACCAATTAAAGGTCATGTTTTTTTTTTTGTCAAATTCTATTTTTCCTTATTAAAGAGAAACCTATATCTGGAGGATGTGTTTCTTTATCTATGGTATTAGTTGGGGGCTGTTGTAGTTTTAGGGGACAGGAATAATATGTGCCAGAATTGACTTTCAGAGTGAGCACAGAAGAGCTCATTCGTAACTCTTCCAGAATGTTGGTTGGTTAATTGGGGATTTAACATCCACTACCCCTCGTAGTGATATCGCAGACACATCCTGAATTTAGTGAATCCAACCCATGTGCAGTAGCCTTTGCTATTGAGAAGACGTCCCACTCCTATTTTCAAGCTGCAAACCGCTAGAGGCCATCTCACCCCCAACCATCCTGGATATATGTGGCTATCTTACTGTAACTATAGTAATAACACTTGATACTGTCCATGGATACGCAGATAAACCTAATCTCGCAAATGCCTCTAAAAGATTATAATGTGTAATCTGTTCTTGAGACGTAGGGCCTTATTTTGCAACTATTGGACCTTAAGGGTCTTTCCAATGAAACAAGCAGTTAAAGAATTTTGAATATTGTGAAAAGGGCTGCTTTTCAATGTGACTGATATCTTGATTGCTTAAAAGCAGCAATGACTCAATAAGGCTTTGGCTCCCCGGTTCATCAGGATTTTCTGGTGCATTTCCCCATTGTCAGTTGTGCAGGATGGTATGAAATGCTGAGGTCCTCTGTTCACATTGGCATGCATGTAACAGAACCTTTGACAGTTTGAGTTCAAAATACGAGTAGGCCATAGTCCAGGCAAAATTTTCCCGCCTTTAGCCCAGTCAGTGCTGAACAGTAGTTCTTAATCAAATGTTGAATACCCAATTTAATCCATAAGACGATGTACCCATGGAAGATCCAAGAATTATGGACCGCCACAAAATTTTGAGAACTTATCCAGTTGATCATGTCAAGCACTTATTAAAATTTTCTCCAAGTTTTGCGTGGGGCCATAATTCTTCCAAGGCAGTTTTAAACTCTGGATGAATAAATGCATTCACAAATAGCTTGGATTGTTTTTTATTATTGAAATCGTGTTCATGATAAACTACAAATAATAAAAACATTCAATATGATACATATATTACACAATTCTTAACAAAATAACTTAATAACATCTAGAATTTAACTTGAGAGTAAACATTTATCACAAATGGTTGACAGCCAAGGACAACATACTGATGTACATCTTCAGAACAATCGATTTCCTTAGTAGAGGTACACGGCCTTCAGAACAATTGCTTTTATACCTAAAGTCACACCATTAACATAAAATTATTACACCCGCAGAAAATGTGGCTTAATGGTCTCGAGCAAGTCTTTAAATAATATATTGATATATCATGAGGGACGTGTCCGGAGCTGTTGTTTCAATAAATTTCGCAACGTCTGAAGCTCGAGACCATTAAACAATTTAAAATACAGACATTAGCACATGCTTTGGAATGAAATGGGTGACATATAAAAATGTCATATAGTATAAATAATGTACGCTTGGCACATTGCCTGTACAATTATTTGAAATAATGGTACGCCAACATCAAAGGACGATGTCACATCTGTATTTTGCCTGTAGATAGTTGGCCTGCTTGTGTTATTTAATAATTAAAAAAAAAATAGCTAGCTGTTTCAGATGTGTAAATTAAAGAGAAAGAGTTAGTACAGATCTTGAGTTGTGATTTTGTTTAATATTTCATTGACTTGAACAGACAGAAGACAAATACAAAATACAAGATGGTCACCTACACATGAATATAACATGGAGAATAGGGTCCTAATTTAATCCGAGTTACAACGAAAATCCCAGTTTTAGTACATTATTGCATTGCAGCAATCTGATTAAATACAGATCAAAATTTTGTATCGTTTTTTTTTTTTTAAATTTTCGATGGCCTATACTACATGAAGATCTAGTGTGAGCTCATGTCACGGGTCAAACGAGAGGCTTTTGACCCTATGACACCAGCCATGGATTAATCAATCAGCATTAAGGTTTCTAGGGGTTTACCCACCTAAAATGCAAGAAAACGCCAAGAAGTTGTTGTGACTAGTTTTGTTGGATATTTCCTTACATCAATAAGAACGCCTAATATAAAACAACTCTTCCAAGTCCTAGTGTAGTAAAGACAAGTAAAACAAAATTTTGAACTATAAAAAAAATAGGATCTGTGATTAAAACAAATTGCTGCATTGCAGAATATAAATATGATTTATTTATTTATTTCCCATTAAAAAGACCAAAGAGAAAAGTAGAGACACCCACCAGCGACAGCGACAGCAACCTACAAATACACACAGTATATCAATTGAGGCTTGTTTTAAATACATAATTGAGAATACTTTGATTCATAAATCAAGAAACTTTACACATGATCCTCGGATGCAGACCCTCCCAGCTCGGATGACATGACACACTTGTTTGTATATACGTAAATGTTTGATTACAATAATTTTAATTTTGGTAAAATCTTAGAAGTTATTTCCTGATTGTTATCATAATACCGGGAATTCTCCTATTTAAGCCCTTCCGTTAGTAAGCTCAAACCACATGTGTTGGCATTGATGCCACGTCGAATTGTTGTAGGCCAACATTATACTTTTCGAAGGAATGGTTCACCACACTGACATGGTCAGATTCTAAATTAAGCCCAGGGTTTAAATGAGAATTGCCAGTATATATACAATAGAATAAGGTTAAATCATGCAGCTTATGATAAACTATTTACTATAGGGTCCCTAGCTTAAACTTCCAAGGCTCGTACAATACCCTAAGGTACAAATTACTGATAAAACAGACCTACCCTTAAAATGATAAACCAAGACTAGAATATAACTAGCTCCTTCATTTTGATGCAAGGAAAATGGCAAATTCCCTAATATGTGACTTCAACTTTATAACAATTAAAATTTCCAAAATCAGAAGTTAGGTATACTTTTTATGAGATGCAAATTAAAATAATAAAACACAAAATATTCGAAGAAAAGAAATCTCATGTTGGTTTCTGTGTTATGTATAATATCATTTGTGCTTGAAAATGGTAAAATACATAACCAAACTTCATGCTAAAAATACAGGAGATGCTAATTGTAGGGTGGTTGGGGAATACTAACCCTAACCCTTTTAAGAGGGTAAAAGTTAAACTGGATCCAAGTTTAGTCTTCTAAAAAAAGGTTAGAGTTAGTATTCCCCAAAATAATCATTTATATAAAGCAACTATTGTGCATCTGCCTATAAATACAGTTAAATTTATACTTTGGTGAAAAAAATCAGAGAATAAACTAAATACATCATAACCATATCTACCAACACAAATTTTTAAAGTGAAAGACCAGCTGTGTGTAGATAAATGAGTTATTTATTACAAATTTAATGTTCAATACATGATAATATGGATAGGCTGATTTAAAGATATGCTATGTGAGATTTAGATAATTCTCACTATAATAGCTAACAAACAGACAACGAAAAAGGAATGAGTTGAAAATTCTATGCAAATTAATAAACTCTCAGCTTCGTTTGGACTATTTGGAGAATAGAGGATTACATTTAGCTCTTGATAAATATATCTTTAAATCAAATTAAAGTGAGTGAATTAATTTTGGATTTTAAGGCTTGTGACAGAGGTCATTTGAAATATATTTGATTTATTTATATAGCCCACAAATTTTTACCCATCACATTTTTCACTGCTTGAAATTTTTTAGATTACAGTGCAAGAAACTGCTTAATCTAAGCCATTTTACACATCACATTTTTTCACGATCTGATTAAAACACACATCCTATTATCTTTGGGGTTTTTTTATAGGTCAAAATTTCGTTTTTCTTGTCTTTACTACACTAGGATCTGGAAGAGTTAACCGCATTCTGGTTGATGCAAGGGATTAGCTAATGAAACGGTCTGTTACACCAAGTTCTTGACATCCAGTATCCCACTAAAAGCATTAACGCAGATGTCTGACGTCATAAGGTCAAAAGAATCAACGCAAATGCTACCTCCCGATGCATACTTCCAATTACAACCAATCACATCTTCATGTAGTGTAGCGCCCGACACATATTCCCAATCAGATCTTCGTGTAGAGTGGAGGCCATCAAAAATATAAAAAAACGAAACGATATATAGATCCGTATTTTAATCAGATTGCATTTTTCACTCCTTGCTTTTCATAAGATTATATTGTAACTGTTCGTAACATATTTGATTGCTTTCTTTACTACAACTCCATATCACATAAGATAACAGCCCAAATGTTCGTTACATTTGATTGGATTCTACTCCTCATTTTTAACACATCGCATGTCATAAGATCACATCTGTGAACTGTTCATTGATAATAAATATTATTATTTTTTATGAGCACTAGTTGCGTCTGTTTCTTCTGCTTGCGTAGATTGTTCAACCGTACCAGGATAATCTGTAAAACATAAAAACACATCATTTCTGTTCCGCGATCATTTTCTTGGATATTATCACAAATTCTAAACCTTTTATTCAATGCTACTGGTAATGAGTGCATTTCAAGAGGGAAAATTTTTACAAGTCATCAGCATTTCTGTCCTTTGCTAGACCCTAAGTTCTACACCACTGGCAAGGGGAAAATTCACCTGAAATTCCAAAGGAACTTTTTCGTCCAACCCCAGGTCTCCAGTTTAGCTTCCCTTATTGTACATTAGGGGGATGCTCGATTTACAGTTCCGGAATCAAATTCTCTCAATTCCATACTGGTGTCAATCGAGTGAAAAGGAGAATTTCTGAGTACAACGCATGTGCCAACTGCATAAAAACTAACTCAACCAATCATGACAGCTGAAACATATTTGTTACTTGGAATACGTCATGATTCTGCTCACTCCATCTCCGTTGTCAAGACTGGCAGAACTGTGACAGGACGGAATTCCGCGTCACTCGATTGCAATTCTGTCAATTCAGGACGTTCTCGACCGTGAATCGAGCACCCATTAGGTTTAAACATTCTTTCTGGTTTTAATTAGCAAACTTGTATTTCTTACCTTTACCAAGACCACTCCACTGATCTGGTACATGGAGAAAATACCGCTCCATGGCTTCCAGGAATCGACTACGATATAACTGAGGAGAGACGACAGTAGGCATCTTACCTATAAAACAACAAGATTATCATAATTAACTCAAGTAAAGTATAATTACCTTGAGTAAAATATAATTATCTCAAGTAAAATAAAATTACCTCAAGTAAAATATAAAATATAATTACCTCAAGTAAAATATAACTATCTCAAATAGAATATAATTAATTACCTCAAGTAAAGTATAATCATCTCAAATAGAATATTATTACTTAAGTAAAATATAACTATCTCAAGTGAAATTATGTTAAGTAAAATATAATCCAGATTGGTTTAAAAGGAAAATAGTGCAAAGCACAGTTTCCAAGACTTACATGAATAATTATCTCCCTTTAATGTGTCAAGGGAGATAACTATCAAATAACGGTGAAAGTAAGAATTATTTGCTTTACAGATAAAAAAACCAATTCAAATGGAACATATATGTTACTGGATTTAAAACCAGGCACAGCTGAAAGTTGAAAGTTGGTCCTATTCAAGACAATTTGTGTAAACAGGTGTTATTAGAATTTAAATAAAACTGGAAGAGAGAATATAAAATACATACCATGTCCACCCATTAAACCTGAAGATTTAAAAACCATTTCAAGTCTTTTATCCCACGTAAACGTTCGGATATAATCTAAAATACAAAAATAGAACATCATTATTATCACAGTACAACAAATAAATACAATCAACCATATCGAAAGAAAGAAAAACAGAGACAGACTGATTCAAAAACAATCAACAGTCTTCTTGATATCAATTTGATTAAAATAAAGATCTATATTCCATTTTGTTTTTTATACTTTCAATGACCTACACTACATAGAGGGAGAGAGAAATGGGGTTTAACGTCTACTCAACACAAACTAGGTCATTTCGGGACTAACACATGGTTTAATTTTATTTTCAATAATTCACTTGCAAGAGAGGTCTTTAGCAGTGGAAGGAAACCGGAGTGCCCGGAGAAAACACACGAGGTTGAGAAGGCGCCCCTATCTCCATGCTACATACGCTCACACCGAGGATCGAAACCACAACCGCAAGCCAGAGGTGACTGGCCAGCTAGAGGTCGAAGCGCGGCACTCTAGACCACTAGGCCACCCCACCCACCCCCGGCCACACTATATGAAGATCTGACAAGTTATAGTGGGAGTTCACGTCTGGTGTCATACGAGGACCTTTTGACCAAATGACCTCAGACATTTGATAAATCAACAAGCATTTTTTTACTAGTGGATTACCCACAGTTCCCTGAAAGACACCCCTAAAGCTCCCTGTAACAGACCGTTTCATTGGCTAATTCATACCATTCAGAACACATCAATGATAACAACTCTTCCAGATCCTAGCGTGGTAAAGACAAGTTAAACAAAATTTTGAACTGTAAAAACAAAACGAAATAGGATCTGTGTTTTTATCAGACTGTCTGGATGTGTGCTATCAATTTCTGCCAGAAATATATATATGATACCCAGACGTCCAAAAATATATAACATCATGACACTATTTTCAGAACTACATATCATTGTGATGTCATGTCCAGAAGTATATAACATTGTGATATCGTGCCCAGAAGTATATAATGTTGTGATGTCATGTCCAGAACTACATATCATCGTGATGTCATGTTCAGAAGTATATAACGTTGTGATGTCATGTTCAGAAGTATATAACGTTGTGATGTCATGTTTAGAAGTATATAACGTTGTGATGTCATGTCCAGATGTATATTACATCGTGATGTCATGCCCAGAAGTGTATAACATCGTGATGTCATGTCCAGAAGTATATAACGTTGTGATGTCATGTCCAGAAGTATATAATGTTGTGATGTCATGTCCAGAAGTATATAACATCGTGATGTCATGTCCAGAAGTATATAACGTCGTGATGTCATGTCCAGAAGTATATAACTTTGTTATGTCATGTCCAGAAGTATATAACATCGTGTCCAGAAGTATATAACGTTGTGATGCCGTGCCCAGAAGTATATAACGTTGTGATGCCGTGTCCAGAAGTATATATGATCACGAAACTCACCTATTATGCCTACAACTAATTCCTTATTAACTTCATCTAAACCAACGATAAGAGAGTAATCCATGACAAGGTTCGTGGAGAGGAAATGTGAATCACTGGTTATAGCCGATTTTAATACTGTCTTTGAATGTGGACGAATATATAATGGTGATTCTACACTCACTGTAAAACAGAAAAATCACAATCAAAGATGAAATAATTGGGGTTTAAATTCCTACTTTTCTGCATTCTCTTTTTCCACCTCCTTGCTGGGGTTTTGGGTGGTCTAGTGGTTGTCATTGAGTAAAGTGGCAAGGTTTCGATTCTCCGTTTGTATAGACAGTTGGGTCACCTGTCCAAATGTGGATTTTCTCCGGGTTCTTCGGTATCCTTCCACCCCTAAAGAATCCTAAGCACAAGTGAATTTTCTCTCTCCTTCCACCTACTTGCCATCAAAGGTCAACCTTCATATGCGCTTTTACATCTCATACAAATGACAAGATGTGTCCAACCTCATGGGTTTTCTCCGGGACCCCACTGCGAAATTATTGAAATAAAATTAAACCATATGTTAGTCCCAAAATGACCTAGTTTGTGTCAAGTGGACGTTAAATCTCTCGCGAATGACAAGATGCTCTATCCTGCAACAACGTGATTCAATCAGCATCCAACGCACTGAGTCACCATGGCTCCCACAGGTTTGTTGATTTTGTGTCTTATAAAATATAACAACGGCTAGTTTTTAAGAAAGTTCACATGAAATATGTGATCATACCATTTCTACTATAATTTTTTTACATTGTTTATAAATAATATTGATAAAACTCACATTTTAGTAGATTTTCATCCAATAAAACTAATTCTTCTTCACGTTTACCCGATGTATTGACTAATCGATTTCTCATAGATCCCTTCAGATCAAATTTCTACAATATACATATTTATATAATAAATAAATCTGGTGTAGGCATAATTGTCATTGGAGTGTAAATGATTTATATAATTGTCATTGCAGCATGACTGATCTTGATAATTCTTTAAAGCAGTCAGAACTAATTTTGCGAAACATTTTTAAAAAGCAAAAAAGAATGGAGCTTTACAAATTAAACAAGCCAAAAGGGTTGCCTGTTGAACCTCTTGGGTTTTCTCTGGGGTATCTGAATTCCTCCAACTGTTATTCACACAAACGAATTATTGAATTACATTTAAACCATATGTTAGTCCTGAAATGATCTAGTTTGCTGTTGCAAGGACATTAAAACCCATTTCTCTCTCTCTAAATTTGATTTATGGTATACCTCAACACTTGCCCCTATACCCCACTCTGTGAATTTACAGCTCTATTTAAGATATACATATATGAAGAACATATACACATCAGCTATGTTATTATTATAAATGGTCCTCCCCCACCTCCCCGAATGACCCAACCTCCCTTCTATGAATTCTTAGCTCTTATTTTGAAGTATGCTTCCCTCCCAGCTATAAATGCTATGTGTATTATTATAACTAGAACAAACCTGAGCTATTTTTCTATTATAAAAGAGATTTTCTACAACCAGTAGATCTTGTTTATTAGCACTATTAGTTAACGTATTTCTAAAACCTATTCTAAATACACCTACTATCTTCGCTAATGCTGTTGGCTTCTGAAAAAAAGGAAAGTTTGACAGATATAATATTGAGATATACTATTAAGGGATATCGTTGAAACTATAAAATGAAATGAAATGTTGTTTAACGTCCTGCTGTTCTTCTCCGACCTAGGATAATGAAAACGGGCATACGCTATGTAATGTGCTATGAGGGACATTTTGCCCGGACAGCAGTACTACGGCCTACTCTTATATCACTGTCCAGGGGGAACCATGCTGAAAAATCTGGATGAACTTTCCCGTCCTCGAGGCTAGCAAGGCAACATCTTACCCACTTAGGCACTGAGACTGCCAACTTGGTAATTATAAGCATACATGATTTTTAAAATATGCATACAGTCTATAAGTATGTATTGCAATGGAAGAAAATCTTCAATTAGACATTGTGCAAACATCCAAAGATATCATCTTGACTGAGATTTTGTTAACTGTGAGAGAGCAATGTGTTGTGGAAGATTTTGTAATTGTTACTGCCGAGTAATATTCTAAGTGCATTACAAATTATGCACACACAGGCCATCATTATCTTTTGGTAGAATCCGGATGTCTAATCAATCATTTTTGGGCAGGGATTGATTATATTGATACTCGTTCTATAATTTACCATTGCTATATTTACATATGTATAAAATGTATAAAACAATGTAATCATATCCTACTTTTTCAGTAAAAGATTTAGAGATGTAAGTAAAATACTGGGGCCCAAATTTCTCAAACGATTCAACCTCCATTCCTGACATCTGTTTTAATATAAATCTGTCATCTGAAACAAATCAAAATAAAGTTGTATTCATATATAAATGTAAATTAAAGACGTATTGCTCATACTAGAACTAGCTCATGTAAATTAAAGTTGTATTCCTCAAACTATAGCTAAATACTATAATTTCAGGACTAACATACTAGACAATATTATTTTGATAATTGTCAATTATCAGGTTCAAAAGATAGATACTTGACTCCATCATGGTAGACCTTTTGAATGCACACGCCAGACCGCACTATGACCAAACACTCAAATTAAAGTTGTATTCATCATATGACAACTATGTTAAAAAGGAAAACAAATCACCATGCTGAATAGTTTTTCTTTTAATAATAGTCAATTCTACAGTTTTTATATATATATATATATATATATATCAACAATATCAAAACATGTAACTTACCGTCTGTTTTACAGAAAGTTGAGCCAGATTTACCTCCCTTGGCTTCCCATAATTTACATCGACTTAATGAACGAATAAAACTGAAAATTTGAAAAAAACAAACCAAATGAATTGGTAACAATACATTAATCATTTAAAAATGTTAAAATCCTGGATGGGGAAACTGTGATGTGATTGAATTTGTCCAGTATTGAATAATTGATACAATGAAACTAAGAGAGAAATGGATTTTAACGTCCACTCAACACAAACTAGTTTGTTTGGGGGGGGGGGGGGGGGTTAACATATTGTTCAATTATATTTCAATAATTTGCTTGTGTATAAGGGTCTTTAGCAAACTAGTTCGTTTCGGGACTACCATATGGTTTAATTTTATTTCAATAATTTGCTTGCACATAGGGGTCTTTAGCAGTGGGAGAAAACAGGAGGACAGAGAGAAAACCCATGAGGTTTCACAGGTGACCCTACTCATTGTCATGTACCACCGAGGAATCAAACCCCGCCAGTTGACTCAGTGACAGGCTTTATGATACAGTAAGCACACGCTAACCATTCCCCCCCAACCTGAATACAATCACTGGACTGAGTGTTGAAGTAAACAGAAGGTCTAAAGATCATGCAAATAACTTACACATCTTCCCCTGCGGGAAATATCAGTTTACGCAATTTTCTAAAGGATTCAGCAAAATACACACGACAATAAAATCGAGCTAAATTATCACAGAATTCTGAAAAATAAACAGAAAGACAATAACCTTTATATTTCATTATTAAAACACTTTAACATGAGATTCAACTTGTAACTTTCACACATCAACGTGAGATTCAACTTGTAACTTTCACACTTGAACATGAGATTCAAATTGTAACTTTCACACTTTAACATGACATTCAACTTGTAACTTTCACACTTTAACCTGACATTCAACTTGTGACTTTCACACTTTAACACAAGATTCAACTTGTAACTTCCACACTTTAACATGACATTTAACTTGTAACTTTCACACTTTAACACAAGATTCAATTTAAAACTTACGTAGTTCAATATGGGGTCCAACTGTTTGTTTTGACGATTTAGATTTTTCTGTATCAGGATTTGATGAACCACTGATTATTGATGCTGTTTCTGCATCATCACCAACTGTAATACACGTTTAATACACAGTTTTATACTCAACCACATGGTCATGGTCCATATAACCAATAACCCATACAAACATTTCTTGCGGACCAACAAATCTGATTTATTTAAATATTGAGAATCGTGCTTTTGAAATTAACGCTCTGTTGTTATCTATGTGGCGATGGAATAATAGCATTTATATAAATGGCATTCCATACTTCATTTATATGTGTGAAATATTAAATCACAAAAGAAAATTATTGATAGCCACATAGATAACAACAGAGAGCAAATCTCAAAAACATAATTCTCAACACCTAAATCTAACAGATTTGTTGGTTCGCGAGAAACATGACGATGATCTGTCACAGAAATATACGTGGGGGTGGACGTCACTTTTTCATTCCATCTAAATAACGAGGTAAATGTTTCCGGGTGTTGAGAAAACTGGGTATTCCGACACTCTGCATAATCCGACATATTGTAATGATCCCGTACGATGTCGGATTTAACATAGTCCACTGTATTTGTCAAATGAATTCTACATGCAAAAGTCTAAGATAAAGATCAGATGAACTTAGATAAATTGTATAATTGCGTTTAGTATCATAGCAGACTGATAATTCATTTTATACTAGACCCTACTTTCATTTTAAAATGTTCTCATGACATCTTTCAAAGATGATCTTTGCTGCCAACATTTGGTTGGTGAAATCAAAGAGATAGGTGAAATGAAAGATACTTGGTGACTGTATGTAACATAATGCACATTATATCATATAGGGTCTTTTTTGTGAAACATGCAACAGTGAGGTCATTGGTATTGACCAGTGGTGGATTCTTAATGAGAAAGAAAGAGAAATGCGGTTTAACGTACACTTGACACAAACTAGATCATTTTGGGACTAACACAATGGTTCAATATTATTTCAATAATTCGCTTGAACACAATGGCTCACTTTTATTTCAATAATTCGTTTGCGTGTAGGGATCTTTAGAAGTTGGAGGAAACCGGAGAACCTGGAGAAAACCCATGAGGTTGGAAAGTCGACCCTGGGCTTTTAATGCAAAATTTGCCAACAAATGTTTTTTCTGTGTAACCTATTTCATCAACCCTCAGACTAAAATAAATACAAACTTATAGTAGTGTTTATGCAGTTTAAAAATACACATCTCAAAAAACTAATTGACAGTTTAATCTGGACAGGTCAATGTGGCCGAAATAAAAGACCTGGGACCTAAAATGTCTTAAAAGATTCATTTCATTGGGTATTTCAACACTCAGCTACCGTAATAAAAATTCTGCGTACAAAAAATTAATTTAGTCAGAGTTTTCTGAATATGGCCCCACGAAATTATAAAAACCGCAACCAAATAAGTAAACAGGTAAATGCCGACTACAAATCTACAAGTATTCCGTATTTTTAATATTAACTGTTAGCATGCATGTGTATTATGTACCTTCGATGCTGTCCCTGTCTAACTGGGGATTGTACCGAACGCTATCTAACGAATCGCCCGGCCGTGAGAATGCGCTGATGTCTTTATTTACAGTTGTGCCCCGGAAAAATGACAGAACACCACCAGCAGACCTTTTGCCTAGAGAACGAAAAAAAAATTATAAAAAAAAGCAGACGGGAATTAGTACTGTAAAGCAAGAATCGTGCCTAGTGAGATATTAATGCTTACTTATATATCCAGGGCCCTGTTTCTCAAAATCTTAACCAAAGATGAAGTCCAATTTTGATTGGTTAAGCACTAAAATCAATCTAATATTATTATTCAATCAAATTACTAAAATTTGGATTTAATCTTAGTTGAAATTTCGTGAGAAAGGCCCCCTGGACTTGGGAGAGAGAGAGAAATAGAGTTTAACGTCCACTCGACACAAACTAGGTCATTTCAGGACTAACATATGGTTTAATTTCATTTCAATAATTCGCTTGCGCGTATGGGTCTTTAGCAGTGGGAGGAAACCCACGAAAGTGGACAAGCGACCCTACTCCTTGTCACATACAATCGGGGATTTGAAACCGCGCCAGGTGACTCAATGACAGGCTTTATGATACAGCAGGTCATCCCCCCCCTCCAGGAATTGAGGTAAAAAATGTATCCAGAAATTGCATACCTTGCTAGCTAAAGAAAACTGATTTATAAGACTAGACGCAAACGTGAATAATTTGTTGTCATAAATCAGCAAATAATCATACTAAATGTTGAATATGTATATGAAAGGGCATATAACTCTATTCTTTGGAGACTAAAATAGGCATATGAATATATGTAAAGTGATTTATATTCAATTTTTAAAAGAGTTATTATAATTTTTAAAACAGAGTTATCAGATGGCATCAAGACTTGATTATGGTCTTGTCATGTTAATCAATGACCTGCGGAAGGCAGATTTAACTCTTGAACTCTTGAATAATTCCTGTTTAATATTAATACGTGCATAACCAGCACAAAGTTAATAATCACATCTGAGATTATGTTTAATATAAATAAAATCATTAATAAAACACCTAGCGTTAATTACTTGCTTTACAGTCAGGTTTATATGAATGAGATGAAAGGTAAAAATGGTGGATATAGTAAATCTATATCATCAATAAACACCACAAAACAAACATGGCTATACCTGGAGAATGAATTGGAATCTTAATAACAAAAAGGCCCAAAAAACCATCGTTGATGTAAAGGAAAATTTTCAGAGTTTAGAGGATACTGTGTACGGTAAATTAGATAGGCTGCAAGGTTCAAGTTAACATATCATGCAGTTCCTATGGAGATGTCTCTTTACATGAATTTGATTGGTCAATTCAAAAAGAACTACATTTGAATTCAACAAAGCTTCAAAGTTTTTTTTACTTCATTGATTCGAAGAAGATTATCTATATATCTTGGAATTGTTCCTTTACATCGGAGCAAAAAACTAGTTAATCTGTTATTTCAATTTGTGATGGGGGTGGGGTAAAGTATTAATTGAATTAATCTGATATTTGGGTGGGGTAAAGTGTTAATTAGGTTCATGATGTATATTTGGACAAATGTTTGGTACAGGCCAATCAAATTTTTGTTCTGCTTTGTGTACATGTTTCTTGCAAAAAAAAAGAAGTCAAGCAAAATTAGAATACAGGCTTAAAACATACAGAAATAAAGCAAACAAAAAAACATACAAAAATATCAAAAGACAAGTCATAAAATCACCAAACCCTAGGAGTGCTGGGTTACACAACACTAGGAGTGCTGGGTTACACACCAATGGGAGTGCTGGGTTACACAACACTCGGAATGCATGGGTTACACAATATTAGAATTACAACATTGGGATGAACAACATTAGGTATACTGGGATGCTCAACATTGGGAATGCTGGGATGTACTACAATGGGAATATTGGGAATACTGGGTTAGAATTAGACAACATTGGGAATTTTGATTTTCAAATATTATGAATAGGGTTTGGTGATGTTCATGTTTCATTATAAATTAAAGAGGCATTATAACAATTACAAAGAAAATAATTAAAAGATATTAATCATAAGATCCAACCACCAGACTTTTTTAATCTAAAAAGCTAAATGTGTAGCTTGGTAATCGATAACTGAATTATCTTCCTAATTTTACCCACCATCAACTTTAATGAACATTACCAATTTCAACACGGTAATATCAGCAATTATTTTTGGGAAAATTCTTGTTTATCACCAAACTGACAATGCCCCTTTAAATTAAATTAATAAATCTTTACAAATGGGTAAAAATTCTGGTCAAATAAATGTGTAAAATATTGTCAATGAAATAGGAAATAATAAAGCATGTCAATATAATTTGAGGAAATTTCCTGCTCGTTCTCTAAACAGAATATCAGCCCCCCTCATACCATTTTACATGGTCTGCCTTAACCCTTAACCGGTCACGGTCGCATATTTGCACCACAACGTTCTATCCATAAGTAGTCACGGTCGCATTTTTGCGCCCTCAGCAAGAACCTTTTTTTATAAGCCGCATTTGAGTATTTAGTTTTGTATTTAATTGATATCGCCACGCATGCGTCTCTGACAGGAACATTTCTTGTCAATAACAAGGTCTTTGTTCAAAATTTTTTGACAAAAAACGTAATTTAACGATGTCGTGAATGTTAAAGATCCTCAAAGTCATTGAAATGCCTATATATGATTCTGACTCGGATTATATCGATTACGCCAATTCTGAAGACGATATTTCTGATGAAAATAATTTAAAATGATTTGCAAATTATAGATCAACTTAACCTCTTCAATTTTTCTATTGGTGTCAAGAGTCTATCACTTATGATTATCTGACAGTAGTGATTGTAATAGGCATACAAGATATTTCACGTTAGTGATTTTTAGCCTGACCCCTTGACGTCATAACACCAAAAGATTGACCGGTTAAGGGTTAACTCCCTTATACACTATATACTTTACATTAGCTTGATCAGTTAGAGCATAAAAGTAAGACGTTAAGTACCATTTTATTTCATCTAATTCTATTTGAACAAACCTTGATTTAATTGGTCACCTATATTTGATGTATCACCAGATTTTGAACCTGCGTGTCTGGAAGAGAAATATCATTTATAGAATACAGGTAACAGATGTTTGAGGACAAATCGTGATTCTGTGTGTATAGTGCCGTCCCTAAGATAGTCGAGAGTGATGTATGTTCTACTTATATATAGAGCTGGAAAATCATAGGGGAGAATGAGGGCAAATGGTATGGCATACCATAAATTACATTTGGAGAGAAACAGAGAATGGGGTTTAAGGTTCACTCAACAACAAACTAGATGAAATCGGGACAACCCATTTGGTCACCCAACGCCATGACAGACAGACAAAAACACTGGCTGCATATCATAAATCATATGTCATCTTATAAATCATAAATGAAAATATGCCCACTTGCATCAGGTGATGCTGAAAAGCAGAACGTTAAACCACATTTATTTCCTGAATAAAAACAATTCAAAAATTTTGAACTTTAGAACTTTAGTGTGAATAATTCTATAGACAACGGTTTTAGATGTATCTGATACAATGTCAGGCACTAATGAAAAAGTACCTGATATTTTCAACTTAATGCAGGATATGTATTAATAATGTCATTAAAAAAGACAAATCAGTGCGCGACAAAATGACAGGGACCAGAGGTTTTGTGCCTGACAAAACCTGAATCTGTGCCGGACATTGTTTGTGACAGGTGCCTTATTTCCAGGCTTGTGATCTATAGGATACAATTACCATACTGTTTATTACTGAGTGAAGTTTCGACACGGATTCTCTAGCTTTTATCCACCAATGAAGCAATAATCAGTAGTAGTATTACATAGACTTGTATGGAATATTAGAGTTTAAATTTCAGTCAATAAGGGCTGGCTGTACATCTATATATAGTTATTAACCATGATTTTAAATCAAAAGTTTATTATTACAAGAGATACTCACCCTACCAACTCAGCCTCTTTTGATGCTCGTAAATTGGCCTGAATTTCTTTTAATCTAAGATGATAATCACTGGAACTAGATACAAAATAAAAATTTAGTTAATTAAAGCAAAAAAAAAACCCCCAAATCACAACGCAGTTATATGGAAAAACAATCACTGGTTTATAGGCACCTCACGACATTTCGACAAGTATTCTCTTATTGTTATCAAGCACAAATACTTGTCGAAACATCGAGCTGTGCCTATAAACCACTGATTGTTTTTCCATATAACTGTGTTGTGCTTTTTATTGTGTTCAATCGCTAAATGCCACTCAAGGATTAATCAAAGCAGTAGTTTCTAACCATTGTCTACTCACAGACTGCTTGCTGAGACATCTTACAAATTTCTCGGCCCCCTCCCCTCACATCTGCATTTACTCTCTTCATTCAGATTTCCAATATTTGGGGAATTAGAAATATTTTTTTTACTAAAAGTTAACAAACCAATTTAAATTCTGTCTCAAATTTCTAGATTTCTGCATGTTTTAGTTCTTAGTATGCTTCACTCAACCTAATAGCCATTAACGAGCTTTCACTTTTACATATAAGCATATAAAGCACAAGAGCAAGAGAGGGAGACAAATGGGATTTAACATCTACGACACAAACTAGGTCATTTCGGGACTAACATATGGTTCAATCTTATTTCAATAATTCACTTTAACAGTGGGAGGACCTGCAGAAAACCCACAAGGTTGGACAGCTGACCCTAGCCCTGCTCCTTGTCATGTACACAAAGGAATCAAAACAGTTTTAATAGAAACGTTTAACTTACCTTAAAGCATAAGCTATAATAGAACTAGGTTCACTATCATAGACTACAACAGGTACTCGTTCACATGGTGGCAGTAAATAATGTTCACTAGCATCACTAGAAATACAGGTAGAAACTCATATTAATATACAAATAATGTATTATTGTATTCAGACTAAATAAACTTCAAGGTCTTGATACAGATACAGCCACTCGAGGTTCATATTCAACATTTGGTTTCAAACTGGTTGTGAATAAAAAAGTTAGATTAGTTTCAAGATTGTGTAATCTCATCACAGACATTTCACACCTTGCCAGGGAACAAAAGGATAGACCAAATACAAATAAGTGGTAGAGGTTGAAAGGATGGACCAGATCATGTGGTGAAACTTAGTATGGTAATGGTAGAGGTTGGAAGGATGGACCAGACCAGAACCAGAGATGTAACTTACTATGGTAGTGGTAGAGGTTGGAATGATGGACCAGACCAGAACAAGAGGTGTAACTTACTATGGTAGTGGTAGAGGTTGGAAGGATGGACCAGACCAGAACCAGAGATGTAACTTACTATGGTAGTGGTAGAGGTTGGAATGATGGACCAGACCAGAACAAGAGGTGTAACTTACTATGGTAGTGGTAGAGGTTGGAAGGATGGACCAGACCAGAACAAGAGGTGTAACTTACTATGGTAGTGGTAGAGGTTGGAAGGATGGACCAGACCATGAGGTGTAACTTTCTATGGTAAGGGTAGGGGGGGAAGGATGGACCAGAACATGAGGTGTAACTTAATGGTAGGGGTTCGAAGGTTGGACCAGAACATGAGGTGTAACTTATTATGGTAATGGTAGAGGTTGGAGGGATGGACCAAACCAGACCAGAACATGAGGTGTAACTTACTATGGTAATGGTAACGGTTGGAAGGATGGACCAGACCAGAACATGAGAGCACGTTTTACAGCTGTTCTTCTATCACCAGATCTACCATCAGTTGTGTCTTCTACTCCACCTGGAATAATGTTAGAGTCAAGAGATATAGATCTATAGTGAAAGAGAGAGAGGAATGGTGTCTAATGTTCACTTACAAAAGCTGGGTCAAGTATGGACTGACAAATGGCGCGATTTACTTTCAATAATGTGCTGGTGAGTAGGGATCTTTGATTAGCAGAAGGAGGGAACCAGAAGCCTTTTACACAACCCAGGATCTCACATGACCCATCTTATGATCTAACGCATGTTCATCAAAACCACTGCCCCTTGTGATGAAGAGAGAGAGACATTGGGTCAAGCGTCCAATTGACACAAACTGTGTAATGTCGAGACTAACATATGGTTCAATGTTATCCAATAATTTGCTTGTAAGTAGGTTATCAGTGTTAGAAAACCAGAGGACCCGGAGAAAACCCACAAGGTAAGACCTTGTGAAGGCAAATAATGATGAAAAGATACATACTACCAGAATCAGAAGGTTGAAGTCGATCTGTGGACGCCCCAGCATTAGGTAGCGTAGTTGTTGAGGTAACAGGAGGTGTTGTGAGCTCCGTATTATGTACTGTAGGTGATGATTCAGTGATATCAATGTCTACTGTATCACCTGTTGATATAACAGATACAGATGGCATAACGAGAGGAACTTCACCACCCGATGCTGGAAGGCGTGGCGAATGACGTTCAGACTAAAATATAAAACAATAAAAGATTATCGAATGTAACCAAGGAAAGAAATGAAATGGAGTTTAACATCAGTCCTTCACATTTAAAGGGAGCTTTTGCTCCTGCTCCTGCTCCTCTCAACCCACATCAGCATTCCTTCGCGGGGTCATTAAAGACTCCTGCAATCTAACATCCTGTTCTTCTCCGAACTGGGCTAATGAAGATGGGCACCAAGGAAATAAATATGTTTTAAGAAGCACATATATACTTCTCAACTCAATATCAAACCTAATTTTTAAAATTAAAAACATGGATTAGAATTCAATATTGGTTCATTTCAATCAATAGTGATGTTCTTTGTGACTGTGCAGTTGCTGGATCAAAACCTGGTGGGGTTTGGCAACACTCCTTTGACAGGGTAGCAAAGATGGACAAGAGAGAGAGAGACTGAGATTAACACCAACTTGACACAAGCTAGGTCATTTCGTGAATAAGATATGGTTCAAATTTAATTGAGTAATTTGTTGCGCATAGGCGTCTTTAGCAGTGGGAGGAAACTGGAGCACCCACAGAAAACCTTTATCAAACTGAATAAATTTTCATCCGTAATGTTTTGTGTCTCAGCAGCACTTTTCAAAAATATAAGCAAGCCCATTTCTTGCCTCTTGACAATTAAGTCTTCAAGGAACTAACATTTATTGTTATATATTTTCAGGAGT
The DNA here is from genome assembly GCA_036850965.1 of Patella caerulea. Classification (NCBI taxonomy): domain Eukaryota; kingdom Metazoa; phylum Mollusca; class Gastropoda; family Patellidae; genus Patella; species Patella caerulea. The sequence continues at coordinate 5,133,522 of JAZGQO010000021.1, read as the reverse complement.
GGAATGATTGAACTGGTGAACACCCTAAATCTCTCTTTAAAAGCAAACCCACTGCCATGGAAGGACTGAGGTCGGGAACTACCTCAATTCCTCTCTAATAGCAAACCTTCTGCCCTTATAATTACCTCATCAACGTTATCTTTATCTTTTAATCTTGTAGCACTAGATGGACGAGATATCTTCTTCTGTTGAAAACTTACAAATTCTTGTATCCTACAAATTGTTTAAAAAAAACAATAGATTCAAAATGTGCAAATAAAAATGGTGCTTATTGGAAACAATATCTCAGGAATATGTTAAATTTATTATAAAAAACCGAAACAATATCTCAGGAATATGTTAAATTTATTATAAAAAACCACCAAACATGGTCGGTATGCAGGCACAGATCCAGGATTTTTTGCAAGGAGGGTCTATGTTTGATAATTGATTAACTAATTGCGCTCAACTGATTAAGCAGAAAAATTTGGTAAATTAGATTCAATTTGGTTCATTCTGACGTATTTCCAGAAGATAAATTCCAAAATTACAGGTCTAAATCGCCAATAAAATCGCATAAAAAATTTTCAAGTCTGAGCAGGGGGGGGGGGGGTCCGGACCCCCTGGACCCCCCCTCTGGATCCACGCCTGGTATGAAAATGAAATAACCAACAGGACTAATATGAAGACAGGCATGCTATGATGGAAATGTGGCCTGGCCAACGGCATTTTCGAGTAAAATCAATTTCAAACTGCCAAGGTTTAATTTGCATGTTGTGCCAATGTGAACATGATGGGTCTTTGCTTTTTTTTTTACAATGATAAGACGTTGTTTTGTTCCAGACTCTCAGTGTCGCACTGCTGATAATACTGAAAAATCCAGGAGCTTTCTAGGCTAACACTGAGATCAAACTCGGGATCTCCATAGTTATAGAGTCAACAACATATACTCTAAGCCCTCAGGACTCCCAACAAAAGTGGATTTCCCTTTAAACTCAAAAATGTAACCATGACAATGTCTAATTGTGAATTTAAGAGAATATAAATAAATAAACTTACTTATTATTCCACCGGACAACAGCTTCTGTTGTTAATCTCTTTAATCTGATGATGTCATCATAAATCTCACTTAATGTAAAAACCCGTCCTTCTGAAATACAATTAGTTGTAAGAAGAAACATCAGTAATTATAAACCATTCATTTATGTTTGTATGATGATATCAAAATATTGAGATCAAGTATAGGTCAAGTATCGTCAAAATCGGATAAAAATTGTGATCTGTAGACTGTCCACTAATCAGACATCAAAATTAAAAGTCTACATGAAAATGTGGGTGTATAAAAAACAGATAATGTAAAGAGAATATGCTTAATATTACTGACAAGATAACAAAATATCTGAATCCTGGAATTATTTAAAATAAATAAGATACTTTTGGAAGATGACTGATAAACACAAAGCACATAGAATATAAAGATATAAATAGCTAGCAATTGAAAGCCAGTACAAGTAAATGAGTTCTATCAATGAAATAATGAAATGAAATGGGGTTTAACATCCTTCTCTTCTGCTCCTACCACATATACACTTAAAAGAGCTAAATCTTTATTTTTTGGCACCTAGACATGGATATAAATGGGGTGGAGAGATAGAGAGAAATGGGGTTTAACATCCACTCAACACAAACTAGGTCATTTCGGGACTAACATATGGTTTTTAATTTTATTTCAATAATTCGCTTGCACGTAGAGGTTTTTAGCAGTGGGAAGAAACCAGAGTGACCGGAGGAAACCCACGAGGTTGCGAAGGTTCCGCTATCTCCATGCCACATACGTTCACACCAGGGCTCGAAACCACAGCCGCAAGCCAGAGGTGACCGGCCAGCTAGAGGTCGAAGGGTGGCACTCTAGACCACTAGGCCATCCCAACTCCCCAAATGGAGTGCAATATAAACTGCTTTACATTCAGTCATTTTTGTATTTACTGTATTTTTTTAATCAGTTAGATGAAATATGCAAAGAGTTAAAACTGAATGGCAGCCCAACTTATCACAGTATAATAACGCCACCAATGTTGATTTAAATTGACCAATAAGCCGTCCAAGACTGTGGATGATATTGAGTTACAGACTTGCCTCCTTAAAACATAAAAAGATAATCTTAAAACTAACACAGTTTTAGGTAACAGTTTGATTAAACTAGGAGAAATTTTGGGTTAATACAGATAACATAGGTAGTGGGTAAATTATGTACATTCACGTTTAGTGGGTAAATTTTATACATTCTATAGCTTATACAAATGAAATGAAATAATGTTTAACGTCCAACTCTTCTGCACCTGACCTAGGCTAATGGAAGACAGGCATACGCCATACAGTGTGCTACGAGGGAAATTTTGCCCGGGCAGCGGCGCTACGGCCTACTATTACATCGAATTCCATCAGCCAAGGGATCTTTTACGTGCACACCAATGTGTACACGGGACCTTGTTTTTTTTGTCCCAACCGAAGACTAGACTGCTGTCCTTAGCAGGCCCTCCATTCTGCATCACTGACAAGGGAGAAATCACGGTGGAAAATCGAGATGAAATTTCTGGACAAATGCAGGGATCGAACACCCTGTAGCTTATACATATCAAGCACCACAGCAAACCAGCAAGCAGGGAATTGCAATTAAACAGGAACGAAATAACTGATATTTCTAAGATTAATTAAGAATCTGTATTTAAAGTTGATAAAACAGAATGTGAACCAATACTTAGATTAAAGATGCATGATGTAAGACTTAGATAATTATATAAAGAGCTGGTCCTTCTTGCTATAATAATGAAGGTACTGATAAAAATCTGATTGAAATTATTTCATTCTGATCAAAGTTATCACTATTTGAAGTTTTGACAAGAAGTGGCATAGATTGTTCATTATCGTAGCAACCATTCTTGTTATTCAAGATTTAGCCTCGATTCAGAATATTTAAATTGAATCATTACATGGGGAGCATTTTTAATCCATTTAAATCTTCACCATATGATTATCTAAAGAGTTCATTATTGGCTTGTCATGAGATGGTCTAGAGAATTGATTATAGGCTTGTCTTGTGATGATCTAGAGAGTTGATTATAGGCTTGTCATGTGATAGTCTAGAGAGTTGATTATAGGCTTGTCATGTGAATAAATGTCTAGTTAATGACTTTATAATATATAGCTTCTGAGTCCAAATGAAAGACAAGCAACAGGCTGATTTAGCTCCTACATAATGCATCATCTTTAATATTGGTAATTATTATGAGTTGTATTTTGTAGTCATTTACTTTTTAAAAAATAGATTGACAGCCATCCATTACTTTATTTGATTTGCACACATTTCAAGCCGTGATTTACAAACATGTGGCATTAAAAGCTATTGACATGTTAGAGGTCATTCCATAGCCACCATACAAATTTCAGGCTGAGACATTCGTGCGGGTTTAAATGCTATGTACACGTTAGACGTCATTCCATAGCCACCATACCAATTTCAGGCTGAGATTTACATACATGTGGGTTTAGAAGCTATGTACAGCTGAAGGTCATTCCATAGCCACCGATATATTGTCATGTAGGGTTATATTTAAGTTAAATAAAACCGGACCTAAGACACTACCTTTCAGAACATTGAATAATGCATCGTTTTGCATGGACAACACATTGTGAACCAATTCGTCTGATTGACTGTCACCTGTTGGATAACATTGTAAATGAAATGAAATGGGTTTTAATGTCCAACATTTCTGCACCAAGAGTCGTAAAGTAATATTAGAATTTATAACTTTTGAAAAACTGATCATACTGTGAAACGATGCTGAATTATCCTAGCAAACTTTTTATGCTAACACGTGTTTGAACCTCCAGGTTAATGAGTCTGCACGTTACCCATGTAGGCACCACAGATCTTCTCCTTGGTGAGGCAGCAACCATGGATCACCTGGCTAGTTAACCAGCACCTTACCCAATGTGCCAACACAGATCTACTGACACATTACTCACAGAGTCACCATGGATCTATTGGCTAGTGAGACAGCTCATTACTCACAGTCACCATGGATCTCCTGGCTAGTGAGGTAGCATCTAACTTACATGGATATATTAGATGGATATATTAGATTCTTACTGACAGAGTAACCATGGATCTATTAGGTGATTCAGCTCCTTACTGAGCCACCATGGATCTCCATGCTAGTGAGCACACACCTTCCTCCCTGACCATGGATGTTTTGAAGTGGCGTATATAGATGAGACTCACCTGTTTTTTTAGTTTTAGGTATAGTGTCTGTTGTTTCTGATTCTGCAGTATGACAATTATGCTCGTCTATCTCTTCTATTTTTTCCTGGATAGTCAAGGCTAGTTCTCTTAGTTGTGACTTTTCTGTCTGTTGTTCTGTGACGAAGTCTGACAAGGTTCGAGCCAAGGACTCATTTTGTAACTCTGATTTTATGTTGAGCGTGTATTCCAAAATCTCGGAATATCTTTCCATGCACCTGTAAAATCAAGTCAATATTTGTGTAATCGTATAGGGATATAATGAAGCACTATGTATTTGATGAAGGTCGACTATAGACCGAAACATCATCTTTAAATCCCATCTTATCAACACAGCCTCTGTTCTTCTTGATAACAAATTGCGATTTTGGCGACCGACAGTGTGAGCTCTGGCGTTGAATCTGAAGCTCTTTAATTGAGTCAAGTGACAAGTAGTAAGGTTGTATGTCCAACCTGGTGGGTTTTCTCCTGGACCTGCAGGTTTCCACCAGCTGCTAAAGACTGCTACATGCAAGAGAATTATTGAAATAAAATTGAACCATATGTTAGTCCTAAAATGACCTGGTTGATGTCTAGTAAAAACAAAGGTACCGGAGTCCTACCTGTTGGTGATGAGTAGTACATGTTTCTTCATATCTTCAGCATTAAACAAGGCATGTTGTAGATCTATAACTATTGCTGGTAACGCCAATTCTTTTAATGATATCTCGGAATATCTGTTAAAGATATATTACAGGAGATTAGATAAAGAGTTGGCAGTTCTCCCTATAATAGCTAAAAACTGGATAATGTAAAGGAATTTGCTAAAAATTTCATTCAAATTGATCCATTCTGCACCAACAATTTAGCGATTGCATTTTCGACCTAGCCTCGATCGTTATTACTAAAGTCTGTATGATAAAAAAAACTATGCATTTCATGATTTAAGGAAAGTTGAGCAGCAAATTGGATCCTAATCCAGTAAATATCACAGGCTAGCGATGACATCGAGAGTTGATTATAGTCTGGATAAGTTAATTAATGTCTCATTTACATAATATTTCAGGCATATTTAGCTCTTGAATAATGTATGATTAATAAAACAAATCAAATAATACAAACATATTAAAATCCTTAACACAGAAACAACCAGTTAATTTCATCCAGATCAACCTCAGCAAGCTGCGTCAAGTTATGGTCATGAAGATTTTATTTGCTGTCGTACAAGGAGAGAATGCTAGTGGAAACTCGACCTTACATGCTAAAATCAGTTCTTGTTATTCTCTGACAGATCAGTTCCAGGCGGTCAATTTAACTGCCATTCATGTATACCATTGACAAGTTAATATAATTTAGGCTGTAACGCTGCTGTCACGTCAAGATTTTCCTCATTGCACACCGTATACTTGTCTTCATTAGAACCGTTGTAGCAGAAAACCACAGATTCAATAAATGAAATGGGGTTTAACGTCCTACTCTTTTGCACCTAATGGAAGACGGGGCACACAGATTCAATAAACTACTGGAGGGTTGGGTGGCCAATTGGTTAACTCGTGCGCATGGAATCATAAGGTCTGTCATTGAGACAAGTGCTGTGGTTTTGATTTCCTGCTTGTATGTGACAATGTGTAGGGTTTGCCTGTGGGCTTTTCTTGGGATCCCCTAGTTCTCTCCCACTGCTAAAGACCATAATATGTTACTCCTGTAATTACCTAATTTGCGTCAGGTGGACGTTAAACACAATTTCTCTCTGAATCAACTACCACAGCCAAAAAAGTACAAAAGTTTTTCTGAACTTACTTGAAAGAGACGAGGATATCCTCATGACCAAAATACTGATTATGTTCATAATGTAGTGAATGAGGACAGTATTCAGCACTCGCTCTTCGATTAAACTGACTGCCATAAAAACGTAATTCTAGATATTTAGCAAATGATAAACTCCAGGTGTCAGCACTGATTGGAACTACTGGCGTCACCTAGTGGTAAAGAAAGTATATTAGTTTAAAGTACAATTTGTAGTGGTAGTGTTCAAAGTAAAATTTGTAGTGATGCCATCCATTCAAAGTTCAATTTGTATTGATACCGTCCATAAAAATACAATTTGTAGTACAATTTGTAGTGATACCATCCATTCAAAGTACAATTTGTAAAGATACCTTCCGTTCAAAGTACAATTTGTAGTGATACTGTCAGTTCAACGTACAATTTGTAGTGATACCGTCTGTTTAAAGAACAATTTGTAGTGATACCATCCATTCAAAGTACAATTTGTAGTGATACCATCCATTCAAAGTACAATTTGTAGTGATACCGTATGTTCGAAGTATTAATATACCTGTTTACACTTGCGACACCAGCTCCACATGAGTATATTATTCTGTCCACCAGGTATTTCTGTATCCAGTTTCTTCAGCATGATATTAATACAACCTTTACCATGAGTAAACCGTCGTACATGATCTAAAATCGATGTCTCACATGATGAAGAGGGACACATGTACGATTCTCTAAAAAAAGAAAATAATTCATGGTTTTTAAAATGGATAGAGAGAGAGAAATAGGGTTTAATGTCCACTCGACACAAACTAGGTCATTTCGGGACTAACATATGGTTTAATTTTTTATTTCAATAATTCACTTGCGCGTAGGGGTTTTTAGCAGTGGGAGGAAACCGGAGGAAACCTACGCGGTTGCTAAGGCGTCCCTATCTCCATGCCACATACGCTCACACCAGGGATCAAATATACAGCCGCAAGCCAGAGGTGACCGGCCAGCTAGAGGTCGAAGAGCTGCACCCTAGACAATTAGGGCATCCCAACTCCCCTGATTAATATGAACATTTCTGGCTTTAAAGGAATATTTTGGTAACAAAAAACATTCAATATTTTAGTGGCATTTAGCAATTGGGAAACACACAAACAGAACACAGTTTTTATGGGATACAATCACTAGTTTAACCCTAAAAGCACGATATTTCAACAAGTATCTTCTTATCATTATCATTTATGTGAAATATTTATTTTACCTGAAACAGAATCTTTGTAAAAATCCGCCTAATGTAATGTCATTATAACCATAAAAATCCATCGTCACTACCCTGGTGAAAAAAATAAAATCTTCTTTTGAATATACACAATAACACAATCACTAAAAGGCTGGTAAAATGTGACTACAACATGTTTCACTAAAAGGCTGGAAAAAATTGACTATAACCAGCGTATATTTATCTAGAGGCTTGGCAGGCTGAAGGTGTATAATTTGTTTGACACTGTTATGAGAGAAAGAGAGAAATGTCTAGCATCCACTCAACACATTTCAGGACTAACATAGGGTTCAATTTCATTTCAATAATTACTTGCACATAGGGGTCTATTAGCAGTGAGAGGAAACCGGAGGACCAGGTGAAAACCCACGAGGATGGACAGGCTACAATACTCTTTTTCACGTACAACCGGGGTATCGAAACCACACCAGTTAACTCAATGACACACATTATCATACAGCGCGCACATGCTAACCATTCGGCCATACAATCTCCCTTGACACTGGTTGGCTAGCCTAGAGGTCGGGTGTTCGATCGCTGCATTGGCCGAGAAAGTTCATCTCGATTTTCCGGCGTGATTTCCCCTTGTCAGTGATGCAGAAAGTGGGCCTGACAAGGACAGCTGCCTAGTCGTTTGGATGGGACGAAAAACCGAGGTCCCGTGTACAAATTGGAGTGCACATAAAAGATCCCTTGGCAGTTGGAATTCCATACAAGAGTAGGCCATAGCGCCGCTGCCCGAGCAAAATTTCCCTCATAGCACACTGTATGGCGTATGCCCGTCTTCCATTAGCCCAGGTTAGGTACAAAAGACTAGGACGTTAAACCCCCATTTCATTTCATTTTGTCATAGGCCTTTATTACAAGCACTACAGTCTTAACCATCTGTCATCATCCTGGGCTTTGTTCACTTCTGTTTAAAAAACAGTTCATCTTTCTGTAGTTGAGGGTGGGGGATCAATAGGGGGCTCGTGGTTGATTAGCTAATGGTCTTACTTCATCTAATCTTGGTCATGACTATATTTCTCAATGTGATTGGTAAACTTGACTATAACAGCTTTCACCTTGGGACTGGTAAAACTGACCCCAAGTTTACAAATTATTCTCAGACTTATGTTAAGAATTTACACAAAATTGTTTGCTTTATCTTAACTAAACTATAGCCCTATCTAAAACTTTTGTTTTCTTTATTGTATCAAATACATCAGTAAAAAAACTATGTGCAAAGTTTTCATGTTTCTAGATCAAAGATATTTCTCATAAAGCTGAGTAAATTCTGAACTTGAGTTTGTGAACTAGGACCCCGATATCACCATACTTCCAAATCTAATGTGCAACGTATAAAAGAATACTCCATCACAAGGCAGCAAGTGATATTTGTTAAACTGGGAAAAATTGTTGATGGAATAAGACTACTTACCATGGTAGAACGCATGCGTTGGGATAATTAAAAGATTTAGGTGAGAAACTGCTGAATAGAACGGAAATCTTCTGATGGTTAAATGGATCTAAACAGTCAACCTAAAATACGCAAAAATAACACAATTTGTAAAAATAAAATATCTTCGTTCTGTACTGACTCCCTACATGTTGCTAACCTGACTAGTATTTCTGACTCATACATGTAGCCATTGTTGACTAGTATTAGCTAAACCTAACCAGCATTTGTGACTAGATGTACATGTAGTAATAGCAGATCAGCATTTCTGACTACATGAACATGTAGTACATGTAATAGCTGATCACCATTTCTCAATCCTACATATACTTATTGATTCATATTTCTGAACAATATATAAGTAGGCGTATACGTAGCTGACTAGTATTTCTGACTATGTAGCTCTAGTATTTCTGATTTCATGTAGCTCTAGTAAGTTGATTAATATGTCACTGTTCTACATGTAGCTTTATCTGCCTAGCATTTTTGACTCCCAACATGTACATATAACTGACTAGAATTTCACTATAAGCAAACATAATGTTTTTAATTTTGCAAAATTGATTTTATTTGGAAACTTTGTTGGAGTATATGAAACACCGACAACTATATTTTACCTTGAGCTTATATTTCTTCGTTAAACAAAAGTCTACATTTATTTTCAGTCATTTGATTGCAATAAAAAGGCCTGTTTTCCCTGTGATAAACCAAGGAGACGTTCCCTTAACCTGTAAATATTTCACAAATACCTTTTTCTCAGTTTCCATTATTTTCAGGTTTTTTTCTGGTTCTTTAGAAGTCTGGCGTAAAAAGGGGTCATCTACTTTTATTTCTTCTTCTACGGGTAACAGACGAATCTGACCTCCCCGAGCACGGAAGTCTGCTAACAATGCCTGAGTACTCATCTCTGTGAGCGGTGCCGTCATCTTGCATGAAATAAATGGATGAGGATCCATAAGACGAATAGTAGTCGACTTTCCATTAATATGATGACCGTTAATTTCACATTCTTGACCTTTTGACCTTGAGCGACGGCTTGGATTATCCTCGAAGAGGTTCGACCAGTAAATCTCATCAGGAAGAAAACGTCGCGACCTGCATTTGTCTCCTGCAGACGATTCCAAATAAGGTACTTCATATTTGTGATACGGAGAAACAGAGAGCAAGGTATCTTGAAGAATCTTTTTAAATTTACGATGAACGGAATGTTTCTGTTCTTCGAAAGATATGCGACTTTTAAAGATGGAGTCATCCTGACTTTTCTGATAACTCTTTAACGGATCACTTTCATCCGTTAATTCTACTAGCTCCGCAGACAGTCGTTTACTAGAAATTTGTCTTTTTGTTTGTAAATTTGGCCCCAGCTTTTTTTCACGTAATGTTACTTGTTCATTGGATGTGTTATTTTTGTCCGTTGTTGGGGAATTTTGCGTTTTAGTATTGATCACAGGAGAAGTTGTCTGCTTCTCTTCAGAAACTTTTTTATTGCTTTCTGCGTGCTGCTGTTTTGGGCTGCCATTTTGAATATTGTCCTTAGCAACAGTTTGGTTCACTATATGTTTTTCTTCCAAACCTATTTTACTGTCACCTGCATGCTGCTGCTTTTGGCTGCCATTTTGAATTACGTCCTTAGCAACAGTTTCATTAGTATTGCTCTGTATATGTTTTTCTTCCAAATTTTTTTTGCTTGCATCAGTGGGCTGATTCTTTTGGCTGACGTTTTGATTTTTTTCTTTAGCAACAGTTTGATTAGGGTGGTTCTCTATATGTTCAAAGTTAATGTCACTTTGTTCGGGTGGTAGTGCGAATTCATCCATACAGTACGACAACTCTAACAGTGAATTATAGGAACAATAACTCATAAACTTTATAATCTCTTTAACCTGGAAATAAAATAAAATAAAATGGGGTTTAACATCCTACTTTTCTGCTCCCACGAAGCTGATGACAACTGACAGATGACATACAGTGTGCTCGGACAGCAGAACTACTATGGCCTACTCTTATTTCGAATTACAACAGTCAAGGCTTAATTACATGCATGTCAATGTGTACATAAGACTTTGGTTTTTGATCCCATCCAAAGGACTATACATTTTCCTTTGCCAGTCTCTCCATCCTACTCCATTGACAAGGGGGGCCACGTTGAAAAATCCTGATGAACTTTCTCGACCAATGCAGGGATTGAACACAGGACCTCCTGGTTGGAAATGAAGCAAATTTGTCGAAGATGGATGCCATTAATTATGTTTCACATCTTGAGGACCCATGCACACATTCAAGAATGTAAAAGAACCCATTGCAGTTGGAATTCAAAGAATAGGGACTGAGAGAGATGGCGTTTAACATCCACTCGACACAAATTATTCCTATTGTTGCCCTAATGACATCTATTTACCTTTTTTAACTCTGCATAAAATGAGCCACGAACTATAACAGTACATCCGAGATGTGTGGCACAACCATCAAATATAACCACAGTCTTATTCTCTCCTGAAAAAAAAAACAGTATTACAAAGTTATATATTTTTCACTTATTTGGCTCTCTGGCTTACATTGCATTACACCAGGACAATTGTAATAAATACCATAATAGTAATGCAACCTTTCATGGAAGAGTTCCCTCCCTTTTGTCCTCAGGAGTTATCTCCCATTTGTGGAATCTTTTGTACTTAGAGAGGTTGAATAATACATGGCTTTTCTCACATGTGGTTTTTAGCTTCAATACATGGAATCCAGGGAATATTTTAACCGGGTTCGTATCGCAATTTGAGACTCAAACGTCCGATTTTGCGAATCAAATTCATATTTGATTAGCATTATTATCATAAAACCCTGCTTCAGCGCGAATCAAAGTTTTGAAAATTAATTTTAACTTTAAAACCATTCAGTATCGTAAAACACATCAAAACAAATCTCAAATCTCGCAATTTTATTGTCTATATCATCAAGACTCTTTACGTGCCTCTGCAACGGTCCAGTGGAACGAGAGCAGTACATGTGGACGTCTGCTATTTATAGACGTAAAAGGTTTTGATGACAGAGATGACAACACTACATACTTTCTTTCTATATCTGTGGTAGTCACATTCGTCAAGACAGACATTCAAAAGACTACAAGATAAAATTACCGGATGATCGAGGGTACGTCGCGAAATTCAAACACATGATATTATGTTATGTCTTCAAATTCGACATTAAAATTAGCAACAGTTCAAGATTGGGTGAGGAAATATGACGCAGAAAAGATCTGACTAGAGTATGAAGTAAATAAAGAATTTCCAGGTTTCGTACAAAGAATAACATGTGGTCACATACTTTTATTTTTATTTTATATATAAATGTAAACAACCGTTTGGTAATACAAATAATGTGGGTATTGTTATTGTCACATATAGGCCTAATTATGTGAAATAAGAATTCTATTACATACTAAAAAACTGCTAATCAATTTGTAAATTTTGCTACTCAATTATACAATTGATTAGCATTCTTACACAATTTTTCTGGAAACTGCTCATCAAATGTAAAAAAGTAAAATATTCCCTGATGGAATCCATAGTAAACCAGAGAACTACGTAGTACCACACAGAGCATAATGGCACTAATTCTATCTTATGCATCAGTAGCTTATTGAAAACAATTACTGTTTATTGCTGAGTGACATTCTGCCTATAATTTATAGTAATCTATACTTGTCCTGGGGGAAGTGTATAAAGAATGTTATAATTAATAATTACCACAGTTGGAAGGAATGTTATAATTCCTACTGGGAATTGCATAAAGAAAGTTATAATCACTGTTGGGAAGTGTATAAAGAATTCTCAGTAGGAAGTTTGTGGGAAAATGTATAAAGATTGTTATAATTAGCACCGGGAAGTGTATAAAGAATGTTATTATCACCACTGGTTAGTGTAGTGTATAAAGATTACCAGTGGGAAGTGTATAAAGAATGTTATAATTACCACTAGGTAGTGTATAAGCCTGAGTACGGAATGTATGACAGACACCAAGATTAGGTGAACCAGCAAGACTATCTATAGATGGTATTATATCAGTCTGAGTAAATCTTGATAATCTCTCCATAACTCTCTAAAATATAACATTATCATACAACATCATCATGGATTGTTTCAAAAACATTTAGAACTTGAACTTGAACATAAAACATCACCAGGGATTGTTTCAATGGCTGTTAGAACTAGAACTGGAATATACAGGTCCCAATTCTATAGAATACAACTACTGTTTATTACTGAGTGATGTGATGTTTGACAAGGCTTCTCTAGTCTTTGTAGGGCTGGATGGCTAAATGGTTAGAGAATGCGTGTTCTATCATTGAGTCTGTATCAAGCAATAATAAAGATAAGCCTTGTCTAAATGTCCGTGAGTAATAAACAGAATAATCCTAGAGAATTGGGAGATGTGAAACTCATCATAATATTAAACAGTTTCCCAAATAATATTATCTTTATATTATATTAAACATTTTCCTATATTATGTGGTTCAAGAAATCAGTACAACCTGCACTGAAATGCGAGACATTTATGCCATTCAGTGGTTAAAGCGCTAGTCGTGTTAGCCCACACTGACAGGCCAACAGACCCTTGTACAATGTGTACAGTGTCATCAATACTCAAGATAAAGTGCCTTGAATGTTTTCAATCTTGTAAGTCTGGTGGCTGAATCGCCACCCGAGCTGTGAATTTATGAGACCAGATTTTTCTAGACCAGTTTTTTGTGTACATTCTGAATCTGGGTGGCTATCAGATGTTTTAGGTGGCGTTTGCGAGATATTGGGGGTCAAATGTCTACAATGAGTGTGTGTGTGTGTGGTGGGGGTGAGGGAATGTAATGTTGACATAATATATTATTAATAAAACATAAATTTCTAGAACTGTCCATCTTTACATAAGTATTTATAATGGAATCGACACAAAAAACTGATCTAGAAAAAACTTGGTCTCATAAATTCACAGCTCGGGTGGTGATTCCTCCTTTCAGCCACCGGACTATATGTGAATACTTTTAATGTATGTTCATGTTAAATAGATGTGTCTTCAAACATGAGTTTCTTTACAGATTTCCAAATATTTGGAAGAATTAAAAAAACCTAAAAGTATGAGATTAATTGTAGTTGCTTGAAATACTTACTGGTTTAACATTAAATATTAACGTTATTCCTGCTTCTAGTAGAAAATCTTGTGCTAAACGGGAAACAGTCTTTTCTACAACTAAAATATTCGGTGAAACTTGGACAATCTTAGACACGGAATTCCTTAAAAATTCCTTTTCCTGGTAAAACAGAGGATGAATAATCAGCATAGATTAAACAAATACAGTTTAACGTCTTATTTTTTCTGCTCCTACTGAGTCGTTGGATGGCCGAATGGTTATCATAAGATCATTGAGTCAACTGGTGTGATTTCGATCACCCCCCGCTGCACGTGACAAGGAGTTGGGTCGCCTGTCCAATCTTGTGGGTTTTCTCCGGGTCTTCCAGTTTCCCCCCACTGCTAAAGATCCCTACGTGGAAGCAAATTAATGAAATAATATTGAACCAGATGTTAGTTACGAAATGATCTATTTCCGAAATGACCTAGTTTGTGTTGAGTGGATGTTAAACCCCATTACTCTCTCTGTTTCTGCTACTATTGAGTTAATGAGGACAGGCAAGGGGAAACTACTCTGAAAAATTCTAAGGGAATTTTCTCTGTCAAAAATAATTGAAAAGAACTAGTCAGATGGTAGATTGTAAAAAAACTACCTGCTACCTACCTGACAAGGCGGATACAGTGCAAAAAAAGGGAAATAGAATGGGGTTAAACGTCCTTCTGTTCTGCTCCGAATGGGACTGATGAAGATTGGCATACGCCATACAGTGTGCTATGGGGGAAATTTTGCCTGGACAGCGGAAGTGTGACCTAATGTTATATCGAATTCTAATTGTCAAGGGATTAGGGCTGGACGATATTGACAATTTTAAATATCGCGATATTTGAAAAAATATTCACGATATATTGAAATATCGCGATATTTTTACGTGTGTAATGTTTTATTAAAAAATGTGTATAAATCATTGTTTTATGTTGTCTTTGTATGTGTAGTTTGTTGTCTAGGATTTCTAGAGCATTATAATGCAAACTTTTGTGAAAAAAACGGTAATAATTCAAAATAATACCCTACCACCCAGAAAAGGGATAATGTCCTTTAAATGCAGATATGATTCTGATCAAAACAAAACAAAGTGAATAACAATTTAAGTACTTTTAATTTAAAATAACAATTAAACAAAAATAAATAATAAAAACATAATATCATATTTTGAGTTAAATAACATCTGAAAGTTCTGACTTAAAATTACAATTGCTTATTGTAATAAAGTAAAAATACTGCTCTAGTCTGCCGTCTGGTAATTCTGGCATTATAATTCACTTGATGCCATAATATTTGGAAGAAACTCGGCCTAGAGTTAGACTTTGACATTATTTATGCCTTTAAAATCACAAATGAGCTTAATTTAGGAAAAATATTTAAATGTTCCTTTACCACCATTTAAAATAACAATTAAACAAAAATAAATAATAAAAACATAACATCACATTATGAGTTGAATAACATCTGAAAGTTCTGACTTAAAATTACAATTATTGTAATTAAAAGAGGCTAAATATACTGCTCTGGTAATTATGGCATTGTATTTCACTTGTTGTGTAGGGCCCAACTTGTTGCCATAAAATTATAATATTTGGAATACTCTGCTTTGAGTTAGGTTTAGACCTTAGACATTATTTATGCCTCCTACTCCTACTGTTTTAAAATCATTTATTTGAGTTTATAAACTTTATACCCGTCACTAGTCCAGTCTTAAATTTTTTGAAAGAAAAACCAATTGGTCCACTTTGTCAGGTTTTAAGCAGGTTCTTTTGCATGACACTATTTGACCACTGACACTGAATAATCGTTCGGACGCACAGCTTGTTGCAGGTATGCACAGAAACTTTTTTACTACTGAGCTTAATTTAGGAAAAATAATTAAGTGTTCTTTCCACCACTGTAATGGTTCAGAATTATAATCTATATTTGGTAAAGCTAAATAACGTTCAATCTCTGAATTTATTATTTCACCTGGGGTTAAATCTTTATTCGTTTCCTGAATGCGATCTCTTCTTTTAAACAGATTGCCAAGGCACAATTTTTTTGCAGGTGAATCTTCAATATTAGATCTATTATTGTTTGATAACTATTTTATCCGTCCGTCCTGTGACAAACGGCTAAGGGGAGGTAACTCCAATTATTGTAAATTCCAATGAGCCTCGATATGAAGAGGGGAAGTAGGGACCTCGTGCTTTTTGGTTGTTCGATCAAGTTGTAGGAATGCTTAATGTGTTTGTAAGTAAATAATTATTAAGTAGAGAAGTATCATTTTATTTTAGTAACTACAATTTGTAATTTACTTTGCACATGTGGGTTGCTGTCTGGTTTTGTTTCATGCATACTGGCACATTGTAAATCCCCCAAGTTGTCAAATAGAACTTGGCTGCAGACCATGCCCGGTCTGGCCTCGTTTTCTAAGGCCCTGTATAAGCAAATTAAGAGACATAATTAGTCATTGAATTTATACATTTTCCTTAAGATTGCTTTTTGTATATTTCAGAAACCGTAACGTAACCGTAATCGCAATTGTAATTGTACCGGTAATGTAATGTTATCATCATACATCACCAATCAATCATGTATTATTATTTCGAATCATTGAATTATACGTCTTTATAAAAGAACATTATGTTGTTACGTGTTAACACCAATTCCTAAACGTCAAGGCCATATTCTCGTAGCAACGAAAGCGGCAGCTACATAAGTTTAAACACAAGAATTTCACTAAGAAGAAAAGATATGAACACTTCCAAATGAGCACCCAACACCAAGAAAAGAAACTAAGTGAGGAGGCTACGCAAGAAATAGAAAGTAATAAGAATGCTGCACAAGCCGCAGCTCAAGAAAATCTTCAGGTTTTGAAAACAAGATCTGGTAACCAGTATGGAATGACAAGAAATCAAGATATCCTACTGGATCAGTCTGTACGACCAGAAGATTCAATAAGCCAAGTTAATTCTCAAGCATCTAATGGGTCAAATAAAAGTAAAGCTTCAAGTACCTCCAGTCAAGTTAAAAAGAGGTTATTAGAAGAAACAGCTAAAAGAAAGGCAATAGAAGTCCAGATGGAAGCTCTAAAGGCCGAACAAGAAATAGCTGAAAGAAGATTTCAAGGTCAACTTCAAAGAGAAATTGAAGAGTTACGCATGAAACATAGAAGAGAAGAAGAAGAGAATAGACTTAAAAGGGAAGAAGAATTTCTCAAGATAAAATCACAACTAGAACAAGCGACAGTTGTCGAAAGGATTTATGCACAGGCTCAGGCTCAGGCTCAAGAAAATCAATCCCTGGTTGTACCAAGCCCATCATTAAGCCCTTCATGTAATAAAGTCTCTCTGCAACAAGCTGGTGATAATTCAACCTCAGCAAGCTATGATTTACAAGAAACTGGTAATAATTCTCCACCAACAAATACATGTAGTGGTATACAAGTAGCCCCAGTAAGCAACGGTATACAAGTAGCCCCAGTAAGCAACGGTATACAAGTAGCCCCAGTAAGCAACAGTATACAAGTAGCCCCAGCAACATCAACTGATGTATTGAAAGAGTTTCTGGACAATCTGATAACAAATCAACACAGCAATTCTCTGGCCTTAAAACTGCCTTCACATGAAGTACCAATATTCAGTGGAAACCCATTAGAATACACCCACTTCATAAGAGCATTTGAGAACCTTATAGAAGAAAGGACAAATAGTGAAAGTAGCAGGCTTTACTACCTTGTTCAGTATACAAGCGGCGAAGTTAAGGAACTCATGCAGAGTTGTTTGTCAATGAAGGAAGGTGAAGGTTATCAAGCAGCTAAGAAACTCCTCAAACAACGCTTTGGTCAGAACTATAAGATAGCTACAGCTTATGTTGAAAGACTAACCAGAGGACCAGCTATCAGATCAGAAGATAGTGCTGCCTTACAAAACTTATCTGTTTGCTTAACAACATGTCGAAATGTCTTGAAGGACATAGGCTACCTGTCACAAATTGAAAATCCAGACAGCCTAAGGCGAATCATAGCACGTTTACCATATGACACACGAAAAAGATGGCGAAGCAATGTTGATAACATAATTGTAAAGTTTGACAGAGAAATCAAGTTAGAAGATATTGTTGACTTTGTTGACAGAGAATCAAGAATTGCCAACCATCCAGTATTTGGCGATATCAGTGATAAAAGAAAATCAGAAGTTGAAAAGAAAATGCTGTATACAGGTAAACAAAGGGGAATAAGTTTTGCTACTCATGCTGATAGTAATTACGAGTCTAATCATCATGTGTCTTCCCAACAAGAGAGTTCACAACACTCTGAGTACAAACCAAATGGGTTCTGTCTCCTTTGTAAAGGTTGTCACCATGTAGCCGAATGCAAAGAACTAATGAAGAAAACTCTTGAAGAAAGACAACTGTTCGTCAAGTCAAAACTGTTATGTTTCAATTGTCTATACCCACGGCACAGAGCAAAACAATGTCGACAAAAGAACATGTGCAAGAAGTGTGATAAACGACACTCAACTGTTCTACATCAAGAACAGCCTGCAATTATAAATGGTCTTATCAACACAAATTCCTCAGCTATTAGCTTACCAATATTAGCCGTAAGGATCAAGTCTCCTGATGGTCAGAAATTTGTTGATACAATGGCTTTGCAAGACTCCGGCTCAAATGCAACCTTCTGTACAGATGAGATAATCAAACAGCTTGGAATAGAAGGCGAGAAACATCAATTTTCCCTAACTACAATGGAAAAGGAAGATAGTCCTACTGAAAGCAGCATCATGAGTCTGAATATTTTTGATCTTCAAGAAGAGAACTTCATTGAACTTCCAACCGTCTACTCAAGACCAAGTCTACCAGTATCACCCACAAATATACCAAGCCAGATAGATGTAAATAGATGGCCCCACCTCAATGGAATCAAAATACCCTGGTTACCTGGAATGAAGAAAATTGGTCTACTTATAGGAAATGATAATGCCAAAGTCATGGAACCAAAGGAAGTTAGATTAAGTAAGGATGGTGGACCTTATGCCTGTAGAACATTACTGGGATGGGTAATAAATGGACCACTTGGAAGAGAAAGCAGTTCTAACAGAATAACCTCAAATTTCATAAGATGTGACAACAATTTAAGTAAACAATTCCACGAATTTTGTAATCAAGAATTTAATGACTCCATATATGGAACCAAAACTGAAATGTCTCAAGATGATTGCAAGGCAATTAGCATCATGGAAAACAGTGTCAAAATGGAAGATGGACATTATCAAATCGATTTACCATGGAACAATTTTCCTCCAAATTTACCAAACAACAAGATATTGGTCGAACATCGACTTAATTTACTACACAAACGTCTAAAAAGGGACCCTGACTTATTGAAGAAATATGTAGAATTCATGAATGACCTTTTACAGAAAGGATATGCAGAGGAAGTTGTTGAGAAGGAAATTACAACCAATAATATCTGTTGGTATTTACCCCACCATCCTGTATTTCATCCTCAAAAACCCAACAAAGTAAGAGTGGTTTTTGACTGCTCGGCTAGATACCGCAACACTTCGTTAAACGACCAACTACTTCAAGGCCCTAATCTAACAAACTCTATAGTTGGTGTCCTTACAAGATTTAGACAAGAACAAGTAGCCATTATGGGTGATGTGGAAGCCATGTTCCACCAGGTACGGGTT
Source organism: Patella caerulea (assembly GCA_036850965.1). Taxonomy (NCBI): domain Eukaryota; kingdom Metazoa; phylum Mollusca; class Gastropoda; family Patellidae; genus Patella; species Patella caerulea. Next base: position 5,113,941 of record JAZGQO010000021.1, on the reverse strand, counting down.
ACACCAGAACACTGTGATGCCCTTAGATTTCTATGGTGGCCCCAAGGAGACTTATTTCAAGAACCTAAGGAATATCGAATGAAAGTTCACCTGTTTGGTTCTGTATCATCACCAAGCTGCTGTAATTTCGCATTATTAAGGACAGCTGAAGACAATGAGAACAGCTTTGATGCAGAAGTTATTCGAAGTATAAAGCGTAATTTTTACGTAGATGATTTCCTGAAGTCTGTTAAATCGAGCAAAGAAGCCATAAATATGGTCAAAAATTTACGTCAACTTTTATCTAATGGTGGATTTAAATTGACAAAGTGGTTGTCCAACTCAACAACAGTTATGCAAACAATATCTGAAGTTGAAAGAGCTACCAATAGAAGTATAGATTTAGAAGCAAGAACAGAAAGAGTCCTAGGAGTACAATGGCAGGTAGATTCTGACACATTTGTATTCAAGATTTCAATCAAGCCACATAAGCATACAAGAAGAGGAATATTATCTGTCGTAAGCTCAATCTACGATCCACTCGGTTTTGCTGTTCCCTGCATTTTGCCTGCAAAGTTAATTTTACAGGATCTATGCAGATTAAAATACGACTGGGATACTCCAATAAGTGAAGATTTTGAAGTCCGCTGGAATAAATGGTTAAGCGAATTACCAAAACTTGAAGAGTTCACTATTCAAAGATGTGTCAAGCCCAAAGACTTCAGCACTATAATCTCAAGTCAACTACATCATTTTTCCGATGCGTCAGAAGATGGATATGGATCAGTAACTTACCTGAGACTTGTTGACTCCACCAGAAAGATCCATTGCAGTTTCCTGATAGGGAAATCAAGATTAACTCCCTTGAAACATATCACTATCCCCAGATTGGAATTATCTGCTGCAACAGTCTCAATTCGTCTCGACAGAATGATGAGAGAAGAACTAGATATTCCAATCGACCAGTCAATCTTTTGGACAGACAGCACCTCCGTTTTGAAGTACATTAATAATGAGACAAAGAGATTCCAGACGTTTGTCGCCAATAGAATATCTACAATAAGAGACGGATCTAAACCGAAAGATTGGCGCTACATTGGAACAAAGCTAAATCCTGGAGATGACAGTTCGAGGGGCATGTCTGTTGAAGAATTATGCAAAAATAAAAGATGGATAATGGGGCCGGAATTTCTATACTTGTCCGAAGAACATTGGCCAATTCAACCTACAATTACAGATGAGATTGTTAGCAATGACCCAGAAGTTAAACAAGAAAGTAAGAAATGTAATCTTGCTTTATGTAATGAAACCTCTTCGATGGAAGTTATTTTCAAGCGTTTCTCAACCTGGTACAAGTTAAGAAGAACTTTTGCCTATTTACTAAGATATAGAAGAAATCTGTTTGAAGCCACTAAAGACAAAGGAAAAACTAAAGGACTGGCATGTAAATCTAAGGAAATGAAACCTATTTCAGTCGATGAAATTAAAGAGGCAGAGAGGGAGATTCTGAAGATAGTTCAAAGAGAAAATTATGCTGCAGAAATAAAGTGTATGGATGGAAGTTTAGATGAAAGAGAAAGAAAGAATAAACTAAGGAAAACAAGCACACTTCAAAAACTTGATCCATTTTTGAAAGACGGCCTTCTCCTAGTTGGAGGAAGATTAAACCATGCCAATCTTAATGAAGAAAGAAAGCACCAAGTCATATTACCAAAAGAACATCTGGTCAGCAGTCTAATAATAAAACATTATCATGAAAGGGCTGGACACTCTGGAAGAAATCATGTTTTATCTCTCATAAGAACCAAGTACTGGATCATAAAGGGAAATTCAGCAGTAAGAAGAATATTATCAGACTGTTATTCATGTAGAAGAAGACAGGGACCAACATGTAAACAAAAGATGTCAGATCTTCCTGAGAATCGAGTAGTAGCTTTTAAGCCACCATTTAGCTATGTAGGCGTCGATTTCTGTGGACCTTTTCACATCAAACAAGGAAGAAGTTCCCCGAAACGATATGTATGTTTATTTACATGTTTGAATGTTCGCGCTATTCATATCGAAGTTACAAATTCTTTAGATACAGACTCATTTATAAATGCTCTAAGGCGCTTCATTTCAAGAAGAGGTAGACCTGTTGAAATACGAAGCGACAATGGTACTAATTTTGTAGGAGGTAATAGAGAACTGAAGGCTGCTATTGCTGCATGGAACCAAGGCAACATTCACAATTTCTTACTACAAGAAGACATAAAATGGCTGTTCAACACCCCAGCAGCATCTCACCATGGTGGTGTCTGGGAACGTTGTATTAGGACAGTAAGAAAGGTGATGAATGGTTTATTACAAGAACAACAGCTCAACGATGAAAGCTTAAATACCTTAATGTGTGAGGTCGAGTCAGTTGTAAACAGTCGCCCTATAACAGCTGTATCAGAAGATTGCAGAGATTTAGAAGCTCTCACCCCTAACCATATTCTTTTGATGAGATCTCCATATATCCTGCCACCTGGTAATTTCGTCAAGCAGGACATGTATAAGCGAAGATGGCGCCAAGTACAGTATATGACAGAAATATTTTGGCGGAGATGGTTAAAAGAGTATTTGCCCCTTCTTCAAGAAAGACAAAGGTGGTATTATAAAGAAAGAAATCTACAAACTGGCGATGTCATTTTATTGGTCGATGAAAATACCCCAAGATGTAACTGGCCCATTGGTAGAATTGTAGAAACTTTCCCTTCACAAGATGGTATGGTTAGAAAAGTAAAGATTAGAACCAAGAATGGTACATTCGAGCGACCTATTGTGAAATGTGTATTGTTGGAAGGAGTAAATTGACTGAATAAAGAATACTCATAATAATTCAGAACTCTTTAAGTGACTAGCCAAGCTATAATATATGGACTGTTAATAACAAAATATTTAAGCAAATAAACCAATTAGGCTTAATTTAGTTTTAGTGCATGTGAACCAAACATATTTCTATTAATCTGATGTTACAAAAAGTGATAGACTCAAGTCAAGATCAATGAAGACAAATGTGACAATTTCAACTTTGATTTCGTGATAGTTTAATAAGTGACACTACTTTGTTTTATCTAGATCTAATGATTCAAGTTACTGTTTGTTTTAAATGTTCCACTATGTTTCACATTTAAAGGGGCCGGGATATTAGATCTATTATTGTTTGATAACTATTTTATCCGTCCGTCCTGTGACAAACGGCTAAGGGGAGGTAACTCCAATTATTGTAAATTCCAATGAGCCTCGATATGAAGAGGGGAAGTAGGGACCTCGTGCTTTTTGGTTGTTCGATCAAGTTGTAGGAATGCTTAATGTGTTTGTAAGTAAATAATTATTAAGTAGAGAAGTATCATTTTATTTTAGTAACTACAATTTGTAATTTACTTTGCACATGTGGGTTGCTGTCTGGTTTTGTTTCATGCATACTGGCACATTGTAAATCCCCCAAGTTGTCAAATAGAACTTGGCTGCAGACCATGCCCGGTCTGGCCTCGTTTTCTAAGGCCCTGTATAAGCAAATTAAGAGACATAATTAGTCATTGAATTTATACATTTTCCTTAAGATTGCTTTTTGTATATTTCAGAAACCGTAACGTAACCGTAATCGCAATTGTAATTGTACCGGTAATGTAATGTTATCATCATACATCACCAATCAATCATGTATTATTATTTCGAATCATTGAATTATACGTCTTTATAAAAGAACATTATGTTGTTACGTGTTAACACCAATTCCTAAACGTCAAGGCCATATTCTCGTAGCAACGAAAGCGGCAGCTACATTCAAGATTTTCGCCTTCTGTGGCAACAATAGGTTCTAATGGTTCAAGGATTTCTAACTTTAATTTGGTCATTCTATCGAACTTTTCTTCGTCTGTTAAAAATTTGTTTTTGAATCTAGGGTCTAAGAATGTAGCAATGTTTAATAAAGCTCTTGAGCTTTCGTCTTTATATTTCTCGTTCATATATTTTAGTATTCTTGTTTTTATCTCTGTTGTTAAGGCCACATCTTCAGGTTTGGGGGATAATATATCGTCATTAAGTAACGCGATTACTGGCATTACCATAGACACACTAACATGTTTTTCTCCACTTAGTGCGTCTGTAAATTCTGCCAATGGAGAAATTGCACTATTCACACATTCCAAAACCTCTATTGTCTGCCAGTTTGGAATTAGGCTCACCGATTTTCTGTCAGCAGACAGAACCTGTTGAACTGCTCTCTCCTGCTCTAGAAATCTTTCAATCATTTTCTGTGTGGATCCCCAGCGAGTGTCACAAGCTGTAATTAGTGAATGTTTTGGCAACTCTGCTTCTATTTGTTTCTTTTCCAACTCTCGCTTTTTCTTATAACTATATGAAAAAGAACTGACCACCTTTTTAGTAATCCTGATAGCTCTGTCAATTCTATCGTCTTTTAATCCACTGTTAACGGCTAAATGTAGCCTATGACCGAAGCACTGAAGTCGTTGCCAATTGTTTAGTTGCGTGGCTTTCACAATGTTAGAACCATTATCCGTGGTTAAACATACTTGGTTTTCTTCCTTTAAACCCCAACTGTCTAAGGTATCTTTAAGGCCATGAGCCAGATTTTCTCCAGTATGATCATCTGGAAAGAAAACTGTTTGTAAGTGACGCGATTGAAGATTCCAGTCTTTGTCAACATAATGTACAGTATAGCTCATGTATGGCTCCATAGTCCGGCTTGACCAAAGATCTGTTGTTCCAGCGAAAAATAAAGCTTCAGAAATTTCTTCTTGAACTTGATCGTGTGTTGACTGATATAGTTTGGGGATGGCAGTAGAAAAATATTTCCGTCCAGGTAAATTGTAGGCCTACCTACTGTCGAAAGTTTTTAACATTTTTTAAAACCCATCTTTTTCACATGTGTAGAAAGGCAGCATGTCTTTAGCAAGACATCCCAATACAGAATTGGTTAGGGATACCCATCTTTTTGATGACTTATCATAAGTCATTGATTCCATTATTGACTTTTGTTTGGAACTACTTGATGATGAGCATGAGGCATTTGACTTTTCATTATCTTTATCTGTTATACTTGAATCCGAGCTTTGTTTCTTAGGATTTATGGTAATTGTCTTTTGAAGCTCTCCGTATTGAATTGGATGGTGAATTTTCATGTGGCAAAATAAGTTTGTTGTGTTACCCGATTTTGATGCTATAACTTTCCTACAAATTTTACACAAAGTCTTGTTTTGATTGGTATCGTTTGCAGCAAATCCGAAGTACTGCCATATTCGGCTTATTGTGGCGTTTTTTTTTGGAACAATTCGCTGTAATTCATCATTTTTAGGGTCTAAATTTTGCGCCATGTCTGTAGATACTGTAGTCGATGAAAACAACGATATAAAGTCAACCAGTCACAATTTCTTATTACGTATTGCTTATTGACAATCGAGTCTATGCAGGGTTGAGTTCGTTTACCATAGATAGCAGCTACGGTTTCACGTAAACTAGCTACCGTGACAGGGCGAGATACCAGCAGCATGTATATGAAAACACAGACAATGGCGTCGGACAAATTATTAATTCTACGATGTGCCTTATTGAATCATAAACGCTGTTAATAAATCATCAATAAATACTAAAATATCATCAACAAGGCAACATAACACCATAGACACCGCGTCAGTAAAACGAACTGGCTTCGATAAAATAACGCACCTTCCGAAATTTGTTGTGTAGGACTATTTTATTGACAAAAAATGCATTTCAACAAAGATAATCAACGATGTCTTCTTATTGATTTAAATTATATCATATTTCGCACATAATTAGCAATATATCGTCAATAAATATCGCGGTATTTACGATAATCTGCAAAAAACGATATATTGCTATACCGCGATGTTTTTGGTGACCAAAGATCGTCGACGATGAAAAATTTGACATCGCGATATATCGGGATATCGAGAATATCGTCCAGCCCTACAAGGGATCGTTTACAATCACGCCAATGTGTACATGGGACCTTGGTTTTTCGTTCCATCCAAACCAAAAAAGGAACTCGTTAGAAGATGGTAAAGCTACCTGTAATATTTGAGGTTCTAGAGATGAGAATTTGCTTTCTATTCGTTGATAATCAATACTTCCACGTAACAATAATATCTGAGGATTGTTGATTTTACATTTCATCTTTTTATGGGCCACATTCTTCGTAAACACCAATCCATGGATTAATAACGTTTCATTTTTATGACCACCAGGCACCTGAAAAAATGTAAATATTTTATTGTTTATAAATTTATCATAATATATTTTTCATTTTCATTTAAAGATACATTCCTGTGTACAAACTGATATATTTGGACTAAAACATATTCAAACTAATTAAATTATCATGATTTTGCTGCAAATCCTTCTCAAAACATTGCAACAGCATTATCCAGGGAAGCCAGTATCTTTTTTTAGTAAGATTGGATATTTCTACTTTCCATGTATACCAAAATTGCCATACTTTTATTGGAAATAACCACCCGATAAATACTTTTCTGCAAAAGTATCTTTAATATCAATACATCCAGGTAGATGTATTGAGCAATATATCCAGATTATTCAGTAAATATCTGAATTTCGAGGATGGTATACTCCATCTCATTATGTGTATTGAGTACTGCATTGTATAGGTTCATTCCCATATCGCCGACTTGCCAAGTTTTCAGGGGAAATTTTGTCCTGTGTTAAGGGGTTGAGTGGCCAAGAAGAATAGACCTAAGCTGAAGGATAAAACTAATTAAGCAGATAACTTTAGGAGCATTCTGATACGATCCATTTAAATGAACTATATTAATAATGACTGGTCCCTCATTAACACTTTTAATCCATTTTTAACTCATCAAAGAGTGCCACAGTCGACTTTCAAATTCTAGTGAGGCAGCCATATGGGAAGACCCTATTGTATATTATCATCAGGGTGTATTGAGTACTGTATTGTCTACCATTATCAGGGTGTATTGAGTACTGTATTGTATATTATTAGGCCTATTTAGGGTGTATTGAGTACTGTATTGTATATCATTATCAGGGTGTATTGAGTACTGTATTGTATATTATTACTAGGCCTATTTAGGGTGTATTGAGTACTGTATTGTATATCATTATCAGGGTGTATTGAGTACTGTATTATATATCATTATCAGGCATATTTAAGATGAATCACGCACAGTATTGTATATTATGCAGGATACCATTTTTTAGTAAGGTTATAAGTAACTAATAAAAATAAGATACCAAACCCAACAGGGCACCAAGTCAAACAACAAACACCACTAACTGTCATCATTGTACAAACTGTTTTTACAAAAGTTGTAGACGTTACGGGACATGGGGTACTTATTCTTACCAAGTCCCAGGTAAAAAAGTTCAAGGTCATTTACCTTTTTGACATGTAAATATTGTCTAATATCAAGATTATCTCCATCCGTGATGATATCTGGCCGTACAAAATGGCTGATCTTCGTTACGTAAGTTAATATGATAGGTTCCCAGTGGAAGGACAAACCTCGTTGGCTCAACAACTGTTTAGCCATCGCATTCCAATGGTCTGTATGGCACGTCCTGGAGAATAAAATTAAATGGTGTATGGTACGTCAAAATTAAATCGTAAATAGTACGTCAAAATTAAATCGTAAATAGTACGTCAAAATTAAATAGTAAATAGTATGTCCTACAGAATTTCATAAAGTTATATATAACTATAATATAATTTCCTTTTCCAATGTGCACTAAACACCATTGAAAGACCCCTTTTTAAATGTGTGATAAACGTCATTCTAATTTTCCCTTTTCCAACACATGATCATGGACCGTGTATAGATGGACAGGCAACGTCCACGAAGTCTTTAAAACTCTGTGCCGCAGCTAAAAATTAGACCGAACAATCAAAGAAACAGAAACCAAGTCATAATATGTTTATTAATCTTGCTACTCTTTTTTTTTTGCCACCAAAACATAAACTACTAATTGATGATCGGGGTGTAGATGTATCAACACATCGTCTTTGCTTATTTTCAGACGCGTCCTTGTGAATCCGAAAAAACCTGTTGAGTTTTCGTTAATTGTTTGCATCTACGCAATTAATCATCAATCTTCCGGACATTTTTATACCTGAGTTTTATTTTCATAAATCTAAAATTATTCATACATGCTTGAATTTGGAGTATTACAAAAACTACAAAATTTGGAAATCGAAAATTTCACAATTTTCAACTGCTGGATTTGGAAATTTTAAAGACCTAAATTGGAGAAATTTGTCACAACGGGATAGGTATACTTATCAGGTTGAAAAACTACCATGTAACTGTAAGAATACCATAAATTCTAAGGAGGAATTTGAAAAATTAATCTGGATAAAATCCTGCAATGTCAAAAATCACATCACTTAATCTGTCATTGTATCTCGCACAAGCGGCAGACAATCCAACCAATAGGACTTGCCCCTTTTCAAACGTGCCCCAAACAACACTAAAATTTCCCTTTTCCAAATGTGATAAACACGGAAATAAATATCATCTGTTTTGTTTCCAAATGAGTGAAATATTGCTGTTGAACTAATCTTTGAGTGGCATATTAGTCATTGGGGAAGTCATTAACAGAACAAAGTTTTTATGAGATACAATCAGAGGATACTTGACACCACCCCATTCCATTCCCTCAATGTGTGTCCCTTGCATATCATAGATAATACTTTACCGTAATCTATCGTAGGCCAGCTTTTCACCATTCTCTTCTCGTAATTCATCCACAACACGCCAACCATGTGGACAGGATTTCTGATCAGGTGCTGTCGTTGTCGTGTCTGTTAGAAATGTTCCTGCAAACACAATCATTCACTACCTAAAAATGGTGGCCAAATTTTAATAACCAAAACTGAGAGAGCTAGGTCATTTCGGGACTAATATATTTGGTTCAATTTTATTTCAATAATTCACTTGCGAGTAAGGGTCTTTAGCAGTGGGAGAAAACTAGAAGTCCCAGAAAAAACTCAAAAAGACTGGACAAGCGACTCTACTCCTTGTTGCTAACAAGTCCGGAATGGAAACCACACCTGTTCACACAATGACCAACATCTGTGCATGCATTAATCATTTAGCAACCCCCCATAACCAAAACCATGTACAGTACTTATTTGTATATACTGAAAATATTACCTTTAAGAAATTCATCTGTCAGACCAGCTGCAGAAGAATCTTGACGAGGCAGTGGCTCTTCATTCAATTCAAACGGTACAGGTGTTACTTTAATTAAACAGAAAATAAAATAAAACATTATCAATTCTTGCTTTTTTCTTTTTAAACAATATTTTTATTGAGTTTGTCTGAATGGGAGATAGGATGGCCGAATGGTTAGCATGTGCATGCTGTATCATAAAGCCTGTCATTGAGTCGACTGATGTGGTTTTGAATCCCCGGTTGTACGTGACAAGGAGTAGGGTCGCCTGTCCAAACTCGTGGGTTTTCTCCAGGTCTTCCGGATTTCCCCTGACTGCTGAAGACCTACGCGCAAGCGATTTATTGAAGTAAAATTAAACCATATGTTAGTCTCGAAATGACCTAGTTTGTGTCGAGGGGATGTTAAACCACATTTCTTTCTCTCTTTCCCTGAATGGGATTATCGAACAGGTAAAACCTGTCCCAAGTCTTGACTGAGTTATATCTATAATAACATACTAATAACATGGCTTGGTTTATAATCCATTTAAAAGAAACCATGTTTAACATCTTACTCTTCTACCCCGAGAGAGAGAGAGTTTAACTTCCAACACAAAGTAGGTCATTTTCGAACTAACATATGGTTCAATTTTAGAGTAGGGGTCTTTAGAGTGGGAGGAAACCGGAGGACCCGGAGAAAAAACACAAGGTTGGACAGATGACCCTACTCCTTGTCACATACTGTTCTGATCCGATTGTGCTAACGAAGACGGGTATGGCTAGCACAGCGGCCCTCCTCTCCTATTTGTTTTCCAACTGTCAAGGCATCTTTTATGCGGACACCAACACAGGAATTGACTTCTCCGTCAACTTCATCATTTTAAAATCAAGCAATTGTTTATTAGAAATGAAAAAATAGTCACATAAATAAACAAAATTATTGAAAATCTTACATTTGGAGAGATCACCTGAAAAACTACCGCTATCAGATGGATCACCAAGATAAAACATGTGACGAGAACTTGTCTCTGATTGGCTCTTAGCTCTGTCTGAGTCTGATGGTGAGGCTGTGGAAATAATATTACATAAATATATTTTATGAATACTAAATTATAAAATTGTGGCAATATGTCAAAATAAAATGTACAATACTGATTGTTTTTGTAAAACAGAATTGAGATGGCTAATGCAAATCACTGACAAAAATACAAACAGAAAATTAGAATTCCATATTTAACAACAACGTTAAAGAACATATCATCAGGTTTCGAAACCATAAAAATCGTAAATGTCGACCCTCCCCATCTTAATGGAGTCAGAGCAATACAGCTCAAAACATATCCTGCTGACATCTATAGCTAAAACTCTTCCTGCTGATCTCATCTATGTGTCATTTTCCAACGAAATCCCCTAACTCACCCCCACAATAAATTATGACTTTAACCCACTAAAACACTTCCAGCTGATCTTTTCTATGTGTCGTTTTCCAATGAAATCTCATGCCCCTCAATAATTCGTGACTTTAACCAAGGTATCAACCCTTTAACTTACAATAATCTATAGCGCCTGACTCAATTTCCTTCAACCATAGAGGTTCGTTACTAGATTTCTCTTCTACTGAACTATTGGATCCTTCTGTATTTAAACCGATTTCTAGTACGGTTGATAACTGATAAAAACAATGTAAATCATATAACAAATAACATACAGACAATAATATAATGTTTTGTGTGAAATGGGGCTATAGCGCAACAAAATATCTCAACCAACCAAGAGAGCTGAAATCTATTCTACTAACACCACCACAGTTGTCAGGACTGACAGACATGCAACGGAATTGGAATAACTGTGTCAAGACTGAGAGAACTGTGCCAAACCTGTGTCAGGGCTGACAGAACTGTGTCAAGGCTTACCAAACCGTGTCAGGACTAACAAAACTGTGATAGGACTGACAGAACTGTGTCAGAACCGTGACAGGACTGACAGAACTGTGTCAGGACTGACTGAACTGTGTCAGGACTGACTGAACTGTGTCAGGACTGACAGAACTGTGTTAGGAAGGTGTCAGGACTGACAGAGCTGTGTCAGGATTGTCATGACTGACAGGACTGTGACAGGACTGTGTTGGGAAGATGGAACTGTGACAGGACTGACAGGACTGTGACAGGACTGACAGAACTGTATAAGGACTGAAAGAACTGTATCAGAACTGTATCAGGACGGACAGAGCTGTGACAGGACTGTGACAAGATTGACAGAACTGTGATAGGACTGTGTCAAGACTGACAGAAGCATGACAGTACTACGGTAATGACAGAACTGACAGATCTGAATTTCGAGTTACTCAATTGAAATTCTGATAAACGTGCATCCCCAATAAAATCATCACGACTTACCTCGCCTGGTTTGTAAAGGGTAAAATCATCTCGGAATATATTATACTGTGTACCAACAGCCTCAAGATAATCAGCATATAATAAAGCCTGTCCTATAGCTACACCCTGTTCTCTGTGAATAATAAAAATAAAAGTTGATTTGAGAGAGGATTCCTATAAAGATACATTATGGGAGATTAGATAACGAGTTGGCAGGTCTCACTACAATAAATAAAAACTAGCTAATGTAAAGGCAATTTGCTGAGAATTCCAGTCAAATTGATCAACTATGAACTTAGAACTAAGCAAATGAAAGTTCTGCTTAGTCTCGGTCGATGAATATGGATATCATTATTATTAGGTCTATGCTGTCATTGATTAGAAAATATTCGCTAGAAAATATTCATACCTTTTAGCAGCTTTGTCTTTATTTATCAACCAATCAACTAATTCCTTGCCAACAACACATCTTTGATAAGTTCGTAATCGTATTCTATGACTCTGCATATCAACCCCTGTCACCGGATCCTGGATCTGACGCCAGATTTCTCGAAGTTGTACCGAATCCTATGAATAAAGTCAATTATAAAATTATTACAATTCATTGCTTTCATTTCAAAATTTCGTGAGCCAGTCAATGTTCATCCCCGGTATCATTCTGTTCTACTTCACTAACTCCCGGATCCATTCACAGGGCAAGACACATTATCCGCCCTTGTTAATTGCGCTATTTTTATCGACAAATCAAGAATAGGAAGCGAGTGAGTGAAGGGAAGTAACTTGCATTTTGTTGAAACTATGGTCACTGAATTGAGGTTGTAAACTTTGTCAAAATACTTGAGGACTTCTTTTATATGAATGTTTTTCCTTTATACATGTATTTAATTTCATGCAAAGATCTGAATTATAGAACGTTCAAGCTGCTGTGTTGTGATGAACATAAACAATGATGTCAAGACTAGTATATAATCTGTTTTTTGATTGGTTTGTAGTGGAAAAAGAAATCATCAAGGGAAGATAATCTGAATTCATGAATGTTTTTTTAAAAATGACCTTTTTTTAGTACTGTTTATGCAAAAAAACAAATTTCTCTTTCATGGAAAGGATTCTTTTACATGCACACATAATTCTTTACAAATATTCACTATCTACTATCAATACTTACCCGACTGAGCATTTTTCTCTCAGTAAGAAGCGAGTCTGAAAGAGAGAACTCAGACTGTGGTGTCAGATCAAAGGGTAGAATTTTAAGTCCCGTAGAACTCTGTATATCTAGTGGACTGACACATCTACAAAATACATAAGAAAATATGTGTGTTATAAAACATCATGAATGAATCTATAATTGAAATATAAAAATACATAAATGCAACTGTCTCAACCACATGGATTACAAAATACAATTTGCGCTCTTAATCCTTTGAACCTGAACGGTTTGACTTCATGCCACAATGTCTTAAAATAAAATGAGATGTGATGGGGTTTAATGTTGAATTAAGCAAAGGTAACAAATAAGGTAAAGTAAAATAAAAATAAAGTAAAAAAAAAAGTATTAGGCTATTTCAACATTTTGCTGTCACAGATGTCCGATATCCTCTGGAGTACCGGACTGTTAATCATGGCATCCTGTGATATTTGGAAACGATACAGATATAATTAGAAATGATATAGATATAATTAGAAATGATATAGATATAATTAGAAATGATATAGATATAATTAGAAATCAACCTCCAGCTTCTTTGATTGGCATTTAGTAATTGAATGAATTAACACAGGTCCAACTTTACGGATACACAATTACAGAGTTTAATACTCAGTGACCTTTCAAAAAGGATACTTTCGTCTTTATCAAGCAAATAATACAGATATCCATAAAATTATACTTTGTTTTAATCCCAAGCTTAAATATGTTTTACATTAAATATATATCTATATTTAGCATATTCCTTGTATGTTATCAAAGTTACGATGTCCCATTAGAGAGAAAGAGAGAGAGAGAAATAGAGTTTAACGTCCACTTAACACAAACTAGGTCATTTCGGGACTAACATATGATTTACTTTTATTTCAATAATTCGCTTGCGTGTAGGGGTCTTTAGCAGTGGGACGAAACCGGAGGACCCAGAGAAAATCCATGAGGTTGAGAAGGCGCCCCTATTTCCATGCCACATACGATCACACCAGGGCTCGAAACCACAACCGCAAGCCAGAGGTGACTGGCCAGCTAGAGGTCGAAGCGCGGCACTCTAGACCACTAGGCCATCCCAACCCCCATTTCAGTCTTGAACGTGACAAGGAATATGATTACCTGCCGGTTTTCTCAGGAAGGTTCCGTTTCACCCACTTCTAAAGACCCCCTACGCAATAGCAAATCATTGAATTGAAATTGAACCATATGTTGGTCCTGAAATGACCTAGATTGTGTCGATTGGACGTTAAACCCCATTTCTCACTCTCTCCTAAAGATACAAAATAATCCCAGCAAATCTGGAACAACAAATCTCAAAAACAAAATAAAATTCTGACCAGGAGAGCATTTACAAGTTTGCGGAGAAACGGGAAATAGAGCCTGTGCCTGACTCGACATAAAAATCATTTCGCGACTCAATAATTAAAAACCTCTTCACCATTAACCGTACAAGCCGGGAAATTGGGAATAAAATCTCATAAATTCGTGACACGTAGAACACGTTTTTACAAGAATTGTAATCGAAGACGAGAGGTCGATGGAAATGAAATGGAGTTTAACGCCATGTGGGTCTGCACCGGGATAAAGCAGATAACCCCAAGTCACACTAGTCAACAAAACAAAAAATAATGGCTTTAACTTTCACTAGGTAATTTCGGGACTAACACATGGTTCAATTTCATTTAAATAATTTCCTTCCAAGTAGGGGTGTTTAGCAGTGCGAGGGAAACTGGACGTTGGACAGGCGACCCTACTCCTTGTCACATACAACCGGGGATTCTAAAACCATGTCAGCTGACTCAATGACAGGCTTTATGATACAGCGCGCACATGCTACAGGCTTTATGATACAGCATGCACATGCTACAGGCTTTTATACAGCGTGCACATGCTAACCATTCGGCCATCCAACCCCCCACGATGTCATAATAACATCATAAAATCACTGGATACTACTCCTTTCATTGTGCTTCAAATTTCATTTGTGTTCATTAAGTTTTTACACTTATGAAATGTTAGATGGCATGAAAAACGTCTTTGCCTATACTGTTTTACGTTTTTGGTTGTTTTTTTAAAGAATTTGAATTTTGTCTAATGGTTTGGATTGTTTGTTCATGGTATTATTTTATTTGTGATACCCACGACTTTGTTTTTAATCAAAAAAAAATGATAAAATCTATATACATATTCAACTATACCGTTGCTGAGGTGAACAGATGTCGTCCGATATTAGTGAAGCCCGTTTGTTAAGTGGTGACCAGATGTTAAAATCGGGTGTGGTACCATATTCCGTGGAATCTATCGGTGATATACTGACGTCATCCTGTTGATTTCTCTCATATTCAGAATCTTGCGCGTATCGTAAAACAACTTTACAACAATAAGCACAAACACGTATACCCCCTGTAAATAAAAACATATTTTGAATTTAACACAGTAAATAATATAAGAACTGTGTGGAGTTGAAAGTTTTGTCAACACGATATTAGATTTGTGTGGAGTTAAAAGTTTTGTTAACACGATATTAGAATCATACTCCTGCGCAGTGTTTCGTTTGATTAGAACTAATCCACGCCATTGCTTCAGGAATATGTGTTAGAATGGGGTGGAGTTAAAAGTCTTGTCAACATGATATAAGAACCGTGTGGGGTTGAAAGTCTTGTCAACACAATATAAGAATGGTGTGGAGTTGAAGTCAACACGATATAAGAACGGTGTGCGTTTGAAGACTGGTCAAAATGATATAAGAACAGTGTGGGGTTGAAAGTCTTGCCATCTCAATATTAGTATTATAACAGTGTGGAGTTGAAAATCTTGACAACACGATATAAGAACGGTATCGAGCTGAAAGCCATGTCAGCAGAATATTTTGTGTTATATTGAGACTAACATGTTAGTTAGACATGACCATTCCAACTAACCAACCTCTGGGGTATCATGCAAATACAGGAGCCCTTTCTGTCCACAATTCGTACTGCTACTTGAATTAGAAAATTAAATTTGATTTAATATCCTGCACCACACGGGTTAACGATAATGGCAAATAGGGGAGCACTTTCTGTACTGCAGCTTGAATTAGAAAATTAAATTTGGTTTAATATCCTGCATCAATCTGATTAAAACACAGATCCTATTGCGTTTCGTTTTTTGATAGTTCAAAATTTCGTTTTTACTTGTCTTTACTACTCTTGGATCTGGAAGACTTGTTATTTAACTCGTGTTCTGCCTGAAATGAGGGGTCAGCCAATCAAATGGTCTGTCAAATCGACCGTTTGACCTTTTCATGCGTGGAACTGTGGGTAGATATTACCAGCGGATAGAAATCAAAACAAAACAAAAGAAGATATTAAAAAGCATGGCGGTCGCTAATTGGTTAATCGAGTGACTGACGTTATCGGGTCAAATGTCCCGTGCTTGATACCTGACGTCATAGAACGTGAACTCCCACTATAACTTGTTAGATCTACATGAGTGTAGGCCATCGAAAGTATAAAAAATGAAACGAAATATAGATCTATATTTTAATTAGATTGATCCTGCATCACACGGGTTAAAGACGATGGTAAAATGCAATAGGCGGAAACAGCAGGACCCAAAGTAAACGGAACCAGGGAATCAAAGCCATGTCATGTGACTCAATGATAGACCTTATACACTTGTCAACAATTCCGTCACACAACCCCCGGTCCCCACTCCTCCTCATTGAATTCCAACTGTCAAGGGATTTTTATGTGCACGCCAGCATGCGTGCTCTCTAAGTTTCAATCTTCTGTAAACACTGTTTTGCCATATTTTATGGGTTAAACTAAAACATCATATCAATACAATGTTTATCATGTTTACAGATAGTGACACCGGTCTTCCCCGAGAGGCAAAGAAGCATGGCTTACCTTGTATGGACCCCCATCCCCACCTAAGAAAATTTTGGAATATTTGATGGCTACAAACAACTTTTCCTGCTATTTCAACCTGTGAACAAAGCAACTTCAAAGTGGTCTAATATAGCCTAATTAAGGTGGCTTGCTGACTCGAATTCCAATCAATCGTTTACACCCACAAAGACGGGACCGTTGGGAGAAAATTTAACTCCCACAAACGCATTTTCCTGCTATTCCAGCCTGTGAATACAGCAACTTCAATTTGGTCAAATGTAGCCAACCTGGCTGCCCAGAATTCGAAACAACCAATCAATCGTCATAGGATATGGGAGTCTCACCCTCCCGGAGAAAAATTTTGAAAGATGAGAAGATCTTGGGTCCAAGTTCATGCTCCAAAATATTGAAATTCTGAGAGACTGTAACCTTAAGCTTGCTGTAAATTTACAGCTAAATATATATGCCAGTGAAGATAGTCCTTTACCGTCAAAAACGTCATAAATAGACTATGAATGTATGTTGCAAGCAAAAGAGTCAAAGAAGAGTCATTTATAATCCAAAAGAGTCAAAGAAAAGTCATTTATGATCCAAAAGAGTCAAAGAAAGGTCATTTATCACCCAAAAGAGTCAAAGAAAGGTCATTTATCACCCAAAACAGTCAAAGAATAGTCACTTATCACCAACAGAATCAAAGACAATAATTCAATAATATTTCAAGCTAAAAAACATTTCAATTCAGTTCATTAAGTAGCAACCCTTTTCCCCTCAGACGCAAAATGCATTCATCTAAATAAAGCAGAGAGACTATCGCTCATCATTAGCTAAAGGAGAGTTTATTTTTATAAAGTGGTGTTTTACCTTGCAACAGGAACTTACAGTGAATACTACCCATAATATCTATTTGTTCCAAAATATATATTTATTTCATATAAGTAATTTCGGAAATTAAATAAAATGGGGTTTAACGTCCCACCGTTCTGCTCCAAACTGGGCTAATGTAAGAAAGGCAAACGCCATATAGTGTGCTATGAGTGAAATTTTGCGCGGACAGCAGCAACTTTTTCAATAATTCGCTTGCGCATAGGGGTCTTTTAGCAGTGGGAGGAAACCTACTGATCAACTAGACATGTGATTCTGGAATTCTGGAGGTAATAATAAAACTGAGAACATCCTGCATTTTCATACTAGATTTACCCAGATCTCCCTACCCCCCTCCCCCCTCCCGTTGTACACTTCCTTAAGCCCTGCCCCTGCTGAACCCTATTACCCCGACCCCCTTCCACCCCCAATTCAAAAATGCTGGATTTCATTGTTGTAGTCCGTTCAGAAGCC
The DNA here is from genome assembly GCA_036850965.1 of Patella caerulea. Taxonomy (NCBI): domain Eukaryota; kingdom Metazoa; phylum Mollusca; class Gastropoda; family Patellidae; genus Patella; species Patella caerulea. The sequence goes on along the minus strand of JAZGQO010000021.1, from coordinate 5,095,991 downwards.
AAGCCAAGTACTCTATTTAGGAACATGCATTCGATTAAATTTTAACTGCATTTACAATTCAAATGCCTCAATAATCATATCAAACAAAGGATATAAATCTGACGTCTTAAATAAATAAATTCTCTTAAAGAAGTTTATACATTGATTTAACAAAATATAACAATTCCCAATACATAAATATCAATTTACCTTTTGAGTTGATATAAATAAAAATATTTCCAAATTCTGACTAGTCAATCCACGGTATAAAAGGAAATACAAGCTAGCAGTCATTGTGAAATATTATTATTATTATTATCTAATCTGATTACAAAGGTCATGACCCCTTTATATCCTGCTAACTTGACACTATATACATAGTCTAATTGTATACATGTACTTATTACCCAAGCATTTAAAAAAAAAACAGATCAACAGGTATTTTCTACCAATGATCAATGACTGGGTGAATTCAAACATTTCAGGTTTTGCAACAGTTTAAAACTTACATGGTGATACAACTGTTGTATCTGTGTAGTGTAATTAACAGACTAATTAATTACTCAACACCACTGCTCTAGAAACTAAACAGTTTAACGTCAACTCAACACAAACTAGGTCATTTCGGGACTAACGTATGGTTTAACTGTATTTCAATAATTGGCTTTAGCAGTGGGAGGAAACCGGAGGACCCAGAGGTTGGACAGGCAATCCTACTCCTTGTCATGTTCAATCGGGGATTCGAAACCATGTCCGTTGACCCAATAACATGCTTTATAATACAGCATGCACATGCTAACCATTTGGCCATCTGATCCCTCTATAAACCCAACACAAATCATCCAATGTAGACAGATCCTTTAAACTACACCATTGGTGTGTAGTGCAGTCCCCCTGCACCTACTATTGAAACTACATAATTAATTTGATTAACTTATGAAGACCAAGAGATGTAATTACATATAAAAGCAGAACTAACTTTTTGAAAATATACTCTAAATAACATTTTAAAAACCATCAATGTTACCCCTTTTTTCATCATCATCTGAACACTAATCTAACCCATTAAACAAGGTCAATCACAAAATTCAATCAAAGTACACAAAAATCTTATAATAGTATGCAAATTTTATCCCTGCGACTACAGTAAGATATTTGTATATGTGTAAACTTTAGATTGCTTCAAGATAAATTTGGCACAGCCTATCTCATCGAAATGCATTAGCAAATAAAAATGGGTCATAAGGCCCTCTTTAATGATCACCGGAAAAGCTTCATAAATGTTTTACACAATGCAAGGAATTATGTCAACATATCCTTTCAATAACAAAATCTTGAATGTCAATGTTACATGCCACAGGTAGATTTAAACAGGTAGATTTCCGACTTTCTCAGTGACCATTGTCCATTGTACGTACTTGTAATTTCGAAGGTGAGATTGTGCACAGCTGAGAGAGAACAGTGATCACATAGTTAATCAAGACATAACATGTGACCTGTCCCCACGAAACCAGGTGCTTGTCACACAACATAAACTGTATGCCTTCTTGTTGCTGCGAATAAGCCCCGCTCAACTCCAGATGATACGACAAATTCTTTAAAAGATTAGGCTGTGGACTATTAAATATCCTGCCAACTCTATTTTTATAAAAAATGATCAAGCACCTGGTTTTGTGGGAGTAGCTCACATATTAGTTTCAATGGAAACTTTTGGATTAAATAAATACAGAATCTCCTACGAGTGTTTTTTGATATAAAAAAATATCAACAAAAGTTGATAAAGTGAAAACAACGAGTCTCTGTTGATATTTTTTGATATCAAAAAACATGAGTTAGAGATTTTATTTATCACCCAATCCTTTCTTACTTGCACAAATAAATAAATATAATTATTTAGTATAGATTTCACTTTTAAGAATCTAATTACATTACAGCATATTGATACATCAGTATTTTGACAGCAGTTTAGCTATTGCAAAGTCCTATACATGTATATTGACCCAGTATTTCCTTCAAGGTCAATTAAATAAAAACAGTTTCTTTTTAACTAAAAAAAGGTCACTTTTCATTTAAAATAAGTGGTTTCTTTAAAATAAAAGAAAGTAGTTCCTTTTTGACTGACCAATCAAATTCATGTAAAGCAGTAGTAGATTATGTAATTTATCATACAAGCGATATCTACTGTCAAATGTGTTATTGGGTGATAAAAATGATTATGTGATTGTTGTTGTACTTAGTGTTTAACGTCCGCTTCCACCAAAGGTGATATCTAGACAAGTTGTTTTATTTTCATTTTAATGATCTTAGCGCGCACGAAGGGGTCTTTGCTGTGGGAGAAAACCGGAGTACCTGGAGTACATGTAAACCGCAAGAGATTGAGAAGGTGCCCTTATCTCCAAGAGACATACACTCACACCCTGGATCGAAATAACAACCGCAGGAGATTATGTGATTGTGAATTCCTACCTTTATATCCTATAGCTTTCCCCGGTAATTCCTGATTACAGCATTTGCTGCAGAATATCTGGCCACAGACACGACAGTGATGACGGCGCCTAAAAGTGGTGAATTTATCGCCACAATCGTAACATTGTTTACAGCTGTGGTCCGGCATCCAATACTGTTTAAAATCACTGTCTTTATAGGTTGTTGGTGTCTTCATATATGAAATGAAATGAAATGGGGTTTAACATCCTATTGTTCTGCTTGGACCGGGCTCCTCCATATTCTTTCTCTTTATTTTTATGGACAGCCGAAACCACCACAATACACTAACAATTTACCACATGTTGAAAAGAAATGAAATGTGGTTTAACATTGTTTTTTTATGCTCCGACAGGGCTAACGAAGACGGTTTCTTCAAATAAAAGTGAAAACTAGAATTAATGGCACCCAATAAATAATGGAAGCAAAAAATAATGCTAAAATTAAACTTTTCACCTGTCAAATCAAATAAATTACAGTATGCATTCTTAATTTGTAACAGAAGGAAATGAGGCTCTGTGATTATGGAGAGAGAGAGAGAGAAATGGGGTTTCATGTCCACTCGACACAAACTAGGTCATTTTTGGACTAACATATTGTTCAACATAGAGGTCTTTGACTTGGGAGGAACCCTGAGGACCAGGAAAAAACCCTTACTGTTCAACAGGCAACCCTACATGGCATCGAAAACCATGCCATTTTATACTAATTTCTAGACTGGGTTGACCAGACATTCTATTCGCAGTCAGATTTTTAGAAAACACAATAGAGCTAGTCATATCAATTTCAATATTGGTTTGACCATATATTCGTTTCAGTCAGAACTTTTGAAAACATGGTAGAATTAGTCACACCAATTTCCATATCAACTCTATTTCCTTTGTATTTATGTCACAAAAAAATATCCTTTTTTTTTCTTACAGTAGATTATCAAAAACAATTCAGGCTACTTATTCCAGACATAATTCATTGTTATTCAAGGGAGAATATTTAGAATGAAAGCTCACCTGACTACTTGCACTTCTATCTATAATATTACCAAGACGTGTTAAAACATTAGACAAAGTTCTTTTTGGAATATTTCTCCGACCTCCCTGTCTAACAGTTTGACCATCAGAACTGTCTTCCAGAGGACCAACCTCGTCATCATCACTTTCCTCTATAAAAGATTAAAATGTAAATCTGTCATAATAGAATTTACGGAGGAAGGGATAGCAAGGGTTGATTCTGGATTTTCTTATGTGATAAGGAGATGGTCAGATTGCTTCACTGTTTGCCTTTGTAATCTGTGGTTTGTCATTGGCTTTCGTCAAAATCTATAGATATCTGACCAAAATATGTCATATAATTTGCCAAAATATCGTATATTTTTTTCTCCCAAAATGACCTTTTTAATGTTGTGTGGACATTATTAAATCCTCTATCTGATTCTCCCTGTGTCACAACTTAGATCAATATAAAATATATTTTTTTTGACACTTTATTGTCAAATCGGACACAAGGCACCTGTTTAACGTCCACTCGACACAAACTAGGTAATATTGGGATTAACATATGGTTCAATTTTATTTCAATAATTTTCTTACGTATCGAGGTCTTTAGCAGAGGGCAGAAACTGGAGGTCCTGAAGAAAAACAACAAGGTTGGAAAGCTGAAGTAGAAATGTAGCTTCATATCTATGCAATGTCAAATGAGGACAAATTTTGACCACCGAAATTATATCTGATTTCAATAAATCCTGTTGTCATTCTTTTTGCATGTCAGTGACATACATGCATCTTTAAAAATGGTCACTCATTTAAAAAATTTTGAGGATACCTTTGGTAGCGTCTTCTATCAGATCTGTGATTTGTTTAGAAGTTGACCCTTCACCTTGGATGACATCTTTATTTGCGCCTCGTTCTACTGACGCTTCTCTAGAGGACGTCTGACTTCCTGTTGTTGATGAGCTGTTGGATTGGTCAGATCCATCTGAAATATGATCACAATATCTTATCAATATCCTGTAGTGAAATAAAACAAAATAAAATGGGGCTTAAGGTCCAACTGATCTGCTCCGACTGTGCTAATGAAGACGGAGAGCGAGAGAAATGCGGTTTAGCGTCCACTCGACACAAACCATGTCATTTCGGGACTAACATATGGTTTAATTGTATTTCAATAATTCGCTTGCGCGTAGGGGTCTTTAGCAGTGAGAGTAAACTGAAGTGCCCGGAGAAAACCCACTAAGTTGGACAAGCGACCCTACTCCTTGTCACATACAACCAGGGATTCTAAATCACGCCAGTTGACTCAATAACAGGCTTTATGATATAGCACGCATGTGCTAACCAGTTACCATTCGGCCATCCCCCCCCCCCAAAGTGTGTACATCTGATAATATGAAGACTGAACTTAAATTAACAATATTTTTTTCAAATGCAATCTGTTCAGTTTGGTCGAGCTGATCTGTATTTACAATAAAATAAACACACCATACACCATACCTTTTTTCCACAGCCTTGAGAGAAAGTTCTTGCTTGGCTTGACCTCTGAAGCCAAGGGAGCAAACTCTGTAAGAGTTGTAGCCGTGTCCTCCCATGGCTGCTTTGTTCCCATTTAACTGGTATATTAAATTTCAGTTATATGTCTAGTACAAAGTCAGAAACATGTCTTCGGCAATCAGCATCAACAGTTTACATAGTAAACTATCATTTCAATTTTTTCAACTTAATAATGGAAAATCTAAAAGAGAAAAAAATAACATGTCTTTGACTTCTTTATATATGTTTTGGACAAAGCGGACATTTTGAGGTTATGATGGCCAATTGTAGAGTACCTCCGGGCTGTGGTTTAATTCAAGACTTGTATGTATATATATGTCAAGGTTGTGTATTGCTATGAAAATTGTATTGCAGTCTACTTCAATGCAGTCAAGAATATTGTGATGTACATGTAGCCTACCTTACTGAGAAATCTAGTTTATGAGGAAATCATTGTTTGTCGTAAAATGTGAAACTAAATAAACCAGGTGTTAGACTGCTGCTGCATGTAGGCTATATTGGGCTACTGTGTTTTATACAACAATTTCCAACTTTCCGATGATCTTAATGTTCTGTCTGGGGAGCCATACCCTTCGCAGTGTTTTGTTTGATTAGAGTTAATCCCACTTAACACTGCTTTATGGAAGCAAATTTCTTTTCCAAATTATTACCAGTCATACTCCCCTAATCTGTAAAAACCTTGTTGAATGTAGATTTTAGAAAACAAAGGAAAACTGTTTTGTTTCAGAATTAAGCTACTGAATATAAAACCAATTTTATTTTGTCTTTTTAGATGAAGATAATTAGAAGCCTTTTCAGTGACTTGCTGGATTTTTCCAGATTATGGGAGAATAGTCTGATTGATAACCAATAGCTAACTGCATAATAATATTATTTCGCTTTAAGCAGAGCTCCAAATTGGATTAAAAATGTTAACAGAAATGCTACATCATGACTCATGATTTCATTATTCCAAATTAACCATGCATCGCATACATGTACATGTTGCAGAATATTGCAGAAAAACTTATTATGTGACATACTAAGCTACATTGCAAATAATAATGTTTGGAGATGAACAATACTTTCACCATTTTTAATACAGTACCATAAATCACTCATTAAAAGAAGGGCTGTCATGTTGCTGTACTTTGGGGGAAAGATTTGATTGAGAATGGGACGAATAGACACACTCCCTAAAAAAAGCTCAGGTATCAGAAGCAATGGCCAGAGAGGGATTTATCGGTTCATTGTTTCAGGAATATGCATACCTCCAATTGTGAGATGTTAGACAGTTATACAAAATAAATAATATCGATAAGAAAAAATGTAAACAAATTTTTATCTTTTTTTTTGACAAATGAATTACCTCCCTTGTCACATCATGTCGACTCCCACCGTTAAATAATAAATATTTTGAAGAAAAAAATCATTTTGTCAACACGAACAGATTATCCAGGGTTCACAATGCTATTTATAGTAACCGAAAAGGTCACAAAACAAGTTCAATACGTTGATAAAAAAATTAAATTCAGAATTGAACAAATCTTATCAAGATTATTGACAAAAAGGAGGAAGGAAACCTCGATCATGTGATTTCATATTTTTATACAGAGTTTCGTATTCCACCCCGCCCCTTTTAATCCAACCCGGTATCTAATGTCATGAAGACAAAACGGGAAGAAAAATCGTGTTTTATTCGTACATTCAAACTGATAAATCTTATTATTGATTTCTTACCAATTTCGACCCTATTTTTTTCAAAATCCGAAAATAAAGAATGTGGCTTTTTGTAAATAAAAACAAAACGAAAGTTGTTCAGAGATGACGAAGTTAAAACTTTTGTAAGAATAAAATCGGTAAAGAAAACCCACTTGTGCACCGGACTATTTAGCATGTTACATGTAGGTTTTAGTTTCATGCTTCTTTCAGATGTAATTATGCGCATGTAATGATTCTTGAACATGTCTGGGTCGACATAAAAATTTGAAAAATAAGAAAAAAATTGAATTTAAAAATACTATTTCAGAATGTTGATAATGTTTTAATGAGATTTGTTTGACCGACTGACAACAAATATAGGTTTAAAAATTAGGTGTAAGTTATGACTATATTTATAGTAATCGAATATCAAACCTATAAAAAAGATCTAATTTCACAATTGTAAATAATCAGTTACTATAAATAACTGCCTGTAGGCCTACTGTAGCATGATTTAGTTGTATTGAAGACTGTCAGGTTCATGGTTGAAGCAAGAGACAGGTAAAAGCTGATATTGTCTTGTCAATACCGTAGTTTTGTTTTTGGGTCAATTTAAATTGTTCAAAGTTGTTTTAACATCTAGAGAACTTTAAAACAACTGTAAATTTGTATCCCTTCTTAGGATTAAGATGATAGCAAATTAAAACACAGAAAAGTTTAAAATTTAAGGAGTGAATGGAGTGAATGGCAGCTACATGTATAATACTACCAGAGGAATTTGTCTCATATTTTTAAGTTATATTTTTAAAATGTATTAAAATAAAGCCCTAAAATAGATTGTATCTATAAACAGTGCTACCTTGTGAAAGAATAATCCTATTTATCCTATAATTCACTATTGGCAGTTGAGAAATTGGCATAAATATCATTTTTAACTTCAAATTCAAATGAAGATCGCCATTGCATGGAGGGGAATGGGAAACCAAGGGAGGTAATTGCATTGTTATTGTTTTCTGTGTCGGTGATTTTAATGTCTGTGAAATATTGCCCATGATCGTATAATAGTGAGTTGACAAAATTTTGAGCAAAAGACATAGAAATAATTATGTTTTGACTTTCTTCGAAAATATGAAATTCCCGCTTTAAATGAGAATTTTATTTTAGAGTTTGAAATTATGTTAGGTCTATAGTTTTGAAAGTTTAAGGAATGAATAACAACATCAGGAATTTGGATTAAGTTTAATTGTATCTGAACCTGACATCGTAAATGTCAGGTTATTTTACACAGGTTGATATTACATGTAGACGATAGAGGTTGGGTGGATGGCCGAATGATTAGCATGTATATCATAAGGTCTGTCATATATATACTCATTGAGTCAACAGCCGTAGTTTTGACTCCCCAGTTGTATGTGTCAGGGAGTAGGGTCGCCTGTCCAACCTCGTGGGTTTTCTCCCACTACTAAAGACCCCTACGCGCAAGCTTATATAAAAGAACAAATATGTTCAAAAGATGAAGACAACTGTAGGGGTCTCATTTCATCCATATTTGCCATTCTAGACTGCTTGGCAGTGAAATTAACTTGCCCGTCAGTCAGTTTTTCATGCACATGTACCACAACAATGTGAATTTTCAACTTGGAATAACAATAAATACAATTAGATTCATCATTTTTCGCTGTAAAGCTATTCAAAGATATACATGTATATAAAGACAATTTAGGTTAACTTTTAAAAAAAGTATTTTTTTTTTAGAAAAATTGATTTTTGGAGTACCAGTGAACAAAATGTTAGTCAAATATTGATCATCTGGCCAAATTTTAAAGTGAGAACCATGGTACATTTGTAACTTTTTATCGTTATTTGTTTTACGCTTATTAATTTTGATGAAAAAGTTTTTATTGTGTGTGCTTAATAATGACACAAATTAAAGAAACATTACTCCAAATTAATTCAATAATCTGTGCCAGACACAGACAATTTTTTCCTGACTTTGGCTTAATTTTGATGCATGGGCACATGTAAAGTGTATAAATGTGCACTGTCTCAGCAAAATTTCCCACCTTATTTACCGAGGCGATACAAAAAAGTAGAACATTTCATTTCATGGGGGGGGGGGGGGGGGCCTAGTGGTCTAGAGTGCCGCGCTTCGAACTCTAGCGGGCCAGTCACCTCTGGCTTCGGCTGTGGTTTCGAGCCCTGGTGTGAGCGTATGTGGCATGGAAATAGGGGCGCCTTCTCAACCTCGTGGGTTTCCTCCGGGCACTCTGTTTTCCTCCCACTGCTAAAGACCCCTATGCGCAAGCGAATTTCGAAATAAAATGAAATCATATGTTAGTCCAGAAATGACCTAGTTTGTGTCGAGTGGATGTTAAACCCCATTTCTCTCTCTCTCTCTCTCTCTCTCTCTCTCTCTCTCCCTCTCGTTTCATAGGTGGGTGGAGAGGAGGGGTGAGTGGTCTAACATGCACTTTAGATCATAAGTTATGTCATTGAGCCAAGTGACGTGCTTTCGACCCCAAGCTTAGACGTGACAAGGAATAGGGTCACACTATCTAACATTGTGGGTTTTCTTCAATAACAGAACACAATTTTTATGGGGAAACAATCACTGGTTTTATTCTAATATCACGACGTTTCGACAAGTATCCTCTTATCGTTATCAAGCACAATGACATTTAGTAAACTTGGGTTTAATATATAAGAGTTCATGATGAAGCTATTTAGAAAAATTAAATAATAATAACAATAAGAAGTGCTAAATAATAATAACAATAATAAATTTTTAATAGGTCCTCTGGTTTCCTCCCACTACAAAAGACTCCTACATGTACATGTATGCACAAGTTAATTTTGGAAATAAAACTGAACCATATGTTAGTCTCAAAATGACCAAGTTTATAATGAGTGGACAGTAATCCCCATTTCTTCCAATTAATGTTCATGTTTGTAAACAGCTGTTGTAGATGAAGTGTTGTTTATAAGAAAGATTGGACAATACAATCTATTATATTTATATGATTGAATATATTGTAACAGCTGTTATATATCCACATTCCACACTTACACCATTACAAATATATACTAACATTGGTCTGTCAATCAGGGGTATATATAAAGAAACATTGATTTTATTATAAATAGAACTGCCACAAGAATCACATTCTAGCAACAGAGTGGATTTGATACTATTGTGTTTAAGTTGCAATCCCAATAGACTGGATGGCCAATTGGCAATGATCATTAGACAAATGTAAGGACTTGAAAATAAAATGTTTTTTCGATAATAAGAAAGAAGGAGATTTACTCAAATATTTTAATTTTTGTTTTTAAAGGTCAATGTCATTGTCAACATAATAAAAGGGAATTGATTAATTTGGTTGGAGATCTTTTTGTTTGAGTGATCGGAAAATGGCTGAGGTTACACAAGAACATCATCAAAATCTTATACGAGAAAAACTGAATGGTGATAAAATTAAGTTATGGCTGCCACCATTTACTTTGGAAACTGGAGAGAAAGGAGAGGAACCAAAGGTATTGTTTTTTGTCTGTGTACGTTCTAACCAGGGATTGAATTCTGAAATTACAAGCATTTTCAGATATACTGGACTTACGCAAATCCTGACTGCACGACCACATTCATTTTCATATACCTAAGGAAATGTTACGGTTGCCTCTGCCCGTCCATATGAAGTATGTCTGTGGTTCACAATTCGGTGTGTACATTCGACAGACTAAATTTATTATCTGATCTTTTTTAAATTCATATGTTGTTTACCTTAGAGAGAGAGAGAAATGGGGTTTAACATCCACTCGACACAGACTAGGTCATTTTGGGACTAGGTATGGTTTCAATTTTATTTCAATAATTCACTTGCACGTAGGGGTCTTTAGCAGTGGGAGGAAACCAGAGTGTCCGGAGGAAACCCACAAGGTTGAAAAGGCGCCCCTATCTCCATGCCACATACGCTCACACCAGGGATCGAAACCACAGCCACCGGCCAGCTAGAGGTCAAAGCGCGGCACTCTAAACCACAAGGCCATCCCAAACCCCACTTTACCTTAGTGAAACGAAGAAGCCCATTTAATTCCAACAATTTTTTTTTTAATTACTTCGAGAGTTATGGCCCATATCTCACTCTGTAGAACCTTGTGAAAGACTAACAACAATAGTAATCATCTGATCTGTATTGAATTTATATCAATTGGAAACACCAAGAAACCAATTGAATTTCAGCAATTTCCCTTCATTGCTTCAAGAGTTATGGCCCTTGTTTATATAGGTGTACAAAGTCTAATAAAACACTAAATTTACTTTTTGTTTCATTGAATATCATGAATTGGTACTGAATTGACTATGGAATTAAAATATTTTGCCTGCAGCCACTCTTTTTTTTTTCTGGCAGCAATTATTATTTGTGATGGCAGCTGCAGAAGTCTGTTTGGGTGATTCGATTTCAGGTTGGCATAAAGTGGGATTTCGGTTACAAAACCATTGGACAACTTTGGAGTGGCCTAACTTACAGGCTAAAAAACTCATTTGCTCTGGTTAAATTTTCAAAATTTTCTCCAGGAGGGCAAGGATCCCATACCTCGCAACGTTTGATTGGTTGTTTGGGATTTTGGTCAGCCAGGTTGGCTATATTGGACCACATTGAAGTTGGAAAAGCAGGAAAACACAATTGAGGCTGGTGGATTTACAAAATTTTCTTCCGACCTTCCTGTCTCTGTGGACTGTTAACGATTAATTCGTTGACTAAAATTCTAGCCAGCAACCTTTATTGAGGCTATATTACATGTAGATCACTTTGAAGTTGCTTTGGGCATTTTTGGGCTATTTTGAGTTCTTTCCTCCCACCACCTGTTATCGCGCATGTACACCTATATTTGAAACTATGATAAAAAGATTTATGATGAAAATGATTACAATATATACATATGTTAAAAGGCAGTAAAGAATATACATGCATTAACAGTTTGAAGTGAGGGTTGATGGGAAATTGGAAAATAGCACCTTGCAATTACCCACTGTTTTTCATACCACTATTAGACATTATGCACTGATGTGAAGCTCAGAGAAACAGAGTTAGCTCCCTTCTGTCATTCTCTGTGATAACAATTTACTCAGTTAGTATGAATATTACTTTTACGTAACATAATAATACTAATATATATACACAAATACTAATTATTATGACAATAATACTTTCATCAGACAAATATACAACACATCTTTTCCCTTTTACTTAAAGTAGCTAAGTCTCTAACTCAATATCATCGAAAGTCTTCGACGTTGAAAACGCAAATTATTTGTCAATTTAAATCAACAATGATGGTGTGGTCTTACCAGGAAAAGATGGGCTTCTGATATCCAATATTTAAGACAAAATAATTTCTTTACCATTGGTACACAAATTGTGTACCATACGGCGTTTCAGACTCATTTTCAGCTAGGAACCCAAAGAGCAAGGCTAAGTATACTCCACATTACATCTCATACGGTGAGCATGCGTAATAAATACTATGTAGATTGGAATTACCAGACGCTGTATATATTGTGATTCAATTGAGATTCTGGTGTACTTCGCCAAACATAACTGATTTTATATTAGAGTAAAAACGGAAACGATTGAATGTAAATCAGTTTATATACATTCATATTCAATTATTATGTGGCTTGCGACCCATTTGTGTCAATTTCTAGGCCCCAAATTTTAGCGATTTAACTCCTTTAAAAACAGTAGTAAATTGATACATTTTCCTCGCAATAAATTTGAGTTAAGATTGTTGCTCATACGTTTTTATGCTTGCTTACACTCATTTCAAATTCTAACTGGCAAGGGTTCTTTAGCGTGCACGCAAACATCTAATCTGAACGATTCAACACTGTTCCTTGTCAGATCTCCATCTTACACCACTGATTAACGGGTAAGTTTTCAGGGTTCAGTTGAGGACGTTGTATATTACACCAGAACTCACTTGTGCCTCTACATATGTTGTCAAAGATCTTCAGAATAAAATTGGTTGATTATGATATGATTAAGAATCAAAGATCTATGTTTGATAATATTCAAGCTAGGATTCAATCCGATCAAAAAGAGGCCTGTCAAAAGATGTTATCCAACAATTATAGGTGGTGTATATGTGTTTCAGTGCCGATCTATTTTGTTTATTTTTACAGAAACCTGTACAGTAAATGTTTTGTTATTGTTTATAAACCCTTCATTCACATCTTTTAGTGTATCCCACTCTATAAATTTATTCCAACCCCATCCTCTATCACCAGGTATATATGATGTTCCTGTATCTCTATATTCTATATGTAGATTGTTTATATTTAACAGTTTAACTGTACGATCAGCTGTAACAGATTTAACTGTTTTATCTTCTACCTCTCTCAATCTCAGGTAACACCCTAATCCTGATGTATCTGTCTGATGTTTAACACACACATACCATGGCATTCCTTGTATCATTACATCACCACCACGGTAGTTCACGTCTGTCTTCACTATCTGATTCAAACTAAAACTAGATGTCCAGGTTGGTGACTCCATTATTTCTATTTCACCTAATAGTAGTTGTAAAATTTTAACATCTATATCTACCATAGGATAATGGACATATTCTACTCGGGGTATATCTAAACTGGTTGATCTACTGTCGTCAGTCAGTGTTTGTGCATTGGTTAACGCATCTACTACTGGAACAGTAGATTTACCATTCAGTACGTCAGTTATATATTTAACACTGGACTGTAAGTGACTGTTGAATTGGATCATATCTTTGTGTAATGTCAGTAACTTTTTGCATTCTTTATCACAAATTTTATTCGTCTCACGCTTTATATCACCGCCATGTTTCTTGACTTCGTCACAAATTTTTTGAACCTGTTGATCAACTTTGTCACAGGCTAGTTTAGCTTGGTTTTTGATATCTGTTACTTGATTGGTTAAACATTCACAGTGTTTTTTAAGTTCATAAATCTTAGTTTCTATCTCCCCTTTTATAATGTTTAATTTTCCTCTGACTTCTTGGTCAGCATCTTGAAGATCAGCTGCTGTATGATTTTTGTGATCCAATGTAACACACCTACCACAAACAGCAATAGAACAATCACGACAATAAAAATCTATTTGTTTTGTCTTGTGTCTGGAACAAAAATGATTCTGTGCCTGTCTTCTTTCGATATAGAAATTGTCCTGAAAGTTTTTAGCACCATCAGCAGGAACATCTATTGATAGACTACAGATAGGACAGTCGAATTGATTAGACTGGGCATATAACCGTATATATTTGTCTAAACACTCCTGACAAAATGTGTGGAAACAGGGGAGTATTTTAGGTTGATTAAACGTATCAAAACATATTGAACAGTTCTGGTTAGAAGCCATCTTGGTGGAATCTCTGTCACTGTGAGACGAGAAAGGTATTGAAGATTCTTTAATCTGCAACTATTCTGTATCAGAAGAAAATGATCCAACTAACAGATGATAGATGAGATAGAAATGCTTACAACTAATATTGTTAAATCACCAAGTTTAACCATAGCCTTCAAATCGCTTCCACTGTTTAATTATAAAATACTAACAGCTATAGGCTATATCTCATCAAGAATTATATAATTATCGCTTGGTTACTTGTGAATACTGTATATTTATATGTCGTGAGAAATGATATTATGATCCCCTAGTTACCAAACATACAAACACGATTAAAGTCAGTTGTTTATAAACTCAACCAAATCAAATTTATAAAGCCCAACATCGAAGGTTGGATTTATAAGCAGGTCCTTAAACCCTGGATGATAATTCTAACATATTCTAACTTATCGACCTTGAACACTTTTTTCTGTTGAGCCGTATCGATCAACATCAATATACTAGAATAGTCTTCCCTGACATTGGCAAGTCTTTTGACATCTGGCCTCTGTCATAAGCTGGATGCTGCGGGGGTTCGAAGAGAATTGCTGCTCTGGTTCGTAGATTATTTTTAAAAAAAAAACAATTTGTAGCCATAAATGACACCTCCTTGGACCCAAGAAGCATCCCTGCTGGTGTTCCACAAGGATCTGTACTAGGCCCTCTTTTTTTGATATACATTAATGACACTGTGAAAAATATAAATTCAAACATCAGAGTATTTGCTGATACCTCTTTATACTTAAAAATTACTGCTACCATCAATTGTTAACAACAACTATCTCCAAGTCATGTGACAAATTTGACAATTATCATTGGTTAATGAAATAGAACACTTCAGAATTCAGAGATTGCTAAGAGAGTGGAGATAGTATTGTGATAATTGTTGAGAAATCACCTCTATTTTTATATTTAAGGTCAGAAATTGCACAGATACATAGAACAACACTATATTGGCAGTACATAACTCATATTTTATCAAAAGTGGAATACCCCAAAGATCTTGATTCCTTTCGATATTGACACATTAGTACCACAACATCCTCGATTTAGGGCCCCTGATTGTACGTAAAATATCTTTTTTTAAAAATTTGTCCCCTTTCCATCACTTGCAAAATGTGAGCATGTCTTCCATGACATACCGTTGCTATAATTCCAGCCATACTTATGTTTTACTGAGTATCTACTAATAGATTGTAATAATTAAAATATTCTTTTTATCTGACAAAACAAATACTGGAGGTATATAATTTTAAACAGACCAACTTGACGATATTGTCTTTCTGGTACAATGATTAATATATCATAATATAAGAAGTCGTCAAGTAATTAAAGACTTATAAATACCTGGCCATAAATTAACCACGAAACTTTATGTAATTGGTATTTAAATTAGATTGTAAATTATATTCATTTAAATATTTACAGTTTTTGTGGGGTTTTAATTTGTAATTTGAGAAGACCAACATGAAGAAGTTGCCTTTGTTATATGTATAATTAAACTATTCATGTCTAGGAGGGGCTGGATGGCCGAGTGGTCCAACATCTCATGTCATTGGGGAACTGCGGTGGCTAAGTGGGTGGGACGCTGTCTTGCTAACCTGGATAGAGGTTGCATCATCGATCCTCGCATTGGCCGAGAAAGTTCATCAAGATTTTCTTGCATGGTTTTCCCTTGCCAGTTGTGCAGGACGGAGGGCCAGACAAAGAAAGCTGTCTGGTCGTTTGGATGGGACGAAAAACCATGTATACATTGTCATGCATGTGAAAGATCCCTGTGCAGTTGCCCATGCACAATTTCCTGTATAGCTCACTGTATAGTGTATGCCCATTTTCATCGGAGCAGGACAGTAGGATGTTAGTGTAGTAGAGAGAAAGTAGGTCAGTTCTGGAAGCCGGCGAATCAAGTCAGTTTAAATGCGTCGGGTGGAGTGGTTTTGATTCCGAGCTTTGACGTGTCAAGAAGTATCTCCAGGGTCTACGGTTTCCTGTCAGAGTTAAACACTTCCACCGGATTCTTTAACCAAGATTGAATCATACCTGAGTTTAAACCATATGTGAGTTCCAAAATGACATAAAGACCCGTATACACAAATTATTGAACGTTCAAACTTGGTGTAGGTGTTTATAACTTGAATGCTTTGATGGTGTTCAATTCGACCTCTAGCTGGCTGGTCACCTCTGGCTTGTGGCCGTGGTTTTGATCCCCCCGTGTGAGCGTATGTGGCATGGAGATAGGGGCGCCTTCTCAACCTTGTGGGTTTCCTCTGGGCTCTCCGGTTTCCTCCCACTGCTAAAGACCCCTACGCGCATGCGAATTATTGAAATAAAATTAAAACCATATGTTAGTTGGAAAATGACCTTGTTTGTGCCCAGTGGACGTTAAAACCCATTTCTCTCTCTCTCTCCAATGGTGTTCAAAGTTGAGCATAGATGAGAAATTTGATTGATTGATGCTTTGGCACAAGATAACTTATACAGAGTCTATGTTTAGGGAGCTGGCACGATGAAACATTGTTTTGCCGACTCTTGAGTAAAGAAAATCCTGAGATATGAGATGATCATTCAATATCTTAAGCCTTATTACAAAGTTTTATAACACATCGTATTCAAATACACAAATATATCAGCAAATCATTATAATTTATGTTCAATTTAATCTTAGTTTAATGTTACGCTTGATAAAATAAAATAAAAAAAAGATCAAGATACGCTAGTATTTAAGAAACTTGTAGAATGATTTTAACAATTCATAATATAAGACCCAAATATCAAGTAATTACACACAGTATAAAATTACACATAATCAAATTATAATGTCTATTATAGTCCAAGAGTCCAAACAAATACTTTAATTTTAAACAGACCAACTTGACGATAATTTATTTCAGTAGAATGATTAAAATATAGTAATATGAGAAACAGTCCTGAATGAATGCATGGTATAATTACAGATAGTTAAATATAGTATAATATCCACATATTCTGAATATTAAAGATACATTATGGGAGATTAGATATAGTGTTTTCACTATAATAGTTACAAACTAGAACATGTAAAGGGAATTTGCCAAAAACTTGAGTCAAATAGATCCATGGGTTAACGAGATATTGGCTTTGGAAATTCTGCCTAGCCTCGATCATCATTACTAAAGTCAGTACGATAAAAAGCATAGTCTAATTGATAATTGAGATAACATTTCAAGCCTAAAGAAAGACCCGGTCACAATATTAACAGCTTGTTCACAATATTAACGTTGCTAATGGATGAGTGACACCAGTTTATTTATCCTGGGGCTATATATCCATAACCTAAATCCTTTCATGTGATCGGGGATAAATCTGAAGTCCTATTTACGAATGATTTTTCTTATGAATTGACCAATTAAATGTAAGACTTTAGAACATTTACACATGGCCACTATAAGCGTGCTGTTCTGGGCACGGTACCAGGGTGAGATAAATTTCAAAAATTGTCCGTTTTCATTACTCTTAAAATAACCAATCTCAAAATCGTGCCAGGCATGCCAAATGTGAAATTTGTCACCAAAATGTCCCAATGCCAATTACCTGAATGAAAACAATTATGGCGGTTGATTTAGTTTGAGCAGCCATTTTGACAGAAGTGATTATGAGAGACCTGATAACAGTTTACCAGTGTGAGTTTAATCAGAAGGTTTATCATTGAGTCAGGTGGCGTAGTTTTAATACCCTGCATGTACGTGACAAGGAGAAGGGTCGTCTGTCCAACGCTGTGGGTTTTCTTCAGGTCCTCCTGTTTCCTCCCACTGCTAAAGGCCAAAACACAAAATTGAATTGTTGAAATTAAATTGAACCAAATGATAGTTCCGAAATGACTTAGTTTGTGTAGAGTGGATGTTCAAACCCCATTTCCCTCTCTCTATGGATTCCACAATCTGGTATATGCAGATACTCTCAGGTACCAGGCACAGAGCAGTGAAAGATGACATAAACATGATTTTCGCATTGTCTCTGCCAAAGCAATCCAAGGTTGCAACGTATTACCCTTTGCTCCAATGTATAGAATGAGAGCAATATTCAGCACTCGCTCTACGATTGAACTGCCATAAAAACATAATTAAAGATATTTAGCAAATGATAAACTCCAGGTGTCAGCACTGATTGGAACTACTAGTGTCACCTAGTGGTAAACAAACTATATTCGTTAAAACTACAATTTCTAGTGATACCGTCCGTTCAAAGTAGAATTTCTAGTGATACCGTCTATTCAAAGTACAATTTCTAGTGGTACCGTCCGTTCAAAGAACAATTTGTAGTGATACCATCCATTCAAAGTACAATTTGTAGTGATACCGTCCATTCAAAGTATCAATTTACCTGTTTACACTTGCGACATCAGCTCCACATGAGAATATTATTCTGTTCCCCAGGTATTTCTGTATCCAGTTTCTTCAACATGATATTAATACAACCTTTACCATGAGTAAACCGTAGTACATGATCTAAAATCGTCAAAATCCTGGATCCGGGCCTGGGTATGTTTCGATACGATCAACAAGATTGCTACGCCTGACCACAATATATGATAACACCTGATAGAATCAAAACAATTACTCCATGATAAAAACCACGATATCAGTCACAGAGCAAATCGTGATATTGGGTACATGTGATCGTATTGTACACGTCCCCTACAAACTTCAAAATGTCAAGTATAAGTTAATTTTTGGCTGACATTTTGTCTGATAATGTTATTTTGAATGTATGTGTATTTCAACAGGAGCTTATAAAACGTTATTCTGTTGAACTAAAACTTGACGAAGATGTCATAAAGGATATTATAGAATCTCTACGCCAGCATGCTTTACAGAAACTTGCCGAGAGAAACCAGTTCCAGACCGAAGGTATTGCTACGTTGAAGGTTAAACTTCCAGTTACACAGGTTAGTAGACTTTATCTGCAGAAAGAACATGTAGTCAAGATCAATTTAGCCCGGATTGTCTCTTCTTTGGTCTATGCAAAATAAATAGTTCTATGGAAGACAATTGCTAAATTTAAATTATCAGAGCTACATTTCTACAATGATCATCTTTGATAAGACAGTCAGAAAGAGCAAAGTATATACAAATGGCCAAATTGTTAACATGTTCGCACGTATATCATACGGTCTGTCATTGAGTCAAGTAGCATGTTTTCAATTTCTTGCTTATACGTGACAAGAAATAGGGTCGCCTGTTCAACCTCATGGGTTTTCTCTGGATCCTCTGCTTACCTTCCACTGCTAAAGACTCCTATGCGCCAGCGAATTGTTGATAAAATCAAACCATATGTTAGTCTCAAAATGACCTAGTGTGTGTCAAGTGGTCGTTAAACCCTATTTCAAACTCTCTTACATATAAATAGCCTATCAAACATCTTTAAATATAAAATTGATTTTGTGTTTTACAGACTGGAAGGAAACAAGTTATATCAGTAAAAATAAAACTGGAGGAAACTGGTAGAAAGTTACGTGAATTGGTTGCTGAATCAAGTGAAGAATCAGCCGAGAGATTAAAACTTATATCAACAGGGAAAGTTATCACTGATGATCTGACATTAAAAGAACAAAACTTGAAGGTAGGGATCCCTATCTCATCTTATTGAATTCATAAAAAAGAAAGTTTGTCTGTTTGTTGGGGATGTTTGGGAGGGGGGGATAATGAATTGTTAACATGTGCTCATTGAATCAGAAGGTCTGCCACTGAGTCAAGTTTCGATTACCCGCTTATGAAACTAGATTAGTGTCACAATATATGTTGCATTCATATATAATGCTGGCGGTTGCTTGACATGACAGACTGGCCCAATATCATACTTATATATATTGGGGCTATAACAAAGTCCGGATCAGGATAATACTACTTGTATTATTATAGAAAGCAACTTAAAATAGCATTATGCAAGAGCAAAATCTGCTTATTACAGGTCTTTCTTTAGGCCTGAGATGTTATCTAAATAATCAATTAGACATTAATTAACATATCCAGACCATAATAAACTCGTAAAGTCAAGGCTAGCCTTCGATGTTTGCGGATTGAATTCCTATATGCCGCTTAATGGCCGTTGATAATTAAATCCAGGGCTCGAAACGAAAGGCGCGCGAAAGCGCTCGCGCACCTACCACGCACCTAAAGTGAAACCCAGGTACATATTTTTAGACGCACCTGAATTTTATAAACAACGCTCCTCGCACAGAAGGCTAACTCACGGTTCTCTTTTCAAAATATCCCCGACCTTTTAATGAATTAACGCGAACGCTTTTAGTAAAATTCTCGTAAAAATAATCTATTTTTATTTAACGGTCTCAAGCAAGGCTCGACTCTGCCGTCGGCCTCGGCGGCAATGGCCTCCAAATTTTAGAATTTGGCCGCAGATTCGTGGCCGATTTTTTTATCTATCCATGTATGGTCGCCGATTTGTGTTGGGTATCAATAGTTATTGTTTACTATCGATAATCAGCATTAAAAAATGTCGATTGACAATCTTATTTTCACGGTCGTAACCAAGAATGGGTTACGTATATAAAAGTCAAAACCATACGATGTTGCGATAGATGTTTTTTGTTTGTCTAATTAATAATAAAGCGTCTCATATTAAGTATAAATTGTACTTAATTTTTAAATGATGTAGCCTTGGCTCTGAATGATGAATTACCATTGATAGGCCGATGTATGCTGAGGAACCAAAATAAAATGAGCACAAGTCGATTCAAAACATTGCGTACGTGAGCCCGACCAATACCAACATGGCGGACAATTTGTTGTCAATTCGCGTGCAAAAATTAAAGAAAAAATTTAATAGCCTTAATAACTTGTTATCACAAATTCGTAAATTGTTTATTATTATTAAAATAATGTAGCCTTGACTCCGAATGAAGAAATACAAACGTTTTTGTCATCTATCAGTCATTTATAATGAGCAGACGAATTCTGAAAGTTTAGGGGTAAAACTCCGGGTTATTTACACATCCGTGTATATCCAATTTAGCGAATTCCATGATATGGCGATTATTGTTTCTAATGAAATGAGGGCGAATTTATTTCAACATTTTTGGGGGTAAAAAAGCTACATTAAGATTGAGACTAAGTAAATATAAAGTGACCGATGTAGGCTGTTGTATCATTATACGAAGGATTAAGTCGCAGGAAATATTGAGTCGACCCAATATTTTAAAAATAATAAATATATTGAACGGGTTGTGATAGCCAGGCCTGTAACAACCGTTTGACTGAGAAAAAAGATGTAAAATAAACAGATTTATAACATAATTTTACACATTAAAACCATCTAAATCAGTACAACTGAATTTAGGCAATTAATATAAACAAAATCTACTTTTGAAAAAACGCTCTCCTAGAATATCTGAGGTGCAGGTTTTTAGGAGAGTGATTTTCTGAATTTGTAATTTTAGGTGCAGCTTTTAGAGCTCTCCATGATTTTATTCCTTTCAACCCCTGTAAATCAATCAAGGGGATAATCGAGACTATGCTGTGTTTATATTAATGATTTGAGTAATGATGACTGAGGCTATGTGAATATTTCAAATGCTTTTTTCTCGACTAATACTGGACCAATTTGACTGAAATTTTCAACAAATTACCTTTACACTATCTAGTTTTTAACTATCATAGTGAGAACTGCCATCTCTTTATCTTATCTCCCATAATGTAACTTGAATACACAGCACAATATGTAGGCATATAAACGTAGCAGAATGGCAGACGACCTACTCTCATGAGACTCAGAACTCAACCGCTATTATAGTCTCATTCAACATGACGTCATAACGTCTGATATAACCTATTAAACTAGTGGAAAATGCCAATATACACAAACAGAAGATAAACAATATTATGGGTAATAATAGTATTATGTAATAGTTATTAGCACACTTTCCGAGGTGTATCGGTGAATATCAGGACAGTTTTGGTCGGGGGCTCAGCCGAGGCGGAGCCGAGGCGGCCCACGACCAAAACTGTCCTGATATTCACCGATACACCGAGGAAAGGTGCTAATAAGTTACTTACATCACATTTCTATCGAGTATTGTGAAGCAAAATGTGAAAAATAGTATTTATTATCGAGTCGTTTCAACCGAAAAGTGACAAATAATTTCAGCTCATTTATTTATCCCTCTCTGTACCTCACGTTACATTTCATGGTAGTATTTACACGTGCGTCTTGTTGTGAAACCCCGAGCGTGAAACAGCCACATGTTTTTTTAGACCACATCGTCCAAACAACTTGTGTATGGCGTAGAGGACTGCGATGATATTAAATGTAGTGTAAAGGAAATTTGAAACGTGGGTCATTCCTGGTTAAAGTATGCATCGGCGCATAGTTCGTCCTTTGAAATTTAATTGTTATGAAATTTATAACTTTCTAGGCATTTTTTTTTTATATCCTGCTTATTTTCAAGGCTTGTGAAGTGTCTAGCAAGAGAATCACAATTAGTTAAAATAATTATTCAATATTCTAATTTATATGTTTTGCATAATAAATCAAACCAAATTATGGAATAGATGCCAATTGATATGTGTAATAATTGTTTTTCGTAATATGTTGTTATGTTGATTTTATGTCATTGTATATATTTTCGCACTGCCATGTAGTTCCTACCGGTTTGTTTTGTTATTATGACTTTGATTAGTTGTCTCATGTACCTTAGCGAAGTATAGTATGAAACTACTAGCGGTCTGGGTCGGACTAAACGTCCGCGTCTTATTGCTTGATAAGTTTCTTAAACGGTATAAAAGTATCCATGTATTAGAAATGAACAGTACTCTTTTCGTAAGTGTACTGTTCATTCTGATACACGGCTACTTTTACGCATGTATTGGAAATGAACAGGACAGTTTCATCAAAGATTGCCTTTGGCAACGAGTAGAAGTGGGATGTGAGTAGAAGTGGGATGTAAGTTTCTTAAACGGTATTAAAGTATCCGTGTATCAGAAATGAACAGTACTCTTTTTCGAAAGTGTACTGTTCATTTCTGATACACGGCTACTTTTACGCATGTATTGGAAATGAACAGGACAGTTTCATCAAAGGTTGCCATTGGCAACGAGTAGAAGTGGGATGTAAACACATGACTGTTAACTATATTATATATTGTAGAATGGCTCCCAGATTATGACTGTGTTGTTATCAGTAACAGAGACAGAGGCTGGTTTAAAACAGAGAGAAGCAGAACAAGTGATGAAAACACGTGAAGCTGCTGAATTATTGTCTTCTAGAGCTGCCATAGGTTAACTATACTATACTTTAGTCCAATATTTGTGTTTTGAAGCCCAACTAATGCTCGTTTTTTAAAGCCCCACCAAATACTCAGTGTTTTAAGGCCCCAACCAATACTTGTTTTTTAAAGCCTAAACCAATGCTTGTGTTTTAAAGCCCCAACTAATGCTTGTGTTTTAAAGCCCCAACTAATACTTGTGTTTTAAAGCCCCAACTAATACTTTAAACACAAGCTTGTGTTTAAATCCCTGTCTACCGTGACTCTACTCCTTGTCAATGTACTTGACTCAGTGACAGAGACCTAATAATGAGTATGATAAAAATTAGTATTCGTTTATAATCATTTTCAGACGACACAGAATTTGATGTTCAGATAGCTGATCAGACAGGTCGTCCATTAAAACTTCCTAAAGAAGAAAAAAAAGTAAGTTTCTAATTGTAATCATAAAGGAAGTTCGATTGTCTCAGTTTTATCAGTTCCGTCAACAGAGATGGTCTGAGTCAAATCTTGACATTATTAAACACCACAAATATGTTTCAGCTGCCATGGTTGGTCGAGATATTTTCTTATGCACTAGGGGTGGTTGGATGGCCGAATGGTTAGCGTGTACGTGCTGTATCGTAAGGTCTGTCATTGAGTCAACTGACGTTTCGATTTCCAGGTTGTACGTGACAAGGAGTAGGGTCGCCTGTCCAACCTCACAGGTTTTCTCATGAGTCTTCTGGTTGACTCCGACTGCTAAAGACCCCTACGTGCAAGCGAATTACTGAAATAAAATTAAACAGTATGTTAGTCCCGAAATGACCTAGTTTTGGACGTTAAACCCTGTTTCTCTCTCTCTTATGCACTAGAGATTAGGTGCATGCATTGTAGCCGGAAATCCCCCTTTCACTCAATTATCACTATTGAGAGAATTGAATACCGGAACGTTCAATTGAGTATCACCCATATCAAGAGATGGAGGGATCTAACTCTGTAGAGATTCCAAGTTATATAAAACATTTATTTTGGTAGTTAGTAGGGTGGAATAGCTAAAACTCTACTCTAATTTGGCTCGTTTCATCAAATAAAGAAACTTAAAAATCTACTGAAATCGAAAATCAAACTGAATCAAACTGTTAAACATAAAGATCAAAACAACTTAAAATTTAGTGAAATTGCAAATTAGATTTTTTACCCAAAACAACGGTGGCTGTCCCTTTAAAGAAAGATTTCTGGGCTAAGTCTTTCTTTTGGGCAACTAAGATGAACACTTAACATTTGATTGAATATTATTTCTCTTTACAGGCTTTAACCCTAGCTATGACTCTACACGAAAAAGGACGATGTTTTCTAAAAGAACAGAATTATTCCAGTGCCTTATTATTATTGTTAGAAGCCGATTTAGAATTCTGGTAAGATAAGATGATTTTACAATTCTGATTATCATTACAAAACGCATGCTACATGGTGGCTCGGTGAATATGGCGCTAGCTTACTATGAAATGGGGTTTAACATCCTACTGTTCTGCTCCGACTGGGCTAATGAAGACGGGAATGACAAATTTTGCCCTGGCAGCGAAGCTACGGCCTACTCTTATATCGAATTCCAACTGCCAGGGGAACTTTTACTTGCACACCAATGTGTACACGGGACCTCGATTATTTGTCCCATCCGAACAACTAGACAGCTGTTCTTGTCAGGCCCTCCGTTTTGCATCACTGACAAGAGGAAACCACGCCGGAAAATCGAGATGAACTTTCTCGGTCAATGCAGGGATCGAACACCCGACCTCCAGACTAGCAAGCCAGTGTCTTACCAGTTTAGCCACGTTATCCCAAACTGGCTAACAAACTTTTTATGTACTTTATATCTCGACAGGTAGAAATGATTGACATTTGTTTTTATTTAACAGTAGGATGGTTTCAATTCTCTGGTTGTACTTGACATGAAGTAGGGTCGCTTGTCCATCCTCGTGGGTTTTCTTCAGATCCTCCATTTTCCCCCCTCTGCGAAAGACCCCTACTCGCAAGCCAATGATTGAAAAAAATTAAAAAACATATGTAAGTCTCGAAATGGACGTTATACCCATTTCTCTTTCTCAGTAAATGTAGGGCGACTATGAAGTTGTTTATATCTGAACAGGTAGAAATGATTGACATTGTTGTTTTTATTTTCACCAGTAAATGTAGAGCGACTATACTAGAAGCTGTTGATAATTATGCTGTTTTATGTTTGGATATTGTCTGGTCATACTTATGTTTAAAAAACCTTGATCAACTTCCGGATGCAGGTACGTTCAACAATACTTTCAATAGTTTAAAATTTATGTGAAATGAAATGGGGTTTAACATCCTACTGTTCTGCTCCTAACCTGGGCTAATGAAGACAGATGTATGCCATACAGTGTGCTATGGGAGAAATTTTGCCCAGACAATGGCGCTACAGCCTACTCTTATATTAAATTCCAACTGTCAAGGGATCTATTACATGCACGACAATGTGTACACAGGACCTCGATTTTTAGTCCCATCTGAACAACTATATGTTGTCCCTTACCAAGTCCTCTGTCCTGCTAAAATTTATGTTGCTGTGTAGAAAAGTCATGTATATTAATGTGGTTTTTCCGCAGGGATGAGACTGGGGGTAACAGAGCTGTCGTGCATTAAACGCTTGACTAGACTGACAAGGGTTTAATTCCCTCTGTTGGTTGAGAAGTAGCCTGACCCAGAGTTCAAAAATCATTCTCATTTAAGAATTTACTCAAAATTGTTGGGCTTATTTTAACTAAACTATAGCTCTTTACAAAACTGTTGTTGTTTAAATGTATCAAATACATCAAAGTTTTGTGTTTCTTTGTAAAAGATATTTCTCATTAACTTTAAGTATGAGAATGCCTTGTGAACTCATGATCAGGGCCTATTCTTTGTTTATCAGGGGCAGCAAGTACTGACAACAAGTGTGTCTAGTTGTCCTAAGGGCAAGGAAAATCAACAGTCACAGATGCACATTATGAACCCGTGTCCAGCATATTTACAAAGTGATGTATCATTCATCAGAAGAAAACAAAACATTGACATGCTGGTATAATTAATTTTCGAATGAAAGCCACGAAAACTGAATTATATGTAAACTAATGTTGTACTTGTAGCTCGAAGATTAAAAACTAGCGAAGATTGTCTGATTAGGTCGTATGGTTCTAACATGGAGAGACTTACTGCTGTAAAGGTGAATATAATGTTTTATTCTGTACCATCTTCTGGGAGAGAGACCTATACTATCTTCTGGGAGATGAACTTGTACTATCTTCTGGAACAAAGAGTTTTACTATCTTCTGGATGAGGGACTTTTACTATCCTCTGGAAGACAGAAGTTTACTATCTTCTGGGAGAGAGACTTGTCCTATCTTCTTGGGGAAAGACTTATACTATCTGCTGGGAGAGATGTTCACTATCTTTTGGCCAGGGGGAAAGACTTATACTATCTTCTGGAAGAGAGACTTTCTGCTGTTAAGGTAGATGTAATTATTGATCCTGATGTTGTTGACAAAGAAAGTTCCTCAAGATTTTCCAGGACGTGGAGTCTGGCAAGAAACAGTGTCTAGTCCTTCATATGGAACATAAGGCTGAGGTCCTGTATACATATTGGCATCCTTAACAGAGATGGAAATCTATGAATTGGTAAAGAAAACACAGCATGGTGTTTGCCTTGTTAAACTCCATTTTATTTGTATTATTTTAGGGTAAAAGTGGCTCTGAAGTGGCGTTGTTTATGAGACTTCATTTGTTACAAGGCGTTATTGCCTTCCATCAACATGATTTCACGAAATCATCACAACTCTTAAAACAGGTAAATATCAACTTCATTTCTTTTAATCATCAGTTTTATTTCGTACGGGGACCACAGTGGATCGGTGAGAAGGACACTGACGCACTAACCAGGATGTCCCTGGTTTCATCCAGTAGGTTTGGGTGACTGAGTGATTTAACACATGGACGTGAAATCAAGAGGACTGTCATTAAAGGGACAATAACATTCTTGCTGGCTTGGTAGCTCCAGAAAATAAATAATAGCCTTATTCTAAGTACTAGATGTTTAAATGTCCTACCTGTTGTGTAAATTATCTATTACAACCTATTTTACTTGTCCAGAGGGTTCGAAAATATCTTAAAATACAAGTCACATTTGAAAAGGTTTACGTTAGACTTTTCAAATCAATTGGTTGAATTTTTCCAATTTTTTAAATTAGGTGTGTTAAGTTGAAATTTATATCATCATTTAATTGGAATATTCTAAAATAATACGATTTGTTGACCAGAATGAAGATTGGGACATATTTTTCAGTTACAACAAGAGTGTTATTGGGGCTTTAAGTGGTTCCGATTCCCTGCTGGAACAAGGAGTAAGGTCGCCTGTTCAACTTTTGGGTTTTCTTCAGATCCACCTGTTTCCTCTCACCACTAAACACCTGGAATAAATTTGATCCATGTTAGTCCTGAAATGATCTAGTTTGTGTCATTGATTATAAACACCATCTCTCTCTCTCTCTCTCTCTCTCTCTCTCTCTCTCTCTCTCTCTCTTTCTCTCTCTCTGGTTTCATCAAGGGGTTGTCCAAGAATGATCCTAAAGATGGTTTCTCTTTCTTTTTTTAGGCTGAGAATGATTTAAAAAAACTGACTGTAGATCCTAATCTTATAACACAAGGTATTTACAGTATTATTCTTTATTTATAGTTTACATACTTTGTAAAAAAGTGGTTTGATAAAAAAAACCTTCTTGCATTCCCAGTTCCAATTGTCACATACACTTAATTATAATTGTAGAGTTAACAAATATTGTAGCTATCTCTGTCATATCTTTTGTTGGGTAAATTGATCAAATGGCAATACATGTTTTGTTAGTTTGAAAGTTTTCTATATCAAACTACGATTGGTTAACAAATCCATCAACAAAACAAAACAGAAACAGAAAGTTTAAACAGAAAGGAAGAAAAACAGACATGAAACAAGCTTTTTGATTGGCCAACTGACTACAGGTACAATCTGATTGAAATACAGATCTATATTCGATGGCGTCTACGGGCCAGTTGTAGTGGGGGGGTAACATTAGGGGTCATGTGAGTGGCTTTTGACCCTATGACTTAAAGAAATTTAACGTTTCTAGTAGGATACTAACAGGTCCGTGCATGGCATGCAAAGCACTTGCTGTAACAGTCCATTTCATTGACTAAACCCTTACATCAAGGAGTAGGGTTGCCTGTCAAAACTCATGGGTTTTCTCCGGGTCCTCCGGTTTCCTGCTAAAGAACCCTACGCGCAAGCGGATTATTGAAATAAAATTAAACCATATGTTAGTCCCGAAATGACCTAGTTTATGTCATGGATGTTAAACCTAAATTATTTTCTCTCATAATAGATGACCTTGTTAACCTAGAATGAATATATCTTTAATGTGTTATAAGAAGAACTAGTTAACCTTGAAGGAATGTATCTTTAATGTGTTATAGTAATGTCAATGGGATTTAGTGAAAGAGAATCAAGATTAGGATTAAGAGCATGTGACAGTGATATACTACAAGCTGTAGATTACATCATGACAAAGAAAAAGGTAAACAAATATATGGTTTCATTATCATATATATTTCTTCAACAGTTGTGACCTTAAATATTATATGATATTGAACTGTTGTATATGCAGTCATGTGATTTTGAAATATTGTAGTCATGTGATATTGAAATGTTATGGTCATGTGATATCTGAATGTTGTAGTCCTGTGATATCTAATGTTGTACCACACAACAGTGATATGATATTTGAATGTTGTAGCCATATGATATTTGACATACTCCCCGCAGTGTTTCGTTTGATTAGATCTAATCCTACTAAACACTGCTTTTATGGAAGCAATTTTCTGTTCCAAATTTTGACTGGTCAATAGTCCAATTAACGACCAGTAAGTAACTATGTAACTATTTGATTATGCTTTATACTTATTTCCACATTGAACTAAATATGTTTACATAAGGTTACGTCATGACCGACAATTTGATTATGCCCAATTAACCAGTGCATAGCAGAATATTGCAGAATAACTAATTGCGTAACAAACGAGGCTATCAACACAGAGAGAATTAAATAATACTGTATGGAGACGAACAGACTTTAAACGACGGGCTGCCACGTTGCTGTACTTGGGATAGATTTGATTGAACAGAAAGAACAGACACACTCCCCCAAAAGCTCAAGTGTCAGAAGTCAATCCAGTAATGGGCAGAGAGGGATTTCTTGGGCCGTTGCTTCAGGAATATGGATATTTGAATGTTGTAGTCATGCGATATATATATAAATGTTATGATTTATAGTAATGTGATATTTACATATTACAGGAGAAAGAAGAAATAAAAATGAAAGTAAAAGCTGATAGAGAGAAGAGAAAGAAAGTCAGACATCTTGGAAAAACAGCTAATGGAGATTGGTAAGAATTTACCAACTAATTTAACTATCTTAAAACTAACTATGTAAATGATTTGCCTTGTGACTTGCTTCCTGCTTCATCTTTATGTTGGTCCACAGTCAATCTTACACAATATGGAGCAGTTTGAATCAGCTTCTTCCTTGAATAAAACTTGATTAAAATATTAGGTATTAATAGTCATATTGGATTACTGAAACATTCTCATGTGTGTTGTTTTCCAGGGTTAACCCAGAAAACTTTGAGATGTTATTAAACATGGGTTATAGACCGGGTGCTGCTGCTGAGGCGATACGACAAGCAAACAATGATGTTAACCTGGCGCTAGAAGTTCTACAGACTAAACCAGAATTATTAGACTTACCTGATCCTCTTCAAGCCATTCCAATAACTGATGCCATGATCATACAGGTAGAACAGGGTTTTAACATAAATGACATGGGTTTTAACAGAAATGAAATGGGTTTTAACAGAAATGAAATGGGTTTTAACAGCAATGAAATGGGTTTTAACAGCAATGAAATGGGTTTTAACAGCAATGAAATGGGTTTTTACAGACAAAAAAATGAGGTTTAACATCCTACTTTTTGTGCTCCATTGGGACTAATGAGAGCAAGTGAAATTAGGATTAACAGCCTCGTGAAGATGAGCATACTACCTGAACCACTGTGGCCTCTAAATTTTATATATTTAAGAGAGAGAGAAATTATGGTTCAATTTTATTTCAATAATTTGCTTGCATGTTGAGGGTCTTTAGCAGTAGGAGGAAACCAGAGTCCCTTGAGAAAATCCAGGGGGTTGGACAGATAACCCTACTCCCCCAACTCCCTGTCATGTACAAGCGGGGAATAAAAACCATGCCAATGACAGACCTTATGATGCAACATGTACGCACTAACCTTTTGGCCACTCTAGACTAATGAAAACAGGGATACATCATACAGTATGCTATGAGGAAAAACCCAGGAGATGGACAGGCGAATAAAAAATAGAAAAACATAGAAAGACAATGAGGGCATGATATATAACAATAGATCCTAATATATTTATCAACCTCTATATTCTTACAGTTAACTATGTTGGGTTTTGAACCTGAGATGTGTCGTCGTGCATTGATTAAACACCATGGTGATAGTTGTCAAGCTGCTGCAGATTTGGTCCAATCAGGTGGTGTTATATCTGAAAGATGGTCATCAACATCCCAGCTGCAGTCATCTTCTGATTCATCTGGATCATCAGCATCGTCCAGAACGTCAACATCATCAGGTATAGTAACATTGTCATCGTCTAGATCAGGTATAATAATATCAACATCATCAGTAGTAGTAATATTTTCATCAAACATAATATTATTATCATTTTCATAACATCAACATCATTAGGACCATAGATCAATATTTTCATACAATCTTTCAAAAATATAATGTTCTGCTCTGAACTGGGCTAATGAAGACGGGCTTACGCCATACAGTGTGCTATGAGGGTAATTTTTCCGGGTAGCAGCGCTACGGCCAAGTCTTATTTCAAATTCTTTCTGACAAGGGATCTTTTATGTGCATGCCAATGTGTACACATTACCTCGGTTTTTTGTCCCATCCTTCCTGCATCACTGACAAGGGGGAACCACTCCTAAAATCTGGATGAATTTTGTCATCGAATGCAGATATTGAATATCCGACCTCCAGACTAGTGAGTTAGCGTCTTACCCCCTTAACCATTGTGACCACCCTAGATTCCTTCACTTTTTGACAAAAGCATGAAAATTGGTTTACAGGTAGTTTCGGATATTTTCTGAAAACACGCCATCTGACCTCATTTTCTGTTGACAGTTACAGATTCAAAATGGCCACCTCTGAAATACAGGATTTTTGGCCTTTTTTAATAATGGTATGATAGATACTTGATTTTAGTCCTAATATATTTTAGCATCTGGTGAATTCCTTAGAAGCATTTTAATTTTCATATTTTCAAGTTTATTTACCGAAAACACATATATTTCTCACTTTTATCCCTTTGACTTTCTTCAGAGAATTGCAGTGTTTCACAAGATAATATCATAAATTCAGTTTGTGGGCTACTGCAATAGAAATTCTATGTAAATAACTAGGTGTCAACTCCAACTGTACATTCTAACGTGTACAGCACAGGTTGAATTTCTGACTGGTTAGCGGTTGTGCATGTTGTATTATAAGGCCTGTCTTTCACAGGTACATGGGGACAGGAATGCCCTTATTAGACTATGGCACACCTGACAACTATGTGATTTGTCAAATTTTTTGAGTTTCTGTTTTTTTCTGAACATTTTTTAAATTTTTAATCTTATTTTATCCATATTTGATGCTAAATGATATAATATTTACTATCAAACATGTAATTCATATTTTATTATTTAGCATCAAATATGGATAAAATAAGATTTTAAAAATATTCAGAAAAAAACTGAAACTCAAAAATTTTGACAAGTCACATAGACTATTATTTATAGGTCTGGTGTGCCGTGTGCCATAGTAAAAAGGTAGTTCCTGTCCCCATAAACCTGTGCTTTCTTTGAGTCAACTGGCATGGTTTCAGTTCCCTGGTTCTAGGTGAAAAGGAGTAGGGTTTTCTCCAATTCTCTCCCTCTGCTAACCCCTACACTCAAGCAAATTATTGAAATAAATATTGAACCATATGTTAGTCCCAAAATGACATGTCCCCGAGTTCAAAAAGCATTCTCAGACTTACGTTGAGAATTTACTCAAAATTGTTCCCCTTATTTTAACTAATATATAGTCATTTAAAAAACATCAAAAGAAACTATGTGCAAAGTTTTGTATTTCTGGAGATCAAAGGTATTTCTTATAAACAGTGATTGAAAGTTGATTAAACTCTCAACTTAAGTCTGAGAATACTTTGTGAACTTGGGGCCTGGTTTGTGTCAAGTGGACGTTAAACTTCATGTTTTATAATTGTATAGAAACGGATGGTGTAAGTGAAGAACAGAGAGAAGTTTTAAATGATTTGGTGTCAGACATCAAACAAGATGAAGACGAATATTTGGATCTGAATCTAGAAGAAGAAAAACAATTTTTATCTGAATATCGAGCTTTATTAGACAGTTTAACCTAACATAATATTTTCAGACAGTTATCGGTTGATAGTGCTTCATCCCACATGATACTGTCCTGAAACCCAAACAGAAATAAGAACAGATTTGATTTCATAAGAACAGGTTTTGTAAATGATAGCCATAGCTCTATTTTATTCTCACAAACAAAAGCCAGACACGCATTAACAAAAACCTTACTGACATAATACATGTAGATCCAGCTTCAAACTAATACTTCATATCCACACCAAGAACCCATAGGGAGTTGTGATGACCTAGTGGTCTAGAGTGCCGCGCTTCGACCTCTAGCTGGCCGGTCACCTCTGGCTTGTGGCTGCAGTTTCGAGCCCTGGTATGAGCGTATGTGGCATGGAGATAGGGGCGCCTTCTCAACCTCGTGGGTTTCCTCCGGGCACTCCGGTTTCCTCCCACTGCTAAAGACCCCTACGCGCAAGCCAATTATTGAAATAAAATGAAACCATATGTTAGTCCCAAAAAGACCTAGTTTGTGTCGAGTGGACGTTAAACCCCATTTCTCTCTCTCTCTCCAAGAACCCATCTTCGTTAGCCGAGTGGGTACAGAACAGCACGATTCATTTCCACCGCAAGAAACATCTTCGTTAGCCATGTGGGTACAGAACAGCACGATTCATTTCCACCGCAAGAAACATCTTCGTTAGCCGAGTGGGTACAGAACAGCACGATTCATTTCCACTGCAAGAAACACATTTAGGAAAAATTTAATTACTTGATATCTATAATATATCTGAATAAAAAAAACGACCCCATCCCACCCCACCCCAGTAGAAAATGTGGGGGCTTGGGAGGCCTGAAAATACAGGATATGACTAAATATTGCAGGATATGAATACTTTTAACTAGGCCTATATATTTAAGACTAACTATGCTTTACTTCACAATTAGTAATTAATTAATTCCTGAAAATAGTTGGAGAGCTGCGGGACCCCTTTGTATTTTAAGGATGCAATGATTTCATTGGTTGGGAGTTCAAATCCTAGTACACATTTTAGCTCTTGGCCAAGAAAGGGCTGAATTCTTGAAATTCTTTAGTTTTAAGTTTTTGAAATAAATCACGGTATTGACTTGGTGAGCTGGTTAAATTTGATTCTATTATTTTATTATCTCTGCGCAATTTTCGTTGTGGTTCTTGGAACGTTTTTATTGTCTATTTTGAAGGATTATTTTGTACAATTTGTTATTCTTAAAAATTGATCAATTGTTTTCTTTTCACGTTTTAATATTACTGGAAGCCATGGTTACTCAATGAGTAAAGCCTTGGATCATTAACCAGGTGATCCGGGTTTTGTCCAGCGCGGTTTCCACATGTCAACGTGCAGGACGAGGGCCTTGGAAAGAAAAATCGTATCGTGTAAAAGAACCTCTGCCAGATGGAATTCAAAATAAGAGTAGATTGCCCAGGTCCTCCCCCCCCCCCCCAAAAAAAAAAAAATAATCCTGCAGTCTATCAACAATGGCTACAAGAGTATTGAAACGTCACATGTAATAAACGTCACATAACCTATATATCATGTCTGGTATTAACTTCTGCTGACTGTTTTTTAAGGATAAAATATGTGTTTGTAAAATATTAAATATCTGTTGATTTTCGCGAACACTAGTTGGCTTGTGTTTTTGGGGTGGGGTGAGGTTTTTTTTTTTGTTTCAATACCAAAAATGTTAATGTAGTCTCAGAAATAAGTTAAAATACATATGTCCAATATGAGCGTTGTGAAGGAAGGCAACAAGTGTATGTAGGCAAGTAAAAAAATATCCACGAGCAGAATTGTGAGGGAGGCAACAACGGTGGTTAGTCTAGTAAAATGGACTCAGACTAGTAATTATTGCCCATTGACTAAGACTAGTAATTATTTGCCCATTGATTATAAATGTTAAATGACTGTAACATCACAGGCTGTAGCTCTTTGCTCAACATCCCGTTGGTCCCAATCTTTATAGGCACAATAATGGGGCAACATTTGGAAACCTCTTCATCATAATTTTTGCTACGGAGAGTGGAGGTTGACTTAATCAAAATCTTTCTTCCGACACAATGATTGATCTGCAAAAGAACACTTTACAACAACCAAAAATGAAATAAGTAAACAAATATCTGTTTATTCACACAGAGCTTTCATCCACCATGATCCAGTTTGGTCACAATTGAAGGGGTTTGACCTTTTAAACCAGCGTTCATAATCCTTGCCATATATGGATAAATAAATAAATAAAAAGATACTGCATTTCTGAATTGGTATATTTATTGGCTATATATTATTATTACATTAATACAATTATCAATATTTCTCTCTCTATATATATATATAAAAATTGAATAAGTGGGCGCACTTTGTAAAGGCAAGCCTGAAAACGGTAACTTTACTATTGTCAGGAATTTTTCTCTCATTGGTTCTAATTGTTAAACAAGAATATAAATTCACTAGAGCTGAATTCGCCATTTCAGAGGACTGAATTGGCTATTTCAAGACTTTCTGAAAATGCTGTGGGTTTGATTTTGTTTTTTCGTTTCTATTTGGTACGCCCAGTTATTCCACCGGAGTAGCGCAAGGTCTTGTGTCAAGAGGAACACAAGAATCCTTGACGTAATGCACGAATGTGATACTTGGAATACTTAATCTATGGAGCAAAGGTTGGTGAATCAATATACAGAGCCTTCTATTTGACAACTCACAAAGAATTTATTCAAAATTAGTATCCTTGTTTTACATAAAACGTAGTAGCTGATAAGCTTGTGGTGTTTTAAAGTGCCAATCCCGATAACTTTTTGGTGAATAAAACTGCTTAATTTTGTGTTAAAATCCTTTAAAATCCATAACCTAAGGCCCACCAACTAACCCGATATTTGTGATACGCTTGTAAATAACTTAAACCTGACAGTCTTCATCTGGAAATGGAGAACGTTTTATTATACAGTATCTGGGTAAAACTAGACTTTTTTTCTATAAAAATAATATGTAGGTGAAATTTACCTTTTGTTATCAAGTACAGGGCATGGGTCATTCGCTGTATAGACCTCGCAAGAAACATTAATCGATTATCAGGTCACCCAATGAAAAAATTGACCCGGAATCTTAAAAGGGTTACGTGTCCGGATAAGCAGTGTTGACGTTCCCGTCCAAACGAGTCAATATTTTGAGCTGAAATTTTGAGACAAGGTAAATACACCATGCCACTATATTTTGGTCCATAAATTTCATAAATACTCGGACTTTAATTTTTGAGACTCTGTTCTTATCGGGATTGTCCCTTTAATGTATGGAGCAAATTGTTGTATTTCTGGATGAAAGATATTTCTCATAAATAGAAATTTTATAATTTTTGTGTTCCCGCGGAAACAAATTTGACTTTCTTTTTAGAGGGATATTGAAGACCTATATTCTTTAATTTATCTAAAAATGTTTCATTGATTCACCAACGTGTTGCTGAGAATGTCTGATTTAATGATAACTTTGGCAGTGAGTGGCGGATTATGGCATCGTACAATAGGATACGATGAAGTGTAAATTATTATAAAATGCCCTGATATTCATTTTAAGAAAAAAAAATCTTAAAAAATAATCGATTATTAGAAAAAAAATCAAATTAATACATTTTTAAAGGCGTTTGATCTCTTTGACTTACGTAGATGGGTAATGTCTTAGCCACGTGTGAACCAAGAAGTGGTATACAGTGTTCAGCATTACACCAATGTTGGGAATCAGATTAACCCAATTCGTCACTTTGTCTTGACCTAAACCTTAGGCATAGCTGGTAGTTAACATCAGCTTCCGCTGAGGGTCATATCGCAGTCAAAACTAAACGTCAAATAAGTTTATCTAACGTTCGCTTCCACCGCTGTGATATCGCATACCATCTATAAATCAAAGTAATAGTATGTAGGCGAGGGTTTAAAGTCAGTTTCCACCGTCGTGATATCGCACACATGTACAATCAAAGAGTTCAAGCGCCTTTACGTAAAGATCACCAATCAATCAATCAATTAATCAATAGTAATATCATTAGTTCAATCAAGCATACACCAGAATCATTCATAAAATTAACAGAATTAACACACCACACTTATAAACTTCCGTAATATTTAGTTATTATTAGTTCTAGCGACCAGTACAATCAAATATTTAGTTATTATTAATACTAGCGACCAGTACAATCAAATATTATTATTAGTAATAAAAATCTAGGAATATTTCTCTGAAAAAATTTAATCGCAGCATACGTAGTCATATGGTAATGTACGTATATCCATAAATATTTCTAGACCTGCAAATAAATTATTTTAGTTGTTCAAAATAAAATGTCCGTCACAAAGTTAAAAATGTCAGAATCCAGGGAACTATATATTAGTACCTGCCATTTTTAATTGTGTGTCCAATCTTGTTAAAACACAGATCCGTTTTTATAGTTCAAAATTTGAATATTTTGACAGGCATACATTACACATATCATTACAAATAATTCTTTGCCATATAATAAGACAGACATCAGAGGAGTGTCTGCAATAAAAACCTGATAATGCCTGTGACAGGTGCCCCGCTTGAATATCATACCATTTGAAAGTAATTTTTAACCGGGGTGCACATTCCTAAACAGTGAGTATGCTTTACAATGGACATGTATTTGCACATTGAAGACAAAACTGACCAGTTCCCCACTGTTGGGATAGATATGGCGATCTGGAAAAGAGGCAATGTTTTTTAACAATAAGGCCTAGAAAGCAACATCCTTTCGACAGTTGCAATTTGTAGCTATTGCTTACCGCAACGAGCGAGAATAAATATATTTAGTAAAAATATTACTAGACAATAAACTAATTAAATCAATTATTTCTATAAATTCATTAAAACATCCACAACAAACTAATAATAATAATAATATTAATTATACTACAAATTACATAATGAGGTAGATTTAATTGTATAGCTAATTTTGATTTAACATTCAAATGTTAAATTTAATTCAACATCCAACAGCCTCTCGGCTAACATTTATATAAGTTTACTTTATGTGTTCAACTACTCCCAAAAGTTGATAGCCATTAGAAGTGATACGAGATGGTCTGGGAAGAGTAAGCATATCAAGTATATTATTCAAAGACGGTGTTTAATGGGGTTTAATGTACACCCGACACAAGCTAGGTCATTTAGGGACTAAGATATGGTTTATTTTATTTCAACACCTTGCTTGCCCATTGGGATCTTATCACCTACAAGCGTTGAATCGAAACCACGTCATTTGCCTCAATTACAGATCTTCTGAACCAACACGCCCGCGTTTACCCCCCCCCCCCCCCCCCCACCCCCACCCCGCCCCTTGTAGTCTTGTAGTCTTTAAGGTACAAGGTTAACTAACAAAGGGAGTTGTTGAACACAAGGAAACGTAACATTCATCAATCACACTATAGTAACATAATACAACTCTAAAACAACTATAATATACATACATCTAGTCAACATAATAATAATAATTAGGCAGTACGACTGAAAGATCAATAGAAATATCACTTGTAAACATATCGTGAAAATCAGGAAATGATTGCATATAATGGTCATGGTATCGTTGTCAAATATAATGCCAGGGAAACGCTGTCAATAAATAATTCCAAATTTGAAGTTGTCTAAACATTCGACAACTCGCAACTTCAGTATTAAATTTAGCGTTTATACTGTTGACCTCCATTAAAAAGTTGGATAACAAGTCGACAGCTTAGTGTAGATTATCCAGACCAGTATCACATATTATATAACCGGATGTGACGTAATTTAAATTATGTATATTGCATTATTGGTGAGTTTATAAACCGGGTGAATTATCACAATACATTAAACGGAACAACTGCCGGTTGTAGTCAGGGCAAATGCTGGTTGTAGTCTGGGGCAACTGTCGGTTGTTGTCAGAGTCACCTGCGGGTTGTAGTTAGAGACAATTGCCGGTTACAGTCAGTGGCAATTGCCGGTTGTAGTCCGGATCAGGGAGCATTGGGATTTTTGTCAAACTAATTTTGGAAATAAATATATTCACTTAAAGTAAGGGTTACTCGAGTCGATTCAGGTGGCTTGTCCGCAGGTTTGTCTTATGGTCTGTCTTTGTGTGTAGTACGGTCTTCATGCATTTACTTATAGATGTGAAGCAGTTTTAATAGAGACATGAAAAAGACAGTGTTTGATTAATTTACGACTTAAATAAAATGAATTTACATACAATTTGAAACAGAAAATGAGAAAATCGAAAGTACTGTAACTATACCATTCATTCCACGTTGAAGGATTAAGAAGGGGCTCCTCGTTTTGTCATGAAGATGGACCCGCTTGAATAAAATATAAACTATCGCATAAATTGAATTTCTAGATCACAAAGTTGAGTTTATTTGGCCATTTTTAATTTACAGCACTTCAGATGTTCATCATTGTAGCACGCACATATTACGTCATTTCTCTTTATCCAATAGAAGACTGTTAATACTTGTAACGTCATGATTGTCCGCCTTCTTTAAACATTTCCATGAATAATGGCGAAATTCCACCAGACGAATCGACGCGCGCACACAGCACTCGTTCTGCGTGTCTGGTGCTGATAGTTCTAAGATCTGTAACTTTCATTAAGACTTTAGCCCAATGGACGGGTTGATTGGGGCGTTTGTTGGTTATGTATCGTTTAAAGGCACCAAGTATGGCATCTTGCAACCTTTCAACAACTTCAGCATTCTTCAATCCGGAACGATCTGAAATAATTGCATTTAGTTTAAATATGAATTAGATATCTAGATTTTTTTTTTTTTTTTTTTAAAAAAGGCTGGTTGTTTTTGCTTCCGTGGATGGAATGCAGGAGATTTCTAATCAACGGTTTATGGTCGAAACAAGACCGGGACAGAATGACGAAACCGTTCCATATGCCTTCTTTTAATTCTTTGTGGAAATGAAATATTTTTTTTCGTCCTACTGTCCTGTTCCGACTGGATTAATGAAGACGGGCATACGTCATACGAGGGACATTTTGCACGGGAAGTGGCACTATGGCCTATTCGTATATCCATTTCTAACTGCCAAGGGATCTTTTACGCGCACGCCGATGTGTACTCGAGGCCTTGACTTTTCGTCCTATCCGAACGACTGTGCATTGTTTCTTGCAAGGACCTCCGTTCTGCACCATTGAAAAGGAGCAACCAGTCAAAAATGCCGATGAACATTCTCGGTCAACGCATGGAGCGAGTCAATCAACGTCTTGCCCACTCAGCCACTACTTCGTTCGAAGGTGAATAATATCTAGCAGACCCGTAACTAAGGGAGGAGCGCAGGCCCTTGCAATTAAATACCCCCCCCCGCCCCGTGAATTGTTTTTTTTTTTTACCACATAACCCCCTAGATATATACATTGTCAGTCAACTTTACAGCACCCCTGAGAACATTTCCCGCCATCCCTCGTTGTTGTGAGCTAGTTACGGCCCTGGGGCCTATTTCACAAAATTTTAACTAAGATAAGATCTGAATTTTAGTTATTTGATTGGACAATATTAGATTGATTTTAGTTCTTAGCCAATCAAAATTGAAGTATCCGCTAAAATCTGGATTTTATCTTTAGTTAAAATTTCGTGCAACAGGGCACCGATAAATAGTTTAATTTGTAGGCATTGTTACAAGTTGGATATAAGTTGAGGGACAACTACCTGATTGCATCAACAAAACTGCTGCCAATAGAGCGACTTCTGTTTCATCCAAACTGAGTTTAGCTAGACCGATAGCAAATTCAAAGATAGGTTCCACCAAGGCACCGACGGCGCCGTGTTGTTGAATCTGGGACTTATGAATGGTTAGACCATTGGTCATGACTAGAGTTTCATCTTCCGGTTCGTATCGTCGAGCAGCGCGTAAACACATGATCTCCATACAGCAACATTTCAACAACAATATCTGATCATCAACGTTCAGCTGTAAATATAGAAAATAAAACGATAATTTAACGTCTCGAGACACAGAATAAAATGGGGCCAAACTCTCGACAAACGGAATGTAATAATGGGGTTAAACATCTCGATACACGGAAAAAAATTAAATGGGTTAAACGTCTCGATATGTAGAATAAAATAAAAGGCGTTTACACATCTCGATAAACAGAACAAAATAAAATAGTGTTAAACATCTCGATATACAGAATAAAAAACCCCGATAATTTAACGTCTCGATAAACGGAATAAAATAAAATGGGGTATAAAGTCCTACTGAAGCATAATAAAAACAACATCTAGTTTTAAAGAATCATTTATATGTAAGGTTTAGATAAAGAGCTGACAGTTTTCATTATAACAGTTCAAAAACAGATAATGAAAATGAATACATTGACAAATTCAGTCACATAATTTATTCTGAACAAAGTTATGGGTGTTTGAAGTTTCACAGTCATCGGATGACTGAGAGAGTTGATTACTAGCTGATGTAAATAAATTACTAAAAAATAATTTATCATACATTTGAAGTATGTATCCCAATAATCAGCTTTTAGTTTATACTGACATTCTCTTGTACCCACCTGACTAAATCCTGGCACTCCCTTGGCAAATTCCACCACTTTGACTATAGATGGTGTCATGGTTTCTGCTAATTGCTGCCACGCCTCCAATTCGGCAGCTTCGTTAGGGTATTTGCATTCATATCGAGGCTACAGATAGAAATTGACAATTTGTGTACATTTCTTACATGACCCGGATTTCAGAGTCGGATAACATACGTCTAGTTTAGATTACTGTATTTATCTATCGTTTTTTTTTAAAGATATAATATTATAAAGAAAATATTGAGTTATTAGTTTAGCTACTTTAGGCGTGGATCAAGACCCGAATTTTCAATTTTGTCCAAAAATTGCAAATAAATAAACTCTGATTTTCTGCGCCGCTGTACATTTGATCGAGCCAACTGGAATAGTCTCCAAGGTCATGATATTTCAGGATATTGTTCGTATGGTTTAACGTCAGCTTCTATCAATGCTGATATCGCGGAAATATGTTGTTGGGACTCTAATTTAAGGTATTTCACCTGTTGGGTCTAATTATTAAGGCCAACTGCAGATTTCGTCAAACGTAACCACAATCGCATGCCCTAACCCATTCTTGATCTCGCGCATTTGGCGAGATTGGCCTTAATATCTAGACCTAACCTTATTTCACAATCTTTGGGGCAATATAGCCCGGTTGGAGCTGACGTACCATAAAACAACATTTCCTTCATTATTCATTTGAAACTCACCATCATAAAGCGGGCATTCTGGACTTTGACACTGGAATTATTATAAGCATTAACGACGTCATCTATTAAAGTTTTATCATTATCATTTAAAACATCAATATCACAGGGTATAGGACTAGTTCTCTGGCGCACGACTTCATCTCGCTTTCTCTCTCGATTCTCTTCTATCAACTTTCTCTTCGCTTTTCGCTGTTTCTCGTTTAAAACCACTGGAAAGAAGGAATGAAAAACAAATAAATATTATGTTTCATATATCATTTTCCACATTATATGAAACTGGAATACGATAATTCGGATAGCGGCACGTGGAAGCCCTACTGTGTTTATTGGACTGGAAAGTTTTAGGCGATACTCGATTCACAGTTCCGGAATTGAATTCCAAAACTGATGTCAATCGAGTGAAAAGGAGAATTTCGGATTACAGCGCATGCGTCGACTGTATAAAAAGTATCCCAACCAATCATGACTGTTGAAACATATTTTTTACCTAGGAATACGTCACGATTCTACTCACTCCACCTCAGCTGTCGGAACTGGCAGAACTGTGACAGGACTGAATTCCGCGTCACTCGATTGTAATTCTGTCGATTCTGGACGTTCTGGACTGTGAATCGAGCACCGCCATAATGTTATTTATTGTAGTTACTCCCCTTAGTGGGTACATCCATGAGCTTATCTCCCCTTATTGTCAATTAAAACCCTAATTTAAACGACTTGCATTAATTGTGAAATATTCTATTTGGAGGAAACAGTTGACAAAAACATTCTGGACTCAAATAAGTAATGTTCATAGTGTTCGTCAATTCACATGTTTTATTATAAAGTAATTTTATAGAATGAATTATCTCCCTTTAGTTGTATTCCTTCTATGTAAGCCGCAATTATCATTTAAAGATATACTACTATTCATTGAACAGATTCTGATGGGAAACTTTCAAGAATAAATAAAAATGAAATGGGATTTAACGTGCTACTGTCCTGAAATGGGGTTTAACGTACTACTGTCCTGAAATGGGGGTTTAACCTCCTACTGTGCTGAAATGGGGTTTAACTTCCTACTGTCCTGAAGGATAAATGAAGTAATTACAAAATACAAAACAACTTACAGTCGGTTGCCATGCCAACTCGGACACATTTCTGGAATCTACATTCTTGGCACTGATTTCTCGTAGTTTTGTCTATTTCACAATTACTGTTCCATTTACAATGGTATTTTAAATCTTTTTGTATCGTGCGTCGGAAGAAACCCTGTAAAATTAAAATAATTCATTTAGAAGAAGAAGAAGAAGAAGAAGAAGAAGCGAGAACTGGGGTTCAACGTACAATCGACATAAATTAGGGCATTTGGGACTAACATATGGTTCAATTTTATTTCAATATTTCGCTTGTGCGTAGGGGTAGCAGTAAGAGGAACCCGGAGATCCCGGAGAAAACTCGCGAGGTTCGACAGGCGACCCTACTCCTTATCATGTACAAGCAGTGAATCGAAACCACGCCACTTGACACAGTGGCAGACCTTATGATCTAACACACACGTGTTAAGCCATTGCTCCCGCCCCCTTTATGTTAT
This sequence comes from Patella caerulea, assembly GCA_036850965.1. NCBI lineage: Eukaryota > Metazoa > Mollusca > Gastropoda > Patellidae > Patella > Patella caerulea. Next base: position 5,052,242 of record JAZGQO010000021.1, on the reverse strand, counting down.
AAGTACGTACCTTACAGCCTTCACATGTCATACATCTGTAGTGATAGCCAGTAGCTGCATCACCACAAACAACACATGGCTCCGGTCCGTTACTCAGATCCATATAACTCGGTATATACGGAACACCTGAAAATAAACAACAATCTATTTATAGAACTTGATATATGCGGTCAACACCAATCTATTTATAGAATTCGGTATAGACGGTACACCTATAAATAAACAACAGCCTATTTATAGAACTCGGTATAATCAATAATTTATAAGTTAATAAAAGAGAAGCATTGGGATAATCTAATTGCGTCTCTGTACCGATCGATCGGGTTAATGAAAACCGGACGTACGTCATGCGGGGGGGGGGACATTTTGCCGAGACAGCGGCACATCTGCGTACTCATAATCAAATTCCAACTGTAACGATAAGACACCGTTACTTGCTAGACCCCTTCCTCTACCCCCACTCACATGGGCGTCACACATGGGGGGGTCCGACCCCCCCCCCCAATTGTTTTCCTGGGGGGGGGGGTCTGAATATACGTAAACCTGCTTCGGGCATTTCTAGTTTTTCTTCCCTAACTGCCATCGAGTCCTAATAAAACACTTATTTCACTTTTCTTTTAATTGAATACCACGAATATGTACTGAGTTGACTATTGATTAAAACATTTTGTCTGGAGCCACTCTACTTTGTGAATGCAACTGCAACAGTGTGATTCGATGGGCTCATTCAGAGTGGGATTTCGGTTACAGAACCATTGGATACTTTTGGACTTGCTCACACAGGCTAGAATAGCAGAAAACGCATTTGCGGTGGTTAAATTTTCAAAATTTTCTCCGAGAGGGGAGAGTGAGTCTCCCATAGCCCGCGACGATTGATTGGTTTTTTGGAATTCTGGGCAGCCAGGTAGGCTATATTGGACCAAATTGAAGTTGTTGTATTCACAGACTACAGGCTGGAATAGCAGGAAAACGCGTATGTGGCAGGTTAATTTTCTCCCAAATGTCCCGTCTTCGTGGGTGTAAACGAGTGATTGGAATTCGAGTCAGCAAGCCACCTTAATTAGGCTATATTAGGCCACTTTGAAATTGCTTTGTTCATCGGCTGAAATAGCAGGAAAAAGTGTTTGCAGCCTGCAAATATTCCAAAATTTTCTTAGGTGGGGGTAAGTAAGCCACGCTTCTTCGTCTCTCGGGGAAGACCGGTGCCGCTGTCTGTTAACATGATAAACGTTGTATTGGTGTGATGTTTTAGTTTAACCCCGTAAAATATGCCAAACAATGTTAACAGAAGACTGAGACTTTAAACAAAATTTATGGGGGTACCCCCCCCCCCCCCCACTCCGTTGCGGACCCCCCCAATATATATTTCATGGCTACGCCCCTGCCCACCCACCTAGTGGTCCTGCACCACTGACAAACGCCCCCAGGTAAACAAAGCGGTTTGGGATAATACTTTCCTAGATTCTTAAAACCTCGTAGACACGGTGATTGGTATCGTCAAGTCAAGCAGAAATCGTGTTGATGCCATATTTAATATATATTGTAGAAAATGAAAATGGATAGACATGTAGTTATAAGTAGAAGCATTGCGTCAATCATTTATGGAGCGGAATTCACGACACATTTGTTATTCTTCACGGCTCGTTTCTCATTTACAATAAATTGGCTATTTCCACGTGTAAAAATGTCAGATTTACACCAATTTCTCTCGCTTCAAATTTTAACAATCTGTGCCCGAAGGTAGGCCTAAAAATAACATTAACGCTGTGCGTGAATCTCGATATTATGTTGTACTACATAATATAATAGTCTTCACCACTGACCCTTTGTTAGTTTTAAATGTCAACAAAGTAACACTCTTATTGCGGAAAGCCAACATTTTAACTTTCAAAATATCTTACTCTTTCTGAAGATGATAAAAATCCTTCGAGCATAGGTTCCGAATTATTGTTATTACTTGTCTATACATGTATATAATCGCCCTACACATTTGTCACACAAACGTTGAGGGAATATTCCTCGAAACGTTGCCTAAATAGATCAGTTGTTCTTCTTCCATAAACACGTTTTATATTTCACGGTTGTTTTTCTATAAACATGTGTTGTAGTTAATTGTTTTACTCGTTTCTTTGTTTCAATGGCGAGGCAAATTTAAAATGTCTCGCATCAGAAAGGTCAAAAAGTTTGGATTTGCTGGTACATGTAGTAGGTAAATTATAAAAAACATGAAATAGGGTTTAACGTGCTAATCGTCTGCACTGAAAGGGTTTTACGTCCGATCCCACCTTAGGTGATATCGCTGACAACTGACTGGCCTAATGGAGATGTAAATAAGTATATACACTTGCTTTGGTATATCTTTAGCAACGTTTATTTATTTTAAGCTTAAAGGGATTTGTTTGGTTCCTTTTGTTTAATCACAGGGACAGCACCAGGTGACATATGGCGCCCATTCCCATATCGCTCTGAAAGGATGTGAATGTTTTGAACTCAACGTGTGAGAACGTGCAAATGTTTAAATTCTAGTTCTTGTTATCTCAAATTCCACGTCTGCTTCTGATTAAAGCTGGCCAGTTTGTTTGTCCAGTGTGTCAAAAGCCAGTGTTTACATTCGTTAATGCCCTAAGGCTGCCCACTCGACGACCATTGAGGTACAATTTCTTACATAACTATCTGACCCTAACCTTTAGGTCATCGTTCAAACGGCCGCCATCTTAAAAATGGCCTCTTTGATGCGGATTTTAAGTGTTGCTAAGAGATTGTATTACTTGCGAATTTAATGATGTTATAAGGCATTAAGAAAGTGCGTTATTCAATCACCCATGACCGTAAAATGAAACAAAACAACAAGAGGTTTACCGGTTCAATTAACAAGGGGACACCGTTAATCATAGCCATTTTAAAGGTTTCCACCCTGAATTTTTGTACCCTGATTTATTTATGTTCTGCTTCATAAAACATAATGTATTCGGAGTGTTATCGAATTATCCGGGGAGTTCAAGTCAAAACACCTTTCGATTTCTCGACTGATCGCCCATAAATTGTAGGGTCCACATAGTCTTATGACATATATTATAGCGAACACTCGATACGAATACAATCTGTGTTTTATTACAATGTAATGTTACAACAAAGTTTCACAAATCGATTTCATTACCCTAAAAATAAAAAAAAAACTCATTATGTAGTGAAACACTATGTAGTGATTGGATCGGTTCTCATATTACTGTATATTATGTTTCAACAATTGTTAAATACATCTCTAGGATTGCCAAAATGCTTTATCCCCACCCCCTCAAATATAAAAGATAAGCTTATCTCGATCCATATTTCGGAGGGCCTGACAAGGACAGCTGTATAGTCGTCCGGATGATACGAAAAACCAAGATCCCATGTACACATTGGTGTGGAGGTAATGATCCCTTGGTGGTTTGAATTCGATATAAGAGTAGGCAGTGAAGCTGTCAGGACCCAATTTCCCTCACTCACAGCTCACTGTATGGCATATACCCGTCTTCATTTGCCCAGTTCGGAGCAGAACAGTAGGACGTTAAACCCCATTCCATTTCATGTCGATATATATTTAATATAATGGCGGGTGTTATACCCCTTGAATACAATAAAAGTGGAATGTTGTCAGTCGGGGATGCAAGTCACAGATGGCTATCATCATAAAACTGTTGAATATTTTATCAAGGTTATTCGAGACATGATAATCCTGTATTCAGTGAACCGTATCGGCGATTGACCAGTCATTTAATATGTATTACATGTACATTCATATCTATTCTGTATCCTTAGCAACAACCCAGTGGGAAATATGTCCTAACAGAGGATATTAGTAATATGTCTCTATATGAAAATCTATATTATTAGTAGTCGGTATAAAATTTTTCTTTCTTTTTTTTTAAATTCAAAATATTTTGGCTATATAGTAGAGACTGCACACCCCATGATTTAAAGAAATTGCGCGTGCAACGAACCCTGGCTAGATTAAGGGTAAAATATAGCTGCTATAATAAATATGTAAGCTCAGTTTGAAATCATCCCAACTAAACCACAAGCCATAATTGGATAGACATTTAATGCGCGTGTTGAATGTAAAGATACATAATAAATCATATTCTTAATTCTTGTCTGCGATATCACTACCGGAAAAGCAGACGTGAAACACCAACCAATCAGAATGGAACCACTATGGTAATTTAAATGTTGATGATAAATCTAATGATCCTATACATGTCCAGAATTTCAGGAAATGTGTTTGTTCCCTTTCAAATACAAATCTGGCGTGGTTTCGAATCCACGGTTGTACGTGACAAGGAGCAGGATCGTCTGTACAACCTCGTTTGTTTTCTCCGGGTCCTCCGGTTTTCTCCCACTGCTAAAGACCCCTACGCCCAAGCCATTTATTGAATAAAATAAAATGAAACCCTACGGTAGTCCCCAAATGACTAGGTTTATTTCGAGTGGACGTTAAACCCCATACCTCTGTAAAAAAAAAGGAAACGAAATAGGATATTTGTTTTAATCAGATTTTAAGAACATAATAATTGTTATTCGAGATTTCAAATGCAAAACTCAATATATGGAGTGGTGCATGATCATAGGCGTTGGTACATGTTTGTACATTACTCACATCCCAGTGGCGGGAGTAGGATATTTGGAGGGGAGGGGGGTGTCCAAGAAATTTTGAAAACTAGCAATGTCAATGGCGATTTGTAGTGCATATTCCTGAATTGTTTATAGTTTTATGAGTGTATTATGAATCTTTATTCAACTTCCGCGTTTAGCAAGTTGATATCACAGACACGTTTTACGACCTGGACGTCTGGCTCGTTTCCAGAGTTAGTATTTCATATTTCAGTTGTTTTTTTTTTCCGTGTCGGGGTCATGATCGTGATGAAATGTGAAAGATATGATAAACACGTGGGGTATTTTTGGACACGAGCATTAGCAAAAAAGTTGATAAACGCAAACGAAATAATCGGTGTCATGACAAGATAACTTATCGAGGTCTCCATTTTTTTTTTTAGCTCGATGACCCTTTACAGTAAGACCGTATGTGTCTTAGTTTTTATGTTAAATCATCGCCGACATTTCTTATCGGGTAATAAATCATCGGGGTTTTCTCTATAAAATCACGACCCCTTTTATTACATATTTAAAGGGGGTCAAATAAAACATTTAACGTTAGCCGTGTAGCCGAGGGGCTGTAACAATAGATGGGTTTCTCATTTGATGAGTTCACATAGCTAAACAATTTTTTTTATGTAAATTCTCAGAGAGAGAGAGAGAGGGAGAGAGAGAGAGGGAGAAAATGAGAGTTGGGAGAGGGGATGGGGGGTAACGCCCACTCGACACTAAATAGTTCATTTCGGGTCTTTGGTAGAGGAGGGACGGAGAAACCCCACAACGTTATCACGTACAACCGGGGAATCGAAACCGCACCACTTGATTAAATGACAGACCTTATGATACAGCACGCACACTAACCATTCGCCAATCCAATATTTCTACCTACTCTCCACAGAATTCCAACAGTCAACGGCTCTTTAACATGAAAGCAAATATATACAGGTTGCCATATTTCGTCCAATCCGAACGACTAGACGCTTACGCCATTTCAATGTTTTTGTTTCCAACATGACGACACGTGAATTACGTCATATTTAGATATATTCAAAGAGGAGGGAATTACACTACGTTAATTTTCTAGAAATGTGTTATACGATTTATTACATAATTTAGATTGCCCCTTTTTATCATATTTTATTCGTTTGAAATTAGTTTCTGTCTAGTGAGCACCCCCCCCCCCTCTCCCCTGCGTCTCACTCTCTAGTTTGTGTTGAGTTAAAGAAAATTATCTCTGAAAATTCGTGTATTTATCCGTCAATTTATCGCCGACATTTTTATTTCTATCTACAGCGTAAGTACGTCTATATCGCCTGAAACGAAGAGTAATAAGCTCCCATTGGCTAGTCTGTGGGAAATCCCCTTTACAGGTCAGCTCACTCTAACAGCGACCTCAGCCATGGTCAGTCAGCAATGTTTGACTGACTGGGTCAAGCTGACCCGTTCACGCTAATCACAGCTGATAGATCTAGTTATCCAGCCAGATGTTGGTGTTATCATTGTGTTATTGGGGATTATCCAGCCTCTTCCAGTCAATTGTTCTGCGATAACTGGGATAATTAAGTGACCATGTGTATATTGATTTTTACACAGTTAATATATAATGGTTGATGACGTATCGATATCGGTAGAACATCTGCATGGACAATTAACAACGCTTCCTGCATGTATACTCGTCCATGTTTGCATTAATCAATAAATGAAATAGGGTTTTACGTCCTACTGTTTGCTCCGAACTGGGCTAATACGCCATACAGTACATATGACGGACATCTTGCCCGGAACAACGGCCTACTCTTATATCAAATTCCAACTGTCAAGGGATTTTTTTACGTGCAGGCCACTTGGTACACAAAGCCTCGGGATTTCGTTAATCAAAAAATTCTGGATGATGATTAGGTCCTATGATATTGTAATAGTTTGAAATTCCAAATTGTTTAAGCGATAATTAGTAACTGTATGACACAATTATATGAAATATAGGATACTTAAAAAGTTTCTGGTGACGTTTCGAAGAGTATTTTCTTTGCTTGATAAATACGAGAAGAACTTAGTCGAAAAATCACCAAAAATGAACTTTTAAACTACTTGTATTCCATATAATCATGTCATGTGTTATTGAAATTTCAAGTTAAGTTTGTAAACAACCAATTGGGTCGCGCCATTTTGAAATAAACAATTCAACTAATGCTCCTATGTCACCAATCTGACCGTCGTATGTATAAATATGAACATATATCCAAGTAAACACTATACACAAAACGAGCCGGGGATTACAAGAACTATCGTACACATATATCCAAGTAAACACTAATTATAAAACGAGTCGGAAACTAGGCAGTCTAAATCACTATTCTAACAGGAAAATACTCCATAATAGTTGTTACATGAAATCGGCGCCCCAGACAGGCTTCGCGAACTATTACATTTATATTTAGTAGTATACGTCAATAATATTTAAGTTTTGAAGGATGTGGGGGGGGGGGGATTTTTTTAAGGGTGACGGTATTTTTGAATATAATTTAACTCATCATTCAGACGTTCCATGATAAGGACGAAAAGCCTCAACCAGAATGGTAAAAGAGCCGATCCTTGTGGAACCCCGAAAGGATATTTTGCAGAACAAAAATTGTTTATGTGTCGGTAGTTTCTTTTTTTTTTATTTTTTTTTTTTTTTTTTTTTTTTTTTTTGCATTTCATTTTATTCATTGGGTATGGAATCGGTATAATTGACTGTTCCCAACATACAAATACAAATATTTTAATTTAAAAGTGTGGAACTTCTAATAAAACTACAACTTCTAAAATAATAAGAAGAATATTTCTTTGCACTTTTATTAGTTTTAGGCACCAATACCATCCAATGTGCAAACGGACGTAAACGTAAGGGTTTGCGTCCGTTTCTATCAATGGTGATATCGCGGACTCTAACTAATAAAACTGGTCATGGGAATGCTATAAAGTCTCAGTCAAGTATGTTTGTACTCCACATCAAGTACATGCTAGGTTATAATGGTTTCAAGACTTATATCATTGCTTATCACGGCGGCCATGTTCTTTGTTCAGGTGATCAACAAAGCGTGACTAATCAAACATCCCCCTAGGGTCAAACCCAAGAGTTACCTAATATTCCATTTGTTCTGATTGGTCAATAACTGACCGGCCTAATGCAGCGGGGATATTATCATATTAGTTATGGTATTATGCAATTTATGGATTAATTGCTGGTCGATGTACTCGGTCCGTTGTTAGGTTATGATTAGCAGTTGTAAATGTCACGTAGCCCTTCTGTAAATGAAAATGTGAATTAAGTAAATAGACGGTAATAAAGAAAAATTGGAACAGGGGATACGTAATACATTGATTAATTTATCATCACGATGTCATGGCGGCTGGTTTCGGATCTAAATGAAACAGGAGTTAACGTCCAACTGTTCTGCACCAGAGTTGGAGAGAGAGAGAGGGAGGGGGGGGGAGATCGATGGCGTTTAACGTCCACTCAACACAAACTAGGTTATTTCAGGACTAACGTGTGGTTTAAATTTATTTCAATATTTTGCTTGTGCGTAGGGGTCTTTAGCAGTGGGGAAAAAACCAGAGCACCCGGAGGAAACTCACAAGGATGGACAGGCGACCCCACTCCTCGCCACGTACAATCGGCGATTCGAAACCACGCCAGTTGACTCAATGGCCGGCCGTATGATACAGCGCGCGCACGACCATTCGGTCATCCCCCCACCAGAGTCGGACTGAGGTCCTTAGAAAGGTGGACCTCTGATCTGATTTGGGCTCTGCAGCTACACGTTAGACAAGAGCAGGTTGATTAATCGAGAATTATAAGATATAAAATACCGAAATGTAATTCTCCAGCTGCAAGGAAACCACCGTATTGTTGCCTACAGATATTGTCCATGCAAGTCGTAATGCTCAAAGATATTATACGCCAGTCTGAAGCATAAGCACGAATAAAATGTACTTTCTGTTAAAAATAAATAATATATTTCCATGTCTTTTAGAATTTGTAGCCGCCATTTAGTATGTGTTTGGGTGGGAAGGGGGGGGGGTAAATAAACCCTCGCACCTTGGTGATAAATGGATGTCAAAAGTCTTCTTGTTTGTAAATGTTGTGATTCAAGAAAAAAAAAAAACAGTTTCGGACATTTAACAATGACCTTTAGATGTCCTCGAGAGAGACGAAGCAGTGTTTATTGTTGTAAATCAAATCGTCTGGAACATAGCGGTCATTAGCGCGTGAAGATCGCGTAATATGACGTAACAGACGTCTTATTCGGCCAACAGTTGCCATAATGAAAATACGACGAGGCCACTTAACTATGACCCTACAGTCGGTCAAAGACCAACTGTAAGACCCATTAATTATATAGATTAACTTTCGGTCTGTTCCGTGAACGTAAACATGCATGTACTTTAGGGCCCTAAACGTTTTTTACAGATGGATATACAATTCCACTGCAGAATGACACAAATTAAATGAAATAAGAAATAAAACAGGGTGTTAAGTCCTACTCGTCTGCAGTGTACTACGAGGACAATATTGCCCAGTTAACGACGTTTCCGCCTACACTTCGAATTACAACTACCAGGGGGTATTTTATGTGCACGTCACCATGTACACTGGACCCCAATGTTTCATCCCACCGACAGACTCGGCGTTGTTCCTCGCCGTCTCGCCGACATTGGGATCGAACCTTATTAGTCGGACAACGCGTCATTCGTTGAGCCACCATGGCCACATATTCCAAAATATTTCGTCATACATGTAGGAGCTTTTACGTATGACGGACTATCGTGACCGGCGCATATTTTCACTTAATAGCAGATACGTTTTAGAGTGTAGAAAAGGCCATTCACTGGGCATGACCAATAATGACGTCAAAACAGAATCCTGTAAAAGTTGCTATCAGCTGTTATAATATCCCCCTGCGATTAGTATCGATCCGTCCATTATCAGATGTCCACAAACCAGGACAGTCAGATGTCGGGACAAGATCCCGTGACAGTTGAAACTCAATGATTAATAGGCGTAACCAACACTGTGTGAGCAAACTGTTATTCCCCACCATAACAAATGTAACCACTGTAGACATAATCGCGTGTTAGTCTCAACATGATCGATGCATTTAGTTAGTTACGATCCATTCCATTTTCCAAGATAACCAAAACGACTAACCTCTCTTGCGCCGGACACAACAGGGTTTTCAGTTTGAAAAGGGAATATTATGCTTGGTTATTTTTGTTGTTGCAGTTTGCTTGAATGTTTATTCAACATCTATTTGATTTGCCAGTCGATGCAGAAATATACAATACATGAAGGACGAGAAACCTATTTCATTTATTTGTAAAAATCCCTCCCCTCCCCCCCCCCCCCCCGACACAACAGAGTTTTCAGTTTGAAAGGGAAATAGTGGGCCGAGTTATTGTTGTTGTATTACAGTTTGCTTGAATATTGTTTATTCAACATCTGTTTTATTTGCCAGAAATATACATGAAGGACGATAAACCCATTTCATTTATTTGTAAAAATACACCCCCTCCCCCGACACAACAGAGTTTTCAGTTGGAAGGAAAACAGTATGCCGAGTTTTTTTTATGTTGCTACAGTTTGCTTGACTGTTGTTTATTCACCATCTATTTGATGTGCCATGCAAGACGTTAAACCCAATTTCATTTATTAACAAAAAAAAAGCAGATCATTACTCACCCTTTCTTCTGGCATTGGCATCAGCTTCAGGGTTAACATCAGATGCGACTGGTGGTATGTCAGCAGGGACCATCGATGGCAGCTGTTGTCCTCCACCCGATTCTCTAGAATACGTCATCGCTTCTGGATACTGGTCGAATGCCATTACTGCTGATGCCGTGGATCGTCGCTCAGCGTTCCTCCTCTCTTCTTCCGGTAATATTCAATCGTCTCTCTTTTGGTGTGACGTAACGTCAATGGCGGCCGATGTTGAGGGCTTTCAGTTGCTTCTGTTCACTTCTTTAACGTCTATTACAGGGATCTGACATAAATAATTCGGTATCTGGCTAATTAATCCAAAAGTTCAGATAAAGATACAAGTGTGTAAACTGGGAGTACTGGACCATGTACATTGGAAGTTCTACATTTATCGTCTGCTACTCCAGATGATGTAGTTCTGCAACCGTCCGCCCCGAAATCCGCACGTCTGTTCGTAACTAACTCCCTGTCTCAACTGACCATCATAACAAATCGCTCAGGCTTGACCACTGAGACCTGATGTAATAATTAGCAAGTGAATGGACTTGGGTCGATCCATTGTGCATGTTAGGGGGTCAAGGGGTCACGACGTGGTCAGCTTAGCTTGTCAGTGTTCTGAGTTTATTACTCATCTCTGTGCATTTAAAACACCTTTCTTCAGAAATGACATAATGCGCAACCGCCAGAAAATGTATACAAAGATGTTGCTATATTCGCCATTTATTTGCAAATTCTGAGCAAGCTCTCCAGCTACCACAGTGACCAATTCTGCTATTACATATTATTTTTCTTGTATTTATTACAGTATTTTTTGTGAACCGTAATAATACAACAACGAACACTCCGTGGGCTAGACTTAAAATGTGTTCGTTTGGATTTAGAAACTAAAACTCACCGAACAAGAATTTACTAAAATAGGTTCTTGCACCCCTAGAGAATGAAATGGGTCGATCTTTAAGGACACCAAGGGCATATGCTCGCTGTGGTTGCAAACTGTTGCCCACTGTCCAGAAATTAGTTTGAGGTCAAGGGGGCGTGGCTTAACGATTGTTGATCGACATTGACATGTGCTCTGGAGAGTTACGTAATTCGTGTTAGGTCGGAGTTAGTGTCCGTTTCAGCTGGTATGTGAACGCTTGATTAACCATCTCACTTAATCTGTACCCCAGAAATAGAAACAAAATATAAATTCGTCACATGATCGCCATAATGACGTAATTCAGCCCCCGTGATTGCAGACGTCAAAATTTGATCTTACTTGACATGGCAAAATTTAATTTTCACACCTCACATCAAAACACGTGTGATAACTCTAAATTACAATGTAATATGTCAATTAAAACAAAATATTTAATACCTGTTGGAAAATAAAATAGTCTGGACAACGCATCTATAGTGCCCATGGAAGACAAACAAAGTCTAATAGAATTACTTAATTTCAACATATTCTTTACGTAGTGGGATCAAACTGAACCGTAAACATACACGGAAGCCCCCCCCCCTCTCTCGCTCTCTCTCTCCTCTCTCTCTCTTCTCTCCCTCTCTCTCTTGAAACAATTATATACGTTGACGCTCGCCAGATCGCCCGTCCTGCGCAAATGACAAGGGTGAACCACGCCTGAAAATTCCCGATAAACTTTCTCGGCCTACATGGCACACGGGACCTCCAGCTGCACGAACCAACGCCTTACTCACTGAACCACTGTGCCACCACCACACCCCCAAGTCAATAGATCTTATATTAAGATATAAATAACTTATTTCTTGTTGAATAATCGTCAACGACCGAAACTAAAATAAGTAAACAAATCTCTGTTTAATCGCACAGAGCTTTCTCCCAACATGATCCAGTTTGGTGAGGTTTGCCCTTTTAAAACAAGCTTAGTCGTTCCTTTTCATATACGGGATCAAACCCACGACTATAGTGGTGACACGATGAACCATCCACAGGGCCATGCTGTACCACTCGGTTAACCATTCAGCCCATGTACACTAGTGGGACCGTCACATTAGCGGTGACACGCTAAACCATTGCTTCCACAGGACCACCATGTACCAGTCGGTTACCCATTCGGGCCCCTAGAGGTCTATAACGCCTATATAGGCGTACAAGTATATGTCCCCAGTATTATGTTCATTTCTAAAACAGCTAAAAACAAAACGGAAATGTGGGAATGGTGTTAATGGCCTCACTCCAATTAGTATCCAATAAAAAATAAAGATTTGAAACCCTGTTACAGGGAGGGTATATTGTGTATGTATGTGGTGACAAATGCGTTAAAACCAGGCCCCGAGCTCACAGACAGAGAGCGAGAGGGAGAGAGGGGGAGAGGGGGTAACGCCTCTTGATATAAACTCACAGACTATGTCCGAGACTAACATGTGGTTTGGTTTCATTTCAATAATTAGCTTGCACGTAGTGGTCTTTAGCAGTGGGAGGAAACCGGAGGACCCGGAGAAAACCCACGAGGATAGACAGGCAACCCTAATCCTTATCACGTACAACTGGGGATTCGAAGCCACTCCAGTTAATAATAATAATATCACCATTTATAAAACGCGTTAATACTGAAGAAATCAGTTTCTAAGGCGCTGTTGGTTTTTATATTCACTGAATTTTACAAATCAGGGTTTTGAAATGTTTTAAGTTGAGATTTAAAATGGCCAACAGACGGTAGTTGTTCCATTGACTGTGGTAGTCTTTTCCATAAAACGACAGGCCTTATGCTACAGCCAACCAACCAACCCCCACTTCATAAAGTATTCTAATACCAAAGTTAATAATTTACTCAATTTTTTTATGAGAAATAACATTGATCCAGAAGCACAAACCTTTGCTTGTTAATTTTTTTGATTTAAAACAAAAGTTTTATAACGTCTATATTTTAGTTCAAATAAGGAAAACAATTTTAAGTAAATTCTTAACTTAAGTTGGTGAATGTTTGTGAACTCGGGGCCTCTAATATACCTCCCTGCATGACTCACACAAAATGGCCAAAAGAAGTCTACCGGTTGCGTATATTTATTTGTTTTGTGAGGGAATATTTATTCATCGAGTTTTTATTTAATTTTTGGCGATGGGACAGGACCACCCTTGTTGTAAACTGTTGATGTAACCCGAGACGCTTAAACCATTAACAAATGTAGCCTACTGCAAGATGGCTTCTCGCCGGTCTGCCTCGACTCGTCACGGTGTGCGCTATGGTTACGCAACGTTCTCACGGGATTTGACCAGACTTCTTGTCTTGCGTAGCAGATCTACCAATACAATCCGCCCCGGGCCTGGAAACACAGTCACAAACAACACAACTTGATCCACATCCGCTGACTTTCGGCCTTGTTAGACGAGATCAAAGACCCCAGTTTCAAGGTTCACTGGCGGATATGACATATTTCACCAGGGGTGTATGACCTTAACCCACAGGACAACAACCACATGCCGTAATGTTAGACTCGCGGTCGATTAAACCAATAAGAAATCAAGAAGAAAAAATAAAATTCCTCCCAGGTGGCACAGGTGCGGACTTGCAAACATAAAGGCATTGTGTCTAACACAAATTCTTTCAAAAAATTAAGCGATCAAGAGAAATCGGGGGGTGGGGGGCGGGCAGGGGGGGGGGTGAAGAGAGAGAGGGTGGGTGGAGGGGGTATGACCGCAAGATCCAGATGTCGATATTTCGGAGTTCCGGAGATATATCCATGATCCCTAGTAATGGCATAGCAAATTCCTCGAATTTCTTATCTTGGCTAACTCTTTTTAGTGGCACACGAAACCCCAAGCTCCCGAAAATTAAAGTAGGTCGTAGAGTCTCTGTCTGGGCAAAAGTCTTCCGTAGCACATAACATGGCTGATGCCCCCCCCCCCTTGAGAAAAGTAGGACGTAAAACCCTTTACCCACCAGAGTACAGCCCGATCGGTGGAAGAAAGTAAGACGCACCTGTTTGCTTACCAGTTCTTTACATGGTTTATGTTCAAATAAGGGCACCGACCCTTACATACTCACGCTGCCAAAAATTAAGCTAGAATAAATTTATCAGACTAGCTTATAAGTAACTTGGTTTTAATAGTATATTTATTTTTTAAAAACGAGAGAGAGAGAGAGAGAAAGAGGGGGAGAGAGAGGGGGAGAGAGAGTTCTTTGGTTTTTTTTCGTTGATGTTTCCACTTGTCAGTGGGGTTACAATGGAGGTTGTGACAAGGTATGTGTCTACTCGTTCGGATGGGACTACAAACCGGGATCCGTCGTACACATCGACGTACACGTGATTCATAACCTTTGACAATCACAAGAGTAGGTCGTAACGCCGTTGCTCTTCGCATAATTTCGTGTGGCGAATGCTCGTCTTCATTAGCCCAGTTGGAGCAGAGAGTAGAAAGGTAGAGCTGTTGTTTCGAATCAATGTCCGCTCAAGCCGTAATCGTCCTAGCTCGTCAGGTCTATATGACAAGGCCAAATGCATATTCTCTACAAGGTCAGATGTAAACAGGGCTAAGACATATTAGTGTTTCCAGGGATTGTGGGTTGGGGTAAGGCGTAGGGTTAGATCGGGTTATGGTTAGGTTGAAGAATCTTGAGGCTATAAAACAATACATCCCTTTGCTTAAAATATTCTAGTCCGAAATTAGGACGTACAAATTTGGTCCAGTCCAAGGGGATGCTATTTTAAAGGGACAAAAACACTCTTGCTGGCTTGGCAGCTTCAGCAAATATATAACAGCTTTATTCTAAGTACTAGATGTTTAAGTGCCCTACCTTATCCATTACATCCTATTTTACTTGTCCAGAGGTTTCGAAAATATTTTAAAATCCAAGTCTCGTTTGAAAAGGTTTACGTTAGGCTTTTCAAAATCATTTAGTTGAATTTTTCCAATTTTTTAAAATTAGGTGTGTTAAGATGAAATTTTTATCATCAATTAATTGGAATATTGTAAAATAATACGATTTGTTGACCAGAATGAAGATTATGATATATTATTCAGTTACAACAAGAGTGGTATTGAGCCTTTAAGTAGTTGGGTTTATTTTATATTAAACTCCACAGAATTGGCAGAAACTATTTTGTGATACAAACATTTGAACAACAGGATGGGTATATTTTAGAGACAGGTGTTAATCCGGGTTAATAGTGTTAATTACAGGTGATAAAAATGCAGGTATGATAACAATACAATCTATTCTCAGATATGATTGATGCTTGGCGTCGTCGCATTGACAACTCGCTCCACTCCCGTGGCCACGTGCCGTATGGAACACACATTATTATTAAGATAATATCAAAAGGATGGGACGACCCCCTTGAAAGCCGTCTTAAAGGTCGGTCAGATACTTAAAGGGCTATATTATCATATATCAGCACCGCTTCGTCCATATTCTTCCTGACAAAATAAAATTTACAAACAATGGAGGCCATTGACGAGACACG
Organism: Patella caerulea; assembly: GCA_036850965.1. Lineage (NCBI taxonomy): Eukaryota > Metazoa > Mollusca > Gastropoda > Patellidae > Patella > Patella caerulea. The sequence goes on along the minus strand of JAZGQO010000021.1, from coordinate 5,036,443 downwards.
TGGCAAAGCCAAGACCTTCATTTACTGAACATGCAGAAGTAGAAATGACGCTTAGCGCGTGGCAGATCTCCTGTTTCTTCTATTTAAAGTGGCTTCTTAAACAATTGCTGTAATTAGAAGTTTTATCTTATGCTATTAAAATGTCATGTCACTGGTGTGGATCAGCTATTAGCATGACACGTTTGGATGGTACATCGTGCACCCTGAAATTCCCTCCAGCAACAATTTTAACTTTTTTAAGCAAGGCTGAACCGCCATCCTGCGATATCACTTATGTGGAAGCAGACGTTAAACACCAAGTAGTAGTAGTAATTTTAACTTGATCACCGTGACAGTTTGATGTGAAGCAATGAAGTGCCAGGGTCATGGTCAGGATAACCTGTTCCCTTAAACATAGTGCAAGAGTTAATTCTGCCTATTGCAGATCTTTCTTTAGGCCTGAAATGTTATCTAAGTTATCAATTAGACATTAATTAACATATCCAAACCATAATCAACTCTTTGTACCGATGCTAGCCTGCGATCTTTGGTGGATTATGATCCCACTGCTTAACTTTCCTTCTCGATTTAATTATTAAATGAATTATCGAGACTATGCTTTTAACCGCACCGACTTTAGTTATGATGATGGAGGATCGGCCGGAATTTGACTTGCTAAATTTTCGGTTCATAGTAGCAAATTGAGTTTACATTATTTAGTTTTTAACTACTGTAGCGAGAACTGTCAACTCGTTATCTAATGTCCCATAATGTATTTTAAAGGACACATCAAATAGCCACTTTAAAGTGGTATGTACACCAGGTCAGAGTTTACTTTATACAATTTTCTTCCATTTCATTCAAATTCATTTATTTGAGGCATTTTCAGTCTAAGTCGGAAATGAAGCCCTAAAATCGATTTTTCCAATTATTCGAAACCCTCTAAATTTTCACAAACGTCACAGTTACCCAGTGTTTATTAGTAGTATATTATAATTACACCCTAGCGGATGTGGGGAGTGATATGGTCATTGATGTCAGACTGAGATTTGTTGTAAACATCCTACCCATTCAAACCGCCTCTCCTTTATTTCCAGGCTATGAAACGGGACTCCAGGATTAGGTTAAGAATTTCGGGAAGGCCCAGCACGGTGCAGTACCAGCTTGCCATTTTACCTTAAAGACGCCTACGACATGGAAGCGAATTATTGAAATAGAAATGAACCATATGTAAATCCCGAAATGACCTAGTTTGTGTCGAGTGGACGTCAAACCCCACTTTTCTCTTCATCTCTTGGCCAATCTCTCTCATCTGCGACATTTCATGATTTTTTCATATTGAAAGTAATTTCTTAACAGACTATAGAAACATATGCACCAGTTTTCATTCAAATCCGATTAAGTTTTATTTAAATAAACCATATGTTCCTGAAGCAACGTCCGCGAGTTTTAAAACATCAAACCGTTGCTAGAATACTCAGCAATTCCCGAACTTTTGCGCCCGTTGTGAACTCAGGGGTGAAATATGCAGGGTATTGCGTGAATGTAAATGGGCGTTATAGACCTCTAAGGGACGAATTGATCTGTGAGCCCTGAGGATGATTTAGCGTGTCATCAATATGGTCGTGCAGTCGATCCGACTATTGTACATGGACGTTTTAGACCTCTAGGAACCAAGTGGTTAACCGACGAGTACAACATGGCCCTTTGGGTGCTTTAGCGTGTCACTACTATGGTCTTGGTGTCGATCCGACTATTGTACATGGGAGTTATAGACCTCTAGAGGCCGAATCGCGATAACCGTTTCGCGTATCACCTCTATTGTCCGATGGATGGTTTAGCTTGTCACCACTGTGGTCGTGGGTTTGGTCCAGTACATGTCAAGGAATATGAACGCGTTAGATCATAAGGTCTGTCATTGAGTCAAGTGGCGTGGTTTCGATTCCCCGCTTGTACGTGCTTAGCCAACCAACGTGGGGTTTCTGCTGGTCCTAGGTCTTCCTCTCACTGCTAAAGACCTCTACGCACAAGCGAATTATTGAACGATAATTGAACCCTATTTTAGACCTCTGTTAACGTTACCCGCCCCCACCCCTATATATTTGGTGCGACAACCAAGGAAGCGACAACGAAAGTTTGTACCAAACACAATAACAGTTAATTCAATCATCCGGTCTGCGGAAACCATATTATATACATTTATATCTGTTGACGTTTAAAACACACCCACTGCTTAAACGACTAGAAGGCAAAACGCTTGTTGTTCCTAGAAAAGATGTATTAATGTTATTTATCACGTTTGCTCGAAAAATTGTTTAAAATGGCGATTGATGCCGGAAAACTGCCGCACAATGCCTAGTGGAATTTCAAACACTCTATTGTGTCGACTACAAGGCAAAATTTTTTGTTTTATCTCGAGCAGTGTGGGCTGAATTTGACTAGCATACTTGTACTTGATCAGTTCTAACAACAATCGGCGACAGGTTGGTCATGAGAGCTGTCTCTGATCGGACGATGTCTGCTGACAGTTATATAGCTACAATATGAAATTAAGCAAGAAATGATTCTTTTGGCAAAAGAATTGGCAAACAAAGAAGAATCTGGGTGAAAAATAGTCGGCAAGGATTCAAAAATAGCCTTAGACGAGAGGCGGGGATGAGCTGTATTTGCATATTGCTATATATAGCAAGTGATGGGAACTGTCAGCAGACATCGTCCGATCAGAGACAGTTCCTAAATTGACTATCTTATGACCAGCATTTCGCCGATTGTTGTTAAAAACTGATCAAATGTATGCGAGTCAAATTCAACCCTGGCCGCTTGCAATTCATAGATATCATAGGTAATTGCACGAGAAACGCACAACAACAGTGTCTACTTTCAGTTTGTTTGTAATGCATTTTGCTCTTACTATATATTACTTCAAGACATGTTAAAATTGTGGTCTATGATATACCTTTTGATTGATTTCGAAAGAATGCAAACACAAGAAAGAACGTACAAGAAACTTCTGATTATAAAGGGGCGCGTCATGTGGATGGGGTAACGCCCACTCGACATATGTCATTTCGGGACTATCATAGGGTTCAACTTTATTTCATTAATTAGCTTGCGAGAGAAAAAGAAGGGCGGGGGTAACGTCCACTCTACATAGACTAGGTCATGTCGGACCTAATATAATGTTAAATTTTATTTTAATAATTCTCTTACGCGTAGGGGTCGTTAGCAGTGGGAGGAAACCAGAGGACCTGCAAACAATTTACAAGGTTGGACAGGCGACCCTACTCCTTGTCACGTACAGCCGGGAAATCACGACTCATAAACATCGGAAGCGATAAACATAAAAAGGGATATTATATGAAATCAGGTGTAAGCACCCACTGCTCACTACAAGCCACGGTCTTGCTGATACAGGCCTCACTCAAAATGAAACATCTGGGCCATGTTTCCCGAAATTTCAACTAGAGATAAAATCCAAATTTTAGCAGATACTTCAATTTTGATTGGCTAAGCACTTAAATCAATCGAATAGTATCCAATCGAATAACTAAAATTTGAATTTTATCTTAGTTAAAATTTTGTGAATGATTCTGCCGTGACAGTCGGGATGAAGAGATACCATGGCATGTGAGAACAATGGTATAATTAGTCGTATAATACGATATGAATACAACCATAATACACCATGAAATGATCAATAGATCCACAATGTCGTGTTTCAGCAGCAAGTCCAGCTGTATTAATCATATTTTAAGCAACACAAACAGTCTTAAACTGGTTAGTGTATTGTGATATGATTGTCACGTCGACCACCTCCTGGCTTTCATTAAACACGAGGTTTGTTACCGGAACAATAGACTCGGTTTCTAGTTATTATTACACACGATGCTTGTCACCGGAACAATAGACTCGATCTCTAGTCTTTATTACATGTTTAGTTGTGTCTTATTACTCTTCCATTCATTCCATTAGAACCAGTTGTAATTCAGCTTGGGAGGTTGGGTGCCAGGGCGTTGTGTTACGAATCAGGGGTCTGTAATCTGTGAAATTGGTTTAAGCAGTTGGAATTCGATATAAGACTAGGCACAATTTCGCTCATAGCACAATGTATGGTCTATGTCCGTTTTCATTAGCCCAGTCGGAGCAGAACAGTAGGACGTTAAACTTTATTTCATTTCTCATTATCTTTCAAATCTGGGTTGTATTTTGACAGACGGTCACTTCATCTCTTCTAATAATTTCTATATTTATCGCATTCATTTCGTGAGAGGAAAACACATCATTATAATAATACAATCTTTATTTGATTAATTTAGTTCTAGGCAATTACTGCCAGTGTTTGGACAGAGTTAATAAAATTCCGGCTACATATATTTGCTCTTCTTTCAACCCGGCTGTAAACAATGACAACATTTCTCTCATTTAATCCGAGACGAAATCCAGTTGCGCCATTGTTCCTGGTTCATTCAACATAAATAAACACTTGAATAAACAGCAAGGGAAATCCCCTGAATGGGGATCGTCTCGGACATTGTAAATCTCCCTTGTCACAATAACCTTTCCCCCGGAACGAATTCAAATCAAAGTCCTCTTGTTGTTTGTTAAATGGCTGCTTGAACACGATTCGACCCCTGTTCTATGGCCCCGCATGTCAATGAAATCAGATTGAATGAAAATGGCGATTTAATTTAAAAAGAGTTGAACACGTGACTACAAGGGGGGGCTGGATGGGACCACGTGTCCCTTTTTACACACCTCTTTAGAAAAACCCTCAACTTTCAGCGAGCTTTAAATTGCTTATTGATGAAACCCCACTGAAGTAGCATTGACTATGACGATTATTTGACCTTAAGGTCATGTCAGGGGTCAGGGGTCATATTTCAGGGTTACAGTAACATGACAGGGGACATAATAAGGAGTGGATAAGGGGCCTGATTTTGTTTGACAAACTCACGAGCTGACCGATAAAAGCAAATATGACAGAAGTCAGTTGATAAAAGATAAGCGAGCTAATTGTGAGGATCGGGTTCTATTCTTCTTCGTGACACGTCCAATGTCTTGCTACTTGTCTCCACGGTTTTTTGAATATCTACCAAAGACAAATGCCCATCTGGAAACGTGTCGATGACGAGATTAAATATTTCTATGTTTGTTGTGCCATATTTTTATTATTTTGCATAGCATTCATTTTAGTTTTGTCAGTATATTCCAGCTTATTGATGGGTCGGTACATACAAGGCACAGTTTAGGCATGAGCCTGACCGGTTCACATCAAAAAGGGAAAAAATTCAAATTCCAGATGAAAGTTTCACGGTAATAGATCTAGTGGCGCGAGAGTGGAGAATGGGCTATCCCTAAACCTTCTCTGCGAAGGCTTCTAGCGGCGATTTCACTTGTTATAACTGTTCACCGTGTGCCATTCGGAACTGACATTATGTAATGTTTCTTGTATTACAGACCGTGTAATTAATTGTTACGCATGCGTGCCATTCAAAAGAGTATGAAATAATCTTTTCGTCACGTTAGGTGCCCCGCGATTCTAGTAAGGCCCAGGGCCCCGCTGCGGTTAAGCTGGGCTTTGGGTACATAGCAGAATAAGTAAAAATAAAACAGTACATGGTTATGTACATACAGACAGAATAACAAACATAAGTACGCAGAGAAATGCTACAAACAATAATATTATCGACTGGTAGACAGGAGCTATGATGGGAGTAATGATTTTCCGTTTCTCAAATTGAGATTTCCCTTTTATACATTGTGAATTCAGTCGTTTATTTATGTTTGTCTGTTTTTTCAGTGTCAGCAATAAGTGTACCCGTTTCAAAATACTGATTCAGCGATCTGTGAACGCGGAAAAATCACCGACCCACATATTTGTTCAGTATTCATATTACATCATTTGTACACAGTAATTACACATTACATTAGACTATATTACGTTACATTAAATTTTAACATTACTGTATTACATTACATCCTTACATTGTTTTAAACTGAGATAGAATATGTCTTAAAAATAAAATATGTCTTAAAAAAAATATGTCTTAAAAAAATAAAATATTTCTTAAAAAACAACAACAATAGCGCCATTTGTAACAAGGGACTCGGAGAATGAGGTTAAACATATTCCACAAGCCATGTCGGACGGTGACCACATAATCTTAACTCGAGAGCATGCACAATAAATACTAGCGGTGTAGACTGGAATAACCAGACGCCGGCGATTGCCATACAGTTGAGATTTCTGGTGTATTTCGCCGATTATAACTGACTTGAAATTAGAGTACACATGAACACGATTGAATGTAAATTAGTTTATATACATTCATATTACATTGTTATATGCGTTGCAACTCTTTCGTACCAATTCTAGGTCCCAAATATAAGCGATTTAGTTCGTATAACGAAATACATTTCGGTCTGTAATGATAGACTGAATGAAATCGACATCCTGAAATGGGATTAGTGTGAATTTCCAGAAATAGATAAAGAATTTGGATTTTTCTGGGGTTGTGAAAACAAGATCCTAATAATTTTCTAAATTGATTTCAATCGCCGAAATAGAATGAACGAAATCAAAATTCTGTAATGGATGAATGAATTAATTGTTCGCTGACAAGAATCCGAGATGATTTTATTGTTCAGCCGTGTTCCTGAAAATTGTTTGATCTTCAATCCAGGATGTTCTTGATAAAATCTCAAGAACCCTTAACTATGGAAGATGGTCGATGACCTAACAGAAATAGTTCTTCTGACAAACAAGACCAGTTCTGTCTTCATCCTATCGTTCGACAAGTGTCTACCTCATGGAGGTCAAGTCCTGGACAAATTACGTAACTGATAATGTCGTCGTTTGAACGTCACCGACCACACCTTGTCTGAACAAAGTATAATCAGAAGATCAAAGCGAGGCAGGTGAGGTTTAACACAATGTTGATTTAGGCACGTGGCTCATTATGGCCACTTATAACCTGGACTAATCATAGCTTATATTGACTCGAACAATCCAGCTATTGATCTAACAACTGCGATACTGCGATAACATCTGTAAAAAGAACACATGCTCTCCAATTTGCCGAGAACAGAAAAAATACTTTCGAGGTCTCCGCACCCCTTTAAGAAATAACCAATGCCCAGAGGCAACTGTTCCTTATAAAAAAGGTGAATGAGTTTAGAGGGCTTAAGTTGTCTATTGTTGTTTGTTCACCCACAGGCCTGTTTCAGGTTTGAACTTAATAATATTTCAACTAATGATGAGAACCGTTTTAAAGGAGCTAAATCGCTAATATTTGGGACCTAGAAATTGTCGCAATCGGGTCGCAACACATACAATAATGTACTATGGATGTATATAAACTGATTTACATTTTAAAAAAAACACAAACCATTCAACCTTTTTTTTATTCTAATTTCAAATCAGTTATGTTCGGCGAAATATCCCAGAAGTTTCAATCGAATGGAAATCTCCAGTGTTTGGTTAATCCAGTCTACACCGATAGTAGGCATTGCGCATGCTATCTAGAATATGACGTCACCGTTTGACATGACTTGTGGAATAAGTCTCGTTCTGTTTCTTCGAGCCTCTTGTTACAAATGGCGCTGAAACACATTATGGTATACGATTCGTGTACTAATGGTAAAATGTTTATTTTGTCTTAAATATTAGATATCCAAAGTCCATCTTTTTCCTGGGAAGATCACAACATCAATGTTGATTTAAATTGACAAATAATTCGTGTTTTCAATGGCGAAGACTTTGGATGATACTGGTTAGATACTTAGCTACTTGAAGTGGCGTTTAAGAACTTATTATCTTTTCAAGTACACGAAATTTAAACGGCCATAAGTATAATACACATTTCGTAAATAATTGACTGTCTAGAATATGTAAAGAATTAAATCCGAGATGATTGGAAATGAATATGGAAACAGGTTGCCCTCTTCATCTATGGAACGCGACGAATTGAATATCCAAAAAAGGTTACACGTAAAGAATTAAATCTAATCTAAATTAACTATCAAAAATACGTTACACGTAAAGAATTAAATCCAAGTGGATTGAAAATTAATATGGGAGTAGGTTGCTATCTTCGTCTATGGAAACACAAATTAGAAACAATATATCCATTGATCACAGGTTAGATAAGTATAACTGTCGTTTAGAGCAGGATTGTGGACCGATCTGGCTTGACATGTCTTATAACATCACAGAGGGTATTGCTGTGTTCCTCTCAGTCAAAGAAAGAATTGATACTACAGAAAAAATGACGTTCCGAGAAGAGGTCATAATTTGGACACACGCACCTCAACCTCTGTTGTTTCTTACCACGCAAAGCTACAACCAAAGGTAACTGTTCTTCCGAGGGAAATAAAACGAAACGGGCTAATGAAGACGGATATTTTACAGCGGCGCGACTGCCTACTCGTGATCGAATATCAACTGCCGGGAGTTATGTTATGTGCACGGTGACGCGTACGTCGAACCACGAGGGTCGCTACCCCCTTATAAAACACACAATACATAAAAAAAAAACAAAAGTAAAATCAAAGTAAGGAACGAAACAAACACCAAACAAAACTTGAACAAACAACCACTAACAAACCCCCAAAAAACTACAAAAAAAACAAAACCAAAAAAAAAACACAAAAATCCCGAATTAGAGCAAATTTTCCAAATAGTTCAAATTTGAACAACATTGACCAACAAATTTTCCAAATATTCAGAAAATACAAGCCTCAAGACTCTGAAATAAGGGCGTGTCACGGTCACTCCTTGGGTGCAGGTTTTGTAAATAATTGTAACATTAAATACCATAATTAGACTTTTCTTATTCAACAAAACACTACACAAATCGCAGTAGCCGAAAATTTATAGCCGCGAAATTGGTTTTTAATGGTTGTTAATGTATCTGCCAAAAGGTCATGAAAAACAACTATTTTTTCTCAATTCATGGGTCGACACCTGTATAATTAGGTAGTAGCCACACCTGAAGACAGTATTGATAGAATACCGTGAATAATACTCCTACACTCCCATTGTAGTTCAAAACATCCTCGTATAATACTCCCCATAACACACAGACCAACTGAAACTTGGGAATTGATGGCAGTTTAGTAGGACAGTTTAGTCTCGGGTCATTTTATTTTCTTTACAATAATTGTTGTGACAAAGAAATAGCGTTGTTTTAGTTAATTTACTTCGATGCGTATATTTCTGTGTTTAAATTCCATGACCTTACACTCATCCGATTGTAATATCTTTATAAATGTGATTGAACGTTCACTCGACACAAATTAGTTAATTTCGGGACTAACATAATACAGGTCAATTGCTTTTCAATGATTCGCCTGCGTGTAGGGGTCTTTCGCTGTAAGGGAAACCGGAGAACCCCGCGAAAACGCACGAGGTTGGACAAGTGACATCACTCCTTGTCATGTACTAGCGGGGAATCAAAACGACGTCCCCTGATTCAATGATAGACCTAATGTTACCCAGTAGGTGTGAGTACATATTTAGTTTCACGTAGATGTATTTTTCATATCAGCAACCTGCAATCCATTTATCGAGGGATCGCATTTAACCCAGTCGGAGTAAAACCCAATTTCATTTCCTTTCTATATGGTTAACGTTTGCCTACAGTGTGGGTATCCCCATTGGGACGTTTTTACACATTTTGCCCCCCTCCGCCCCACCACACTCCCCTCCTTCTTGTCTTTTCATTAGCGCTACTTCTTAAAAACAGAGTTTTTACTCCAGAGCATTAGTCAACGTCGATGATTCAACAAAGACGTGTGATATTTAAGAGAGGGTTTATTTGATGTTTATGATTTCATACGCGATCAACAATATCATTGAAATCCCATTAAGAACGTCCGATGGTTTAATAAGAGGCGGGAGCAATCATTAAAAGATCTCTCTAGTTCTGGATTATTAAACCAATAGAAAAATATCTGTGTTTGAGCTAGGGTGAATAGTGTAAAGATTTGGATTAGGTTTTAATGGGCCAGTGTGTCACAACACGTATTTTATTTGACGAGAATACAGAATCAGTTCTGGTGATATGTGGAGCACACCAGAACAGTGCCAGGGGCGGATCTAGGAATTTTGAAAAGGGGAGGCGCCGCAAAATGAGGGCACTGACAGCGGAGACGGGGAACGCCGCTGAGAGGGGGTGGGGGCCCCAGGAAAATTATCCGTCATTTCCTTGCCTCTTTAGCCAATTCAAGAGCTATTTGGCTGATGTTTTCGTCTAAACGTTCGGAAATCGTAGAAAAAGAGCCTCAAAATCGAGCAAAAAAGCTAGTTGAGTTGAAAGGCACTTTCAGTAGTAAAAAAGGGCACCGTAGCTTGCGCCCCCCCCCCCCATTGAATCCGCCTCTGAGTGCACACTCGAACATTCAATGACTAGAAAACAAAATGAAATGACATTGGGTTTAACGTCCTACTGTTCTGGACTAGGCTACTGAAGACGGGCATACGCTATACAATGTGCTCTGAGAGAAATTTTGCCCGGGCAGCGGCCGATTCTTATATCGAATTCCAATTGACAAGGAATCTTTTACTTGACAAGAGTGAACCACGCCGAAAAATCTGGATGAACTTTCTCGGCCAATGCAGGGATCGAACAAGCGACCTCCAGACTGGCGAGTCAGCACCTTAGCCACCATGGCCCCGACTAGAAAACTATTGCTGTGGTTATTACCAGATAATTATTTAAAACTGCTATAATAGGTCATTATTATCATATTTCTAATCTACGTCATTCATACAGCACTTTCAGCAATTATAGCAACAATCATTGGCCTATTAAAATCCCTTATGACTGCATCATGACGTCAAGCACCATCTGACGTTCTGATTGGCTTGTTATATGAATGTTCTCCCGCAAGTACTGACTGGCTGATAATGATTCAAACCCCATACGGCTGCATTATGACGTCAAGTACTCTAGGGCCGACTGACTGACTGATCTGACCGGGTCACGGTGGTCTGACTGTTGGAGACGTGTTTTATCAGTTATTCGATAAGAGACGAGATTAAATGTAAACAAACCAACTGTGTACTATGGTCAGACGGCTAATTGGCATAAATGTCATCTTCGAGCAACCTGTTATAAATAAAAGCACTTGCCGAAGTTTTGTATTATTTCGCGAAATTTAAAATACGGCGCTCTGATTTCCGACGTCTGTCATCTTAATTCTAATTTTGAATATAATTAAGTTCGAATAATTGAACTCAGTTTTCAAGTCCTAGACAGAGTCTCCAATTTAAACTACCCATGTTCCCCAAAACAACTATTTACAACAATTTAAAATACTAATGATAAATAAAAATGTAGAAATATTGAAATGTTTAGGAGCATTTATATACAATTCTTTCATGTCTCTGTAAAGTATGTGTGTTTTGTATAATTATGTATATATAGCGGGGATTAGCGGGGGTGTTACGAAGAACGACAAGATGGTATCATTCAACAATGGCCGTTGAATGGGCGATGTTTTGTTAAATTCATTTGCAAAATAGTGACCGCTGGCCGCGTTAGAGGAGTGACCGCTGAATAAGGAGATGAAACAATAGAATTTTTACGGGGGGAATTTATTGTGACCGCTTACAAGGAGATGTCGCTGAATAGGAGTGGCTGCTCATACGGATTCTACTGTACCGGTATGTAACCTTTGTTTGTCTCATTTATATTTCTATTAATTTCATCGTTATGTGCACATAACCTTGTAAGGTTTTTCTATGCACTAAAGTTTATATATATGAGAGAATCAAAATCTGCTTGTATAGTATATAATGTTGGTGGCTTTCACGGAGAAATTTGGCGTTTTGTGTTAAAACGATAGAGTCGATTTGTTACATGCCCCACAGTCAATATGTGACACTGGTTGAGCAATATGAAAGAGAATTGTCGACAGGGGCGGATCCAGTCATACTAGTACTGTAAATTACTATTTCCAACCTAAACCATTATTGTTCTACTTTCTCGCGAGTATATATGGATCTAAAAATGGTTCACCAAGTCAAAAAAATAGAGGGGGCGTGCGCCGGGTGCGCCCCCTTCTGGATCCGCGCCTGATTGAGATGGGCTATAACTTCTCACTTTTTGCACTGAATGGGCTAATGAAGACGTGCAGTGAACTATGGGGTATCTTTTGTTCGGACAGCAGCTTTGCGGTCTACTCTTACGACGAATTCTTGCGGTTCTTTTACGTGTAGGTCTATATGTACTCGCGATTTCGGTTTTCCGTCACAGCGAACGGAGTAAACCAACCCGGAAAACCTCGATAGCGAGCCAGCGTCTTACCCACTAACCCACCGCCTCTGCCAAGAACAATATGAAGAAATGAAGATTAAAATTTGATTTAGCATTGAAAATCACAACTCTTCCATGTAAGGGAAAGCACAAAATTTCCTTCACGGCAAAATGTATGGCGCACCCTCGTCTTTATTAATCTTGTTGGCGCCTAGATTAGGCCTAATAAAAAAGTCATCGAATCTAATTTGAAAAAAATAAAGGCCTGTCTCGTGCTGGACACCATTTATAACGAGATTTGTTTTCATTTCGACGTTCCGCGACTCATCAGAACTACATGCCATGATAAATTTCGGCCACGCACGTGTGAAGCTTATCACGTGAATTCCACATGTAATCGATGTGTTTGTGAAATGCCTTGACACCCTGTTTTTAATGTCGGATCTCGTTCTACCGAGTTTAAATCAACATGGCGACCTGTAAGAAATGACCCAATGACCTTTCAATACATTTCTGGGATGTCTTTGAAATCCAGTTTCAAATCTTCTGAAGGTTATTAAGAGCAGCCTGTAATTTCTTTCGTCCAGAATCGGGACTTTGTTTCAAATAAGTCCCACCTTTAACAAATGAACTAGCACTGTAAATGGGTACAGCAGAGTGGTGGGGCATCAACATAAGAAAGTTTGTATCCGAGAGAGAAATGGGGTTTAACTTCCACTTGACACAAACTAGGTCATTTTATTTCAATAATTCGCTTGCGCGTAGGGGTCTTTAGCAGTGGGAGGAAACTGGAATACCCATAGGAAACTCATGAGGTTGGACAGGCGACCCTACTCCTTGCCACGTATAACAGGGATTCGAAACCACACTACAAATTCGCCCATCCAACCCCCCATTTCGGATCAGAGCAAAGGAACCAGTGTATTATTTTATAATTGAAAGGTTGTTAATTTTTTATGGGTGGGGGTTTGGGGATGCGCCATTACCCGGTGAGCTTTATTTCTCTGGGGTTCAATGTAACCTCTGCACCCCCGCTAGGTAGATCCTACCTGGCTTGGAAGCCTTACATGATATCAGGCGCGGATCCAGGATTTTTTGCAGGGGGGGGGGTCTATGTTTGCCAATTGCTTAACTAATTGCGCTCAACCGATAATTTGGTAAATTAGATTCAATTTGGTTCATTCTGACGTATTTCCGGAAGGTAAATTCCAAAATAACAGGTCTAACTCGCCAATAAAATCGCATAAAATAAGTCTGAGCAGGGGGGGGGGGGGGGGGTGTGTGTGTGTCTGGATCCGCGCCTGGATATCCCATCTAAATTGAGTAGTGAAATATGGTTTGAACCACGAGAACGTCATAATAGCATATTGGTACACGAGGAGGGTTGTAAGGTCCCAGTATATTGCTTTGCCCGGGTCTTCAAACTCAAATATTCGTACTTGTTAAATGGTAACCTTAAATAAATGAAGAAAAAAAAAAGAACCTAATTGCATAGAGAGAGGGAGAGATGGGTTTAACGTCCACTCGACGCAAAGCAGGTTATTTTGGGACTAAAATATGATTCAATTTCATTTCAATAATGGGCTTGCGTGGAAGAAAATCGGGGGACTCGGAGAAAACCAACGACGTTGGATAGGCAACCCTACTCCTTGTCTGGTACAACCACGCAGTACTGGCGAGTGTAATGAGACTTACGTTCAGACCTGAGCTACTCTACTTCTTGTAACGCACAGCCAAGGAATCGAAACTACGCCAGTTTACTTAATGACGGACCTTGTGATGTAAAGCGCTAACCATTCGACAATACAACGCCCCCTCTAATCAATAAAGAAAAAGCTTAATTTCACAGACGTTGTGTGCATACATAAATAATATACTGTATATGAAATAAACAAACATAAATGGGGGGGGGGGACGTCAACTCGACACAAACTAGGTCATTTCGGGACTAACATGGTTTAATTTCATTTCACTAATTCGCTTGCGCGTAGGGATCTTTAGCAGTGGGGGAAAACTGGGGTACCCGGAGAAAACCCACGAGGTTGAACAAAAAGATCAATATTAATTGACATGGACCAACATTGAAATATTATTAATTAATTTATTTTGAATATTATGGAAAATATTTAGTTAGAGGTTCGGCTCCTTTAATAGTATACACCAGATTAAAGCACGATAATAACTTTAAAACTGCTTTAAATACCAACAGGTTGTAGCCTCTTTAATAGCAGGGATTGCAATGGGTTTAATTTGATGGCCTTGGTAATTTGAGCAGAAACCATGCGGTCTGTGTAATTATCCCACCACATTTTATGTGAATATAAATAAAATGTCCATGTATTTAGGAATCGGAGAAGACCAGAAACATGGTGTCACATGTTTTATTTCCAGCTCCCGACTCAGATTTATGTTTTTCACCTTTAAACATCCCGACGAGTTAATCGTTTTACCCGCCACTTTAAATAAGTTATTAATTTAATCATCGTCGTAAATCAGGTAAAACATGATCAGTATGCTAGAGTACCCAGCCATACATGGGAAGATATTGAATGCAGTTTATTTATTTGGAAGCTTAACAAACGTGGATCTTTAAACATGCATAAGGCAGGAGCTACATCGACCTATCGCAGGTCTTTTAGGCCTTAAATGTTAGACATTAATTGACTCATCCGAGTCATATTTAACTATCGGTGCCATCGTTAACCTGTGATATTTAGTGAATTTGAATACATTTTGTAATGGATAATTTAACGCACAAATGTGGTATCGAGACTTTATTATCGTACTTAAAATTAAATCGCTTATATCTGGGTTCAGAGTGAAGCAACTGGACTCCAATTTTCAGCACATTCTGGTTTCATTATCTATGTTTTAACTATTATAGCGAAAAATGTCAGCCCTTTATGTAATCTTACCAAATGCCCCTTTCAATGAAGGTAATGACTTCCAAGCAGTCATAAGCACATATCGTTAAAGAGGGCAACAGAGTCATTGGAAGACGTGATGTACTATTGAAGCTCCAGACAATGCCAGCAAGTTTTGAAAAATAAACCTAAAGGATAATGCTGACAAGGGTAATTGAGTAAAATCGAAGGGGGGGGGGGGTATCGATATGGTCCAACCAAATCCCAATACAAATTCTGCACGGGTTTTACAGGGAGCATGATTTATTTGTAAACAGAGTGTCACTATCCTATAGCTGAGGATGATGAAGTAATGACGTTCGACACAGTCCAATAATTTAATTTGTTTAAGGATCGTAAATCAAGGGCCGAAAAGGCTATAAATGCCATACTGAGAGATTGGTTAAAGACACTAACTAAACACTTTATAGATAGTGAACTAATTAAACGATGCTCCTCGTCCAAACTTTACCTTATCTTATCATTGCACTATCAATTAAATAGACCAAACAGATTTAGGGGGATGTTCTTGGGATGCTGTTCTGACGCCCTCCACTCCGTCCACACCAGGGTAGGCCTCATCTAGAAGAAGTATTTAATACTGATTGTTCTCCGCCATCAAGGATAATACAGACGAGTGTGTACTATGCAGGGGTGGGGGGGGGCAGGGGGGATGGACGAATGCTTAGCGCGTGCGCGGTGTATCACAAGGCCTGTCGCCTGAATGTACGTGTCAAGGAGAAGGACTTTCTCCTATCCTTTCAATTTCCTCATACTGCTAAATACCACTACATGCAAACGAATTAATGAAATAAAATTGAGCCATGTGTTAGTCCTACATGCATAAATAACATGTCTTTCATTTTATCAACCCGACTACTGCAAAGTCTAGCCACGCGTGGCCAAGACCCATGTAAAACAAAACATCGTTGGTCTTCTCATAATTTATCTGATTGTCTACTTTTTACATTCCCCGAGTTTTCGTATTCATTATGGGAATGGTTAACTACGCCCAATGACGTAATAAATAGCCAAATATGGACATTGGCCTTGAGCGGTAATATCCAGTAAATTGACATTTAAAGCGCATAATATCAGTTTGAAACACGACACACCAAAAAAGATATAAAATCTAAAAATAACAGCAGTATCTTATTCATTTCCGCTCTATTACAATTACGTCACGTCTAACGTTAGACTTTGAAACCAATCTTCAACCAAGGCCATAATATTGTTACACCCAGGCGTGAATCCAGAGGCGGGTGGGGGGCGCCCCCGGCGCTTGCCCCCTCTTTTTTTTGAGGTGGCGAACAATTTTTAGCTCCATATATTCTCGCGGGGAAGGAGAACACATTTAGTTAAGGATGGAAATCGTAATTTACTGTATTAGTATGAAATTAGTCCTTGTGGACATTTTTTCCACTCCAAAATCACGGGCCGGGCTTCGCATTTCCAAGTGGGTGCAGCCTATTGAAATAACACACAGTTTTTTAAAATTTTCCATAGATATCCCTTTGAAACACGACCCACCCCAAAAAGATAAAATACTATTTTCAACGAAAGGATACCCATTTCCGTGACGACTATAACGATTCGCGCTGTGACTGAAATCGTTGAGTAATCGTCATCACCCTATTAGGTCTTATCATACACTCAGGTCAGTCGTAGAGCAATCGTGTTGATCGTATCGAAACGTATCCAATCGTATCATGGACGACTCAATAGGGGCAGTCCTATCCTTAAACACTATCCGGCAGTGGGTGCTAAAAATACTATAAATATGGGTATCAATAAACGTAACCCAACCCTAACCAGGCGCGGATCCAGGATTTTTTGCAGGGGGTGGGGGTGTAGGTTTGATAATTGCTTAACTAATTGCGCTCAACCGATTAACGGTAAATTAGATTCAATTTGGTGCTTTCTGACGTATTTCCGGAAGGTGAATTCCAAAATTACAGGTCTAAAAATCGCCAATAAAATCGCATAAACATTTTTCAAGTCTGAGCAGGGAGGTTCCGGACCCCCCTGGACCCGCCCTCTGGATCCGCGCCTGCTAACCCTATTAATTGATATCGGTGGATTATTGAACCCAAACTCTTTTAATTGATATCTGTGAACCCGCGGATTAGTGAACATTACCCGAACACACTTTGGGTAAATTTGTGACATGTTTGCATAGATCAATTCTTTATATTATAATTACATCGTGTGTGCACAATTCGCCAGCCGTTGTACGCCGTAGACCCCAAATCCTCACTGCCACGCTTTAGACATACTGTCCACCTTCTTGACCTGTAATAATGAATGCAACTTGCGTAGTCTCATATGAATCGGATTAACGGGGACCGGGTAAATCAATGGGGGTGAGGGGCTGGGGTCTGTTGAATTAAGAAACTAAATATATGATCCAGTGCGGCACGAATCCCCAGTAATTATTTGAAAAAATAAAAAATAAAATAAAAATATTGAGCAATTTTTGCATTAAAACATAAGTTTCATTTTCCGATTGTTAACTTTCCATTTACTAGTAGTAACATTCCAATATCACCAGCTTATGGGGTGTTTGTGTCTCAGCTAATTTGTAACGCGAGAGCGTGTTCCTTTTATTCTGATTTTTTTAAGTAGACCGAGGCATTTGTCATCTAAGCTCCAACTGCAAGGATACTTGCGTACAAAACTTACAAAAACCTTTAAAAAATTGTATGGCCATCATACTGGCTTGATTGGACTTTGAATTTGTCTAATGGTTTGGATTGTTCTTATTTTTTTTTTAAATTTTTATTTCAAACTTCAATCAGGGTACACGTCCCTGTCAGTCCTTTTAAAAAACAGGGGCGGATCCAGGGGTGGGGTTGGGGTCCAAACCCCACCCTGCTCAGCTACATAAAAAGAATTAATGCCTTGCGTCAATGAAATTAAATCACAATGTGATCCTACGTCATTATAGAAATGATTCCTCTTTTTAAAAAGCTCAATTCGATGTATGTTTATGTAATTTATAAACGATGATGGCAGATTTCCTTAACTGGAACCTGGCAAACCCCTTTCCTTCAAAAATTCGTGGATTCGTCCCTGATCTGGTCCTCAGTCTTAACGAGTTCAAAATTCATTTAACGATTTAAAAATTGTTAAAGGGTTCAACAGCAGAATCTTATTTCTGAGATATTACTCAAAGTAAATAATCACCCAAAAATTCCAATCATGTCATTCTATTCAAAGTCCCCTGACCTTGATTTCATGGGGTCATGGAGCGTTAACCCGAAAGGTCACATCATTGCATAACCTATAGGTTTACATTTCAAAGCGCGACAAACCAGCGTAGGGATTAAAATAGGAGTCTCGAATAACAAGTCCGCATTTACTATGGTGTATTTTAGACACGATGATAAGAGTGGAACAAAAGGTTTATTTTTACTTGTACTGCAAACTTAGCTACATGTTTTGCATGACGTAATACGAACTTTCGGAATAATGTAGCACCATGGGTCTTTTTGTCTGACGTGGAGAGCGTGTGTTGTAGGTCCGGTCGCCACATCCTACGTATGACCCATGCATCTTGTTTTTGCTACATATTACCGTTAGCCTTGTGATCGTCTATCTCTGACTGTCTTTGCTTCTCTTTCACGTTGTGTATTTCTTCTTACTGGTTTCTTAAGACGTTTGTCTTCTTCAGTTATAACAATGCAACAGTTCGTTTTTACCTTTTATGTAGCATAAGTATACATACACGCATAGTACATATTACAATTATAGTCAATACATGTACTAACTAAGCTCTTCTCAACCTAGACACCTCGCGGTGTCTAGGACTCTTAGATGGTAACCCTCTGGAATCTAATCGAAGTCTGGAATCTAAATGTCGTCTGACGAATTCGCGCAAGTATCATAATTTTATATCAACTGGTTTTGGACATTCAATTATCTAATTGGTCAAACATGATGTAAATAATTAGAGAGATTGGTTAATTGAGCACAATGACGTCAAAACTCACCCTTATATGGTTATGGAAATTTACTCTAGAAATTGCGCATGAGATATCTGTTATCATGTTGTTGACACATAGAACCAGCTATGTTTTGTTTCCATAACCCATTTTCATATACCAATATGTCAATCAAATGTTAGTTGATTTCGGTACACACCTGCATATATGTGAATATGTTAGAAACATAAAACTATATCTTATCTCCCCATTCCTTGTCTTTAAAACCATGACTATATTGCTACAATAACTAGTAATGCCCGTGCTGCATTTCATACAATACTGTTAACACATACTTTTTTTGGAATAACAAGACCCCCCCCCCCCGCACCTCCCAATGAATAAATATTAAAAAAGTAAATGAAAAAATCCCCTATTTTGATCGTTTAACATTTTTATCAGAAACTCCAAATAACTGGCCTAAACTATCTGAATATTTAATTGTATTTATAAAATAAAGCCAAGTACGAATACTCCGAATCATTTGACAAAATTCGGAGTCCTGAAAAAACGGTATAGGCAAAATAGTGTAATCGGCAAATGGACTGTTCACCGTGTACAAAATACACGACAAACAGTGGTGTTCGGAAGAGTAAGCTTACCTTGCCTGAATGTGCCTCTTTTCATCTTTTGGGAAATCTTGCATACACCAACGATCAAACGCTTGTTGTATCGAGGAGTGTGTAATGCTATTTAATTAGTTCCACTGAGGTTATGGTTATCAAATGACAGAGATATGTGTGTGTGTGTGTGTGTGGGGGGGGGGGGGCGGTAATTCATCTGAATATTTCTTGTTCCATAATGTATTTTTTATGAAAAGTATTAATAGAAATAATTGCCATTGGAACAATTCTAAACGGTGTCATTTGGACGAGGGTGGAGGCTGGAGGGTGGAGGGGGGGCAAGGTGGATCAGAGATCAAGACGTTGACTCACTAACCCGGGGGTCCGGTGTTCGATCCCTGCGTTGGCCGAGGATGTTTTTCGGGGTGGTTTGGCGTGGTTACCCCCTTGTCAGTGGTGCAGGGCAAAGGGCTGACAACGGACAGCGTATAATCGTTCAGATGGGACGTAAAACAAATGGGTCTCGTGTTGAACTACAAATTGACCTGCACATAAAAAACACCTTGGCACAGTTGGAATTCAATACAATAGTAGACCGTAACACCGACTTGCCTTGAAAAAAGTAGGACGTTACGCCCTATTTCATTATCCTATTTATAACCCAAGCATTCTTACACATCCTTCTATAAGAACTCATCCAAAATTATTACCTAATCAGCAATATCCGTCCGTCTTTCGCCTAGCATTGGCCTAATGAGGAAACAGTTCATTCCAAGAAATGTATTTTATATACATGTATATACATATCCTTCTATAAGATCTCGTGACCCAAATGTATTACCCAATCAGCTGTATTATACACTGACTCAGACGTTTTTCGCCTAACATTGACCCAATAATGAAACTGTTCATTTCCAAGAAATATCTCTAAAATCTGTGTCTAGCGGTCTACTTCTATTATCATTCACATAAGACGATAAATAGGACCTTAAATATACATTACGCACGAGCTGAATCTGCACTTAACAGGTCCAGCTTTAAGCTTGAAATTTTATAATCAATCCTCGATGCCATATTATATGTTCGAATTTTATGGGTTACGAAACAAGCAGTAGTAAGAAGTTTTATTTACGTGGTTGAACGCTCCTTGATGGTTAAACGTAACAAATGAATAATCGAGACTTTGTTAATTATTACGACAGCGGTAACAATGGCAATCGAGCCTACATTGATTTTACAATAAGGTTTTCTTGGCTTGGAGTGAAACAATTTGACTGAAATTTTCAGCATATTCCGTTTACATTATCTATTTTTAACTATTATAGTGAGGCCTGGCAGCTCTTTAATGTATTTTTAAACAGTAACAGTTATATGAAACCTTGATCAATGAGACAGAAACCAGGAACTGTTAGATATTCGAATTTCTCGAGCATATGGAATGTTCTAGAAGGAAACTATTGTTTGACACGTTATTTAAGGGGAGCTGATTGGCTAGTTATTTTAGATTCCAGAAACGGAAGATATATTTCATTTTAACCATGACCTTTTTGTGGAACGTATAAAAATAGACAGGAACTAGAATCTTGCATCACTTGCGGAAAAGCTGATTGCAACATTAAATATTTGATTAATAACTAGGATTCTCGGCAGAACTCAAGGTAGTACCTAATATATTTATTTTTATTGATTGAGTCGAGCTAGTCCCCAATTTATTAGTTTTTGTATTACTGCGTCACGGTAATGGTTATACTTAAAGATACATTATGAGAGATCAGATAAAGGGCTGGCAGTTCTCACTATGCGAGTGCAAGACATTAAGTAATATATTGGATATTACGGGGGCAATATCTATATATTACGCAATGTCTTGCACGAGACCATTAACAACTTAAAATATAGACACTATTCAACACGTGCATAACAATGAAATACGTCACTCGGATACAATATTTCAACCAGTATGAATAATGGTACGCCAACATCAAAGGATGACGTCACATCTGTATTTAAAATATTTATAAACTACATAATGTAAAGCAATTTCCTCAAAATTTCATTCAAATTGATTCACTCTGAACTGAGATTTTAGGGGTTGAATTTTCGGCCTAGCTTCGATCATAATTACTTAAGTGGGTACGATAAAAACATAGTCTCGATTATCCATTTCAAGATTCAGTCATGAATAAATGTAGAACAGAGAATCGGATCCTAATCCAGTAAAAATCACAGGCGAGCATTGGTACAAAGAGTTGATTATGGTCTGGATAAGTTAGTTAATGTCTAATTAATAATTAAGATAACATTTCAGACCCAAAGCAAGACCCGCAATAGGCCGATTAAACTTGCATATGTTTTAAACATAAAATATATTCAAGGTAGTAACTAGTTTATTTTATTTAATTGACTGGGTTTTATAGGGTAACGTTTGTGAAAATGTTTGTGCAGCTATCCATTGAGTGACAAGAACAGTGTATAGTCGTTCGTATAGGACGGAAACCCGAGGTCCCGTGTACACTTTTCAGTACACTCAACGTCCGAAATAAGAGTTGACCGCAATGCGAGAGAGAGAGAGAGAGAGAGAGAGAGAGAGAGAGAAATGGGGTTTAACGTCCACTCAACACAAACTAGGTCATTTCGGGACTAACATATGGTTTAATTGTATTTCAATAATTCGCTTGCGCGTAGGGGTCTTTAGCAGTGGGAGGAAACCGGAGTGCCCGGAGGAAACCCACGAGGTTGAGAAGGCGCCCCTTTCTCCATGCCACATACGCTCACACCAGGGCTCGAAACCACAGCCGCAAGCCAGAGGTGACCGGCCAGCTCTAGGTCGAAGCGCGGCACTCTAGACCACTAGGCCATCCCAACCCCCCTGACCGCAATGCCTCTGACCGGACACGCCCTAGCCGTCTTCATTATCCCGGTCAGTGCAGAAAAGTAGGACGTTAATTTTTTTGGATTAAAAGGGGGGGGGGGGCGACAGGGGCGGATCCAGAGGGGGCTGGGGGGGTCCAAACCTCACCCTGCTCAGCTACATAAAAAAATATGCCTTGCATCAATGAAACTACATCACATCCTACATTAGTATAAAAAAAGATTTCTCTGTTTAAAAGCTCAATTTGTATGTATGCCTATGTAATTTAGAGACGATGATGGCAGTTTCCTTAACAGAAACCTGGCAAACCCCCTCCTGCAAAATATTCCTGGATCCGTCCCTGGGCGATGGGCGAATAGTTTAACACTAGCGCGTTAGATCGTTAGGTATGTCATTGAGTAAAATAGCGTGGTTTCGTTTTACCGCGTGTACGTGATCGCCTGTCCAACATCGTGATTTTTCTCCGGGGCCTCCGGTTTCCTCCCTCAGCTAAAGACTCAAACGCACAAACAAATTATTGAAATAAAACTGAACCATGTTAGTCCCGAAATGACCTAGTTTGTTCCTTTACCCCCCCCCCCCCCCCCAATCACGGTATGTAGTTTTTATCAAATCAAGACTTGGATTCTCAATTTTGGTAGGCAATGTTGAATTAGTATGAGTGTGAGAGTCGAGGTCATTAGAGACTTTTGTCAAGTGGAATTTTTCCTATACGCATCACGTATCCATATTGTATACGTGATGCTTTGCGTCAGTGTAGTTTTAGAGTTTTGGCAGATTCTCTCGTCGCGTATGTATGCGTCACTGAGCTTAGCTTAGTTCTATTACAGTATGATGGCAGTTATCTACCAAGATCACCATCAGCACTAGTCGGAGTAAGTGAAGTCGCTCGACAGTCGCTGAGCTATTAAAACAAATAATGTCGCATCTTATTAAAAAAAAATCTTCGACTTCGACTCGACGCAGTTTTTGGTTTCACTATTATACTTATATATCATTTATACCCTATACCATAGAATCACATCATTTACAGATTTGAAAGGTCCTATATCTACCTAAATTTAGCACGTAGATCAAACAGCAGGCAGGCAAACAGACAGGAAAAGTATGAAACAACATTTCAACGTCTAAAAAGACGACAATGTTATACGGACCTTTTCCGTATGAAACCTGTTCGATACGGGCTGTCGTATCCGTGCGCCGTATTACGTATGAGAAATATACACACATTGATGACGTCACACGCATACGCGATACGCACTAGAAATTTACGCTTGCCAAAAGATTCTATTGATTAAGTCAAGCCATGTGTGAGACATAGGGTTTAACGTCCACTCGACACAAACTAGATCATTGCGGGAATAACATATGGTTTAATTTTATTTCAATAATTCGCTTGTGCGTAGGGGTATTTAATAGTGGGAGAAAACCGGAGGACCCGGAGAAAACCCACGAGGTTAGACAGGCGACCCTACTCCCTGTCACGTTCAACCGGGGATTCGAAACCACGGTCAGGTCATGTGGTTTAGACGTGATAGTACATTTTACTATCTGCTAGTCCAGAAATGACCTAATTGGTGTTAAGATGAGCTCTACTACCTAATTAGAACTGTCAGTGTGGCCCTGGGTCAGTTTGGGTATGGGTTTGTGATGTGGTTGAAACGGGGACAATTTGAGTTCGGGTATTAGAACTACTTTACACACATACGTGACATTCACAACTTAACGATTTTGTTATGTAGACATTATTTCGTCGCTCCAACTTACGGCTTAATACCCAATGACGCAATCATGACGTAATACGCCAGTGTTCTATATTGGCCTATTGGTCAATGACCGCTGTAGATTAGCCGTCTATTGAACGGTAAGGAGATTCTAACAAAGGTTTGAGGGTTGGTAGGTAATTAGTGTTATATATGATTAGGTATTAATCACTTTATTTAGTGCTCGTGATTAGTTCATGACCTTTTAAAATAGATTATTCGTCTTCTGAGATCAATCCTGTCTACGATATCATAGGCGTACGAGCCAGGGAGGCGGGGGGGGGGGGCAGTAGTGTACTAAAAAAAAAACTACTATTGTAACATCGTAATTTTAAATATTTATATTGAAAGTAAAAATGTAATAATAATCTTGGCGGAAAAAAAAAAATATATTGTTAATAAATCAAAATTGGCGGGACAAATGGAACCCAGAGTGAGCACTGCCTACTCTCATTTCGAATGGTAATATTCAAGGGTGCTTTTATCTGCACGCCAATGGGGACCTAGCGGGTTGGGTGGCCGAATGGTTAGCACGTGCGCGTTAATCATAAAATCTGTCATTGAGTCAACAGGTATGATTTCGAATTCCGGATGTACGTGACAAGGAGTAGGGTCGCTTGTCCAACCTTGTGGGTTTTCTCCCACTGCTAAAGACCCCTACGCGCAAGCGAATTATTGAAATAAAATTAAACCATATGTTAGTTCCGAAATGACCTCTCTCTTTCTCTCTCTCTTTCTTGGACTTTCGTGAGTAGAGGGTGCCCGTGCCAAGGTGCCCATTCTGCACTTGATAAGGACAGCGTCTAGTCGAATGGATGGGATGAAAAACTTAGACAAACATCGGGCATACAAACAATTTTAATGGACACGAACATTACAAAGGCCATTTTGAACTTTGGTCCTTAAAACCGGGAGGCTGTAGGTGTTCTGGCGATTTGTTTACAAAGCTCCTTGCCTCATGCATATGACACACGCGTGACCCTAAGGGATCGCTTTCTCTCGTGAGAGGATGGGAACCATCTGTTGCGAATGGCGACTGGGTCACAATGACCCTGTACTGGGTGTAAACAAACAAACCACGTGATCAATGATTGACGTGTAAAAGTTAAGTGAACAGATGGGATTATATTTATCCATTCTTCAGCCATCCATAATAATTTATATTATATCATGTCGTCATTCACGAGTTATCGTAATTTCATAGGGTAACAGTCCATTTACTCTATGCATATTCCCCCTTGTTAATTTTGCAGCTCCTACATCAGTATAAAAATGATTTCAATGTTTGAAAAGCTAAATTTGTATGTATGCCTATGTAATTTAGACACGATGATGGCAGATTTCCGTAACAGAAACCTGGCAAACTCCCTCCTGCAAAAATTCCTGGATCCGCCCCTGTACAAGAGTAAGTCATTGAGCCGTTGTCCTGGCAAATTGTCCCTCATAGCAGACTGTATGGCGTATGCCTGTCTTCATTAGCTCAGTAGGAGCATTAGAGTAGGTACACGTGGGACCTCGGTTTTCGTCCCATACGAACGACCAGACAGCTGCCCTTGCCAGGCCCTGTACCACTGACAAAGGCAAATTGCGTCGGAAAGTCTTCAGCTTGTGTAATCCAACACCGGTATTGTTTCTATTCAGGGGAGACAACTCCATATAAACACCCACTGTACACATATGAAACCATCAGTAACTCAAATTAACCAGCTGAGCGACATTTGGTTCCCATCTTTTTATGTGTAAACGGAACTGATTTACATCATTGAAATTTGACATATCGCTTTCAATTTAAGCTCATCAATAATATCTATCTGTGTCATATTTTAATCATTTACCCAAAGGCGTTTATATTTTCAGACATGAATCTAGCTACTTGTTTATTGGTAATGTTGACGGTTCAACTGATCAAATCTGTAGATGGTCAAACCTGTGCTAGATTCTCTAATGGATGCAATATCCTTGGCTACGGAACTTACAGAGAGCTTTTCAAACCGGCGTGTGATAATCACGACATGTGCTATTCATGTGTAAGTAATCATGACTTTTGCTATTCATGCCTTAGTAATGAAAATTGCATTTTTTTTGTTGTTATGACGTATTTTCGGCAATGCCCATTTACGATTGAACGTCCACTGGACACAAATTAGATGATGTCCGGACTACCATGATCATGTTTTAAATGATTGCCCGGAAGACTTAAAGGAAACCCACGTACAATATGGAGATCCAAACCACACAGTTTGACTCAATGGCAGCACTTGTGTCCCAAAGACCACGCGATAGACCACCATTGAATGGAACATTTATCATGATAGCTGTGTATACCAGCAGAAATATGACGTGTTATGAACCGAGCGTCATTTTCAAGACGGAAACTCGTAATATTGACGAATATACGATCGCAATAAGTCGGCATTGTCTCGTCCAGTAGCGAAACAAATTTAATTGATATTGACGATGTATTGTATTAAAGTTCTTTAAAGAGCTGCTAGTTCTCGCTATAATAGTTAAAATAGATAAAGAAAAGGGAATACATTGAACATTTTATTAAAATTACTGCATTCTTGCTGGAGTTATGGCCATTTGATGAATAGTGCACCCTCGATTGTCACTTCTACCTTTGTTTGGGAGATAAACATTTCCTGTTTCGCATTTAGAGGGGTGTTATTGTCCAATAAACAATGTAAAATCTCAACCCTCTAAATGCGAAACAGTAGGTGTTTATTGACAATGTAACAGACAATTTTTCCGGATTTTAAAAGAACTTATGTTATTGTGTAAACTTCAAAATTCGACAAACTGCAAATCGGTTTGATTGACGTAAAAATCAAAAAAAGTAAATTTTGACGCAATGAAAACGTTACGATAATAAACCATGTCTCGATTAACTATTTTTTAAAATTTAATTATTAACTTACGATCGTGTTTAAATCCGGTGGTCTAGAGAGTGAATAAATGCCACATACCCCATTGTTTTATACAACCTAACCTTACTAACCAGAAGTTCTGGGGTTTGATCAGAGTGTTTGTCGAGAATAATACACGCCATTTTCCAGCATGGTTTATAGTTCTGATGGAACGAACAACCGAAGTCCCATGTACACGTTGACTTGCACACAAAAGAAATTAAATGAAATAGGAATTAACATCCTACTTTTTTGCTCCGACTGGGATAATAAAGACGGGCATACGTCAGTGTGTTATGAGGGGAATTTTGCCCCGGCAGCGGCATTACAGCCTACTCATATATAATTCCAACTGTCGTGGGATCTTTCACGTGCACGCTAATTTATACACGGGTCCTTAGTGTGTCTTGTATACATCAGCGTATACGAAAAAGAACCTTGACAATAGGAATTCGAGATATAAGTAGGCCAAGGCGCCATTGTCTGGGCTCAAAAGACCTCATTTTAAATCATTTCATTTCTTACAATTTTGTTTGTATTATATTAAATACCTAACACAGATTCGACATTTTTTCTAGGGTTCCCGGCGAAACTTTACAAGATACGACTGTGATAACGATTTCTACTACAACATGGAAGAGCAGTGTTCCGACTTAAGTTATTTCCGACAGAGCTGGTGTAACATTGTCAAATGGAAATTTTATTTATTTGCGCGTGCGTTTGCGTCATCTTTTTTCGTATATCAATCGCCATCATACTGCGACCTGGAGTGGATGGGGGAATGTATGCCGAGTGAACGAAATACAACGCCCGTACAATAATAAAACGCACTATTTATTACAACGACCGTACAACAATAAAAAGCATCATTTATTAACTTAACTAGATGTCCTATTTATTGATTTCATGTACATTTCACAAGACAGTATAGTCTATTGCTTACAATCATCGTTTGTACTTATTCCAGCATGGTGTATTAAATATATATTATATGTTTGATTGTTTATCGATTATTTTCATATTTTACAGCTGTTATTTAATATTTGTGTTTCCATGTTTTAAAATCGATTATTTTCTTATAAGAAAATCACAACAGCGAAACAAATATTATGGTCGAATAAGTAAACACGTACACGCATTAACATAAAATGTATATATATACATATTTAAAACGTGTACATAGGCGTGCGGGCTCGATGACATTTAGAACCCGAAATGCCCGAAAAAATTTGAGTTTACATAGAGCGACGCCGGGGCAAAGAAGCGGAGCTTACCTTGTATGCCCCCACCCCCCAAAAGAAAATTTTGGAATATTTGACGGCTGCAAACACGTTTTCCTGTTATTTAAGCCCGTGAACAAAGCAACTTCAAAGTGGCCTAATATAGCCTAATTAAGGTGTCTAACTCGAATTCCAATCAATCGTTTACAGTCCACGACGACGGGATTGTTGGGAGAAACAGCCGCAAACGCGTTTTCCTGCTATTTCAACCTGTGAATACAGCAACTTCAATTTGATCCAATATAGCCTGTCTGCCTGGCTGAACCAACCAATCGTCGCTGGGTACTAGCCGCAAAAGTAGGCCCTACCCATGGTTTTGTAACAGAAATCCCACTCTGAATTCCAAGTCCAACCATCCAATCAGTCTGTTGCATTCACAAATACTAATCGATGCCCGAATAATGTCGCACAAAGTAGAGTCGCCCCAGACACCCATAGTCAACTCAGTACAAATTCGTGATATTCAATAAAAAGAAAAGTAAAATTAGTATTATTTTCGAGTCCGATGACAGATAGGGACGCAAAACTAGAAATGTCCGGAAAAAAACCGGGCTTACAGACAGCGGCGCCGGTTTTCTTTGAGAATCGAATAAACGGAACTGGCCTTATATGCCCCCCCCCCCCCCGAAAATTTTGGAATATTTGACGGTCGCAAGCGCCTTTCCCTGCTATTCCAGCACGTAAAATTATTTCGGGCGATTTATTTTGCAAAGTAAATGAATTAAAAAAAAAATTCAACTTACCTGTATGTCCGGAAAGTCAGCTTGCCCGAAAGTTAGGGGGGCAGCTGCCCCTGCATCCTGCCTCGGACGCCTATCAGTTGGTTATTCAATTAAAGATACATTCCCTCGAAAGTATTTTACGGAAAATTTGGCATATACGTAGAGACAATATAAGAAACAAAACTGGAATCCCTGAGAGAGAGAGAGAGAGAGAGAGAGAGAGAGAGAGAGAGATATGGGGTTTAACGTCCACTCGACACAAACAAGTCATTTCAGGACTAAGATATGGTTTAATTTTATTTCAATTATTCGCTGGCGCATAGGGGTCTTTAGCAGTGGGAGGAAACCGAAGTACCCCGGAGAAAACCCACGAGGTTGGACAGACGATCCGACCCTACTCCTTGCTTTGCAAAACCGGGGATTCGAAACATCATTGAAAAGCATCAGGAAAATAAAGTATTGGTTTTAATAACCAGTCAGTCTTTTCGAGTGACGTAAGAAGTTCAATTGCATGTGTTGATCTCAATGTGAAAATTAAAAGTCAAGTAGAGTACGATTAAACGGCGGAATCATTTTGCGTACGGTTCTTTCGAAGTGGTAGGATCCGGAAAGTACTCAAGAGGTTGGACAGCCGACATACTCTTTGTCATATATACAAGAGATTGGAAACCCCCGTCACTTGCCTTACTGGCATGCCTGTCTGATAACCCCTCCACTACCACCAAATGGGAATGGAGAATGCTAGCTTCTATTACATTCGTGTGTACAGCCGGATTTGCTTGTTGAGCTACAGTACTTAAAAGGCAAATACCCCCCCCCCCCACACACACCATTTTGTTGTTGCAAAGGATACTGTGAATGCAGGATCCATTCAAAGAAGGAACAGAAGAGGCTCCGTGAGCTTGCTTGACTGGTAGTCCCGGGTTTGATCCCACTGTTGGCCGAGGAGGGTTATCGGGATCTTTCCCATGTCAGTGGGGACGGATGGACGACATGCAATGAACAGTGTCTAGTCGCTCGGATTGGACATTCGAGGCTTCATGCCTACGAATCATTGGCAGTTGTAATTAGATATAAGAGTAGACCACAGCGCCACTGTTCTGGCAGGCAAAGTACCCTCATGCCATAGTACACTGCTTGACTTCTACCTGTCTTCATTAACACGGATGGAGAAGAAAAGTAGGGCATTAAATCCCACTGGTTACACGAACGTCTTTAAATTGATATATTTATTACCCTGGATCTGTTATTTAGTATTCGCTGGTTTAAGTTAATATATTTATTACCTAGAAACGTTTTACATAGTACAATGGAAGGTAATTCCTTTTGGAACGGTCTCTTAGCCCACGACATCCCCAGTCCGTCCTTATTGAAGTCGCTAAGTCCCTAACTCAATATCAACGATAATCTTTGACATTAAAAACACGAATTATTTGTTAATTGGTGTGGTGTCCAATATTTAAGACAAAATAAACATTTTACCATTGGCACACGAATCGTGTACCTAAATGCCTTTCAGCGCGATTTGTAACATGGGACTCGATGAACGAGGCTAGACTTATTCCACGAGTCCTGTCAAACATTAACATCATATTGTTATCTGGAGAGCATGCACAATAAATACTATTGGTTTAGACTGGAATAACCAAACGTCAGAGATGGCCATTCGATTGAGAATTGTAGCGCATTTCCCCGAACATAACCGATTTGAAATTAGAGTAGAAACGGAAACAATTGAAAGTAAATCAGTTTAAATACATTTATATTACATGCGTTGCGACCCATTTGTGTAAATTTCTAGGTCCCAAATATTAGCGATTTAGCTCCTTTAAGCAGCAATATGAAGATAATACCACTCTACCCCCCATTTCTGTTCTAAGTCAAATTCTAAGTATTTACCTTTTATTGTTTACAATAATCCCTCTTTGTTCGCCAAAAGAAATTATGGAACACATCTATACTAATCCAGTGATTTGAGATCCATCTTATAAAACAAACCCACATACTAGTAAATTTAATCGGGGCCCGAGTTCACAAGGCATTTTTAGGCTTAAAGTTAAGAAATTACTCAACTTGCAATCACTGTTTATGAGAAATATCTTTGATCCAGAAACACAAAACTTTGCTCATTGTTTCTCGTTGATGTATTTGATATATTAAAACAATGACAAGGCTTTCTGAACTCGGGGCCTGACCTTCTTGAAATGTGTACATCTATCCGACAATTTAAGAAGATGAATCCATTTATTAGCGGAACTCACAAAACAAATAAAACGGATAAAATTAATGAAATCTGTAAAGTTCATTTTTAATCCACTAATTTTTTTTTTAAGGCATGCAGTTATCAACCCACGTCTCATTGCAATACGATGGCGACGGATTTACAAAATAACTTGACGCAAACCAACGCACTCCTAAATAAAATTTCCATTTGATGAGGTTACAGTAGAGCATTGGAAAAAAGGAGAAGGCGGAACAGTGGCTTTCCATATTGTAGTAGAAATCGTAGTCACAGTTGTATCTTGAAACACCTCGGTCGATGCCCTGGAAAAAACTCAGTTCAGTCGGTGTTAGGCATTTAAAACAATACAAACAAATATGGTCGAGTATTTCAGTTAGTTGGATAATATCAGGCGGGCATTACTGCAGTGGACATTTACTTATTGTCGGTTTGTGCTAATGACCCTTGCCATAAATATCCATTATGAAGTTAATAGCCCGTACATGACCGTATTGGGGAGCAATGACTTGGAGATATATTTCTTTAGCATATATTACTTACACATGACTAATAACAGTCACGATTACATATATATGACTAGTAACAGGCGTAATTACTTACACATGACTAGCAACAGCCATGATTACTTAGACATGACTAGCAACAGTCGTGATCACTTACACATGAATAGCAACAGTCGTGATTACTTACGCATGACTACTTACACGTACTTAACTACAGTCGTGATTACATGTACGTGCTTAACAACAGTCGTGATTACTTAAACATGAATTACAAAGGTCATACACGAAAAACAAATGTCGTGATTACTTACACACGAATAGCAAACGTCATGATTATCACATGCCGGTCCAAAAATTTGTTTGTATATTGGGAAACCATCGCTTGTACTGCATCCATTAGAAAAATTTGCACAGGTTTGTCCATCTACACATCCGAATAGTTGAAACGCCAACTGAACCAATAAAGACGTAGCGAGATTCATTTCTGAAACACATTACCAAACTCAAATTTACCATTTGGTTTAAATGGATCTAAAATAAAATTGTAGCTGTCAATTGCATTGTATAGGCTGATCCGTTTTCCGTGATGACGGTTTTCAATCGTTTAAACGTTGAGAGAGGTTCACTCTTAGAGATAATTTAAATATGGGTACCAATAAACCTAACCCTAATAATATATATCGGTGGACTAATGAACCCTAACCCTAGATATCGATGAACTAATGAACCCTTATAATAGATATCGGTGGATTAATGACCCTAACCCTAGCAAAAGATATCGATGAACTAATGAACCCTAATAATAGATATCAGTGAACTAATGAACCCTAGCAATAAATATCGATGAACTAATGAACCCTAATAATAGATATTGGTGAACTAATGAATCCTAACCCTAGCAACAGATATCGGTGAACTAATGAACTCTAACCATGACAATAGATATCGGTGAACTAATGAACCCTAATAATAGATATCGGTGGATTAAAGGTCTACCCTATCCCCAATATTAACTATCGGTGTACTACTGAACCCTCGGACTAGTGGACATCTCCAAACACACTTTGCGCAAATTTGTTATATAGGTGGACGAATCAATCCAAGGCATATCTGTTAATGTGTTAATGTTTTCATCAAATTGAAATACCTAATGTTACGATATAATCGAAAACTAACAATTGAAACTAACGTTAGTAAATAAAATGAAACAATTATTGAATACCAGCGTTCAAAGATGCTTTTTCCGTACACACCGTGTCTTACCATGCGGGGGGTTGGGATGGCCTAGTGGTCTAGAGTGCCGCGCTTCGACCTCTAGCTTGCGGCTGTGGTTTCGATCCCTGGTGTGAGCGTATGGGGGTGCCTTCTCAACCTCTTAGGTTTCCTCCGGGTACTCCGGTTTCCTCCCACTGCTAAAGATCCGTATACGCAAGCGAATTATTGAAATAAAAAAATTAAACCATGTGTTAGTCCTGAAATGACCTAGTTTGTGTCGAGTGGACGTTAAACCCCATTCTCTCTCTTACCATGCCTACTCCACTGATAGGGGGGAATCACCTTTTCGGAAGAACACTGGGATCAAACCATGGCTTTGTAGGTCAGATGGCCAGCGACTGGGTCACTGGGCCACCCAATATAATTAAATAAGTATTACCTGCAGCAGTGGAGAATCCAAGTCACTAAACAACAATAAACACGGTGTACTATATCACAACAGATTGTAAATTCTATCGATCGAATAGATTTAGGTGTGCACCATATGTCAGTGATTTTAAAATTGAAACAGTTTATGGACCCAGACTAGCAATTGTTTACCCATTGACTGCAATGTTAAATAGCTGTAACATCATAGACTGTAGCTTTTTGCTCCACATTCCGTTGGTTCCGATCTTTTTCGGCACAATGGGGACCACATTTGGTAATCTGCTCATCATAATTTTGTAGTGAGTTGACCGATTATTTCCCCAAATTTTCGAATCCTTGATATATCAGTAAGTGCTTGGTCACAATTTCTGTTATAAAGAAAAATATTCATTAAAAACAAATACATTGTAAAGCAGTGGAGAATTTTGTAAATTGTAATATCATATGTATATTATATGTAAATAAAAATTACGGAAAAATATAATAGAATAGATATTCGCTCTTTTTTAGCGGAAAAAATATATGGCTAATAAATTAAAATGAAAAATTGGCGGAAGAAAAGTGAACCCAGAGTGAGCACTGCCCTCCAAACTGCCATAAAATTGTAAATTTGATCCCTTTTCTCCAATTCTAGACCAAAGGTCAACCAAAACAATGCAGAAAGAGGGACGACAAAAATTATGGGGAAAATTGTCTATTTATAACTCGTCCATCACGAAATCAGAAGAAATAATTACTAGATGGATTGCTGAATAGTTAGCGCGTGCTCTACGTGTCATAAGGTCTGACATTGAGTTTCTGGTGCGGTCTCTGGTTGTACCTGACCAGAGTAGGGTCGCCTGAGCAACCTCATGGGCTTTCTATGGTCTCCCCCCCACCTACAAAAATAGGAATAGTACGACTTGATTATTAAATTAACTTAAAATCTAATTTGGGCCAAAAACGGCAAATAATAATTATTGTTTCGTCAGAGGTTTATTAACACAGATAATCGGAAGCGTGAGTTGAGCATTTATTCACTCTTGACTTGAACTGTGTCGACGACAGACGGTTTTGATCCCGCTGATTTCTTGTATGATTTTTCTGTTGTGTGTGTTAATGTTAAAAAGCTTTTGGATTCTGGACTGAGAGAGAGAAATTGGGTTTAACGTCCACTCGACATAAACTAGGTCATTTCGGGACAAACATGGTTTAATTCCATTTCAATAAATTGCTTGCACGTAGGAGTGCCCGTAGGAAACCCACGAGGTTGAGAAGGCGCCCCTATCTCCATGCCACATACGCTCACACCAGGGCTCGAAACCACAGCCGTAAGCCAGAGGTGACCGGCCAGCTAGAGGTCGAAGCGCGGCACTCTAGACTATTCCAAGCCGAGAGAAGCTCTTTTACTTGTTTGATGGCCGTGGGAGGAATATTTTTGTTGCTGGGCTTGGAGAGCCGTAGGCTATAAACCTGGCAATGAGTACCATGGACCTATATTTTTTGTAGGATCACGTGTCTGATGGACCTGCGCCATCTTTCGATTTTTCAAATTCAGTTTTTTTTATACGTCCACATTCATAATGTGAACGTATTATGCCGTCGCCCCTGTCTGTGTGTGTGTGTGTGTGTGTGTGTGTGTATGTGTGTGTGTGTGTATGTATGTATGTGTGTGTGTCTGTGGTTCGCCTACAGGCCGCAATTCTTCATGGATTTTCTTCAAACTTGGTATACTTATTCCTTATACCCCAAGGAAGATCCCTATTGTTTTTGGGGCATGCCCGACCCCCAGGGGCCGAGCCACGCCCATTTCTAGTATTTGTTTGTTTGTCGTCTACAGGCCACATTTCTTAACTTATAATTTTGAAACTTAGCATACACATTCTTTGTACTCTAAGGAACATCCCTATCATTTGGGGTGTATGCCCCACCCCCAGGGGCAGAGCCACGCCCATTTTCTTTTCGTGTGTCTTTGTGTCGCCTACAGGGCGCAATTCTTACTGGATTTTCTTCAAACTTGGTATACGTATTCCTTATACCCTAAGGAAGATCTCTATTGTTTTTGGTGCATGCCCGACCCCCAGGGACAGAGCCACGCCCATTTCTAGTATGTATTTGTCGTCTACAGGCCACATTTCTTAACTTATAATTTTGAAACTTAGCATACACATTCTTTGTACCCTAAGGAACATCCCTATCATTTGGGGTGCATGCCCAACCCCCTGGGCCAGAGCCACACCCATTTTCGTATCGTGTGTATTTGTGTCGCCTACAGGCCGCAATTCTTATTGGATTTTCTTTAAAACTTTGTATACTTACTCTTTATACTCTAAGGATGATCCCTATCGTTTGGGGTGCATGCCCAACCCCCCAGGGGCAGAGCCACGCCCATTTTCTTTTTGTGTGTCTCTGTGTCGCCTAGAAGCCGCAATTCTAACTGTATTTTCTTAAAACTTTGTCTACTTACCCTAAGGATGATCCGTATTGTTTTTTGGTGCATGCCCGACCCCCAACGGCAGAGCCACGCCCATTCCTTGTATTTATTTGTTTGTTGTCTACAAGCCACATTTCTTAACGTATCATCTTGAAACTTTGAATGATTATGCTTTGTACCCTAAGGAACATTTCTATCATTTGGGGTGCATGCCCAACCCCCAGGGGCAGAGTCACGCCCATTTTCTTTTTGTGTGTCGCCTACAGGCCACAATTCTTAATCGGTCATCTTGAAACTTAAAATACTTATTCCTTATACCCTAAGGATGACCCCTTTTGTTTTGGGTGCATGCCCGACCCCCATGGGACAGCAACACCCATTTGGTTTATGTATTCCTTATAGCCCGAGGGCGTCCACTATTGATTTTGATGAATGTCCCGACCCCCAGGGGCAGAGCCACGCCCACTTTTTGCCTTAAGTGTTAGGAAGGCACAATTCTGAATGGATTATCTTGGTATAGTTATTCCTT
Source organism: Patella caerulea (assembly GCA_036850965.1). Classification (NCBI taxonomy): domain Eukaryota; kingdom Metazoa; phylum Mollusca; class Gastropoda; family Patellidae; genus Patella; species Patella caerulea. The sequence goes on along the minus strand of JAZGQO010000021.1, from coordinate 4,999,881 downwards.
ATACTCTAAGGACGGCAACTATTAATGTTGGTGCACGACCCTCAACGCTAAACAAACCAAACGCCTAGCCTTCTTGACAAAGTTCCATATCAATCAAAGTAGGAATGTGGACGTATATTGTAGCGTTAGCGTTATGTTCTAATACCTTGTACCGTAATGTTTGTTGTTATGTTGGTATTTCCCAAGATTTATTATTTAGTAATTTATGAGAACAATACGTAATGCGTGAATCTCTATTGGCTTCACTCTCTTGTTCTCCTCGGTAGTGGGTCAACTGTGCAGTGACGGATTCAGTTCAACGGCGTTCTGTGCCCCCCCCCCCTTTCGACTATCGGATTTTTGGGGGGGTTTTTTTGCCTTTTTAAATTTTGGGGTTTTTACTGGTTTGTAGTGGTGTCGCTGATGGAACTGGATGTTAAAATTGAGTCTAGATCTGTTCCAAGAAGCACTTAACAGATGTGCATCGATTAATTGATAATGGAGCGTTTATGGCATCCTTTGACGAGAAATGGGGATATGATCATGTCCGGTGGTCAGAATCTTCTCAGATGTATTTTGGGATACAATCCGGAGGATGGATTTAGTCGTACACTACTTTGTCGTTCCGCTGGAACGCGTCCGCGTTTATATATCAATTCGTAGTTTTGGTGTTAGAACGACTCAATATAATGATGACCGATTGAGGGCTTGAGTTTATTGGATTGCTAAGAATGACAATCAAGAGTGAAAGCTTTTTCAATGATTGGAGTTATACTTTGTCCACTCGGAAGTGCGTATTCACACCAATTCAGTGTATTACATTCCTTGAATTTGTAGTAGGTCGTAATTTGTAAATGTTTTGTTGTTTATATGTAAATAAAGTTTATGTAATATATGGTGTTGTATCTTATGTCAGCTTGGTGTCCTGGAATCCAGCCAAGATGTAGTGTCCAGTGTGTGTGTTGTATTGTGTTTAGTGAGTTGTTTTAATGAGTTTACCTGGCTTGCACTTTGTTTGAAACTGCACTTTTCTCTTGACATGGCAAATGACAAGACCTTTGTGTTCTCTTAAACTTCAGCTTGTATAATATAGTTCAAACATATTGGTGTATCTTGTATAATTAAAACACTTTTCCTAGGGTATGGTTAGTTTTCCTATTTTCTCATCTATCTTTTTAAATGTTCATATATCTAAAAATGTATTTAGTTCAAAATATGATTTATCTTTCTTCTGTATATTTATTTCTATTTTGATTATGTTTGTAATCCCTTTGTACTTATATTTTCAGTGGTTTTTTTTTTTGGTTTTTTTTTTTGGGGGGGGGGGTTCCTTTTTGGTTTTGTGTTTTCGTATTCTGTTAATAAACTGTTTAAACCAGAGCTGTTTCCTGTTCCTGTCCTCATTAACCTACAAAACCCCTGCGATAAAGCCCCGGCTACAGATCCTTTGTGGATTCTGTGAAAGGGGCTTACGTTTTGCCACTGGAAAAGAAAAATTCCTTTATTCAGATCAGAGAGTATCTTTTGTCCGAACGCGTTGAGACAAAAACTTTACAAATATTTAGGTGGAAATGTATTCTGTATTTCTTTGTCCTTTGGGGCGTGGGGGAATGGCCTGGTGGTCTAGAGTGCCGCGCTTCGACCTCTAGCTGGCCGGTCACCTCTGGCTTGCGGCTGTGGTTTCGAGCCCTGGTGTGGGGGTATGAGCCATGGAGATAGGGGCGCCTTCTCAACCTCGTGGGTTTCCTCCGGTTTCCTCGCACTGCTAAAGACCCCTACGCACAAGCGTATTATTGAAATAAAATGGAACCACATGTTAGTCCCAAAATGACCTAGTTTGTGTCGAGTGGAAGTTAAACCCATCTCTCTGTCTTTGTCCTTGGCAATTCCCGGGTGTAAATTATTTTGTAGAGAGATCAACTTGGGAATTTCTTTTGGTGAAATGAATAAACCAATGATAACCGTAGGTGCGAATAGCGGCTGAGCTGGAGCAGTGGAGGTTTTAGATAGTTGGGAAGGGTATTCTAGATGTCTCCCCAATCGTCAAGTGATCATGTTAACCGATGCCTCAAGTGTCAGACATGGTGCTATATTTAGGAATGATTTATTGGGTTGCAATATTTTTGGATAAGGCGACTATTTCCAGGCGGATGATGCACCGCCCACACACTTCAAAGAGGCTGTAACGGTTTTAGAATCTGTTCGCGGGTTGACTTCGGAACTAAGGGATAGTCGCGTGGATGTTTTTACGGATAATATGTCAGTTATTCATGCTTGGGACAATCCAAGTGTTCAGGACAGGGCTTTGAATGGACTAACGAAAGAATTGTTTCGGATGATCAGCGGGCTGAATATTGATTTGCGAATGAGTTATATACAGTCAACAGAAACCCAGGCCGACTCCCTGTCCCGAATATTAGATTATTCAGATACTATGTGATCTGCGAAAGCATGGGCGCTTGTCGATGCGACGTTTTGCCCTCGTTCTGGGCATTGGACAAGACTAATTCTATGATGAGGATGCACTTTACGTCTCGTCTCATCCCACTCCTGGAAGTTCTGAATCTAGTGGAAGTGGAACGATGGGCTAACCGCCGGCACACCAGCCTTACATCGCCATACCGGGCGCTTCTCTCGTCTGCACGATTACCGTCTGCTCAAACATATCCCAGCATCCCTTATGCATCGGAATTTCACAGGGACTTATAACATATTCAACTGACTGCACATGGGGGGGGGGGGGTCTCACACCACTTGTTGACAGCTCCTCAATATCCCTTAATAAAGGTCCTATTACTTTGTTACCAAAATATTCAAAATCTATTCCCTTTTACAAAAATGTTAATAGGAAAGTTTCATTGGTCATGTGACCAAAAATATATGCAATTGTGTAGTAAAATCCCCAAATATCATGGATCTTCTTAGCAGTGCCTAAAATAATAGGGTTAATTATTTCAAATGAATCATGATACAGTATGATTGGCAGAGAAGTTGGATAATTTTTAGAAATAAGAATTGCTTTTGAACACTTCGCCATCTAAAATAACACAGAATTCACTAATTCCAGATGATTCTATACTTGTAGGATTACTTATATGATCTTTTATATTTTAAATTTTTAGTACATTTTGCAAAGTTGTTTGATTTTAACAGAAACATAACTGAATGAGAATAAGTTATTACAAGCATCCAATCCCAACAGATTCAATAAATCCAAAGTTTTTTTTAAATGCATTTCATTCTTCTGTAATCGGATCCAAATATATCGTGCTCACCATTAGACATTAATATGTTATAAGTGCGTCAACCCAAGTGGGATGAATTGTTGCGCAACATTTCGTTATTATTATTAAATAAACATTGAAAGAAATCTTAAGGTTAAAGCCAGTATCTGCACTGCACTGATCGAGTGTCGCATATTTTATCCTTACTCTGCATGTGGGCCCAACCATCTCCACTACTTTGTTAAAATGCTCAAGCAGCATCCGCATGTAAGATCTGTGCATGCCTGAGCCTTCATTTCCAATTGCCTGGCCAAATTTGAAAAGACACCTTTACGTTTCTTCTCATCCTATACCACAACTTTCGATTTATCCACCGAGCCCTTCTACATAGTATGCGTTTTAGGAGCAAACGAATTGTTAACAAATTTTGGTAATGCTAAATATTTTTGTAGATAGGGTAATGTATCCAAACAATAATTTGATTACTTAAAATTGAGAGATCTTTCTCGGTGGCTCTGATACTGATAAAACGGCGAATGACGAACGCCAAAATAATAGGAAACATGCGACTTGATCGAGATTCCTTTATTCCCCACGCATTTTTGAATGTGCTGTAAAAATTAGAATTACCTTGAAATGCACAACGAAACGAAGAAATTTCATGTGCTGATAATACGAGTAAATTTTAAATGCCATTTAAAGACATGTCTTCAAGTCACTTCACCAAATATTCACTTATATTTGTTAATAATTCTGCGCTGATGAAATAATAATTATTATTTAGTTTTTCGACCCAAATTAGATTTCAAGATAATTTAATGTCACGAGATCTCTCCTAACTGAAATATATTTTCTCCGTGGTGTAAATATTTTCTTTTAATTTCAATATGTGGAAATATTAAAATATATGGCTTGGTGTATCCATCCGCCTCAAAATCATAAATATTCACCGACACCTGGCAGAAAATGTATTTCCAAACTCTTGTTTTCGATTCTACACCAAAAAGTCAACAAAAATCGTTTTACAGTAGTACATGAAGATCAATGCGGAAACTTTTGAAAAGAAATTTCAAACAGTGGACCAAGAAATGACTGAGCTTTTCCGTGAGAATGCTCTTAATGAACACATGTTAGAACTGTTAAACAATGAATGGAGACAAGATTGTTTAGCAGCAGAAACATCGGCAATAAAAGAGTGGAGTAAAAGACATGAGTGGCTTAAAGGTTATGAGACAAAATATGGGAATGATAAATTTAAGCTTCCCAAAAATGTGTCTGAAAATATAATACATAAACCCACAAAAGACCCACGACCTAATCAAAAACTCCAAAAAAAGAAAAAAAAATCAAAATAGCCGATCAAAACAAATGGAAAATCGAACGCCCCCAGATAAAACTTGTGCCGATCACCGCAACTCTCCAGGGTCAAGAAGGAGACCTCCACAGAGAAGATCACCAGAAAGAAAACCTATGCAGCGAAGATCACCTCAACACAATGGTTATTACAAAGAATATAATGATTGGGCCGAGGTCATACGTCCACGTCGGTTGAAGAACAAAATTATCTTTCTGAGCGACAGGTAAGGGGCCTAAGACGTTCAAACTATCCCAAAACGAGAGAGGTAGAATAGGATCATTTTTTAGATGAAGGCCGGAGAATGAAAACTAGATGCAAATACTAGACAAAGATAAAAATGATCCAACTGTCGTCAATTTAAGTAGTGTCACGTTAAACAACAAGGAAATTTCATTGCTCCATAAAGGCCTAAAGTTCACCCCTACACCACAAAGTGACACATGTACTTTAAAGTCCGAGCTGTCACAATTTTGTAGAAAATTGAGACTACAACATCATTTTCATAAAGACGACCCCAACTTAGATGAATCAAGACTATCAGAACCAGAATATCTAGTGCGGAACAAATCAACATTTACACCACGTGCTGGACAGGATGTTTTTCTTGATGGATTCATAACCACGATATCAACCGACCAAGTTCAAAATAAACCATTTAAATCAAACCTTAATAAGGAGCAAAGAGGACCTTTAAATGCCCTGAAAAATACCTCTGATCTTATCATAAAAAGGGCTGACAAGGGTGGTGCTATAGTGGTTATGGATACCTCATTTTACCAAGAAAACATGTCAAAAATGCTTTCTGACAAGGAATATTATGCAGAATCTTCACTAAAAGCCAACGATATGATTCTACGAAAAAATCAAAACTTTATGGGTGCACACACAAACATTCTTCACACTGAAGAAGTAGAATACTTGTGTAAATTTCAGCCTTCCAGCATATTGTTTTGGACTCCCCAAAATCCACAAAAACAAGGCTATCCAAGAAGCTGTTGAAATTACACAGAGCGAAGTTATTAATATTCACAATCCGCGTGATTTAACCTTTAGGCCAATTGTAGGAGGCCAACAAGCAGTACTCAATGCTTAAGTAACTTTATTGATATAATACTAAAATCATTTTGCACCAAAGTCAAAAGCTTCCTTCGCGATGACATAGATTTCCTTCATCATCTACCGAAATAGGTTGAACCAGGAAGCACCCTAATAAGCTTCGACGTGGTCAACCTCTACAACAACATAGATAAAAATCTAGGATTGAAAGTGATTGGATTGATACGTATCCAGAATTACTATTAGAACGCTTTACCAAATCATTCATCCTGGAAGCTTTGGACTTAGTTGTGTCTAATAATATTTTTTATTTCAATAATAATTAAAATTCACAAATTAAAGGTGTGGCCATGGGTACTAAAGTTGGCCCCGCCTATATTTAGAAGAGATTAGGTATGAGATGGTTGCTATTGAGTTTGATAGAGAATTTAGTAATATGATAAAAAGATTATGGTTTCGCTTCCTGGATGACAGCGTAACAATGCTTTAAACAGATATGACAGTTATCTCCAAATTACGTAAAACATTGAATGAGTTGGACAATAATATCAAATTCACTATAGAGTTTAGCCCAACATCATTAAACTTTTTAGACGTAACCATAAATCTTTCACCAAAGGGAGTGATTGAAACGGGTTTGTTTAAAACAAACCGATACCCACCGATATCTAAACTGTCACTCTTGCCATCCTTCTCATACTAAACGTAACATTCCATATAATTTAGCTAGGAGAGAGTGTACCATTGTTTCTAACCCAGTTGTCAAAATTAAGCGACCACAGGAATTAAAAACATTCTTATTGAAACAAGAATATCCACTAGGTCTCATAGAAGATGCAACGACTCGGGCCTTAAATTTAGAACAGACAAAACTAAGACTACCAAAAACACACCCAGCATGCAACAATCTAAATGTTACTTTAGTCACAACATTTAACCCCTCACAAGAAGATGGAATGTCCTCAGTAAATAACAATTTACATATTCTTAAGAATAGCGAAGTCATGTCGAAAATTTTTTCTAAAACTAAGATCATTAACAGTCTTAAACAGCCACGTAATCTTGCGAAATTATTAATATCTTCCAAATTTGATTCTAGTTCAGATACACCGAACGAAATGACGATCCGACCTCTAGTTTTCGAGAAATCGACCCAAAAAGATTGACCAATCAGAGGTCAGAATGGGCTGTCTAATGCGCCAGAGGCCTTCGCCTCCCTCTGGGAACGAGATTGGAAGCATATGTGAACAGTTGACAAATCAGATAATTTTCGAAAACTAGCGAAACTAAAATTGCATTTGACCCAAAAACATGTTTTACGTAAATGTCAAAGTTTGCAGACAGTTTCTGGTAAGCATTTCAGACCAACTTTTTAACTTACAGGGCTAGGAAGTTTAAATTATGACACAAAACATATATACATGATATGAGTATAAAATTTGTCGTTTTAATTAGTTCTGACAACCAGTTGCCATGGCAAAAGGAGGGGGAGATTTTTTTTTTAGATTCGCTATTTTTCAGGCTCTAACTAGCGACCGGCGCCTCCGCTAGAGGGCTCAGACAGTGCTGTACACAGCTATGGCCGATTTTCAACCCCACTGCATCTGTTTTTGGGTCATATATGGCCACAGTACACCAATTATTGTCGCATTGACTTCAATGTTATTTCGGGCTCATGTCACAAGCTATAACTCTTTCCACAATATTCGTTGAGCTAATTCCTTCACAAGGCATAAAGAACAACACCTGGCAGTCATCTCCTCCGAAGCATGTATGAGGTTCACCATGAAAATCTCAAATCAGTAAAAGTTAAAGTAGACTGGGGTCAATTCTTTACTTCCGGTTCAATGTGAGACGCCTTTCAAGCCCTTTTACCCATGTTAGTCTTCCGCACAAATATCCTCTTTTTCCACCCAAACTGGCAAAATATTCAAAATTCAAAACCTTCCCAACAATTCCACATCTAAACAAAACCCTGAAAAAGAGAGAAAACAAATAAGGGAAAATTAGGCTATTTTTAGCACAGAACTACATTCGTAGGTAACCAATGTAGGAACCAATGTAGGAATTTTTTTGGTGATCTGTGTCCACATTCGCGGAGCTGGTACAGACTTTTGCAACGGAATTCGAGTCGGAAAACGTGTGATTATTTCAGACAAGGGCCAAGCGCGCCTGGAAATATGGTTTATGGTGGATGACATGTGGTAAGTTGCTTTTTATTTTATTGTTGAAGTTTTCTTTTATTTTTAAATTGTCCCATACGCGCATATTCGCTCAAAGTGTTGCTTACAATCGTGAATATAAACATTAAATTAATGATAAAAAATATTGCTGGGGGTGGAAATTGACAATTCCTGGAAATCCGCACCGTATCGTCTTTCAAAGGGACGCAACTCCACCACAAATATGGGTACAGACAACTGTTAATAGCTTGACTGATTTTGACAAAAAGAAATGTCATCCAGTGACTAGTGTGTATAATTCGACTTGTACGTATAATTTGAAATGCAGATGTTATTTTTGAAAGTTTAATTAATACGGTCCATTATAACTGACTTCATTACAGTTCCATAATGAATGCTAAGGAGCACAAATGGACAAAGTCATATATTTGTGCCTGTTGCAAAAGTTATTATTTATAATTTATCAAATTCATATATAATTTTATTCCTTGAATGTTATCAGATAAATAAGTAGCTGTTTTTCTTTCTGAGTGTGTTATAGTTTATTGCTATACCCAGTTAATAATTTTTAATTTATCAGCATTATGCATACACGAACAATACCATTTTGGCATGGATAATAATATTGCTGTGCTGACTATATAAGCCTTTACATTATATAATTTTTTTTAAAATCTTATATATTTTCAGTTAATAGTATGGTAAACGTGTAATTTGGTACCCAGGGGAGTGCCGGTTTGGAGAGAAAATATCTGTTTATATTTACATTGAATTGATCTGTTTACTATAGTTACCTATATAAATCATCGATAAATAATTTTCATTCAATTTTATTTTTTAATATTTTTTTCATTTTATTTTATTATTATCATTTTTGTTAATTTTTTTTTTTTTTGGGGGGGGGGGGGGGGCATTATTAATATTATTATATTATGTTATTGTTAATATTCTGACACTGTCAGTTAGCTACAAAAATGTTTGATCAATAGTTTTATTTTACTAGTTTAGGTTTAATTAAATTATTTTTATTTCATGGGGTGGAAGTGGTGTTGGGGCAGGGAGGAGAGTAGAAATATGTGGATAAATAATTTTATATTATGTATTTATTTATGTCTTTCTTTTTTTTAATATTTTGTTAACATGTACTTTTGTGTTATTTTTAGTGTTTGAATAATCAGAAACAAAGTCTTGTTTAAATATGTTGATTCCATTGTATAATATGTAAATTGTGTCCTTTTTTAATCTTCTGTACCGTTATTACAAACATTATAAAATAAACTTCTATGGCTATATGTGAAGTGTTCACATGGTTGTGTTTGTGAGTAAATCTTCATTTTGGTGAAATAATTATGTCTGTAGGACTTTTGGTTTATGAGATACGGAGTGGGGTTGAAAATTGTAGCAAAATGGCCAATTTCGCAAACAAGGGTTCTGCCAGTTCGCGTTACTAAACAGACTGTAACTCAGCCACATCTGCACCGATTTTGATAAACTTGGTGTTGTTACAATACTGAGATGTACAGCTTTCAGAAAATATCCTAGAGAAAAAAAAAATATTTGAAAATAACTGCTACTCTAACAATGGGACCTCGCTCAAATTTACTGTGAATGTTGTTTATGGGTCACTGTGTGCAAAGTAAGAGGTTTGGTGGGGACAAAATTATATGTAGTCACATTATAAAGGTCACCAACAAAGTTAGCGAGGGGGGTGGTAAAATTTTTTTGACTCGCTATTTTTCAGGATCTATCAGTGGAATGTGGCTCAAATTTATTGTGAATGTATATTTGTCACTGTGTGTAAACAAGAATTTAAACTAATATCTTGAGTTTATTCAAACTAGTGAATAGGATTGGGGATCAGGACAGAGCCTATATCATCACTGATAGTTTTTGAAAAACAGTGAAACTAAAGTAATTGATCAACACAAAAAATTGTTTCCAAACAGTTGCCCATGATGCAAACTTTTGATTTAATAAATATATGGATATTAAATTCTACTCAAGACATATTTCATGTAGAATAATTATACAAAAATTATCCTGCAGAATGAAGATGTAACAGTAATTGTAATAATATTAATCACTAGACCGTATCAATTGTTTATATTGTTATTAAATATTGTTTGTTTTTTGAAGATTAACACTTTTGTTTATTAAAATCCCCCAGGAATATATATGATGCTCCCTCTTTTCTACTACAAGAAGTTTTTTTTCCCATTTTTCAAGTTCTTTTGCTTTCTTAATTTTTAAAAATCTTTCGGTACTTTGTATAATGGCTTGTCTTTTTCTTTCATTATCCCGTCTGTCTGCAATTTTTTGGGCGTTTGTAGTAGGTGTCACTCCGGCTCTTATCATCACTTTGAGAGTTCCATTACAGCCTTCATTAAATTCTAGAGCACAAAGGGCAACAGCATGTTGCACACTTTCAAAACTTGCAAATCTATGCTTAGGGGCATGTTTCCAAATTATCTGATTCAAAGACTCGTTGCCATTCTGCGAGGCACCTCGAACACATCTGGCCAAAAGATCCTTAGAACAGAGTCTTTTAAATAGAGGCAATATGGCTTCTGAGACAAATTTTGATAATGGGCTTGAATGGTTGCCTCTTGACGGTGTCTTTCCCTATGTAGTGAAAAAATATTGCCCATGTAGCTTTACCATTTCATCGAAATCCCCAGCATTGTCCTTGATGGCACGTCCATAATAATTCTGTAGTGCTCGAACTGTGTCCTTTGTAAGACGCCCCTTTCCATCAATTGGAGTTCCTGCCGCCTTCAGTGACTGTATTATTTTATCAAGGCCATTCTTCATTCGCTTCGCTACATGATTCACACAATCTTCATTTTTTACAACAAATTCTTCTCCATGAGGTCCTGTGGTATCGTTTAATGCAGATATTCGGTCAAACACACAACTAGTCCCCATCGTTGAGCAGTGTCGTATATCTAAAGTTGTACTTGGTAATTGATCGGTTAACCATCTTTAAAGCAGCTTCGGTCTCAATGGATTTTGAGGATCCTATATGGTTGATGGTACATTTGTGCTCGTTGTTGCGGTGGTACTTTTTGCACAAATGACACAATAGTATGACATTATTTCATAGTCTAAGATCAACCCAGTTAAAAGATCTGTTATTACCGACGCCCATACATTTGCGATGCGGCTACCGGTTTACTTTAACGTAAAGGTGTCTTTTCAAATTTGGCCAGGCAGTTGGAAATGAAGACCCAAGCGTGAACAGATCTTACATGGGGATGCTGCCTGAGCATTTTAACAAAGTAGTGGAGATGGTTGGGCCCCACACGCAGGGAAAGGATAAAATGCGAGAGTCGATCAGTGCAGAGCAAAGACTGGCTTTAACTTTAAGATTTCTTGCTGCAAGTAGGAATCCTTTCAATGTTTATTAAATAATTATAATAATAACGAAATTTATATTGCGCAACAATTCATCCCACTTGGGTTGATGGACTATGTAACTTAATGTCAAATGGAGAGCACAATGTATTTGGTTCTGATTACAGACGAATGATATGCATTTAACAAAACTATTGATTTATTGAATATGTCAGGATTGGATGCTTCTAATAACTTGGTATTGGTGAATTCAGTGTTATTTTAGATGGCGAAGCGTTCAAAAGCAATACTTATTTTTTAAAATAATCCAACTTCTCTGCCAATCATACTTCATCAGGATTCATTTGAAATAGTTAACCCTTTTAGGTTCTGCCAAGACGACCCACAAGATTTTGGCATTTTACTACACAATTGCAGATATTTTTGGTCACAACTGCAGTACTAAGGAAACTTTCCTATTAGCATTTTTGTGTAGGGGAATAGATTTTGATGTTTTGGTAACAAAGTAATAGGACCTTTATTAAGGGATATTGAGGAACTGTCAACAAGTGGAATGGACGAAATTCAATCTCGAAACCAGAAAAATTTTTGAAGAAATTTCTCTGGTGAATCGGGGTAGCCATTTTCTCCCTGGATGACCGAATCACTTAAAAATATCCCACGCGTAGAAAAATAGATCTTTACAAAAACTTGAATTTGTACGTTTAGGATCATTTTACAACAAACGAAACGACGATCCGACCTCTAGTTTTCGAAAAATCGACACAAAAAGATTGACCAATCAGAGGCAGATTTCTGTGAATTGTAACAATTCAGACGAATCTATGTCCATTTAAATCATTTTGAAATTAGTTTTGGTCAACGGAAGTTACAGTCAGTGTGTTATTTAACATTTGTCTGTAATTTGAAATTTACTTCCTTTAGGTAAATTTATAGTTGGGAGTTAACATACAAACTTACTGTAATCGCCAATTTAAATGGCCAGCGCTTCTCCGCCCCCTAGAAATGAACATCCGTGACAAAGGCCTCAAATTCATCCCAACCCCGACAATAACACCCATCACCCAGGCAACTGATCGTTTCCAAAGAACCTTTTCATTGATTTATTTCTTTAGGAACCCGGCAGGGGTAACAAATAAAATATTCACAGAAAAATCCAAATGGAAACCATCTAAAAAGTCTTTATCGCCACCCATCCTAAAAATACTTTCAACGAAATGAACACAGAAACTATCATCCATTCAACCACAATCACAGAAACCAAATCTCAACCGAGCAACAAAAACAGCATTAACCACCCTCAAAAAGAACAAAGACATAATAATAAAGAAAGGCGACAAACGCTCGTATTGTGTCATAATGAATCGCGCAGAAAAATAATTCTAAACATTACACTAAATTAGACCAACCAATCTTTAAGGACACCGCAACCTTAATAAACAAATTCTTACATGAATTGCAAGACAAGGAATACATCACCGCAAAACAATATGATTATCTATCGGCTAAATCTGACTGTCTGCAACGACATCTCTATACGCTATCAACAATCCAGAAACATGGTATGGTTAGTACTTAACAAATCACCGAAGGGCGCCCAATAATACCAGACTGTGGCAGCGAATCATACAATGTATCACAATATATAGACAATTTCTTATTGCCCCTAGCATGCCGACACCATCCTACCTTAAGTAGTGGACACGTTAGCCGAATCATTCGGCCGAATGGGTGGACACACCTGCCGAATGCTTCGCCCGATTCACCAGTGGATTACGTCACATGATCAAAACATGGCGGCGTCAATGTCTTCAAACAATCACGTGACTTCTCGATATGAGTGACGATTGGCTAATGATTTCTACATTCGGCCGAATGCTTCGGCGAAGCGGACACACCAGGCGAATATTATTCGGCCGGTTAAATATTCGGCCGAATATATTTTTTTTTTTAAACAATATTTATTCACAGAAGCTGGATTGGAGAACAGGCAGAAGCCTATAGACCCCCTCTCCATAAAAGTACAAACATAAATATATATTGAAAAATAAAGTAAGGTAAACTAAAGTAGAGAGGAAAAAGTAAATTATAAGATGGCTATATACACGATATGTACAAACCACAATCAAAATGTCTATATTTCATACAGTTTCATAAGGAATTTTTTAAAAGCGTTTGGAGATCTCGAGGAAATTATGTACTGAAGAAAAAATTTCTTCAGAAGTGTTTTTGTTTTCAGTTCCGAATAATAAATTATAAGAATTTTGAAAAAGTTTTGGAAGTTTTGATATAGTCGCAGATCGTGCATCTGAACGTAAGGGACAGATTAAAAGAAAATGTTCGGAATCTTCAAAGGGGTGACCACAATCGCATATAGGGCTGTCAGAAATATGCCTGAGAAAACGATGTCCGTTTAAATCGCTGCAAGAGAGTCGAAGGCGAGAGTGTTGAATTTGATTTTTCCTGTTGCCAGAGTAATATGATGAAGGTATAATTCGATCAAGGCAGCCTAGTTTAGATTTAAAAGAAGATAAAGTAGGTAAGTTTCTAGTAGAAAGGTCGAGTAGATTCCATTCTCGAATTGTAGATGGTATAAAAGAAGAAGAAAATAAAGAAGTTCTGCAGAGGTATGTCGGGATGTTACTTTGGTTTCGTAGGCGATAGGAATTGATATTGGGTGGTATCAGTTGAAATAAGTATTCGGGAGTGATATGGTTTATGATTTTGTAAAATAAAATTAATTTATGTCGCCTTCTTCTCTCCTGCAGTGTAATAAACCCGGTTTCCTTATATAACACTTGGTGACTTGTACCTTTCACAGCACCGCATATAGTTCTGAGTGCATCTAGTTGTAAAAGTTCTAGTTTATGTGTTAGTTCGGCGGTACTCCCATCCCAAATAACGTCACAGTAGTCGAAATGAGGAAGAATATATGAGGTATACATGGTTTGGAGAGATCTACGACTTAATCTATATTTTAAGGAGCGAAGACAATTTACAAGTTTACTTGTTTTGGCCAAAATCTTATTTATATGAGTATCCCACTTACAGTTTGTTTGGAAAGTCAGCCCCAGGTGATTGTGCTCAGAAACTTCTTTGATTGGAACATTGTCTAGATTTAGTGTAGGAAGAAATAAATTCTTTTTATTTGTTAGTGCTAGTGTTTCAGTTTTCAGCGGGTTAAAAGATACAAGCCACGTCTTAGCCCAAAAGTTTATTTTCTCTAGGTCATCATTTAAGACTCCCGCACACTCAGCTGGGTCAGTTATTTTTACATATAAACTAGTGTCATCGGCAAATAATCTAATATTTGATTTTATACTATTTACTATATCATTTATGTATATAATGAAAAGTAACGGACCGAGAACGGAGCCCTGTGGAACACCAGCCGGGACCGTTAATGGTTCAGAGGAGGTTCCGTTAACAATAACATTCTGTTGTCTGTTAGACAAATAGTCCCTGAACCATTCCAACAAGTCTCCTCTAATCCCAACGGCCCCAAGCTTATGACAGAGTGCAGCATGCCAAACTCTGTCAAAAGCTTTACTGATGTCACAGAACACAGTTCTCGTATATTGACCCTGGTCGATGGCTTGACAGAAGAAGTGCGAAAGATCTATTAGTTGGTAAGTAGTTGAGTCTCCTTGCAAAAAACCGCTTTGAAAATTAGTAATAATATTGTGAGCCTTAAAGAAGTTAAATACATGTTTGTAGATGCATTTTTCGAAAATTTTGATTATAATGCTCAATAAGGACACTGGTCTGTAATTTCCGCATAATGATGGGTCGCCTTTTTTATGAATTGCCGTTACGTTGGCTGATTTCCAAATATTAGGAACGTTTTTTAGCTCAAGTGACAGATTAAAAATGTTACACAAAGGTTTACTAATTTCGAAAGAAATGGATTTAAGGAATTTTCCACTGATGTTATCTGGGCCTGTAGCTTTTGAAGTATCAATAATTGAAATCATGTCTTCAACCTCTTTAGGTGTTAATTTTAGGTGACAAAGTGAAAAGGGGTTTTGTTCGAGGTAAGGAAGTTGTGCATTTGTGTAGTCAAGCTGTGACTGGTTAATAAAGTATTCGTTTAAACAATTTGCTTTGTCCTTCGGATTAAGATATGGAACCCCATTATTCACAAGAGGCGGAATATCTCCCTTTTCTGATCTTTGACCCTTCACAAACGAGTTGACTATATGCCACCAATCTTTTTTGCCAAAATTTTGATTATCATTTAATTTCTGGTCTAATTTTTCATAATATTCTTTTTTGCATTTTCTAATCAAGCTTATATAGTCATTCCTTATATTTCTAAATTTTTGCCAGTCGAGGGCCAAGTTTGATTTTACTGCTTTCCGGTGAATTTTGTTTTTCTTTTTGCTCATTTTCCGAATAGTGTTGTTCATCCAAAGTTTGTCTTTTGATCTAATAGTTGCTATTTTGTTTGGGATATGTGTTCTTGCCAAATTTATTAACTCGTTTGTGAAGGCGGCACATGTAACATCAATAGAATTTTTGTCAATAGTGGAGTCCCATAGAATACTTCCAGCGTCACGTCGTAGTTGGTCAAAGTCAGTCTTATCATAATTCCATATAGTACGTGTGAAGCTAATTGATTTCAGACGATGAAAATTTAACCGACAGTACACAGGGCAGTGATCACTACATGAATTGTCTAAGCAACCTGAATCAAAAATATAACCCGAACAATTTGTTAAAATTAGATCAATTAATGTAATGTTACCATTATTACCATATCTGGTTGGATCCTTGATAATTTGTTTAAAATCGAAAAGAACATTTGCCGAATGAATAAAAGTATTGGTTTTTGTAAAAAGATCAATGTTAAAATCACCTAATATAAAGATATTGTTTATGTCGTCTGCTGCTGCCAATGAAAACGAATTGAAGATAGAATTATCTAATTGAAGAGTGGAATTTGGGGGCCTATAAAAAGTGCCAATTAAAAAATGTTTATTATGAATATTAATTTCTACCCAAATGCCCTCTGTATTGTCGGTTTCTAAATCAGACCTGCGTTTTGTTAAAATGTTGTTGCGAGAATAAACTGCTACTCCCCCATCCTGTCCTGTAGTCCTGTCTTTGCGAATTGGTGCATTAAAACGAGGGATAGAAAGGGTGTCCGATGATATGCTTTTGTCAAGCCATGTCTCAGTTAACAAGATCAAGTCGAAATTTTCGGAGAATTCAGCGGAAACAAGATCAACTTTATGACGTAAGCTTCTTACATTCAGATGCACGAAAGATATGTTGCCATTTGGTCCGGGGTTTTCCTCGACATCTCCACTACGTAACAAGATTGTAATAATAACATATAAAGAAATAAAGGAATAAAATAAAGGAAGTAGAATAAAGAATAATGTCAGGTTTTCTCTAGCAGATTGTGGGTTTAAGATTGATATAACATATTTACATTTATAACAGAAACAGTGTAACGTATATACAAAGTAACACAAAGAAGTGTTTAGGTGTACAACTGTTTTTGCCATGATACCCATGGCTACACCATCGTTTCAGACAGACATTATTCTTGGATTATGATCTGTTATGGAACAGATTTCGAATGCATGTACAAATTTTATTCAAGTGTATGACTCTATAGTCAATGCAAGAAAATCCAGATTTGAACACAAAACATTAGTATTAAAATACTATTCATAACATACTATTATGTAACAGTTGTATTTGATATATCAAATATAGTCGATCACAATATACAACAAATATATCAAACCTGTTTGATTCGGGCGAATCATTCGGCCGAATAACAGTGGACACACTAGGCGAATTTTGACGCCGAATCATTCGGCTAGTGTGTCCAGCGCTTTAAAGACACTAACGATTTCATTCACAAAATCAAACAAGATACCTGATGGTGTACCCGAGCACACCATCTAAATATCCATTGACGTACAGAGCATGTACCACGGGAGTTGAAGCGGTTAGGAAAGGTTTTCTTAGGAACCCACAAGCACCCAGACCGGACGAAGAAATCCACAAATTACTCGACATTTGCCTGAGGAGGAATGACTCCGCTTTCAACGATCAAGTATACCTCCAGTCTTCCGGAACTGTGATGGGAAAACGATTTGCCCCGAATTATGCGAATCTCTTCATGGCGGAGTGGAAAAGGGAAGTCCTGTCACAGATTTCTATTGACGTTTCTTAGATGAGTTTTTCATAGTATGGACGTACACACTATACAAATTTTGGGCCCTTTTCAATATCCTGAACAATCATCATCCCTCTGTCACAGTAACCGCAAATGTAAGTCATAATAGCATAGATTTCCTTGACACTACCGTTCTTAAAAGTAGCAACACCAAAATCACAGACCAACTGGAAACTAAAGTATTTTTCAAAGAAACCGACACACATCAATTATTGTTCAAAAACTCTTTTCACCCCAAACATACTTTCTCTGGCATCATAAAATCTCAGATTCATAGGATATGTACTCAAAAACTGACTTTGAGTCAGCATGTACGCTGGTATTTAGCAAACTAAGAGAAAGGGGATATTCCAAACGTTATCTCAGACGTATAAAAAATAATTCTCTTGCTGAACTTGCCGCAAAAAAACCCAAATAATACCCAATCAGCAGTTAAAACCAAAACTTGTGGCCAAGATGTCAAACATGTAAAATCATAAGCATATGCGACCATTTCCTAAACAAAACATCTGGCACACAATTCCCAATATTAGATCAACTTTCATGCGGTAGTTCTAACGAAATTCATCTAATTCCATGCAGAAAATGTGACGGGCAATACATGGGTGAGATTCAAATGCACTTAGGGAACGAATTAACGGTCACAGGTGGTCAGACATAGTCACTAAAAAGGACCAACCAGTCTCAATTCACTTCAATCAACCAAATCATAACATTTCTGATCTCATTGTCACGCCAATAGAAAAGACGAAGAGCGACTTTGAAACATCGGAAGTAATTTAAACGTTTAGGCTAATAAGAGAAAAATTCAAATTCTGGATTAACAAATTGAAAACAACAGCCCCCCCCCCACCCTAGGTCTGAATATCCATATGGCAAGTGCATCCAAAATCATCAGAAAACACTATACTGATCTTCAAGAAAATCACCCGAAAATCTGCACATATAAAATTATAATTGCATATTCTTATAAAAATATGAACGACATCCTAGTGCACAGTAAATTAGACTAAATAAGACCAGTCTTCACTCTAATCCAATGCAAATAATACATCTAATCCTAGCCTAACCTTTATTGATCCCTGGCCCTAACCCGGGATAGTAAAATTTCTCACTTATTGGAAAACCCAATCCTTAGTAGGAAACACACTAATGTGGCTCTCACCCGGGAGCCTTAAATTTATTCTTTTCTTCAGAAATCAGAACACCAGAATACCAAAAGCTAAATCGAAGGAAGACCATCAGCGCCACCAACATCAAATAACAGCGAAACCAATTGTGTAAATTAAAGTAATGTATTAAGTGTATTTTTAATTGAATTAGGAAATATTACGAACCAAATATTCGTCATCTGGAGATTTGCCCCTCCCCCAAATACTTAAACATAACTCATTGCCCTAACGTAGAATCTCACTAACAATCACGTGACCGAAATTATTTTACATCTTGATGAAACTTGAAATGCATTTTTATAACCAAAGATCTTGGTTTCTTTGTATATCGGATCGTAATTTCCTGAATTATGGTGCCTGATTGTACAAAAAATCGCCTTTTAGCTTGTGGTCACTCTGGAGGTCACAATTATTATCTGATTTGAAAAAAAACTTTATAAAACAGTCTGATTATATCACTGTTACACCATAATAAAGTTTGAACTCAAATTTGTGAAAATAAAACCATCGTCAAACCAAAACGGAATGTTGAGCAAAAAGCTACAGCCTGTGATGTTACAGCCAATTCATATCGAAGTCAATGGGTAAATAATGTTGTGTGTGTTAATGTTTTTCCGAGTCTCTGGGAATGTTACTATAAGTAGACAATGGTTATGATTATGTGAAGGTAACTATAAATAGACAATCATCATAATGCTGAGAAATTAGCTTCCTATTACCAAACGGAAAAGGTTAGCCTACGCAAGTTTTGTTATCTGTTAAGTCGTTCCGTACCTGGTTCGTTTCCATTAAGGATACTTAAGAAATTAGCGTCCTTCGTATCTTGTTTATCGGTTAAAATATTCATTTCCATTAAGGATGTTTGGTTTTTTTCTAAGAATTGAATACACTATACCCGTTTATAAGACCGGAATTGTTTATTAATTGTATATATCCTATTCTATTCAAATGATTGGGCTATTAATGTCGCCATATAGTGTGTTACGGGGAAAATTCTGCCCGCTCAGCGGCGCGCTCTTATTTCCAATTCCAACTGTGAAGAGTTCTTTTACGTGCACGTCAATGTGTACACATATCAATTTAAACACAATTCACTGATTCTTGTGAAATGGTAAAGAATGGTCGATCGTTCGGTTGCGGACCTTTGCGCCCGCTTTCACTGCCTGTTATACCGCAGTTGGGGGGTTGGATGGCTAGCACGTGCGCGCTGTATCATAAAGTCTGTCTTAGAGTCACCTGGCGTGGTTTCGAATCCCCGGTTGTACGTGGCAAGGAGTAGTATCGCCTGTCCAACCTCGTCGGTTTTCTCCGGGTCCTTCCACTGCTAAAAACTCCTACGCGCAAGCGAAATATTAAAATAAAATAGAACCATATGTTAGTCCCGAAATGACCTAGTCTGTGTTAATTGGCTAGGTCATTTAAGTACGGAAGAAGTTTCTTTTGGGATGTCTTGTAACCTATCCATGCAACTAACCCCTGACCTGAAGTTACCATCCAAGATCCCCGAACCTCGCGAATCATAGGTGTCTTGAATCTATTGTACCCTATAATCTGTCCTTATTTTCCCAGCTGTAAAAAAGTCGATTATTATTATATGGACACAAATGGGTCGCAACGCCTCTAATAATGTAATATGAATATCTATAAACTGATATACATTTAGTCGTTTCTGTTTTTACTCTAATTTCTAGTCAGTTATGTTAGGCAAAATACGTGAAGAGTCCAAATTGAACGGTAGTGTTTGGCGTCTGGTTATTCAAGTCTACACCAGTCTAGGGTGCCCCACGTGCCAACTGAAAAGTTGTTCTTGACACGTTGATCCTGCACGTTTTAGTTCAATGACTTACTACTGATTTCTAACAGTCTCGCACACTCGTTGAGGCTATAAATAGCAACAGCATGCGGAAATGTTCAAAACACCAAACACTACTACAGCCGTAAAAAAATCTATTGTTGACGATTCTGAATAGCAATAATATTTAACTTTTTGGTTATTACGGCATCTTTAGAAATTACGCTCGTTTTATTTTTTAAATTGCCTTATAATTAGCTGTACCATTAGAAACTGGATATTTTGGTTAAGTACAAATAATATCTCTGACCCAACATCCATAATGCAAGAATATGATCAAAGCAGTAGTTTCATTTTAATTTTACAAGGTTCTTAAAAATCATGTTGAGTTGCCTGATGTTGGTGCTTCTAAATTCAATTTCTTGATCCATGTTTCGTAAAAAAGATAGTCTTGATTATCCCGACCCGTCAATTAGACGTAGAATGATCGGTAGACTAGTTAAGCGAGACTAATTTCAAAACAAGGGCATGTAACCTATCTTTTACTCAAAAGTGCCTGGATGTTATGGACGCCACTCCAACCCATTTTTCAGTATTATTTATGTATGGTTTAATGATCATAGCTTATGAAGTACAGTATGGTCGTTTATTTAGTGACTATAAATGTGTGAAACAGATTTAAGGCTTTCTAAATATATTAGTATTGTGGTGTAATTGTCGAGATATTTGGAGATATTCATTGAGTTATATTGAGTTGGAGACTTAGCTACTTAAAGCCCAAATCTCTGACTCTGAACATTATTTATTCTTCCTTTCCTACATAGTTCCTATTTAAATTTCCTCCGGGCACTCCGGTTTCCTCCCACTGCTAAAGACCCCTACGCGCAAGCGAATTATTAAAATAAAATTAAGACCATATGTTAGTCCCGAAATGACCTAGTTGTGTTGAGTGGACTCTCTCTCTCTCCCTCTCTCCTATTTAAATCCCGCAGACAACTTCCTACACAATCCAAATCGGCCATACCGAAAACCCGGAAAGGATTTTACGAGTTTTAACAGTTCTGAGTTCTAGATTTCGACTCGACATTTTACCTGAATCTTGGAAAAAAAGTTTTCGGCACAGGAAAACTCGGGTTTTCGTTTTTTGCTTAGAGTAAAAATGAAAACTCTGATTGTTTTTAGCTGTTAATATTTTTTTGGAGGTTGGGATGTCGAGTGGTCTAACGTGTGTACTTTAGATCATAAGGTTTGTCATTGGGTCGAGTGACAAGGAGTGGGGTTGCCAGCTTAACGTCGTGGTTCTTCTCCGTGTCCTCTGGTTTCGTCCCATTTCTAAAGAATCCTACGGACAAGCCAATTATTGAAATTAAATTGTACCATATATTTGTCCCAAAATGACCTAGCGTCGAATGGACGTAAACCACATTTATCTCTATCTCTCTTGACAAAAATTGGGGGCTTTTGATGGAAGATTAATTAATTAAATCACAATTTTATAGTATATCACATAGGTCTCGCCTACTCTTCTTCAAACTGTATTTGATAGACTCGGGACTTGGGCCAAGCATTCTTGGCTGTCGGCAGTTCGATTTTTTCGACTCATTTGGAGACTTAAATGTAATCATTCTTTAATTTTGTTTTCATTGCATTACTTTAACAGTTCCGAGTTGTACGTTTGGACAAGGTGTTTATCGAAAAGTAGAAGAAAAAACCCGACTTTCCCGTATAAATCAGTTTTTGATATGTAGCTCTGTATCAGCATTTATGCAATTCCGTTCTTTGCCGTTTTTATAAGCATTTTTCAAAATAGAATTTCATTAATGGTACACGAATGAATGTCTTGGAAAATTCAGTCTAAGAAATTAAAATTACTGAATTCAGTTACATAACAATGTTTTCTTTTAACTAATTTCTATTTGATTATTAGAGTATGAGGGTCACAGTGGATTTATCTAATCAGACAAATATTCTGTATATGGCTGTTTTCAGATACACGGAACGGACATACTGTTTATTATATAAACATCATGTATACAATACAATGTATAAGCGTGCATAATGTATAGTCTTCATGACCTATATTACAGAATAGTAGGAACGATAAGACACTGTATAAGCCATTGGGGTGAGGTGCGAGATATCGGCAGTATTAGTATTTAAACATCAGTGCATACGTCATTGGTTCCATGCTTGACTGCTATTTGTTCTTCGCGAGAGATCTCAAGTGATTAAAATTAGGTGCCGTGCGAACTAATTTGCATATCTGATTCCATTACTTGTTCTGTGTTGCGATGCAAAAGACATATGTTGAAGATTACAATACATAGCGCGAGTGTCAAATGAGAAGATGTCAGAGTTCTGGGTTGATGGACTTGGTTTGTTGTGAAATGTCTAATGTGAAATGTTAAATGACAAAAATTAGACGTCAAGTTACACGATGTAAGATTTTTTTACATTTGACTTTGTCCAATTTACACCCAACATTAAACATTTGCAACACTAGACATGTAATAGAACTAACAACATAGCACTGACTTTTGAGTCAAATTCCCCGTCATAATTTTTTTCAATGTTGTTTCTAAGAATACTAAATGTATAACAGGATCAGGGAAGATAATTTTTCTGGGAACTAGTTCAGTATAAATTCAGAAGAAAGAGGATCTAAATCCGTGATTAAGTAAAATTTGGTGAACGTATAAAATGATCGATGTAAAGAATCTTGTATCACTTGTTGTAAATTTGTTGATGAGACTGTTTGGTTGGTGACCTGTATTCACGGACAAACGGTATTTATATATTCATTTATTTGGAGAGATTATAATAATATATATATGCTATTATTTTATGTTTCGTCTACGTTAAACATGCATTATATACGATCTAAATCTGTCTATTGCGGGTCTTACTTTTAGATGTTATATAAATCATTAATTAGACAATTATTAACATGACTAAACCATAATCAACTCCCAAGACTATGGGAAGACTTGTATATTGGATAGATTAGACCATCTGCTCTATTTCTGTTAAAATGGACGTCGCTCACCAATAAGACTGACGATCACGAGGGTGATATTAAGGCAGCGTCCACGACTTTAGTCCAGATTATTTTGTCTTCGATTTGCGAGATTAAACATGCATTATGCAAGAGCTAAATCTGCCTTTTGCCTGGTCTTTCTTCAGGCTTTAAATGTTATATAAATTATTAATTAGACATTTATTGACATATTAAGACCATAATCAACCCTCGATGACACCAGGTAGCCCCGATTTTATGTAGATTTGAACGGTTCGGCCATTTAATAATTTAATTTAAAAATGGAGCAATGAGGCTAAGACTCGAATGGTTACGATCAATGCACACATTGGGTCAAAACTACAACCATTGATAAAACATAAAGTAATTTTAATGAAATTTTCAATATATTCATTTTGCATGATCTATTTCGGAAATAATATAGCGAAAACGGCGGTCAGTTCTTTATTTAAAGCTGGCCGGTCACCTCTGGCTTGCGGCTGTGGTTTCGAGCCCTGGTGTGAGCGTATGTGGCATGGAGATAGGGGCGCCTTCTCAACCTCGTGGGTTTCCTAGGGCACTCCGGTTTCCTCCCACTGCTAAAGACCCCTACGCGCAAGCGAATTATTGAAATAAAATTAAACCATATGTTAGTCCCGAAATGACCTAGTTTGTGTTGAGTGGATTTTAAACCCCATATCTCTCTCTCTCTTATTTAAATCAATCTTACATTATGTACCTTTTTGGTCACCAATCCCCTAACAATAGCAGGTAAACTTTTTTTTCCATCCGTCTTATGACGTCATTTGTGGATTGTGGGTTAGGATAAGGGTTAGGCTTGGCCCAGGGTTAGGGTTAGGGCTAGCCCTTTCTACATCTCGAGACTGTGACGAAATCTGCAGGCCACAGCCCTTATCCTAACCCACAATCCACATATGACGTCATAAGACCAGGCTCCGGTGGTTGGAAAAAAAACGCTTACCACAATAGCAAGTCTAATCTGTACTCACGATTGCCTCACTAAACAATTCACAACTGTTTCAAGCTTCACATCCTAGCTAACATTACTCACAAGGAACGGTAGGTCATATAGCTTGTTGTATATTGCTATAAGTATAAGTCTTATTATAAACTGAATGATATTTGGTAGGGTATGTATTTATATTATCTAATAACTTATTGTAAATTAGGTCTCCATTTTATTTACTTTAAAATCCGCACCCATTTCTTTGTCAAATAAATGATTTCCTGCGCCATTTTGAAATATGTTACTATTACACCACTGAAATTGAAAGAGAGAGAGGGAGAAAATGGGGTTTAACGGCCACTCGTCACAAAACAGGTCATTTCGGGACTAACATAGTATTTAATTTTATTTTAATAACTGGCTTTCGCGTAGTGGTCTTTAGCAGTGGGGGGGGAACCGGAGGACCCGGAGGAAACCCATGGTGTTGGATGGACGACCCTACTCCCTGTCACGTACAACCGTGAATTCGAAACCACGCTAGTTGACTCAATGACAGGCTTTATGATACAGCACTCACGTGCTAACAATTCAGCCAGTCCCCTTGAAATTGAAACAAATTAGTTTTAATTTAAGCTTAAGTATAGTTGGTGTTGTGTAATTCAAAAGGCGTTTAACCAATTTAATCAAATTTATTTTTCGATTTATTTTTCAGACATGAATCTAGGTACGAGTTTATTGATGCTGTTGATTGCTCAACTGATCGAGTTGGGAGATGGACAATCGTGTGCCAGATTCTCTAACGGATGCAGTACCACTGCTTACGAAACTTACAAACAGATGTTCAAACCGGCGTGTGATAATCATGACGTTTGCTATTCATGTGTAAGTAATCATGTAGTTTGCCATTCATGTGTAAGTAATCATGCCGCGTGCTATTCATGTGTAAGTAATCATGACGTTTGTCATTCATGTGTAAGTAATCATGACGTGTGCTATTCATGTGTAAGTAATCATGACGTTTGTCATTCATGTGTAAGTAATCATGACGTGAGATATTCATGTGTTAGTTATGAAAATTGCGTAGTTTGTTATCATGACGTATTTTTGGTAATACGCATTTACATAATTTCGGGATTATCATAATCCTTCATAGCATACTGTATGGTTTATACCCGTCTTCGTTAGCCCGGAAAAGTAGGACGCTAATCCCAATTTCATTTCATTGCTTACAAATTTGTTTGTGTTAAATTAAATACCTAACACAGATTCAACATTTTTTCTAGGGTTCCAGGCGATACGTTACAAGATACGACTGCGATTACGATTTCTACTACAACATGGAAGAGCAATGTTCCAACTTAAAATCTTCCCGATGGTTCTGGTGTAGCATTATGAAATGGAAATTTTATTTAGCAGTGCGTATATTTGGGTCAAGTTCTTACGTAAATAAATCACCATCATATTGCAGTCGGGATTGGATTGATGACTGCATGCCGAGGACATGAATTACAAGGTCTGACCAATGCGAAATATACTATTTATTGGTCTAGATAGATGGATAAACTAAAATCAAGTACGACAATCCAAATCATTGAATAAAATTCGATGTCCTAAAAATAAGGTACAGACGAATAATTTGCCCTTGAGTTAGAAATTGGAATCAGACCAGTTATTTATTAATCTGTTATTTTTTTAATTTTTGTCCACGTTACAGATGATTGTAATTACAAGTCTTGTCTAAAGAGAAAAACTTTATTTATTTATTTCATGGACAATTCACAAGGTCGATTGTTTACAATAATCATTTGTATTGAACTCATCAACTTGTATTAAAATATGTTTATATGAAATGTTTGTATATTTCCATGTTTTAAAGGATAATTCGAAGGAATTATTAGTGAGCAGAAATGCGCCCATATATCTTATTATCACTCGTCACTTCAGTCAGTTATATAGAGGGATAACTCGTGTTTTCACTTCCGATTGTTGAAACCTTTATTACTCATCTATCCTAGCAATGACCTCTGTGTTAAAATTATATTTGGAATGTGTTTAACTAGTTATATCACATATGTGATAAAGACTGACACCAATATTGTCCTTTACAATCGATTATGTTCTTATAAGGAAATCACAACAGATCGAATAAACAAACATACATGTATTAATAGAAAATATATATATAAATACAGACACTGAACCTTATACGGGGTCTCGTTTTGAAATGGTCAAGTGGGGCAACATATTATGGGGCATATAACTATATATAATTTATATACCCCTCAATTCAAATGCCCCGTTTTATTTGTAAAATAAAGGAATTATCTTTTACGGCTTATGAGGCATATAAATTTTGTGGGGTATATACAATTTATATAGCCCACAATTTTGATGCCCCGTTTTGTTTGTAATATAACGGAATTATAAAGCATATGGGGCATATCAATTTTATGGGGTATAGAAATTCTGTTTCATAGTGTACCAGGCAATGGAGTGTTAATAGTTGTGTTTTTTGAGGGGGGGGGGGCATTTATTTTTTCGGTGGTGGGTAACCCGATGTATAGTACCCCTACTAAAAAATGCATAAACCCACAACAGAAAGAATCCATAGTCATTGATGCGACCAGAATTCCAATGAAAAGTAAAAAGAAAATCCACAATTCCCAGAGTTTAACACCCACTTCACCAAAACTAGGTGAAATGAAATGGGCTTCTGATCCTGAACTGGGCTAATGAAGTTAGACATACACCATACAATGTGCTATGAGGGAAATTTTGCCTGGGAAGCGGTACTACGGCCTACTCTTACATCGAATTCTAATTGCCAGGGGATCTTTTACATGCATGTCGTTTTGTACACGGGGACCTCGGTTTTCCATTCCATTCTAACTAGACAGCTGTACTTGTCAGGCCCTCTGTCCTGCATCACTGACAAGAGAAAATCTGGACGAACTTTCGCGGGCAATGCAGGGATCAAACACCCGACATCCAGGCTAGCGAGACAGCAAGCACCTTACCCACTTAACCACCATGTTCCCCCCACCCCCAAAAGCTATGGGGGAAAACCTTGGGACTTATATTTCTCAAGAGCTTGGACAGGCGAATCTTCTTGTGGTCACGTGCAAGTTTTGGATCGAAGCCATGCCGCTTGACTCAACTACAGACCACATGATCTAAAGCACACACCTCAAATCCATTCAACCACCCATCAGAAGCCATTCGATGTGTTAGAATCTGAACTAGACTGACCATTCGAAAATACGACGTGCACCCATTTTAGGTTAGGCATGTTGAAATTAAATAGGCTAGGCTATAGATGGATTTGAGATTTACCGCAATTTCTTAGAACCGGAAGCAATGCCAATGTTATGAATGTACGGAAGCTCGGGACGAATGACATCCGGGTACTTGATAAATCCCGGATTTACCGTCTACACACATAAAATTGCCGGTTTTTTGAAAAAGCCGGCTTTTTGATTTTGAAAAATCCCCCAATAATTGCCGGATTTTAAAAAGCCGGCTTTTACGATTGAGAAATTGAAAAAGCCGGCTTTTAGGAAAAAACCGGGATTTAAAAGGCTAGTGTAGACGGTGAATGCTGCTAGTGTAGACGTAGCTATAGAGTCACCTGGCGTGGTTTCGAATCCCGGTACGTGGCAAGGAGTACATGTAGTATCGCCTGTCCAACCTCGTCGGTTTTCTCCGGGTCCTTCCACTGCTAAAGACTCATACGCGCAAGCGAAATATTAAAATAAAATAGAACCATATGTTAGTCTCGAAATGACCTAGTCTGTGTTAATTGGGGAGGTCATTTAAGTACGGAAGAAGTTTCTTTTGGGATGTCTTAGTTAGGGTTAATGTAACCTATCCATGCAACTAACCCCTGACCTGAAGTTACCATCCAAGATCCCCGACCCTCGCGAATCTATTGCACCCTATAATCTGTCCTTATTTTCCCAGCTGTAAAAAAGTCGATTATTATTATATGGACACAAATGTGTCGCAACGCCTCTAATAATGTAATATGAAGATATGTTAAAACATTCAATCGTTTCTGCTTTGACTCTTAATTTCTAATAAGTTATGTTACGCGAAATACGCGAAGAGTCCAAATTGAACGGTAGTGTTTGGCGTCTGATTATTCAAGTCTACACCAGTAGTTTTTTCCTGCGGGGCATGTTTAGCCTCGATCACCGAGTCGTTCCATTACAAATAGCACTCGAAAGCATTCTGGCACGCGATTCGGTGCCAATTTTGAAATTTTCTTAAATATTAGATATCAGAAGTCCATCTTTTCACGGTAAGAGAGAGAGAGAGAGAGAGAGAGAGAGAGAGATGTTGATTTAAATTAACCAATAAGTCGTGTTTGCAACTTGTATATGATATTGAGTGTAGTACTATACTGCTTCTTTTATAGGACTTCTTCTGTGTTGTGTTCTTGTGATCGTAAAATAATACCACAGTATTTAAAGTATAAGAACTTTATTTCCAGCTGAATGATTTCCCAGGCCCCTTGTTCTCCACAGATAATGGCTGTACGAATGTCTGGGTGAGTTCTGATGGGGCTTGGTCTACACTCGAATTTATACCCCCCTCCCTGCACGTCCAAGACAAAGCCTTGACGTCATCCCCCATTCCAAAAGCGTGAGGTCAAAACCCGCCCTTACATGGTTATGAAAATTTACTCCAGAAATATTGTGCATAAGATATCTGTTATCATGTTGTTGAAATATAGAACCAGTATGCTCTGCCTCGATAGCCCTTTTTATATAACAATACGTCAACCAAATGTTAGTTTATCTCAGTACCCCTGCATATATGTGAATATGTTTAGAAACATCAAACTATATCTTATCTCCTCATTCCTTGTCCATAATATGTCACTAGACTATATTACTACACTACTTCCCCCTTTAAGAATATATATAGAAGATAGATATTCTAACTAATTATGCACAAAACTATAGGTCGTATGGGGAACAAGTGGAGACTAGAGAACAAGGAACCCTGGCAAAGTAACATAAAGGTACATCAATATAATACAATTGCATGCATACAATATTTCACTATGATAAAATTTCACCTTTAAAAAAAAACTAAATCAAATTCAAAAAGTTTTTGATTCTTGAAGTGTCCTAAACGCTCTAACACCGCACACTACTACACACAACTGTTGTTAAACGTTCATCGGTTGGCATTCTTTAAGTCCAGGTCACATTCCAGAAAGAACCAAGCATTCGCTTATCAAATAGATAGCGATACAAAATAAAGTCCTGCTACAAAACACACCCTTCTACAATATATGACCTAATGAAGTTGACCTCCATAGTTTGTTTGATAATATGCCCCCAGCCTACACGAGTAGGGTCACATATTTGACTTCTGGTTATCATGAAAGGTGAAAAGTTACACCGTGTTCACGTGTTAATGACAGTTTGATATACAACACAGCTACCGAACAATGTGCACTGGAACTGAAACACTCTGGATATATATATATATATGTTGATATAGAAACAAGTATAATATGGACATATTATATAAGCGCAAAAGTTATATGTATACTATAGAAAAACTGTCGACAGGCGCACAAACAGTCACTGAATAGTGGGTTATTCACCCATAAAACAAAAGTTGTATAAAATACACACATTCCGTGAAGGACTGTTTAACACAACACTTCTTATGAAGTCACATGGAAAATTTCCTTTATATCGGGCAGAATAAAGTCGGGAGGTAATTTCTCCACCAATTTCCTTTCCTTTGGAATCCTCTTACCAGTAGCGGCAGAAACAGTCGTAGTTATTGATGACGAAGTAGGTGTACCAAGTACTGACGTTGATTGAGCAACAGTGGTCGGTGGCGAGATGGTTGTTGATTCATTCCTATTAGTTAACTCGCCTTTTCTTGATAGAGCCATTTCTTCTCTTGTACTGATCTCAGGACGAATTCCACATTGTTTCCCTCTAAAATAATGACATTTATTTTTTAAATTTTGGGTTGCATTTATAGCAACATATAAAGCCAATGAGAATTATAAGTGTGGAACCAATAAGTATTATTAAATAATAGCATAATGGTCAGGGTTTGTCTTTCTCTAAGTACCTCAAATTTTGTAACTCATAAATTAACCCTTTCATAGACATTGCCCTTGCAATTCTATAATTTTAGAGGTAATTTGGTAAGTGTATAATTATTGATGATCATGAGTAGAGGTTTCCCAAAGAGTGTCTAAAGCTTTTGTCCGAATGATTTGTTAGTTTTATGAAACCAAATTACAGTCTACACAATGGAGTAACATTTCATTCAAGGGAAATCGTGAGTCGAGTAAGTCTACACATAGGAGTAACATTTCAATCAAGGGAAATCATGAGTCTAATAAGTCTACGAATTTTAGTACCCCAACCGTTTTTGGAACAACACAACTGTTTTTGGCATTCCCAACTAAAAATCGACTCAGTTAATTAATCATTAACGTAAAAAATTCAAATATTATAGCATACTGGCAATCAGTTTTAACAGCTGTTTCGTTTTTTTGTTCGGCGATTTTTCAGGTTTTAATTTACCATCGCTCTTTATATCGCATTCAAGGACACCCGCATCTATGTTGCGTTCATCATCAGAGGTGTCACTACTACTTGATGACAAGCTATTCGTGTCCCTAACATTTTCAGTATCTTGATCGTCACGAGCCTTCAGGCGCTTGGATAATTCCATTAATGGAATATCTTCCCCGTCCGACGCGCTTTCAGATCTTTCCCGCCTAAATCGAGTAGCCAGTTGTGCCAATGGTACATCATCATCGGGCTCACTGGTTTCGCTTTCTGAGGTAGAATCGGAACTCGATGGATCTTCAACATATTGTGCCTTTCGTAGCAACTTTTCCTTATCGGATTGTTTTTCCCGAATTTGCCAATTATCAAGTTTCGCTAAACGCAGATCTTGTGCATTCGATTTTGTAGTTCGGCCTGTTAATTGATTATGTATTATAAAGGAGACCGGCGACGTTTGTTCGATTATCCGATAATATGGTGTCCATCTTTCCTGTAATTTGTGTTTTCGAAGATGGTTTTTGTAATACACTGGGTCACCCACCTTAAAAAGGGTGTCAGTTGCATTTCTATTCACATATTCAGCGTTTTTACGCTGTGTTTTCCTTAACCTCTTGTGAACCAAAAGAAAAGCCTTGTGCTGATTTTGCAACGCTATTTCGTGAGGATCGGTTCCCAAATATTTCCTTCGAGGTTTCAAAATGTTGTCCAATGGCAATACAGGGTCGCGATTATACAACAAGTAAAAAGGAGAAAATTTGGTAGATTCATTGACATTAAATCGAATAGCGGCCAAAGTTTGATTTAAGTATAAATCCCAAGTGTTATAACTTTCTGCAATCTTTTTAGATAATATGTCGTGCATCGTGCGGTGCATTCTCTCAACGCGCGCATTTGATTGTGGGTGGTAAAACGACGTAAGGACATGTTTAATATTTAATTCTTGAAGTGTTTTCTTCATTATCCTATTTACGTTCTCGCTACCATTGTCTGTAACCAATTCTAATGGCGCCCCATAACGAGGGAAAATTTCCTCTATAAGTAAGTGGGCGACATTCTCGGCAGATTTACTTTTTACTGCAAAGGCCTCCACATAACCAGAAAAATGACAAATAAAACTAATTATATATTTGTTCCCCGAAAGAGTTGTAGGATACGGTCCCGATAAGTCTAACCCTAACTTCGCAAAAGCATAAGGTGGTATATCATAGAACTGCATAGGTGGAATTTGTTTAGTTAAAGACCTCGATTGGCATAACACGCATTCATTTACATGATTATGAATACGGACATACATGTTTGGAAAGTAATAATGCCTTTTTATGGTATCATGTGTTTTATCTATGCCCACATGTCCGTTATTATCATGATATTGTTTTATAACAGTATTTTGAAGGTGTTGAGGTATATATAGCCTCAGTGTTGGATCATCATCAGGACTGGAGATGAAATATAATACTTTGTCTATAAGCAGAAATCTATTTTTTGTCTTATTACCACCCGTATTGGCCTTTAGTTGTTTAATAATAGATACAATTTCCGGATCGTCATTTTGTTCTTTTTCTATGTCAAAATTATCCACATTTAAATCTATTTTATCCGGCAGATCTTTATCCGGAACAGTACATTTCGCATAATTATGTGGAACGAATTCATTTGAATTGAATGCACTAATCTCAAACATATTATCACTTGTGCGCGGCTCGATTGTTTCACCGACAGCGTTATTATCATTTGCTTCTCGTTTTGATGGAACTCGAGAGAGAAGATCAGCTATAGAATTTTGTTTTCCGGGTACATATTCAATCGTACAATTAAATCCCGCGATCCCCAATGCCCATAACTGTATTTTCTTATTTTGCATAGGTGATTCCAAAAGATATTGCAACGGCTTATGATCAGTTCGAATCGTAAATTTGGCATTATGTAAATAATAATCCAACTTTTGTAACGCGTAATGGATGGCATAAGCCTCACGTTCTACAACACTCCACTTCACCTGAGACTTTGACAACTTGTGTGACAAAAAGTAAATTGGGCGTTCGACTTTTCCTCCGCTTCCATCCTCGTGCACCTGCACTAACGCTGCGCCTATAGATGTATCGCTTGCATCAGTATAAAGTATATACGGTAAATTAGGATCTGGGTAAGCTAATAACGGCACTGTTGTTAAACTCTCTTTTAAAAATTCAAAAGCAGTTTGACATTCAGATGTCCATTTAAATTTTGCATATTTTTTCGTTAATTTGATTAAAGGTTCAGCAATGTTAGAAAAATTTGGAATAAAGCGTCTATAATAACTACACATTCCCATAAAACTCCTAACTTCTTTTACCGTACGAGGTTGATCCATACCCTTAATAGCACAAACCTTATCCTGATCTGTTATAATTCCTTCGGGAGTGATGACAAAACCCAAATATTTAGTTTCTTGTTGAAAAAAATTACATTTAGAGGGTTTTAATTTCAACCCATGTTGTCGCAAACGATCAAATACAAGCTTAATATGTTCATAATGTTCTCGCTTGGAACGAGAATAAATTAGTATATCATCGATATATGCTATTGCAAAATCTTCAAGTCCTTTAAGAACGCGTGCCATTAAATGCGAAAAAATACTTGGACAATTATTAATTCCAAATGGCATAACGTTGAATTCAAACAAGCCTCTATGGCATACAAACGCTGTTTTTTCCTTATCTTTGTCATCGACCAAAACTTGCCAATACCCTGATTTCATATCAAGAGTTGTGAAGTATGCTGATTTATCTAATCGCCTTAGCATGTCCTCAATGAGGGGTAGGGGCCAACTGACGGTCTTGGTGATTTTATTAAGCTTCCGAAAGTCAACGCAAAATCGTTTTGTTCCATCTTTCTTGTCTACTAAGACAATAGGAAATGACCAAGG
This sequence comes from Patella caerulea, assembly GCA_036850965.1. NCBI lineage: Eukaryota > Metazoa > Mollusca > Gastropoda > Patellidae > Patella > Patella caerulea. Next base: position 4,966,126 of record JAZGQO010000021.1, on the reverse strand, counting down.
ACTGTTACTTTCTTTTATGATATTATTACGTAACATGTCATCGATAGCCTCATTAACAATGGGTCTAGACGTTAATGGAGTACGATATGCCCGCTGTTTGATGGGGGAATGGTTGCCTGTATCAATAGTCATTTTTACCGTATCTGTATGTCCTAACTCTGAGTCACTTATCGCAAATAAATCATGATTTTTCCTCAAAAGATTAAATAACTTACCGCGTTCCGTATCTGGCACCTTGATCTTAGAAAATTTTGCATTTAAATTTGCATCAGTACACTGCGAAGCACCCCGTAAAACCTGATCCACAGACGCTATCGTACTGTCAAACGCATCGACAGCACGACCTATAACACATCCGCTTTTTAATCGAAACGTTTTGTTGGTACCGTTTACAATAAAGACTGGGATTCTTTTACCAAAAGTTTTCGCACGTTCCATGCTGAACAAAGAATTGCTGACCATAAGTCCTGGTTCACTACTCACAAACCCTTTAGTTGCTTGCTCAACCATGAAGACATCTTGCCTACTGTCGTAACTATGTCTTTTCAATTTCGCATGAACGATGTACCTTGTCTGGGGTTTTAAAATTACGTCGTTTGCTATTCGCAAAACAGAAGATATTTCTGCATCATTATCCAAGGAAACATACATTTTTCCAATTTTCATACATCCTAAATCAAAGAAAAGCCTACAACCATGAGAAACGAGAAAATCACGACCTAAAATTACGTTTCTATTCATATTGGAAACAACATGAAATACGTGTCTTAACTTTTTTCCCTTTATTTGAAATTCCAAATTTGCAGAACCGATCAATTTAAGTTCAAGTCCATTTACTGACTGTAATATAATTTTACTTTTGTCCAATTTTGGTTTATATTTTAAAGAATCATATACCTGCTTACTAATTAAAGATACTTGAGCCCCGGTGTCAACTAATGATCGAAAATTTCGTTTTTCTATTTTAATCAAACATGAACTTGAACAACCCGAAACATTTATACCAGAAAAGGGCTGTTTATATCTACTCTTCCCGTAAGCCCGACGAAAAGAGTATCTTAGTTTCCCCGTGTATGTGGAGTTTTAGGCTTAACTGATTTATCCCGTCGTTTATATCTTGAGTTTGATTTAAGATAGTCATCAAATTTCCTACAGTCACGTTTAAAATGCCCCTCTACGCCACAAAACCAACAAGTCGTATTTCTTTGAAAACTTGTCTTAACCTCATTTACACTTCGCTTTTGTCTGCAGTCGCGGCTTACATGACCACGACGAAAACATATTCCACACGTGCGGTTTCTCACATAATCGACATCCATGGGTTCATGTTCGCTATTTGCATATACGCGTGTGTGTTGTCCGCCTAATCTTAACGCAAATCTTTTCCTAATATTTTGTTCTTGACTGGCCAAATCTACTGCTGCGACGAAAGTCTGCGGGTCGTCTCGTAAAATTTTGGTTTTTATATTTTCTAGCTGAAGTCCGTCGACAAAGAAATTAATTAGTTGCCTATCAAATTCTCGCTGTCCGGCATACCCTGGAAATGCTTCAGCAGCTAAAGATAGAATTCTTTCGGCAAAAACTTGCACGTTTTCCTCATGTTTTTGTCGGATTTTTGCTAACATTGCCAATGCCTGTTGTGTATCGGTAATTTCCGAAAACGTGTTAATTAAATCTTGTTTCAATACATCCCACGTCATATTTGCATCTGCTATGATTTTCCTTTGTATAAAATGACTTACGACCCCTCTACTTGATTGAAAAGCGACTAACTTTACCCGGTCTTCAGGTACTGTTGCGAGAACACAGTATTTTTCAATATTTTTTATCCATTCTTTAAATTGTTTTGGATCCCCTTTATACGGTTCAATTATATTAGCTACCGAATTCGTGGAAATCGAGGAAGACAACCCTGTCAAATGGGCACCTAAATTTATATAAAATTCTTCAGCCATTATTACAGATAGAAATCAGTGAAAAATCGAAAAGAGATACTCACAAAATTAAAATTTGGCTAATTCTATCTGTCCCTGGAAATCACGGCACCAAATCAACACTGTAGTACTATACTGCTTCTTTTATAGGACTTCTTCTGTGTTGTGTTCTTGTGATCGTAAAATAATACCACAGTATTTAAAGTATAAGAACTTTATTTCCAGCTGAATGATTTCCCAGGTCCCTTGTTCTCCACAGATAATGGCTGTACGAATGTCTGGGTGAGTTCTGATGGGGCTTGGTCTACACTCGAATTTATACCCCCCTCCCTGCACGTCCAAGACAAAGCCTTGACGTCATCCCCCATTCCAAAAGCGTGAGGTCAAAACCCGCCCTTACATGGTTATGAAAATTTACTCCAGAAATATTGTGCATAAGATATCTGTTATCATGTTGTTGAAATATAGAACCAGTATGCTCTGCCTCGATAGCCCTTTTTATATAACAATACGTCAACCAAATGTTAGTTTATCTCAGTACCCCTGCATATATGTGAATATGTTTAGAAACATCAAACTATATCTTATCTCCTCATTCCTTGTCCATAATATGTCACTAGACTATATTACTACATGAGTTACAGACTTGCCTCCTTTCAATGTTGTTTCTAAGAATACAAAATGTATAACCGGATCCAGAGAGATAATTCTTCTGGGAACTAGTTCTGCATAAATTTAGAAGAAAAAAAATCTAAATCCGTAAATAAGTAAAATTTGGTGAACATATAAAATGATCGACATAAAAAATCTTGTATTACTTGTTGTAAATTTGTTGATGAGACTGTTTGGTTGGTGACCTGTATTCACGGACAAACGGTATTTATATATTCATTTATTTGGAGAGATTATAATAATATATATATGCTATTATTTTATGTTTCGTCTACGTTAAACATGCATTATATACGATCTAAATCTGTCTATTGCGGCTCTTAGTTTTAAATGTTCTATAAATCATTAATTAGACTTTTATTAACATGACTAAACCATAATCAAATCTCTAGACCATGGGAAGACTTGTATATTGGATAGATCAGACCATCTGTTCTGTTTCTGTTAAAATGGACGTCGCTCACCAATAAGACTGACGATCACGAGGGTGATATTAACGCAGCATCTACGACTTTAGTCCAGATTATTTTGTCTTCGATTTGCGAGATTAAACATGCATTATGCAAGAGCTAAATCTGCCTTTTGCCTGGTCTTTCTTCAGGCTTTAAATGTTATATAAATTATTAATTAGACATTTATTAACATAACAAGACCATAATCAACCCTCGATGCCCTTAGGTTTCCCCGATTTTATGTAGATTTGAACGGTTCGGCCATTTATTGATTTAATTTAAAAATGGAGTAATGAGGCTAAGACTCGAATGGTTACGATCAATACATAATTCTAATGAAATTTTCAATATATTCATTTTGCATCATCTATTTCTGAAATGATATAGCGAAAACGGCGGTCAGCTCTTTATTGTCCCCCGCCTTTCGAAGAAAGTTGGGGGTCTATTAAAATGGGTTCGTCCGTCCGTCTGTCTGTCCGTCTCTCCGTCACACTTTTTGGGGCACAATAACTCTCTTCCTAATTGAGCTAGAATGTTCAAACTTGGTGTATGTGTTTATTAAGTCAGTGCCTTGATTGGGTTGGAAGATGAGCATTTTCCACATAGGGTAAGCAGAGATAAGCAATTTGATTGGTTGATGCTTTGGGACACGATAACTTTCGTTCTAATTAAGAGAGAGTGATGAAACTTGGTGTATAGTTTCATTACAGTAATCCCTTGATTAAGTTCGACAATGAGCATTTTCTGCGCAGGGTAAGCAGAGCGATACGGAATTTGATTGGTCGAGACTTTGGAACACAATAACTCTCCTTCTAATTGAGTTAAAATGTTCAAACTTGGTGTATATGCTTATTAGGTCAATGCCTTGATGGAGTTCGAAGATGAGCATTTTCCGCTTACGGTAAGCAGAGATAAGCAATTTGATTGGTTGATGCTTTGGGACACGATAACTTTAGTTCTAATAAAGTGAGAGTATATACCAAATTGGTGTGTATGCTTATTAGGTCAATGGCTTGATGGAGTTCAAAGATGAGCATTTTCTACTTAGGGTAGGCAGAGATAAGCAATTTGATTGGTTGATACTTTGGGACAAGATAACTTAGGTTCATCTTGATTGATGATTTTTATGTCAATACAATGACTGCATTCGCATTCAGTAATGGATTCGACAGTAACAGTGTATAGAAACGATTGACTCGGACACTCGAGGGCCCTTTCCCTTGGCCAGAGGGGCCCTTTTGTCTGCCTTTAGGGCCCACCTAACTAGGGTACATTTTCATTTTTCTCGTCGGTTTTAGCATTTTTCTTTATAAAACACTCTGTGTACAGTTTGATTGCTTGATACGTTTGAAAAAAATAAATGTGCGATTAATTAATATGTGTCATCTATTTATTTTGGGATTTCGGCGGGGGACATCAGCCTCACTGTTGGCTTGTTTGAATCTTACATTATGTACCTTTTTGGTCACTAATCCCCTAACATTAGCAAGTCTAACCTGTACTCACGATTGCCTCACTAAACAATTCACAACTGTTTCAAGCTTCACATCCTAGCTAACATTACTCACAAGGAACGGTAGGTCATATAGCTTGTTGTATATTGCTATAAGTATAAGTCTTATTATAAACTGAATGATATTTGGTAGGGTATGTATTTGTATGTATTTATATTATCTAATAACTTATTGTAAATTAGGTCTCGATTTTATTTACTTTAAAATCCGCGCCCATTTCCTTGTCAAATAAATGATTTCCTGCGCCATTTTGAAATCATAGTATTTAATTTTATTTTAATAACTGGCTTTCGCGTAGTGGTCTTTAACAGTGGGTGGAAGCCGGAGGACCCGGAAGCAACCCATGAGGTTGGACGTACAACCGGTGATTCGAAACCATACCAGTTGACTCAATGACAGGCTTTATGATACAGCACTCACGTGCTAACCATTCGCGCCCCCTCCCCCGAAATTGAAACCAATCGGTTTTAATAATTTAAGCTTAACTGTAGAAGGTCTTGTGTCATCCAAAAAGGCGTTTAACCAATTCAATCAGATTTATTTTTCGATTTTTTTTTCAGACATGAATCTAGTTACGAGTTTATTGATGCTGTTGATTGCTCAACTGATCGAGTTGGGAGATGGACAATCGTGTGCCAGATTCTCTAACGGATGCAGTGCCATTGGTTACGAAACTTACAAGCAGATTTTCAAACCGGCGTGTGATAATCATGACGTTTGCTATTCATGTGTAAGTAATCATGACGTTTGCCATTCATGTGTAAGTAATCATGACTTGTGCTATTCATGTGTAAGTAATCATGACGTTTGTCATTCATGTGTAAGTAATCATGACGTGTGCTATTCATGTGTAAGTAATCATGACGTTTGCCATTCATGTGTAAGTAATCATGACTTGTGCTATTCATGTGTAAGTAATCATGACGTTTGTCATTCATGTGTAAGTAATCATGACGTTTGTCATTCATGTGTAAGTAATCATGACGTGTGCTATTCATGTGTTAGTAATGAAAATTGCGTAGTTTGTTATCATGACGTATTTTTGGTAATACGCATTTACATAATTTCGGGATTATCATAATCCGTCATAGCATACTGTATGGTTTATACCCGTCTTCTTTAGCCCACACAAGTAGGAAGCTAGTCTCCATTTCATTTCATTGCTAACATCTTTGTTTGTGTTATATTAAATATCTAACACAGAATTAACAATATTTTTTCTAGGGCTCCGGGCGAAACGTTACAAGATACGACTGCGATTACGATTTCTACTACAACATGGAAGAGCATTGTTCCAACTTAAGTTTTCTCCGACGGCACTGGTGTAACCTTGTTAAATGGAAATTTTATTTAGTATTGCGTGCATTTGGGTCAAGTTATTACGTAAATAAATCACCATCATATTGCCGTCTGGATTGGATTGATGACTGCATGCCGAGGACATGAATTACAAGGTCTGACCAATGCGAAATATACTATTTATTGGTCTAGATAGATGGATAAACTAAAATCAAGTACGACAATCCAAATCAATGTCCTAAAAATACTTTACAGGGAAAATAGTGTAGTTATCAAAAGGGATTATTTATTTCATGCACAATTCACAAGATGGTATAGGTCTATTGTTTACAATGATGGTTTGTATTGAATTCACCATGATGTATTAAATATATATTTGATTGTCTATCAACTATTTAATTCTCATCTTGGTATTATTATATCTACTGAAAGAGAATCCGTTTCAGACGAGTTATTTGCCCTTGAGTTAGAACTTGGAATCAGACCAGTTATTTATTAATCTGTTATTTTTTAAATTTTTGTCCACGTTACAGATGATTGTTTACAATAATCATTTGTATTGAACTCATCAACTTGTATTAAAATATGTTTATATGAAATGTTTGTATATTGCCATGTTTTAAAGGATAATTGGAAGGAATTATTAGTGAGCAGTAATGCGCCCATGTATCTTGTTATCACTCGTCACTTCAGTCAGTTATTTAGAGGGATAACTCGTGTTTTCCTCTGGCGTTCGTCACTTCCGATTCATGAAAACTTTATTACTCCTCTATCCTAGCAATGATCTCTGTGTTAAGGAAAGTGTTTAACTAGTTCTATCACATATGTGATAATGACTGACACCAATATTGTCCTTTAAAATGGATTATGTTCTTTTAAGGAAATCACAACAGATCGAATAAACAAACATATTAATAGAATATATATATCTATATTGTAATGTATTTATCAATTTGTTATTCTATTAAAGATGCATTCCTACGAAAATAGTTGTAGTTATTTACAAGTACGACACATTTGGTATAAATGGAAAGTAGAGACACTAAAGCCCGGTCCATACTGATACGACTACACACAACCTCAGAATGGCACATCGGCGAAATATAACTCGCTTACGATTAAATCGATTACCACTAGCGACCAACCATCATCGTTTACGTGTTAACAATTCATCACCATGCCCAATGTGTAAAATGGTTGACGAAGATCGAAGATACTTACCATTTGTGTATATATTAAGTTCTTCGTATTGCAAATATATACAATTGTCATAATAAATGTCACTGTATTATGGGTCAATGACCTGATATATTGAATAAAGATTTATTATTATTATTATTATTATTGATCAGCTGACCATTTATTTTTGTGATAAGTTGGAGTTCTAACAAATTAGAAGGAAGTAAAATATAGTACCCGTATTATTATTTTTTTTAAAAAACCAAAACATTGTGACTTAAGTTTTTTGTTAGAATTTATTTTCTGATAATAAGGAATAGAGAAGTAAGTTACTCTCAAATTCTTGATTGACTAGCATATCAATATCAGTTTTATTCGCAATCCGTAAATGTGAAACTATTTCCATAATTAAATACGGAATTGGTATCGTCTATCAGTGGCATCGTATACGGATGGTATCGCGCAATATAGCCCGGTTACAGCTGACGTGCCATTAACTCATATTGTATCGCGCAATATAGCCCGGTTTGAGCTGACGTGCCTTTGTGTATCAGCGGCATATCGTATATTTACAAAGGATTGTTGTACTAGAATCTATCTTGTGTAATATCAACTGAACTCTTTAGTTTTGTATCTAGTCTTGTTTATTCCCCCGTACGGTCACGCCTTGATCATCATGTGACACCGTTAGTTGTTAGTATATAGGATCATTTGAAGATCTATATATATTTGAGTTTTTATTGTAAACAATGTTAATTAATAAATGTGTCGTAGTTTATTGCTCTACTTGTCGTGCCACAACGTAACTTGAGCTTACTTGGAGATAGGAATAGGAATTTAATTCAAGGGGAGGCAACTACATTTAAAGCCCGTACGTAGACAAATCGAAAGTAGTAGAAGAAAAGGTTGAATTTGTATGGATAGTTATTTAATTGTCCCCCGCCTTTCGAAGAAAGTTGGGGGACTATTAAAATGGGTTAGTCTGTCTGTCTGTCTGTCTGTCCGTCACACGTTTTGGGACACAATAACTCTCTTCCTAATTGAGCTACAATGTTCAAACTTGGTGTATGTGTTTATTAGGTCAATGCCTTGATAGAGTTCGAAGATGAGCATTTTCCGCTTAGGGCAAGCAGAGGTAAGCAATTTGATTGGTTGATGCTTTGGGACACGATAACTTTAGTTCTAATTAAGTGAGAGTTATGAAACTTGGTGTATAGTTTCATTACAGTAATACTTTGACTAAGATCTATAATGAGCATTTTGCTTTTGTCAGGCATGGGGGGGGGGGGCTTTTGTCTGCCTTTAGGGTCCCCCTAACTAGGGTACATTTTGATTTTTCTTGTCGGTTTTAGGATTTTTCTTTATAAAACACGTTTGGATGACACTTCGTGTACAGTTTGATTGCTCAATACGTTTGAAAAAAATAAATGTGCGATAAATTAATATGTGTCATCTATTTATACTGGGATTTCGGCGGGGGACATCAGCCTCGCTGTTGGCTTGTTTATTGTTGCAGTGAATCGCAGTTTACCAAATACCAGATTTTATAGTAGAATTGAACTTAAGACAGAAATGGAAACTTTAAGAAACAGTGTTTAGAAATAGGGGTTTCTAGAAAACGAAAATTCCACATATTAAAAAAAAACCCATAAAAAGTCTATATTCACAGCTTCATATGTATTCCACAATAATATTCTTCAATTGCCAATACTATTTGTTTCTAGAACTTGCCACCGCTCATGAACCCCATGCGCAAAAGAATTATTGAAGTACAATTAAACCATACGTTTATTTTATACTTTGGTATAGATATTTTCCAAAATTGATTATACATTTACATTTGGTGTTTGTTAAAATCTATGCGTGTGAGAAAGAGATGGGGGGGGGTGGAGAGAGAAAGAGCGAGAGAGAGAGAGAGAGAGAGCGATGGGGTTTAACGTCAACTCGACACGAGCTAGGTCATTGTGGACTAAATTTTAAACTAAGATCTTTTATAAACTTTGGTATTTGTAGCATGTCGAAGCTAAAAATAGAATACTCTAGCATACGTAACATGGTATCAGACTACAAATACATTAGCAAAATTATCAGTTAGAGTGAGAGAGAGAGAGAGATGTGGTTTATGTCCACTTGACACAAACCACGTCATATTGGGACTAATATATGGTTTAATTATATTTCAATGATTCGCTTGCGCGTAGGGGTCTTTTAGCAGTGGGAGGAAACCGGAGTACCCGGAGAAAACCCACGAGATTGGACAGGCGACCCTACTCGTTGCCACGTACAACCTGGGAATTTAAACGACGCCAGTTGACTTAATGGCATGCCGTATGATACAGCGCGCGCACGCTAACCATTCGCCCCCCCCCCCCAATTATCAGTTAGGGTCCGAAGTTCCTGTCAAGCGGCGTGCCTGATTTCCATGTAACACAACTCTGCATGTGGGAAGCTTGTTTTGCGCTGAGAACAATGGGCCCTTGATAGCCAGTTTGATAACATGTTTAACACTATCAAAAGTGGTTGATATAGGACACGCAAAAATAATAATAATAATAATAAAAAAATAATAATAAGTCGTGCGCTCGAGATAATACAATCATATACGTCTCAATTGATATTTTAAACTTTATAATTTTTTTACATGACACACGTGCAGAATAAAGATATTCATTTGTTCGTGTTTGTAGCCTATCCAAAGCTACAGTGACGGAGCGAATACGCACCACCCACCCACCCAATCACATGCTAAACACTACACATGCTAGTTATTGAAATAAAATTCAAGTATATGTTAGTCCTGAAATTACCACGTTTGTGTCAAGTGAACGTTAAACTCAGTTATCTAAAGCAGGGATCGAACCGCCTGATTACTAAGTCAACGTCTTACACGCTGAGCCATCGTGGTCGCCTATTGTCAGCAAGAGGCAATTTTAAAACTTTTTCAATGGTGTACCATCATTAACAATATACAGAGTAGTGATTTGGTGTTTATATTGAATGTAATAAATACAACGTAAAATTGTCCTTGACCCAGATACATGTATAATAAATACTACGTCCAATTGTCCTGAAAGTTGATGTAATAAATACAACGTCCTTGACATTGATGTGTTGAGTTATATTTGGATTAAAGTCACGCTGTGAATATTTCAGTTCACCCTTTGAAACGATGTTGTTTTAAATCCGATGTAAATTTTATTCACCATCACTGCCCAATCATAACTTAATGTAGCTAAGTCTCTAACACAATATCATCCCAAGTCTTCGACAATGAAAACACGAATTATTTGTCAATATAAATCAACATTGATGATGTGATCTTATCGGGAAAAGACAGGCTTCTACTGATATCCAATATTTAAGACAAAATCGTGTATCATAGTTTGTGTCACTGAGATGCAGTCCCATTTCTAAGAAAGGACTTGAACTACAAGGCTAGAGATAGTCTCATCTGGGGAAAATGTGCAATAAATATTATACCGACTGGAACAACCAGACGCTAGATGAATTCAATTCGATTAAGATTTCTGGCGTATTTCGCCGAACTTAATTGATTTGAAAGAAGAGTAAAAACTGAAACGATTGAATGTAAATCAGTATATATACATTCATATTACAGTATTATATGCGTTGCGATCCATTTATGTCAATTTTTAGGTCCCAAATATTAGCGATTTAGCTCCTTTAAAACAAGCATTATGCGAGAGCTAAATCTGCCTATTGAATGTCTTTCGTAAGACCTGAAATGTTGTTTGGCCTATATGCCTTGTTTTTTACGGGGGTGGGGGGCAATAACAGGGTGTTTACTTGAAATGCGGGGAGAATATTCATATTCGATATAGTTACAATTAATTCAATGTCGAAACGAGAATGAAACGGAATGGGGTTTCACGTCCGACGGTTCTGCGTCTTGTACAGCCCGAAAGTCGGGTTCAATGATGAAACTTTGATTAATATTCATTCAGGAAAATACATGTTTAATACATCTGTTTCTCTCGGGGACGACTCTTGCAGATTTAAAAGATTCTCTTTCTGACATCTTCATATCACGCCCTTTTGTTTACAGCGTATCAATCGAGCTTATCTCTTTTTAACCAAAGGGGGTTACGTAGCATAGATGTAAATTATAGTCGCGAACAAATGGTAATCACTAAAAGGTCTAGCTTCATTAGTCGGCTTACCAGTGTTACTCAAACAGTTTGCAAGGCAACACACACCCTTATGGGGCGGGAGCGAATGGTTAACGCGACTTGGTTTCGTAACACACCACTTTATGGAGAGAGGATGCGTGTTGGCTGGCCGAATGGTTAACGCGACTTGGTTTCGTAGCACACAACCTTATGGGGCGAAGAGTGGGGATGGCCGAATCGTTAACGCGACTTTTTTTCGTAACACACAACCTTATGTGGCAGGGAGTGGGGGGTGGCCGAATGGTTAACGCGACTTGGTTTCGTAACACACAACCTTATGGGGCGGGGGTGAGGGTGTCAGAATGGTTAACGCGACTTGGTTTCGTAACACACTACCTTATTGAGGGGGAGTGGGGGTGGCCGAACGGTTAACGCGACGTGGTTTCGTAACACACTACTACCTTATGGTGTGTGTGTGGGGGGGGGGCGAATGGTTAACGCGACTTGGTTTCGTAACACACAACCTTATGGGGTGGGGGGGGGGGGCCGAATGGTTAACGCGACTTGGTTTCGTAACACACAACCTTATGGGGTGGCCGAATGGTTAACGCGACTAGGTTTCGTAACACACAACCTTATGGGGAGGGGAAGATGTTGGATTGCCGAATGGTTAACGCGACTTGGTTTCGATTCCACGCTTGTACGTGATAATGATCAGGGTAGCCTGTCCAACCTTGGAGGTTTTCTCCGGGTCCCATGCTTTCCTCTCGCTACTAAAGACTAAGGCTGGGAATCGATATGAAATTTCAATATCGATTATCGGCAAGAATTTGTCAGCGATTATCGATAATAATCGATTATCTTTCTTCCGGAAAAACCCAACTTTACCGACCTGTTATTTGTGTTGATCGAGTTACAGTAGTCTAATACTGTGCCGATGTGCGTAAAAAAATCAATTAATGTAAAATAATTAGTTGCTAAATGTAGGATTAACTTGAGTATTATTCTAAGTTTTGTTCTTGATTTGAACCTTTTTTTTATTCCAATATCTCCGATAAATACAAAGACAATACATGGTTTCTCTTTGCAAGTTACTGGCGACAACACAGTGTTACTAATAACAGAATAAAATATAATAGAAGGCGTCTATTGATTGGACAATAAAAAAATAATTACCGGCTTTCAAAGTAGAATTTTTATGATTGGTTAATTTTGACGAAAACCAAAGTAGAATTCTTCCAAGAAATTACGAGAGGTATAGATATTTTCCCGGGAAGTCAAAAACTTGTTTTGTATGGGCTGTATCTGACATGATTTAGTAATAAAAGCTGAGTTGATCATTAATAATACAATTAGTTTTTATCGGGAAAGCAGACAATTTCTCTACAAATCAATCAAGAGCAAAGTGAGATAATTCTAATTTTACTATATCACGTGCGATCGTCATTGTTCACAAAGTGCGTGAGCTATTTTAGTTTCAACTAGTAATAACAATAAAAACAACGAAAATATTAAAATAATGTATTTAATCTTAAAGTTTAGTGTTTTTACAATAATATATATTTAAAATGTGCCAGTTTGTAGGCAGAGGGGGGGGGGGAATAGTTGTTGTGTTGACGTTGTATTCGTTCATTTGCTGCATGCCAGACTACGGCAAGTTCAGTCATTGAAAGTGACCGTAACTTGCCGTCAGAAGGTAAACATACCGATAATCGATATTTGAATTTCAATATCGATTATCGTATCGCTAAATAACTTCTACCGATTATATCGATATTTTTGCACAGTCTAACTAAAGACCCCTACCCACAAGCGAATTTTGAAATAAAATTGACTCACGATAGCCCCGTGTGGAATGGACGTTAAACCCCATCTCTCTCTCTTTCTCTCTCAATAGCCACAATTAACCTGAAATTACATTGATCATTTTTGAACTAAAGGCAACCACTCATAGCTAAAATCAGGCACGTCAGTATATCTCAACGTTTTTATCTACGTTCTCGTAGCTACAGCAATATACCAGCGCATTAACAAACATAAAATCAGAAAAGGGTAACTAAGCCAGCCAATATATTTGTCATACTGAATATACAGAAAAACTCATCGACGTGTTCCGATGAGAGAAAAGTCTGGTGTTGACATAACCACTGTACAAATTCCATCAGTACTGGGTTTCTCGGTGGAGTGAGTCGAGACAGTGAACCTCTGTAATATATTGGTGAAAAATAGAAATAGTTCCATTCTTGCCAGTGTTTCACCTGCACAAATCCGTGGACCTGTTGAAAACGGCATGAATGCAGGAGGCGGTTTAGATACTTTTCCCGAGCTATCCAAAAAGCGTTCTGGTTTAAACTTCAAGGGTTCCTTCCAGTATCTAGAATCATGATGACAGGCGTACAGATTTGCATAAACCAAAGAACCTTCTGGGATAAGATATCCTTTGACTATGGTATCTTTGGTTGTAGTGTGAGGAACAGCCATGGGTACTGCGCTTGCGAGGCGTTGTACTTCTAGAAGTGTTGCTTCATTATACGTCAATTTCGACTTGTCAGACCAATCGACCATTCGTCCATCACCGACAACACTGTCGATTTCCTCTTGACATTTTTTTTTGGACTTCCGGATGAAGGACCATAAACAGCATTGCCCAATCAAGAGTCGTAGCAGTTGTCTCAGAAGCAGCAAATACTAGATCCGAAATGACCCGTCTCGTGTTACTTTCAGTGATAGTACTGCACTCGCCGTCAGCAGACATATCCAAATACACATCGATAAAATCATTTATAGCGTTTTGATCGAAAACTGGTTTACGTTTTTCAATTCGTTTAGCAATAAACTGTTGCACCTCCATAATTGCAGTCTGCACAGATACCATTTTAGAAGCTATGAAGGGTATGAATCGAAGCAGAGGAAATCTATGAACAGGTGTATAAAACACCATCTCAGTAAATCCATCTTCTAGTACATTAAGGGTTTGAATAAATTCGGGATCCCCATAATCATAGCGTTCGCCAAATACTACTATACAGATGATATTGGTAATAGCTTTCCTCAAAATTTCATGGACGTTAATTGGTTTCCCTTCAGATTCGTTGAAACTTTCAATGACGATTTCAATTTCTTCTTTAATTTTTTCTTCAAGTCTAGATTTTCCGACCCCTAGATTACGAAGTGTGCGAATCGCCATTCTTCTCGCATCTTTCCATTCTTGACCATTCGCATAGATGATCCCGTGTCCACCTTTGCCTGACTGGTTAAGTACCCATAATTTTTCTATTGGCCGAGTACTGAAAAGATCTTGTTGCTTAACAAATGCCTCCTCTATAGATTCGAAGTCATTTAAAACTATCAACAACTGGTCAGCAAAATAAATTCGAAAAATATCGCCATATTTTTCTTGAAGTTCTGCATAATATTTATGTCTCTTACCTACGAGTTTGCCTCGAATATCCAACATGTTTCCCACAACTGGCCAAAATGGTGGTCCAGGAGGTATCCCAGATCGTTCCCGCATTGAGATGACATATCCGATAACCAATAAGAGAACAAGAGTCACTAAAATTGTTGTAACATCAGTAAATACAACCAGAATATCCACCAAGTTAACCATGTCTATAAATAATATATCCTTTAATTATATATCAAGAGTTATTGTAAGCTGTATCTTTATAAACCACATTATAACAGGTTTATGCCCCAGATATATCCACATTCACTGGGCAGATTTTGTCAGCTGTTTGTTTAAATATCTTGATCTATGTAGTCCTCTTATACATCAGTGTACATGTACTCACTATGCACATGCACACACGTTGGTGATACGTATATAAACCATAGGCAACCACTAAATACCGACCTCTTAGTATTACCGACAGCCTCTCAGGTTATTGGCGCTATGACACGCTTTAAACTGTGGGTTGAAAGATAACGCTTATTATTTTTACCTTGACGTACAGGGAGTCTCGTGTGTTATAGGAGCTAAATCACTAATACTTGTGACCTGGAAATTGAGATAAATGGGTCGCAATGTGTAACAATGTTGTCTATACCTTTCATAAACTGAACATTCTGTATGACCTCTGTTAGTTTTGATATATATCATAGTGGACGTTTCTTTTACTCTGTAAACTTATTTAAGGCACTGTCTTATTAACTATATAATTTATTAAATATGCTATTTACAAGCTACATATTATGATCTGTGCAAACACGCGGCAGAACTTCCTTATTTTATGATACCCCCTGTCCATCTTCCCAAAGTGTTGGAGGCTTTATATACAGTAGTTAATTACTCGCAGTTAGCAGACAAGACAACCGGAGAGAGAGAGGGAGAGAGAGAGAGCAGACGACGAGACGGCAGAGGGGCGGAATGATAAATTCAATATGGTTAAATGTGTCCCAGTGTAGTTGAAGGCCTATTTGTGTATTTGTTGATATTCTGTCCCCTTGTAAATAAACCATATATTTACGAAACTGAGTCTGTTATCTGTTAAGTTAATGAAGGAATGTGACAAAGTGATCAATACATACAACTTTGCTAGATTTGATATTATATTATATTTGACGTTTCCAAATACATACAACTTCTGCTAGGCACGGACTTATTAAAACATCTAATGACCTCAGCTCGTTTTGACAAAAGTCACGATCTCATTAAATATTGTACTTATTCTTATGTTCTTTATAACGTACACATGATCTATGTGTTAAACACTCGGCAGAACTTCCAGTGCAGTTACAGAGACTATAATCTCAAAACCAAATAAGTTAATCTATCGTGTATCAGAAAGGGAGACTTGAATAGATCTATGTCTATTCCATATTCTCAATAAAGTTCTACCAACTACGCTGATCGTCTGTTATCTGTCATATTCCTGAAGCAATGGCCCGAGAAATCCCTCTCTAGCCATTGCTGGAATAGCGTCTGATTCTTGAACTTATGCAGGAGTGTGTCTATTCTTTCCGTTCAATGAAAGCTATCACTTAAGTACAGCAACATGGCAGTCCTTCGTTTAATCTGGGTCTTCCCTAAAACTTTGGACAGTGATTTAAGGTGTTAAAAACGGTGAAAGTATATTCGTTTCCAAACAGTATTGTTTACATTTTATTCGACTTGATAGCCTCGTTTGTCACGCAATTAGTTTTACTGCAGTATTCTGCTATGTACGGGTTAATTGGGCATAATAAAATCGTGGGCCATGACGTAACGTTATGTAAACATATTTGGTCCAATATTGGCACTCGTTTTAAATGTAAAGCTTTTGAAGGGCAGCTAGTGATTGGTTGGTAGACGGACTACTGACCAATTAAAATTTAAAACAACAAAATCCACTCATAATAGCAGTGTGTAGTGGGATTACCTCTAATCAAACGAAATGCTGCGGGGAGTATGATTATCTGTAGTGTTACAAATGTACCTAATAATGTAATTAACGTCTTGACACATTCCGTTCTGCTCCACTAAGCCCTGAGTTAATCTGTTGGGGGGGGGGGGACACGTTATCTATTACTTTGTAGCTTTTGGAGAACTAATAAATCCAGAAAATATACAATTACACCAAATTTGTGTCGGTTTTCATGACCAACTAGCGTGCGAACCCTACCATTCACCTGATATCTGATTCGTAATCTATACGCAGTTCTTTAAGAATACCATATTTGAGCTGTATATGTTCATAAAAAAGTGAACTCAAGATATCGGAATCTCGAGTTAATTATTGCTACATATTTTGTTTCCGAAACTTGTCGGTAGCTTATAAAACTCAAATGCCAATGTCTCAGTCAATTTTAAAACTACAGACCACAAATGTTGCACTGTTTCTAGTTTTTACGTGTACTATAACATATTTTTTCTAGATTTTTTTGAGGGAGTCGACTCCCCAAATTTCTGAAAATTGAACCACTTAGTATCGTCTATCTGTGGCATCGTATTAGATATTATCGTCTATTAATGACACCGTCTATGAGTATAATCGCCGGTAAATGGTATCTTTCATGTATGGTTTTGCCGATGGGTGGACCGTGGGTTCTGTGAATGGTATCGTAAATGGGTCGTTGCCGATGAATGTTAGTGATCACGGTCTTGCCGATTGATGGATGATATCGTAAATGGGTCATTGCCGATGAATGGTATGATATATGGTGTTGCCGACGGATGGATCCTTTTAAATGACGGCAGCAACATCAGAATTTGTCCAGTGCGCGAACTTAAAATAGTTATACTGCATTCTTATCTATCTTGTAAATATCCTAGTTTATTCCGCAGTGCAGTCACGCATCGATTATCCTGTGACACAATTAGTTGTAAGTAGATTTCAAGGATCATTTGAAGATCTTATATGTATTTGATTTTTTATCGTAAACAACGTTAATTAATAAATGGTTCATAGTTTTTTGCTTTATCTGGCCATTGTCTGTGGGACATTTTGGGGGTTCCGCCATAACGTAACTTGAAGTTACTCTAAGATGGGAATTTTATTTAAGGGGAGACAATCTCATTTAAAGCCCATGCGTAAACAAATCGAAAGTAGTAGCAGGAACGGTTGAATTTGTATGAATAGTTAGATAATATATTGTTGCAGTGAATCGCAGTTTACCAAATACCAGATTTTATAGTAGAATTGAACTTAAGGGCGAAAAAAATTAAAGGAAATATTGTCTATTTATAACAGCACTACATTCGTTTTGAAATAAGGCGGAATAATTACAAGTATTAGTCCATTCAAGACGGGAACAGACGACCATTAAATTTCACCATCTCGGTACCATCTCAGTTGGTCTTCTTAATTTTTTTAAAGGTACATGAATCTACCCGAATTCATCTATTAATAATAAATATCACTTTCGATGTGGTATGCTTAAAGATATCTGCCCAGTAAAGTATTTATCTAGTGGTTATTTCCAGTAAAAGTATGGCAATTTTGGTATATATGGAAAGTCGAAATATCCAATCGTACTAGAAAAATACTGGATTTCCTGAAAAACACGCATACAAAGGGAAAATTGTAAGGGTTTCCCTAATCGACAGCTCGACGATTAGGGATGTCTGCACGCGTGACTCTGATTTCCTCTCACTGATAATCTTACAATAACACATAAACTAGAACTTTTACAACTAGATGCACTCAGAACTATATGCGGTGCTGTGAAAGGTACAAGTCACCAAGTGTTATATAAGGAAACCGGGTTTATTACACTGCAGGAGAGAAGAAGGAGACATAAATTAATTTTATTTTACAAAATCATAAACCATATCACTCCCGAATACTTATTTCAACTGATACCACCCAATATCAATTCCTATCGCCTACGAAACCAAAGTAACATCCCAACATACCTCTGCAGAACTTCTTTATTTTCTTCTTCTTTTATACCATCTGCAATTCGAGAATGGAATCGACTCGACCTTTCTACTAAAAACTTACCTACTCTATCTTCTTTTAAATCTAAACTAGGCTGTCTTCATCGAATCATACCTTCATCATACTACTATGGCAACAGGAAAAATCAAATTCAACACTCTCGCCTTCGACTCTCTTGCAGCGATTTAAACGGACATCGTTTTCTCGGGCATATTTCTGACAGCCCTATATGCGATTGTGGTCACCCCTTTGAAGATTCCGACCTTTTTCTTTTAATCTGTCCCTTACGTTCAGATGCACGATATGCGACTATATCAAAAATTCCAAAACTTTATCAAAATTCTCAAACTTTATTATTCGGAACTGAAAACAAAAACACTTCTGAAGAAATATTTTCTTCAATACATAATTTCCTCGAGATCTCCAAACGTTTTTGAAAATTCCTTATGAAACTGTATGAGGGGTCTATAGGCTTCTGCCTGTTCTCCAATCCAGCTTCTGTGAATAAATATTGTTTTAAAAAAAATCGTGGCTGCAGGTTAAAGGAATATATTGTTAATATAAATAAACACATCATGGGATATGTGATATCTTCCCCATCTTGAGAAATCATTGCGTCCCGGATGTTAATCACATAATCTAATGATGTGATTGAAAAAACGGTACAGCGATCATTCAATAGAGAGACACAACACTTTATCCACGTAAACAGTTCATTTTCAATCTAAAATAATCAGTTTTTGTCCTTCTTGTTCCTGATATATTGAATTAGTGGGGTACCGCCTGTGATAAGTTTAAATCTGTAGTGAGGTTCAAATACCAAGTCCCCTGTCATTGCAGCAATTAAAATTTGTATCTGTAATAGAAACTTTCTGTTATACAAGGCTACAACGTGGCGTCCATTAATCAAATTATAGTATAAACATGATTTTTCTCACCTTCTTTAACTGGTGTTGTGTCTTCAGAATCTGAAATAGGAACAAAATCCATGACAACGTGGCATTTTAGTTAGATGTAAATATGATATTTCCTCGCCATTTTTAATTGTGCTTGTGTTGCAATTTTCTAAATCAGTGAAACGTGCGGAGAAAGGCCGCACAACAGTCATGTCTCGAAATATCACGGAAATGAACTGATTGAATCCGTCTGATTCCAAAGGAAAACTTGAAGATATTGACAAAAAGGGGCGCTGTACACAACGGCCAGATATATGACTCCAACCAGACTATGTATCAAGTCCATTGAATAATAATAATTTTAACACCTCAAGTAGTCCACAAGATTTTTCAAAATCGATTAAAGGAGAAAAGCACTTATAAGAATGATTTGAAAGAGTAAAATTAATAGTACTGTTCGTCTTATGTACATAAACACTGTGTAGGAATATCAAGCTTAACGAATTAAGTCTCAATTAAAAGCAGGGGTTATTGTGTCTAAATTGGAGAACGCTAGATCGAAGACGGTCCTACGCATTTTAGCACAAATGACGTCCTATATATATTGTGTGTTAGGGTAAGGGCTATGACCTGTAGATTTCGTCAAGATCTCCAGATGTAAACAGGGCTGGTCCTAACCCTAGGCCAAGCCTAATCGACATATGATGTCATGAAATGCGTAGGACCGTCTCCGATCAAGCGTTCTCCGTCTAAAATGTGTGACGGACAGACAGACGGGTGATCAAATTGTACTGTTCCCTCGAATTCATCTAAAGACGACAGTAGAACAAACAGACATTTAATCCAAGGTTTTCTCTTAGACTAAATAACTATACTTTTATAGTGCAACAATGATTATATGAATGTTACTAAGGGAACAAGTTAGTACATTGCAGGCTTACCTTGACAATATTCTCCTATAAATCCAGGAGGACAGCTACAATTCACACCAAATCCTGATGGATAACACGTGCCATTATTTATACAGGGGTTGTATATATCACAAGGATTTACTAAAATTAAATTTAAGAAATGTAGACCTTATATACGTTAGTATATAGAGAATCTCCTACGAGTGTTTTTTGATATCAAAAAATATCAACACAAGTTGATAATGTAAAAAAAAACCCGAGGCTCTGCCGAGTTTTTTTTTACTTTATCAACGAGTGTTGATATTTTTTGATATCAAAAAACACGAGTTGCAGATTTTATTTATCACCCAATCCTTTCTTACATGCAGAAATAAATAAATATAATTCGTTGGTATAAATTTCACCTTTACTGGACCTAATTTCATTACTGCGTAGTGATAAATCAGTTTTTTGACTGCAGTTTAGCTATTGTAAAGTCCTATATATTGACCCAGTATTTCCTTCAAAGTCAATTAAATAAAAACAGTTTCTTTTTAACAAAAAAAAAGTCACTTTTTATTTAAAATAAAAGAAAGTAGTTCCTTTTTGATTGACCAATCAAATTCATGTAAAGCAGTAGATTATGTAATTTATCATACAAGCGATATCTACTGTCAAATAAGATATTGGGTGATAAAGTCATATGTATGCCACTTGTTAAGTATGGCATAATGTTATATGGACATATCTTAACGAGTTCGAAATTACCAGAGATTTAAGTTAAATAATGAATGCAACGAGTACTAGTGATGATATGATACCAATTGAGATTTCGTCGCCTGAAAACCATATTGTTCTATCTCCCATACAGGTAATGGGAGATAGAACAATATGGTTTTAAGGCAACGATTTATAAATACGCGTATCAACTTTTCTAATTCAATTTCCTGAATCCGATTTTCATGCGTTAAAAAGGGACAGCTCAAGCTTGTTCCAGTAAAAGAAACAGCGGATGTGAACGGGACTGCCTCGTCTTGTGTAAAACATATATTAATGACTGAAAAGCAGGTCGATATGTAGGAGGGAATCACGGTGGGTAAGGCGCTCGCTCGCTAGCCTGGAGGTCGGGTGTTCGATCCCCGCATTGGCCGATAAAGTTCATCTCGATTTTCCTGCGTGGTTTCTCCTTGTCAGGGCCTGATAAGGAAAACGGTCTAGTCGTTCGGATGGTACGAAAAACTGAGGTCCCGTGTACACATTGACGTGCACGTAGAAGATCCCCTGGCAGTTGGAATTCCATATAAGCGTAGGCCGTAGTGGCGCTGCCCGGACAAAATTTCCCTCATAGCACACTGTATGGTGTATGCCCGTCTTCCATTAGCCCAGGTTAGGTGTAGAAAAGTAGGACGTTACACCCCATTTCATTTCATTTGCATATATATGTAGGGTTGATCGATTTTAGGTGTGTCGTTATCGGATTTAATACGTTGTTAGATCATAATTACATTGTCTCGTGAAAACAATGTTACAAAAAATTTACATTAATTCAGATGTAATAGGTGAATTCGTATGTCAATCTGGTTTTAAACAAGGCTACACCCCGAGTACTTGTTGGTCAATCAAGGCTGTCTAAGTTAAATAATGTACGTAACTTATCATCACAGTTTTTTCCTAAATATCATGTGGCACAATTACAGATGTAACCGTTATCAACTGGTGAACAAGTACCATTATTTTCACATGGGTTAGGTAGACATAAATTCACTACAATTAAATAAAACATTATAACTAACATGACTGGTTTCTCTACAGGAGTATTCACCCATACAAGTCTCACTATCCCTCCATTGGCGGCGAAAGTGCATCGGGAGTAGACAAGAGTCCCTCGCAGTATACTGTATTGCGTGTGCCCGTCTTCATTAGATCATGTGGAGCAGAATGATGAAACTTGAAATTAAGTTTATAACACAAAGATGCGGTTCCTTTCGATATTCAGGCACATTGGACCATAACTTCCTGAATTATGGCCCCTCATGTTTTTTTACCTTGTTGACCCTATGGAGGTCACAATTTTATTCCAAATTAAACAAAAAAACGTTTGACTATATCCCCGTTACACATTAATGATGGTTGAGCGTGAATTTCTTGAAAATCGATAATTGAACAGCTAAATCCATAATATTAAATGTTTCGTATGCTTAACGTTAGCATGGGGCAGAACTTTATAAAAACCAAACTAATTCTAATAATTTTCTGATAATTGCTTAAGATGCGACAACTCTTGTTGACTGCCCATTTAACACAATTAGCTCCAGTTGCGGCGATAGTTGTGATTCAAGTTCAGACAACATTTTGTTCAGCCAATGCTCATCGTTTCGAGAAAACGTGGAATGGGCACACAAATTTGAGATTCCATGGGAGAAATTTCCAAGAAACTTTATCAAGTGCTGCCAAAAAGATAGTCGTCCGAGTCCAAGCGATCGAAGGGAAGTGGTCAGGATCTTGGTGGATGAAGTTTTACATCAATATAATAAACCCACAGCTAAAGATATTGTGTTGATTTGTTCAAAGTTAGTAGACGAATATAAAACATCGCTTAGTGATAATATCAATGGAGCAATAATCGGTTGTGGATGTACAAGTTTAATTAACCAAGTTAGAGAGCGTTTGAACAATTGAAAAAGAAAGAAACCACCAATATCCACAGTATCCTCCAGTAATTCCTGATCGTCATCGTCTGATACAAGCATTGCCTCAAAACCAAAAAAGCCGTACTATGGATGCGTGAATTGGAAGCCTGAAATTCAAAATGTTGACGGGCTCGGAGAGAAAAAAAAATGACTGAAAGAAGAAAGGTTAAAGGAGAACAAGATGACACTAAAATTAAACTTTTAATGCAGGAAACTTATAGTTTGCAGAGAAGAGACGTTAATGATGAATGTTCTATTCCTGAAATAAAACATCACTGGCCATTTCTATTTAGTAAATATTCTTTCAATAACTTTGAAAAATTGACATAGAGACGGAGTTTTTAATTACATCGAAAAATGAAAGAAAATCATGTGTTAAATACTTACGACACCGTCAAGCGTCATCAAAAGGCACAGCTGAAATGGAGGAAATATTTAGAGATATTGATAAATATAAGAAGGAAATCAGCACAGATTGCCCTGAAACAGATGGTATATAGTACTTCTGTTGCCTGAGTATTTTAAAGAAACCGGACTAATTGATTTTTATTCGGTAAGTGCAATGTTTATTTAAACAGGAGCTGTCCTAGAAATTCGCTAAGTCACCAGTGGCGATAATTCTTTATGTTAGCGATGAAGTTGATGATAGCCTACTGACGACAGTTTTGGCAAATAAATTTTAGAGAGAGTAATTTCATATTTCTGTTCATTATAAACTTGAAATCGTCACATTCGTTCAGTGAATGTCATACAGTCCTCAGATGTTAACTTGGTTGAAACACAACCAGACGCAACTCAATTTTATATCTCACAGCCATCAACTTCTCAACTGTGTACGTCACAAGCTTCCACTTCACTACATACGGGAAATCATTCTATGCCAAAAAATATTTGTGATTCCAACACCAATTTTGTGTCACCCGATATCCCCTGGCATAAATTCCCTGAAGAAATTCGACAAAATTTACTTGATGAGGAAATTTTGGATAAAAAAAGATTAAAAAAAAAGTTTAGTAAATGGGTTTTGGTCCGAAATTAAGACCACTTTTAGTGGTCTTAATATTACACGAAAAATACTGAGAGATTATGCAAGCAGAATCGTAGTAAAATATTCAGAATCGTTCAAAAGAGCAATAGATGGCATGGTGATTAGTAATGGAGTCGAGGAACTGCTGCTACAGTTTGAATCCAAAAGGGATAATGCCAATCGCCGTAATTACAAAGATGACCGTAATAATCCTTCCACAAAGGATACACCTATCAACAGTGTACATGTGACTGTCAACATGAATGATAGAAAGTAGTTGATAAAATTATTTAATCAGCCTAACAGAACTGACACTGAGGATCACCTAGTAGCTGATCTTATGAATGCCAACTATGGATATATTCAGGCCGATATCCGAAAGGAAACGAGCATGAATGAATTGAAGCATTTATGGCCTTTTTTATACCATGAAAAATTCTTTATGCAATATTTCAATGAACTTACAGAATTTGATTTGTCTAGTGCAATTTCAACAGTCGCAGAAACGCACATATAAGTACATGGAAGGTTCAGATATGTGTATGTTGTACGAAATTCTTTGTAAAGAATTTAATGAGGATGAAAATATAATGCTTTAAACATATACAAGTTTGAAGCAAAATGTGAAATTGACATTTAGATTTTGTGAAAAATAAATATACATGTAGTGAGGCCCTGTGAATTTCATTTATTCAGACACCCCACTTTCTGAACAGATTATTTCCTTTGTAAATCTTTAAACAAGCCCTGGACAACTAAGACCCAGTTTAAAGTAAATTTGTCTCAGTTTCAAGGTCAGTTAACGTTTAAATACATATTACCATAATTATCAAATTGCAGTATCCTTAAATGGTAAAGATTAAAGACTAATAATTTGCACTATTGTCTAAATACGAGTTAAGTGATATTTATATTTGACAATTCGTAATGTGATAGAAACTTTTGATATGTATCTTTAAACCAACTGAATTGTGATAGACCCTATAGATATTTGTCTTTAAGAACTAATAATGTGAAAAACTGTCGATAAACTAAGAACTCGTAATGTGATAGACACATCATCAATATTTATCTTTTTAAAAACAACCAGAATTATGACAGATTTTTGACCTTCTGTTGCACGCTTATTTGTTACAAGGGATGTGATGTAGAGAATAAGCAATGTCCACTGTCCAGGTACATGTAAATGAGACTCCACTCGATTAGTTGATAATATTAAAATAAGTATGCAGTAGATTTCTGTTGTAAGTAATTTTGTCAGCATACATGTCATGTAACCTTAAAACAATATCCTTGAAATTATATAATGTTATTACTGACAGGTTATAGTTTTTCGATTATTAGTTCATACAGATTTGCTTCATAAATAACCCACAGAGTATATGTGGTTAAATTGTTTTGTTTTCATGCAATTGAGAAATTTTCTGATGATGGTTTTGGAGGTTTTTATGATTGACCTTTAAAATTTTTTTAGTATATTTTTTGAAAGTAAAGTTAATCTTTTAATCACATCACTGGGGCAAACATCAGCCCAGCTGGTCCTTTGGGAATGGATACATGTAAATTATTCATTATGATGCCAAAACTTTTGACAAAATATAATGGTATGTGCAAAATAGTAACGTTAGTTAGAATTGCTATCAAATTTTAGTAACAACTATTTTCAGCGTGGAACTATTCAAAATGTAGTTATAGCATTTTAATATCCAAAAGATTGTTTTAGGAGCTCTTTTTTGATTTTAATCCTGTAAAAGGAGCAAATGTTTAATCACATGTCATTTTATTTATAATTCTCACTTCCCCTGCAGGATTTAGATAATACAAAACCAATGAATATGGTGCTCTGAGCAATTGAAATTAATAATAATATGCAAAAAAGTTTGTCTTAATTATATCCCTGAATTTGTTATTTTTTATATGGTTAAATATATGTTATTTTGATGTACCAACTGTATGTGAGGCAGATTATATTATTGTTTTAACCAGTTGTTAGTTCATGAAGATTTATGTCATAAGTAAACCAGAGTATATGTTGTCGAATTGTTTTGTTTTTGTGCAGTTGAGATATTGCCTTCTGGTATTTATGATTTCAATCAAAAAACTAGTTTTATATTTTAATGTGGACTTAGATCCACTCACACGTCTTGTCAGTGCAATAGAGGCTACTGTTGTTATTGGATTTCTCTGGAACTCTCAGCATTTTCAGATGAATACTTATGTATGGCCTTTGATTTTACTTAAAATTAATGAAAGCTATGTTCAAGTCTGTCTTTTTTTCAAAATTTCGTGTAAACCTTGTGATTGCAATCTAGGCTCCAGATGTAAACATACATGTACATATATACACATGTAAGAGGACGAAATCTGTCGATATTAAGCAGTCTGCAAACTTCCTTTCTAAACACGTTGTGCATTGAATTTCATCCCCAGGTGTTTATAGGAAAGAATATATTTGAGATTAACACATCCAAGCATGATATCAGGTTTTTAATTTCTCCTTCTGCAATATCAATGAAAATATTGAGGCCAGTGTTCTAAACTATTACATTTTAATGCATACCGTTTTTTTTTTGTGTTTTTTAAGAATCATCTTATACTGTAATATTTGTATTTTCTTTGATCTTAATAAAAATGTTAACAGTGGGGCGATTTTGTGGTTTATGTAATAAAAATATGTTTTAAAAGTTTTTGTTTGGTGTCGTAATCTTACACACTTTTACAAAAATAATCTGTGAAAAAACGTAAAAGGTTCTGGAAACAAAATTACCAGGATTTATTTTTCTGTATTTGAACAAATACGGATAAAAATTTTCCTGGTAATTTTTGTTTCCAGAACTTTTTACGTTTTTTCACTGATTTTTTTGTTACAGTGTAGTGTATTATATTACTATTTAAAATACATAACTTCGTGTGATGAAGTAACGGGTTAGTGATATGGTAGGGACGTAGATACAGGTCTATTACCAGACAATTATGGTAGATACAGACCCAACACCAGACAACTATGGTCGATACAAACCTATATTCAGACAATGTGGTTGATACAGACCAGAAAACTATGGTAGATACCGACCTATATTCAGACAAATGTGGTAGATACAGACGCATCAATAGACAACTATGGTAGATAGAGACCTATCACCAGACAACTATGGTCGATTCCAACACATTAATGTACAATTAATAATTTTTCATGTAAAAAAAAATGTTAGAAAAGTCAACTGAAAGGTAGCGACTGAAACTTACAAAGGAAGTAAATATATCAAAACTGATCATATCATATTTAATGTAAAATTTGTATTGAGTTCTTATACGACGAACGAACAGTATAGACATTTGCTGTTGCACAACCTTCCGTTTCAGAGTTACCCTCGTTACCAAAATCTACCTGAACACATAGGGTCTATAGTTATAAACGAATTGGTTTGAAATTTGGTGTGCAGTATTAGGTTCAGTGTTACACCTCTATGCCAAAATCGTCAATATTTGGAACCTAGAAATTAACTCTAGTCTCAATGGAGTAGCAATGTTGAGCGTCTGGTTATTCCAGTCTTTTGCGCATGCGCTATCCGTTTGGTATCACTTATTGAATGTAAGACATCGTTCTTCGAGTCCCTTGTTACAGCCCTGAAACTCATTGTGGTAAAATGTTAATGTTGTCTTAAATATTTGATATCAGAAGTCCACCTTTTCCCTGTAAGATCACCACATCAAAGATTTTGGATGATACTGAGTAAGAGACTTACTTTAAAATATGGTGTGCATGTATTCAGCTTTCCATGACATTCCGTTCCTGTATTATCACCCTTTCGGAAAGACTGCAGCTTTTGAAAAATATTTTTCTAATTCAATGTGTGCCATTGGGACAATAAAATGATGAGCCGTTTCGATTTTCTCGGGTCTCAGTCCATCGCATGCCAAATATGATGGTATCGTGCATGGACACGAGGGTTTCTTTCGTTTCTTGTTAATTTACCGTGAGTTGCATCGTATGTCCACCTGCTATAGTCTAATCGAAGCAGAACAGTACTTTAACCTCCATTCCACCACTCATGAATTGCACCAGTCTTATATGTAATGAACCTATACACCAAGTTTCATCACTCTCACTTAATTAGAACTAAAGTTATCTTACAGATAACAGAAGATCAGAATAAATGATAAGACCTTTATTAAGAACATGGAATAGGCATAAATTGGGAGGAGCTATATTCCAAGTCTTGACTTAAAATTGTCAGTAAACTCCTGCTTATATAGCGTCAAACAATTAGTGAAGATGGACAGGATTGATAATCATATATGGTATTGTTTATTATCAAATTATGGTGTCTGTAATTACACTGCATATTACCTTTGAAGTCATTGTCATATCAAGGTATGATGCTCAACTTAGCGAAGCATACGGACGCGACGCGAAAATCTGCCCAAGCTGAAAAACAATATAGAAGCAACGTATCACGTATATGATACGTGATACTGATAGGAAGAATTCCACTTGCCAAATGTATCTTTTGAATAAATGAGATGTTTAATTAGGCTGTGCCTAACAGAAGTTTATAGAGAGTTTAAGCGTCAACATCAGGTATAGAACACTTTGCCACATTAGCCTGAAGGTACCGTGTTTCTTCCCGGTCTTGACTGAGAAAGTTCATCGGGATTTTCCCTCTACTGTGGAGCAAGACAGGTAATCAGACTATAACAGATAAAGCTGGTAAAAACATTTTTGATTATAATGATAAAAATAAAGACAGAGTGCTGAGTTAAAGGGAATGTTCTCCGTTATCGATACCAACGGTGAGTTGAGTACTACTCTCTCTCTCTCTCTCTTGTAATCGAACCACCACCCGACAATGATTCTCTGTTTTCTATCCTTTGATATCACGTAGCAAAATATAAATACTGAAATTGAAAATTTTGGAATAGAAAGTGGATGTATTTCATTCTTGATTCTTTCCATACTCGACTCTCATATTTTCAATTTCACAGAATTGAATCACCTACAAAGGAATGTATTTATCTCATGATCTGATATCGCCTTGGCTTCAAAGATTGGATAGGGCTACTAGGAACACATTTTAATATAACTTCGTCCACAGAATATCGATAATATCATCACATTATCCCAGTTCAGTTCTAGGTCCCTTGCAAATGTAATAGGACTGTTGACACGTAACCGGCGAAAGCGTCTCGCTCTTCGTCAGGTTGAATGGTTTGGCGAAATGAAATGGGGGTTTAACTTCCTACTGTCCTGCTCCTATACTGGGCTACTGAAGACGGGCTTACGTCATACGGTGTGCTATGAGGGGAAATTCCAACTGCCATGGGATCTTTTACGTGCACGCAAATGTATAATATACGGGTCCTCGGTTGTTTCGTCCCACCCAAACGACAAGACAGGTGTCTTTATTCTGCACCACTTACTCGGGAAAACCACGCCGGAAATCGCGATGAACTTTCTCGGCCAGTGCAGGGTTCGAACACGCGACCTCCAGACTAACAAGGCCACCGTGCCTTTGGGATGGTTAGTCGGAGTGTTAAAAGTAAAAACAACAGTGGGGGAGGGGGTGTAAAGTCCACTCAACACAAAACTAGGTACGTCAAACGACACAGTGAAAGTCAAGTGAATTACGGTACTGTCCCATTCAAGGATTTTAGTTGTGACGCTTGAATACACAGTTGTAGATTTCTGTCTGTTTGGGGATGTGTCACGCCATAAGTGTTACCGTATTATGTTAAGCATACCTGACACAAATACAGTGATAGCTGATACATCACATCCATCGTCACTGCATTCCTCATTGGAATAGAAACATTTATATGGCACGTAATATTTGCATCACCTTTACGTCAATAAGTGTTGTGCCAGCTGTTTGAACTTTCTAAAACAACGGCACAGCTTTTGCAAAACCCTGCAGTTCCTGTTCATAACCCAACTGCATACACAGCGCACATTGAAAATAAGTGCACACGCGGTAACCATAACAAGCCCCATTTCCAGGGATCATGGCAAAGTGTAATGTGAAACACGACTCGTCTTCGCGTCGCTGCTTTAAAGTTTTTAAGCTGACACTTCAAAGCAAAGGTCATACATAAGAGAACCTCACAATTATATACATCATGATTCAACGTGCGTATATGAAAGGGGGCACGGTGGTTCAGAGAGTGAGACGTTCGATCCCTGCGTTGGGCGACAAACTTCATCGGCCTGGTTCCCCCTTGTCAGAAGTGAGAGACGGAGGGCCGGGCAATGGAAACTGCAAAGTCGTTCGAATGGGACGAAAAACTGGGGTCTGCGTACACATTGGCTTGGATGATGTATGCCCCCTTTCATTAGCCATTTCTATGACCTTATTGATTTTCCCTCGTATATAGGGTATTTTGGCACCAAATGCTGGGAAAATTTTGGGCACACAATTGTACTTTGTAAAAGTTATATAAAAAAATATTGTGATCTTGAATGTGTCCAATTTAACAGCGAATTTAAATTCAGAGTGTCTATGGTTAGACAATTAAATAGAAATCTTTAAGACTCGCACCCTCTATTGTTTGTTTGGAGTACAGTTAGCCACGAGTTACAGTTACATAAACAACTGTTTTTAGTTGTGTATATTTCAAGTAAATAAAATTTAGTTCACAGTTATTGATGATTTAGATATTAAGAAATTATTCATCGCAAAAGAGATATTGTAGAACCTGTCATGGGCCTTTAAATAAAAATTGAACTTTTATTTTAATGGTAAAAACTCATAAGAATCACTTAAAATGAATATTTAGTCATACGCGGTTTTGTAAAGAAAACCCAGACACCCTTAACAGCATTCGGATCGGAAATATAGTCGGTACTCGGTCCGTTAGTTTAGGCTGAACATAACAGATTTGAAATTAACTGAAACAATTGAATGTTTATATACATTCAGATAACATTATTTTTTGCGTTGCAACCCATTTGGGTCAATTTCTAGGTCCCGAATAGTAGCGATTTAACTTCTTTAACTGTTAGAGTTCTGTCAGTCTCAACAACACAGTCGGTATTAGTACAATCATGACATAACAATTTGTTTCAGCTGCAGTGGTTAGTTAACATTTTTAATTATTCAATCGGCGCACGAAATTTCGTTGCAGCACGAAATATTCCGATTCTGTCGATCGCCGCTATTTCAGAACGTTATATCAAAGAGATTTACCTCCCTTTATGAATATCGTACTACCTTTAACTTGTATTTACGGAAACGGAAAATCAAACAAGCTACAGCGTTTAACTTCTATCTGTTCACATACCGGAAATGGATCGAATTTTGCAATCAGCAATCTCTATTTGGAATGATATTAGAGACAGGAAGTAAATAATAATAAAACTTTCATCTCTTTCAGTCAAACTTGGACAAATCTTTCTGTTGAATTGAAGGCAAGAGTCTGTGGAATATTTCATTGTGATCTGCTACACGGAGATATATTTGGACGAAGTTACTTCCCCTTATTTGACGTCACCACAACAAGGCGGTGCTCGATTCATAGTCCAGAACGTCCAAATCGACAGAATTACAATCGAGTGACGCGGAATTCAGTCCTGTCACAGTTCTGCCAGTCCCGACAGCTGAGGTGGAGTGAGTAGAATCGTGACGTATTCCTAGGTAAAAAATATGTTTCAGCAGTCATGATTGGTTGGGATACTTTTTATACAGTCGACGCATGCGCTGTAATCCGAAATTCTCCTTTTCACTCGATTGACACCAGTTTTGGAATTCAATTCCGGAACTGTGAATCGAGTATCCCCATAGTCTATGTATTGAGGCTACAGCTGCGGATGTAGAAACGTACGGAAGAATTGACAAGAAAATATCAAAGTATCTTAAAGCTGAACTCCGGTTACAAAAATACCGAAATAATGTAATAAAAAAAAAAGTTAACGCCCGCAAGCCGCCATACTTGTTTCCAACTTGTGAAATAAGTATGGCGGACATGGAGGCTTATGACCTGGAAAGGTTAGCCGATCTCACTTCCAGTTTGTTTCTCGTCAGCTAGCTATACACATCCGGCTTTATTCTCTTCACACGGTTCACTGATTACTGTATTTCCCCCCAACAGTATACCAAATTATTGAAGATTGAACATGTCTGATCAGGTAAGACTGTAAATAATTATATGAACTGCGTCTACTACAATATCAATTTCTTACACGTTGGTAAAATGGAGAAAAAAACCATAACATCAATCAATTTAGCACTGTCAAACACTCCCCAATGAGAGCCGTCCCAAACATGTAGTCATGTCCCTTGGTCGTTTTCATGAACACTATTCAACATGGACACACGAAGAAGGCAATACTAATAGTTAGTATAGGTGATTTGTTTTGGTTGAAAAACAGGTTGGGTAAGACATCTGGTTGCATCTTTTGCTTTGGAGTAAAGCTTAGGCTATATTGTAGTAGACGCAGTTCATATAATTATTTACAGGCCTACCTGATCAGACATGTTCAATCTTCAATAATTTGGTATACTGTTGGGGGGAAATACAGTAATCAGTGAACCGTGTGAAGAGAATAAAGCCGGATGTGTATAGCTAGCTGACGAGAAACAAACTGGAAGTGAGATCGGCTAACCTTTCCAGGTCATAAGCCTCCATGTCCGCCATACTTATTTCACAAATTGGAAACAAGTATGGCGGCTTGCGGGCGTTAACTTTTTTTTTATTACATTATTTCAGTATTTTTGTAACCGGAGTTCAGCTTTAAAATTGGTTGTCGTTAATGTATTTGGGGAGGGAAGATACTATTTTGTCGGGGAACATACATTTTTTTTCGTTTGATATTAGTGAAGATAAGGGCAAATCATGCTATAAAAGGATGCCGAATTTTCGATACAAAGCTGGAATCTTATGAAACCACATAAAAGGTAGAGT
Organism: Patella caerulea; assembly: GCA_036850965.1. NCBI lineage: Eukaryota > Metazoa > Mollusca > Gastropoda > Patellidae > Patella > Patella caerulea. The sequence continues at coordinate 4,933,184 of JAZGQO010000021.1, read as the reverse complement.
TATCGCCCCTGGTCTGTATCAAGGAATCTCAATCGCCTAGCCAATCTACTCGATGCGCCACTGTTGGAAATAACTCGAACATGCTATATAATAATAATGATAATAATCAATTTGCACAGTGCTCCAGCTAATACGCTACTCTCGGACCCGAATTACAATTAAAATACATATAAGTTAAAACAAGAGTGTCCAACCCTACCCCAAGCCGTGAAATAAAAATGTCCACGCCATTCCATACTCCACTACCGTGTACAGTAAAATTATAAATAACCCCCCTTTATGGTCATATCGTGACTCCTCAAACGGTCTGATCCCTTCGAAATCATGCACGAGCTATCTCCTTTCACACTAACAATTTATCGAGAAAACGAAAATAAAAACCTGTTTTAAACTCAAAATCATTTATGGCAAGGTTTGGGGGCATTTGTGTATAATATAGTAAGGTGATACGATCTGGTTGATTTGTGTATCTCCATCTTTATGTGTCTCGAAGGGTAACTTTGGGTTAATTTGGGCAAATCTTGTCACTTTAATATCCCTTCGAAAAATGTTCTCAAGTTCGGCACGCGTGCACGAGGGGACCATACATAAATATAAAAAAAAACATAACCCTGGGGGTCAGCAAATTTCAACCATACTTAGTTTATGGGGACCCCTAGGCGACAGAAGTCACATAATGAAGTGAAAAAAATTGAACCAACAACTTCCAGCATTTCTGAAAATTGTTGTTTTGGGGCAAAATTTGACATATTTCGACCAAGTTTTTACCCTTATTTCAAAACGCTCCTACCCGAAATGTTATGTCTCTAAAATTGGTCAGGTATGATAGGCCAAGTAGTCGACTTCAAATCCTGCAGTCGCCTGGGAATGAATGAATCGTGATCGTGATCTTACAGTGGTCATTTTACATATGTTTAAATCTATGCCACCCTATAACGTATGTAGCTACTTTTTTGCAGGTATGACATAGAAAAGCTTGGTGTGGTTGTGAAGCGAATTTCTCAAAGTAAATGTCAGCAGACAAAAATGACCGGAACGCAACCCTCTAGAGTGCTGCAACAGTTTGAACATGACTATAAACGGTATTTTCCACGAAATTATGTGAATAAAGTAGTTTAAAAGTAGGTCTGATTTGAGTTTACTACAAGTGAAAAACGGATATTGTTAACCCTTAGTACACCATGGTAGATGATTAATAAGCTTATTGGGTGAATGTACTCAAAGATATAACTTGCTGTTTTTCGGTGTCATGACGACGAGGTGCTCGGGTCTTCTCAGACTCTGTTTTATTTAAATCATGACCAGTAAACAGATGGGAAGGCAACGAGTCCTTTTACTTCCAAGGGGGGGGGGTAATTTTATTTTAGTCACGATTATCAGGTCTACTTTTTGCCACACTGATCAGCAGTGAATATTCGCTAGGCCTTTACAATGAAAGATAAGGATGACATCGACGCGACTTAATGAGCCAAAAATATTAACTTTTTTTCCCTCCGACAAATTAAATTCTAAAAAAAATTTTTATAGAAAAATAAATAAAGACCTTTGACGTGAAAACCATTTCCTATGTACTGTAAATGGATACTAAAATGAGTACAATGCAGAATTCTGTCCGATTCAGTAAATGTCATATGTATGGGCCATAAAGCCTATGATTGACGTTGCGTGATGTGATGTCCGGTGTTGAAGGCAGCCATCTTTTACAGAGATACGAGAAGACTTTCGGAATCCTCGTTGAAACAGGTCGGGGCTCATGGATGGTTATAAATTTAATAGTGAGTAATTACCTGCACAGTATCCACAAATACATGGGTGGCCATAACAATCCTTGTCTTGCATACATGTTGCTATAAATACACAACAATATCAAACTATCTATCAAAACATAATAATTTACAATCCAGATGAAGCGGGATGGGGCATAACAGCTTCTCAACTCGAATGATTAGGTCTTTTCGGGACTAACACTGCACGCTTTATTTCGAACCGGCTGTGGTTGTTACAGATGATTAAAGCAATAGCTACTTGCGTGGATAGCAGGCCTTATAATCAAAACCATGTACGTTAGACCACTCAGCCACCCAACCAGGGGCGTATTGGGCCATCGGGCGACCGCCCGAAGGGCCGGTCGGACAAAAAATAAAGAAAACCATTTTGTCCAATTCGTCTAAAAAGACCCTTTTCTATGATGATCATGTTGTATGTGGCCGGTGGCTTTAACGAAGGATTCCGAAGGAAAGGAAATTAGTGGAGAAATTACCTCCCGACTTTATTCTGCCCGATATAAAGGAAATTTTCCATGTGACTTCATAAGACGTGTTGTGTTAAACAATCATTCACGGAATGTGTGTATTTCATACAACTATTGTGTTGTATGAAATACAGCTTAGATATAATCTTCCTATTGCGCTTATATAATATATCCATATTATACTAGTATATATATAGACATATGTATCCAGAGTGTTTCAGTTCCAGTACACATTGTTCGGTAGCTGTGTTGTCTATCAAACTGTCATTAACAATTAAACATGGTGTAACTTTTCACCTTTTGTGGTAACCAGAAGTCAAATATGTGACCCTACTCGTGTAGACTGAGTGTATATTATCAAACAAACTATGGAGGTCAACTTCATTAGGTCACATATTATACAATGTGTGTTGTAGCAGGACTGTATTTCATATCATTTGATAACGGACTGATTGTTTGTTTCTGGAATGTGAATTGGACTTAAAGGGTGCCAACCATGAACGTTTAACAACAGTTTTGTGTCGTGTTTTACCATACTTGTATAGTAGTGTGAATTGTTATCGTGTTTAGGACACTTCAAGAATCAAAAACTTTTTGAATTTGACTTAGTGTTTTTAAAAGTGAAATTTTATCGTATGGAAATACTTTATGCATGAAATTGTATTATATTGATGTAATCCTATGTTTCTTTGCAAGGTTTCCTTGTTCTCCAGTTTCCTTTACTCCCCATAAGACCTATATTTTTTTATTACATGTTTTTACTATAGTAAGAACATGTCTTTAGTGGGGGAAGGTATGTAAGACTTTGGTCTTAGGTCTTTAAGACCATATTGTGTCTTGGGAAATTATTAAATTCTCTGTCTATAAAATTAAAATCTCACGTACCTAGTAAACGTGAAATATAAGCTATACATAAAAAGCCAGTGATGTTTTGGTAAAATCATAACCTATGACAAAACTGTCCATCACGTTCTTCCTGTTATGGGACCTATGGTTAGTAGACATAATATGGTATCAGCACCTGCTCTATTTGTGTGAAATTTAGTAGGTTATTACGCATTTGGAATGGAAATTAACGTCACGGCTATATCTTGGACGTGCAGGGACGGGGGTATAAATTTGAGTGTAGACCAAGCCCCATTAGATACTCACCCAGATATTCAAGCAGCCATTATCTGTTGAGAACAAGGGACCTGCGAAGTTATCCAGCTTGGCAATAAAGTTATTATAGCTGAAATACTGTGGTATTATTTTACGATCACAGAAACACAACGAAGCAAGAAGTCCTAAAAGTAGCAGTAGTACTACAATATATCAGCGCAATAACTGTTAACTGATATCTGCCAACCATGTCCATTAATAAAGGGAGATAATAAGAATAGTCGCGGTGTTCTGATGGAGGCAGACCACCATTAATTTCCCCATTGACTTCAATGTTAATTCTGGACTCTTTGCCCACCTCCAACTTATCCCCAAATTTTCGTTGGGCGAAATGCTTTTCACTATAGACAGAGGAACACATGGCCATGTCTTTGCACTAAAATTTTTATGAGGTTGACCACCAAAATTTTGAGATACACGAACTTGAAGAAGCATACTCAAAACATGTATCTAGTTGCCGTACATATCACCGTAGCCAACCTCATAACGCCGTTATCCTTCCGCCTCAAAATCATGAATATTTACCAAAACCTAGCAGAAAATATTAATTCAAACCCTCTTAGTCCATTCTAGGCCAAAGAATCAACAAAAATGGGCATGCAAAAGGGGAGAAAAGAGACAGAGAGAGAACTGCTATAAATAGACGAACTACAATTTGTGGGTACCGAGATGTAAAATTTAATGGTGGTCTGCCTCCTATATGTTTTTAAAAGTTCATATATCATCAAAGTTCTTTTCTTTATAGCTTCACATTTATTTTTGCAAAATTATTATAATACAGAATCAAAAAAAATTAATTGCAGAGGAAATGGTGACCCTTTAAAGTTATGTACTGTTTTGTATGCTGGGTTGCAGATCAGGTCCATGGGCCTTTTGTTCTAGAATTGAAGACTCTTTCTTAATTTTGTCAAAATGTGAGTTTTGCAAAAAGATTTAAAGAGTTTCAAACAAGTCTCATCAAAAATATTCAAAATATTGGGATAGTTTTCAAAAATTGACTTTATTTTACCTTTTTTTACAAAATGGCCCATTTTTTGACACTTTGTATGTCTCAAAATGCCAATAATTCCCTATTTCTTGGAAACTCTGAGGTGAAAGGCATTTATTTCTAGAAACCTTGGCCAGTATACAAGAAGACAAGCTGCAAATTGGTTGCATTGAGGGTAACTGTAAGGAACAATAATGAAACTTGTAAGCCCACCCCCTGAAAATGTTGCTTTGATAACAAATCCAACCTGTGTCCACATAAGTAATACTGTTGATGGAATATGGCTAAAAGCCACATTTTTCTATCCCTGGCTTGTATACATACATACAAACACAGGTACTTGTAAGAAATATGAATCATTTATTAAAATATGGATTGATAAATGTAAAATAAATGCTGTATTTAGTTGACAACCAGCCACTCCAACAAAAGGGTCACAAAGCACTATTTTTTTTTAAAAAATTGGGAATATTTCAGTATGTAAAACACTTTAACTATCAGAGGTATCCTTGGAATTATATAGTGTCAATATTTTGTGGAAGCAAGTTGTTTTAATCTTTACATCAATTTCCTGACAAAATGAGGTGGAAAAAGGGAGTTATGACATAATTCATTGCATAAAAGGAGTATGAAAAGCCTATTAATTAATATTTCATTGCTCTGTAAGTGCCACATTTTAAAAGATCACCACAAATAATAGATTTACATCAAAAATGTCAAACATTAAGCTGCAAAAGACACATCTACAACATATCCATTTTGGGGTGTGGACTCATTTGGGGAAAATGTCATAGAATAACATGTTTGGCCATAAACAAAAAGTCTTAAAAATTCATGGAATCTTTTATGTAACTATTTGTTTGTGCAAAATAAAATGCTCGGTTACAATTCAAGCACAAAATCCAATTACTGTTAATTCGGAGTCAATATATTTTCAATTGAATATCCAAATATCATGTTCAAGAAAATGGGTGGGGTGGGGAGGTTGAGCCAGTCTAAATGAAATGAAGACAGAGAAATTTCCCTGCAGACACACAGATTTTACTTTCTCGAGAAGGGAAATGCAACAATTGCAGGTTTTAAAAGATTAAAATTGTGTTAAGTCTTAGGAACACCCAAGAAAAATGCAGTTCACTCATGCTTTGAAAATTCTAACAGGCCTCAGCAGTACATAATTAGACAAAATTTCTTAATTTTTAAATTTCTATTAAACACATAGATACTTTTTCAATATCTGACAAACACATGGCTCCTTTCCAAGTTATTTAACAATGGAAATAAAGACATGCAAGACATTTTGTTTCATTTTAAAACAGATGAATAATTAAAATTTTGACAGTAATATTGGGGGTAATCTGAAGAATTTCAGACAAATAATCATGATTTTTAGGCAAAATTGAGTGAAATTACAATACTTTCTTCCCATCTAACCTTTACGATGCAGAAAAAGTCAAAATTACACATTAAAATATTTTTCACTAATTTTAAAAAGCAAATAAACACTGAAAATCACAAAATTTGGACTAAAATCAAATATTCCCCTCACAAATTTGTCAAATATTTTAGAAATTTTACCATTTCACTTTTTTTATTATCAAAATGTCATATATCACATTTTCTGACAAATTGGAGATCATAGCATCAAATTTAGGCCTCTCATACACCGTCAGTTTGTTTACATACAGGAGGCAGACCACCATTAATTTCCCCATTGACTTCAATGTTAATTCTGGACTCTTTGCCCACCTCCAACTTATCCCCAAATTTTCGTTGGGCGAAATGCTTTTCACTATAGACAGAGGAACACATGGCCATGTCTTTGCACTAAAATTTTTATGAGGTTGACCACCAAAATTTTGAGATACACGAACTTGAAGAAGCATACTCAAAACATGTATCTAGTTGCCGTACATATCACCGTAGCCAACCTCATAACGCCGTTATCCTTCCGCCTCAAAATCATGAATATTTACCAAAACCTAGCAGAAAATATTAATTCAAACCCTCTTAGTCCATTCTAGGCCAAAAAATCAACAAAAATGGGCATGCAAAAGGGGAGAAAAGAGACAGAGAGAGAACTGCTATAAATAGACGAACTACAATTTGTGGGTACCGAGATGTAAAATTTAATGGTGGTCTGCCTCCTGATGGACTAGTAATTCTTTGCCCATTGACTTCAATGTTAAATGGCTGTAACATCACAGGCTGTAGTTTTTTGCTCAACATTACGTTGGTTCTTTTCTTTATTGGCACAATGGGGACCACATTTGGCAATCTCCTCATCATAAATTTATAGGGGGTTGAACTTTTAGATTTTTTGCTACGGGGATTTGAAGTTGACTGGGGTGAAAATCTTACTTCCGACACAATGATTGCTCTGCAGAAAGACACTTTACATCCCTATCCCCCCGCTCTAATATCATCAATATTACACAAAACTGCTATGATATTGCAAAATTGATCTTTTTTCTCCAATTCTAGTCCAAAAAGTCAAACCAAAAATGCAGGAAGAGGGGAGAAAAAAAATAAGGGAAAATTGTCTACTTATAACTGGCACTATATTCTCGAAATAAGGGGAAATAATTACTAGTCTTAGCCCTAATCTCTTTACAACCACAACAACCCAGTGATCTGGGTTAATAAGTGTTCACATAATAAATTGAAGCCTGACTAAAGAGCTGCAATAGGCGGATTTAGTTCTTTCATATCCAGCAACCAAGATGATATGATACCCGGTTTCAGTGTACTTACAACCATAACAACCTGGTGATCTTGAGCGCTATGGCCTACTCTTATATCGAATTCCAACTGTCAAAGGATCTTTTACGTGCACGCAAATGTGTACATGGGACCTCGGTTTTTCGTTCCAATCGAAAGACTATACGCAGCTGTCCTTGTCAGGCCCTTTGTTCTGCATCACTGACAAGGGGAAACCACGCCGGAAAATCGAAGTGATCTTGAGGGGCGATCATAAAGTATTTTTAACGAAACATATCCAGAAACCAATAAAATTATTTAATTTTAATAAATTCATTAAAACTAGACTAATACTAGATTAAATGCACATAAACAAAGAAATCGGAGATCTTTTGTATTTTCAAATATTAAAACAAAATACAATAATATATTGAAATAAATCAAGAAAGAACTAATTATAATTGCTGATAAAAACATATATATATATCAGATTGTGTAACTCTTAAGGCATATTCGAGTTATGTTCCGTTGCCGCGAAACAAATAGATAGAGTAGCAAGGGAGTGATAGGATTTCCGATTGAGATTCCTTGATGCAATGCAGACCAAAACCAGGGAGTGATAACTCGTCATTTCACAATAGTGTTTAATACTACATGTACTACTGGCTAAGATTCCTTAATACAATGCATAACAAAAGCACCGAAAAAATCAGAGTTTTCACTTTTGTCTGGTCGTGTCATAAGATTCCAGCTCTGTATTGAAAACCCGGCAACTTTCCAACATGATTTCACTTCATTTTCACTTATATCTAATGAAAAGAATTTATGTTCCCCGACAAAATAATATGTTCCCCCCAATACATTAACGATAACCAAATGTCCACCAATGTTCAGATACTTTGATATTTTCTTTGCAATTTTTCCGTACGTTTCTACATCCGGAGCTGCAGCGTCAATACACAAACTTGTTGTGATGACGTCAAATAAGGGGAAGTAACTTCCTCCAAATATATCTTCTTGTAGCAGATCACAAGGAAATATTCCACAGACTTTGGCTTTCAGTTCATCAGAAAGATTTATCCAAGGTTGACTGAAATAGATGAAACTTTTGTTTTATTTACTTCCCCCTAGTATCGTATCGCAAACAACACCATTCAAAATAAAGCTGGTCGATTGCAAAATTCGATCTCTTTCCGGTATGTGAAAAGATAATGTTAAACGTTGTAGCTTATTTTATTTCCCGTTTCAAGTTAAAGGCAGTGCGCTATTCATAAAGGGGGGTAAGTCTGTTTGATCGAATTGAATTTTTTCAATCCAACAAATAGTGGAAATCGAGAGATATGGAGTATTTCGTGCTGCAACGCATGCGCCGAATGGATAATAAAATATCTCAACTAACCATGACAGCTGAAATATATGTTCTGTTTATTACGTCACGATTCTAATCACACCAACTCTGTAATCGGGACAAACAGAACTGTAACACTAACAGAACTGAATTCCGCGTCACATGCTTGCAATTACGTCAATTTGGGACTTCCAGGACAGCTAATCGGACATGCCCTATTGCGTCCCCATCTCTCTATTTCTCCTCTTTTGTATGGCTATTTCTTTCTAAGACTCTTTGTCAAGAATCGACGAAGAGGACAAGAATTAACATTTCTATTAGTTATTGGTAACTATTCATGGTTTAGAGGCGTTAATGGTAACGCCGATAGTTACATGTTTATAGTAGGGCTACGCTACTCAAAGTTTGCCAAATGTTACTGGTCCACCACATACAAACGCTGGAGCAAAGACGTGGTCAGTTGTTGTCGGTGGTGAAAAGCGTTCAGCCCACATAATATTTTGGGGAAAGGTGGAGCTAGGGTTATTAATGGTGGTCTTCACGGTGGTATCAGTCCGCTAAAAGATAATTTGACATTCTTGTTTTTAAAAAAAAAAACTATTCGAGGAAAATCCGATATTGTGCGACATGTGGAATGTTTGAATTATTTCACTTTGAATAGTCTACCCAAGCGAATTATTGAAATCAAATGAACCTTATGAAATGACCTAGTTTGTGTCGAGTGGACGTTTATCCCACCTCTCTTCTTACCTTTTATCGCTTAACTTTTCCAAAAATTCAAAAATACTGCAAAAATCTTGTTTACCAGATCCATACAAAGCGTCGTGTAGATATTTTCTATTGACCGTTGAGAAGTCTGTTAGGTATATGTCTTGAACAAACGGAACTGCAGGAATCACAGAATGAGGAACAGGACCAGTTCCAATGTCCAATAGTCGTGTACCTTTCACATTACCTAAAGATTTCAATACAACAATTAACCTGTTCCGGTGCATTCGCACTTCGATAATCGTTACAATACATGTAGTCAGGTAATGAAACATCCGCCTAGGGAAGCCAAGTCGTCCGTTTGGGTGTATGAAATTTAAAAAATAAGACCATTCGCTCCCCACAAAATATGTAAATATAAAAATAATATCTATCAATTTTAGTCTGCTCAAACACACAAGTTAAACTAATTAAAGAAAATGTTGATCGTGTCTCACCCGCGGATAGGGTGAGGCAGTCCGGTATCCGAGACAATATAATATATCTTTGGAGAGGTTGGGTGGAGTGTCCGGCGGGTTTCTCCCCACCCCATGCCTAGAAAATGTCGGAGAAATACATGGTTTCTATCGTCATTTTGGCGTGTATACAATACATACACACAGAGCTGACGAAAGAGAAAAATCTAACACCTAGTTTGACTTCAAGTTTTATTATGAATTAAAACGATGACATTGCGATTCATTTTCATTGATGCAAAGCATTAATTTTGACATCACATAAACCATTATCATTATTTCGCGCTTTGAATGCCCCTCCCGTCCCATAATCTGACGATAAATTATAAAGCACACAACTGTGACATTTTTCTCATACAAAGTGTTGTTTTACAAATGTTTTATGTGGCTAAGCGGGGGGGGGGGGGCCCGACACCCACTCCCCCTGGATCTTCCGCCTTGTAACTAATTGATTTAAAAACCGTGATTACATCATTTAGTCATTTATAATGTGTGTGGGGAGCGTTAATACAGTTTATAAACCGTATTTTAAGTCAATTTTAAGTCACATTACCTGTTTTAAAGACATCGTGTAGACCTTTTAATATAAATGGCATTAATCCACCTTCGATTGTATCGTCTAAAACAGTATAATATGTTTTAATAAAAATATCAGGATCGAAGTGAGTATTATAATCTTCATCCCTCAGAAGCCTGCTTTCCCCCATTGCAGTTGACTGACAGTGATGATGACGTCCTTATCGCCTGACTAAATATTTACGACTGCTCAGTTTTATGGGTCCCACGTAACACATTGGAAAGATTAACTGCGTTTTACATCTACACATACCATCATTGAATACATTAATCGTGTTTTACATTATCACACGAGCCGTCATTGTATTGATTGAAACATCACTTTATTCATTGAATATACACAGATAAAGCATAATGAGTTATTATTTACAAATACATTGGCAACATATAACGTACTACCTCTGACTTCGCTAATGATGTTCATTTTCGCCGGACAGCGGCGCTACAACTTACTCTTATACATAATTCGAACTGGCAGGGGATCTTTTACTCCAGTGTCCCTACCTAATCGCCAATCGCCGCTGCCAAGGGAGAGGGGACCGGAAAATCCCGATGTAGTTTTTCGGCCAAGGCAGGGATCAAATACGGGTCCTCCATGTGTTAGCAAGCCTACGTTCCACTGTCTGATCTACCGTAATGGTTCAGTCTATTCCTCTTTACAAAGTAGTCGGGGCAGGTTTAACCAAATAATGGGGAACATTGAACAGTGATAAAAATTCCATGTCAACATAGATCTGGATTTAGATCTTAAACCTAGTGTATAGTTAAAAACAAATATCGACAGATTTGACATCCGTGAAAGGATCGAAACAAGCATGAGTCTGAATTCCCTCGGCTCATACAAATCACCGTAAAATGCACATAAGTTGGCAGTTTGGTGGGATCAATTCAACTTTTGTAGTGATTCAAACAAGTTTAATTCTTTTATACGATAGGCCTACAGAGTTGGATCAACTGATATTCTAAATCTTTTGTTTTTATTTTCAAAGATATTTTTAAAAAATTCAAAATCGATCAAGCCCTTGTTAATCTGGATTGTAGAATTTCTTAGGCTAAAGAAATTATTAAATGGTATATAGTCTATAATTCACCGGGGTTCAATGTACCCCGCTGACAGTAGTTCAATCTACCCCATCAGTTTCAAGAATTTCCTAGGCTAAGAAGTTAACATGAATGGAAAAATGTTCTCTTTTAAGCGCTCTTTTGAAAAATTCATTGCCTAAAAAATACCTGACAGCATGTGGCTACTGCTTATTGAAGCAGAAATGGGTCTAAGAAGTTATCTCACTTTTGTATAGTGTTGGGTTGTATAGTTTTATTTATACGGGATATATACATGGTGTTTCAATGTGCCCCGGTCTCCCCTACCTTATAAAAACATGATAATGCACGGACTTTTGTCTGTTTTTCTTTCGTGTTTTCTAATCTTGCGGCAGTCAAATCTTTATATGAATTGTCAGATATCCTCTCACAGTGTCACACACCAACTTTTGGTCTTCGAAGGAATTATTAGTGAGCAAATATTCTCTCATGTATCTGTTATCACTAGTCACTTCAGTCAGTTACATAGAGGAATAAATCGTGTTTTCCTTTGGCGTTTGTCACTTTCGATTCATGAAACTTTCATTACTCCTCTATCGTAGCAATGATCTCTGTGGTAAAATTGTATTTGGAAAGTGTTTAATCAGTTCTACTACATATGTGATAATGACTAACACCAATATTGTCCTTTAATATGTGTGGGCTTTTTAACGTTGTTTACTTTTAGTGGCGGAAATAAAAGGAATTTATTAAAGCAATCGATAATGTTTCATGCTGCATGTCATAATCAAACTTTATCAATATGGTGGATTAACTCTTAAGAAAACAGAATAAGAAAATAAAATTTATTCAAGTTCTAAACATGTTAAATTTATTGATTTATTCACATGGCTGCCATGTTGTATATCATAATCAAATTTTATGCATTTGGTTGATTGTTAGCAGGAAACAGAATGAAACAATAAAATTTCAGGGCAAAAAGTGTAGAGTTAGTCCAGCCCTTATTTTACCTTCCCGTTACACAATTATAATACGAATTGGACAGTTGTGCATCAATGGACTTCAAATTGTCACATGAAGTCAGAAGTGTTGGTCGGTTCCTGGTCCAGATACTACCTTTGCGTTCAGGCGATCAAGTTAAACTAAACGATCATCGGGTCCGCCGGTTACCACCCAAATAGGTTATTAAAATAAAATTGTACTATCTTTCCCATTCAGCTAAATATTTTTAAACATTAGAAATATTTGATTGAGGATATTAACTGGTTTTCTTTTGTCCCCACCACTCCTAGCAGTGTCATCCATCTTAAATTGGTTGCCAGTGAGGAGAATTATGGGATACTTGTTATGGTTATTGAATGGTTAAATTTTAACCATATGGTTACATAACAACGTCGTTAAATGTAGTTGAACAACACAAATTTAACCACTGGTTATGTAAGGATTAGTTAAATATATAACAAATGGTTATACGTAAACACATGGTTAAATTTAACTAAAAGTTGAACAACCGGCCCCTGATCTCTAGCCGCGCATTTTGGAACAGAAAAATTGAATAAACTAGATCTTATGCCGTATTGATGAGTATCTCTAACTAATATGAATTTTGATTTAAGGTATGATGGACAATTATTATGAAAAATCTTATGTGTACAAGGTTTAGTTTTAATTGTTTAACTCGGTTCTCGACATTTAGTACTTTGAAATCTGAATTTAAAACATGATCTCTACGTCCAACCGCATGTATAAATCTAAGAACCTTATTTTGAACAACAGTTTATTTTTAAGTGATTGGTTCACACAAGAATTTTGCAGGCTGAACAGGCATAATGAAAGTGGCACTGAATAAGTGCAGAACCAAGTGTTTTTTGTTTTTTTTTACTTAGCCATTTATTGTAGCGAAACAGAAATTTGAATCTTGAGTTTGGTTTTTTAACAATATTGTTAACAATGTCCTCACCAGACAAGTATTTTAGGCTATCCGTCGCCCTTACGGTATGGTTATTGTAGGTTAATGTGAACTTGTAGTTTATTTTTACGTGATTGATTCACACCAGACTGAGCAGGCATAATCAAAGTGGCACTGAAAAAGTGCAGCACCAAGTAAATTTTTGTTTTTTTTACTTAGGCATTTATTGTAGCGAAACAGAAATTTAAATCTTGAGTTTGCTTTTTTAACAATGTTGTTGACAATGTCCTCACCAGGCAAGTATTTTAGGCTATCCGTTGCCCTTACGGTATGGTTATTGTAGGTTAATGTGAACTGTTTAATATGTCTTAATTTACGTTTAGACCCAAAGTGACAGTGTATTATCGATGAGCCATACTGAGCAGGAATCAAGAGCACAACTAAGTGTTTGCGAGGCGAGACGAGACGAGAATTTTGGTCGGGAAATAAAACTGTTCTGTCATCAGCGTATAAGATAAGTTTACATTCAAGGAAGGGGTGCTAATAACAAAGAAACATCAAAGGTCCAAGGATACTACCCTGGGGCACAGGTTCTGATAACGTATCACCAATGTTGAGTACTTGCTTCCTGCATGACAGATATGAGTAGAACCAATCAATGGACTGAACGCCCATCAGTTTTAGTTTTTCACATAATACGACAGGATCGACAGTGTCAAATGCTTTCTGGAGGTCAAGCATTATCATTCGTACGGTAACTTGGGTGAATTTGAGCAAATCGTGTCACTTTACACTGTACGATTGGTATCATGGAATCTCGAGTAAATAGCGTTATTTTCTAAGCTATGTGGAATTATTCATAAATATTAATGAATTTGGGCTAATAGCGTTCAATTTGTCCTTATATAAATAAAATAAAACCAAGTACGAACAAATCCAAACCATTAGACAGAATTCGAAGTCCTAAAAAACTTAAATCTCAACGTTCAATTTTGATTACCAAGCGTTAATGAACTAGTGTTTAGGTTGTCGACACATGTGTAATTATAAGCGTCCCGCGTAATTATCACGACTGTTCAATAATTAGTTGGACCGTTCAATTTCCCGAGCAATGATTAAAATTAGTCAAGGTGTCCAATTACGCCAGGTATTCAATTCTGTTGCCGAACATCCAATTTCACGTGCGTTGTTCAGATTTGAAAGAAATGTTTAGTTGCACCTCGGTGTTTGGTTTTGCATATTCAATGTCGCAGCAGGGTTTAGTTTTTCAAGATTAATATTTGGATTCTATTGCCAACGTTTAGAAAATATAACTATGTTTGGTGTCTCTGCGCGGTGTTTAGATATTGTATTGAATTTGTCGAATACTGTAACGCCCTTCGAGACGTAATGTTCGTTTTTGATTAATCTGTTATTCCCACACGGTCGTATTACGCTACGGTGGTGTCTGTTCCATGGCAGGGGATTATTTCTCAGGGTCATTACGACTAAAACGATGTCTTGGTTCCATCATCGTGATGATTGTACCAATTTACCCGTCGTTCTGCCAACGGTCACAAATAATTTTTAGTGGCCGGTGATATAAGAAACAACTCAAAACTAAACAAATTGATATAAAATATAAATATATTATACACACTATATAAATGGGAAACATACATAACATACACGCACTATTTATTTCAATGGTTTGTGGGCGGAACTATATTTCCGCCACTAATCACATCTTTTGGCGAAAATACCTAACGATAACTGTACACGCGTAACAACTAGTGTGAATAATATTATCATGGTGATAATTCGCTATTAATTATTGTTATTTTGAGTGAAGCCAATATATTTACGGGTCCGGGACTAAAACGTGCGCGCATACGACTAGATGTCGGATCTAGTCACTTAGTGTGATATTTGTTCATTTCTTTCATTTGTGCGTCTGGGTTTTTCCTGTGCGTATTGGTGTTCTGTGCATAGTGGTTTTCCGGCACCTACTATATGAATGCCATCAAACACACTAAAGGATCATTGACATACGATTTCTACCATCTTCGACATCTTCCTAAAGACGGCACACTTCCCTAAATGTCACACAAACCAATTTGATCGATATTCGGTCGAGCTACAAAGTTAATTAACAGTATAACTAACAAAAACAGTAACCAATAAACCCTATACAACAAAATAAACAGCAAAACAATAAACAGTAAAATAAAAACAATAAGCGATAAAGTAAAACTAACAAAAACAATAATCAGCAAAACTAACAAAAACAGTAAAACTAACAAAAATAAACTCCCAACTAACCAAGTAAATAAAGAGTAACAGATGAAATTGACTGCTCTTTAAGGCTCAGCCCCCAAAACAGTTAGTAGCCACAAAGTGTCCCTTTCTCTTGCATATGGAACTGGCCTAGAATGATTTTTAATGTCCACGTGAATGCTAACATCCAATTGCCTTTTTACAACAAAGAAACATTTCGATGCACCACAATGCTTCACTATCCCCGTCCAATCGACTTCACTGATTACAACCGTTTCTGTTCTATTGGTATAAAAACAAACAATCTGGCCACAGATTAAATGTCCCATATGATTCATTGTAACAACTGATGGCAATTTTGCCGTAAATGCTCCGCGAAAGGTAATCATTGCGTTGTTTCTGGTTATATTGATAATTTTTCTTTCAAATATCTCTTCTCTCATTTCCAACTGAAGTTTGTCCAGGATCTCTTCTGACACTTTATTACCCAACTTCTTTTCAGACTTTTTTTTTCTTGTTTGGACGCAAACCCACACGAAGCCATAACTGAATGTAACCACTGATACTAAAAAATATACAGAATTAATGAGGCAGTATATATGCTTAATAAAATTGTTTTCATAGCTTAGTAGTATAATGGAGATGCATACTGCATTTATGGCCATATCAAAGCCCTTCAATAATAAGGACAGTATAACAAACCAAAAGGGAAATGATGAAGGAACAATAAATGCCCGTTTCTCGGTGAAACAATCAAATGTATGATCATAGAGCGTTATTTTTAATTTATTGCAGAATTATCGTTAATATATGAGGACATACACGTTAACCTGTTGTTATTTAGCTGAAAATAGATTGATGATAGTCGGTTCATTGTGTTATCAATCAATAATAATGAGCTGATTCTATCCTCATTTTATAATGCATATCTTACCTCTATTATATGCATTGCTCAATTCTGGCTAGTGCTACATGCCACTCTCTTTCTATTATGCCCGCTAATTGTGGTTTGTGCAACAGCAGACTGAGGTTATAACAGAAGTTACTTAATGTCTCCTGTTGTCTGCTGTTCAATAAACCGCGAATACAGAAATTCAAGATCCAGGTAGTCATAACCTATAAATAAAATGATTTAATTTAAAAAGAAATAGACAAGGTCATAGAGGACTAATCTCATTGATGTAATAATTAAAAAACCTCTGAATCAGTATTACAGAACAGAAGTAAACCGCATTATACCAAAATCTGGAAATATGGACACCTTACCTGCATCCAAGTATGGCTCTTTGTTTTCCCTTCTATCTTGGTAAATAGAGACCTTGGCATGTCGCCAAATCCATCAGCAAAAATTATAATAATAATATTTATTGTTTTAAGCCTATTCCATCCATACGTGATCTCAACAGGCTGTACAGTTACATATATTACATACATTACATATAATGTATACAATACTTACATACATTACATACATTCTTTACATTACATTACATGCATTTTTAATATATCATAAATACCAGTACACACAATCCGATCATGTCATATGATATTTTAAAATCATGGAATTTGGTGGGCTTTGCGAAAAAGATAGGTTTTTAGTTGTGCTTGGAATGATGCGAGAGATGGTGCTTCACGGAGAGTGTTAGGAATAGAGTTCCAGAGTGATGGTGCAGCAACCGAGAAGGCTCGTCTCCCATAGGAGTCCACATTGTACCCACGGGATTCAAGGCGGACTTCCATGGAGAGACGAGTACATCTCCTCGGTTGAGAGACCTCGAGTTTAACACAATAAAGAGTAAAAAGTACCGGTCCTAAAACACTACCTCGTGGAACGCCAAAACTTAGTGTAGATGACTTTGATGCGGTATTACTTATTCTAACTTCTTGCGTACGACTTTCAAGGTAAGAGCGGCACCAAGATAAAACGACACCTTTGAGGCCAAATCGAGATTCAAGAATGTTCAATAAAATAGGATGGTCAATCGTGCCAAAACCCGCACTCAGATCAAAT
Organism: Patella caerulea; assembly: GCA_036850965.1. Taxonomy (NCBI): domain Eukaryota; kingdom Metazoa; phylum Mollusca; class Gastropoda; family Patellidae; genus Patella; species Patella caerulea. Next base: position 4,915,723 of record JAZGQO010000021.1, on the reverse strand, counting down.
AGTACAAGAATCACCACTTTTTTCTGATCGATGGAGACTAAAACATCGTTATATACTTTCATCAACGCCGTCTCTGTGCTATGGAATTTCCTATATGCCGATTGAAATTTAGAAAATAACGAGTTATTCGAGAGATGACCTTTAATCTGTTCCAATACCACTTTCTCGAGAAGCTTACTGTGCAAACGCTAAATTTGACACAGGCCTGTAATTTTTAATGACGTCAGGGTCTAAGCCGGACTTATTCAACTATGACCTGATTATAGCACGTTTCATGTCGACGGAACGGTGCCAGACGTGTTGATAAGATTCGTCAAAAAGGGAACGATTTCTGGCAGAATCAATTTCAACTGAGCAGTCGGCATTTGATCTAATTGACAGGATTTAGAATTCATGGAACGAATGAGTTTTGAAACATATTCACTATTCACCACTGAAAAATCAGAGAATTTATATCCATAGTCTACAAATGTATCTTAAAATTGCGCATGCTTCGTCTAACTGTTGCCGAAATTTCAAAATTTTCTCGCTAAAAAACTTCATGAATTCTTGCGCCAAATGCGCTGGCTCAGTGTGCTTGGGTAAAATTTTACTCAAAGCCTGCTTTTCACCAACTAAAGAGTCAATTTCCTTGAATAAATCCTTCTGATCCGACTCATCAATACGCTTCCGAAAGTAACAGTTACACTTTTCTTTGGTTAGTCTATTGTACCGGGTCCTAGCAGAGTGAAAGATCTGCTTGTCCACTTCCAACTGTGTGTGCTGCCAGTGTTTTTCAAGAGATCTCAGTTCCACCTTGGCCTTGAAAACGTCGTCGCCTTTTGTCCGCGTCAGATTTTTCGGTCTTTGTTAGTGTGTAGTCCTGGATACTGGAGCTGTAAGATAACCATATAATTTTACGACCACATTTCAATGTGGGCGTATAAAAAATGAAGCCTGGTGTATATTCATAGTCCATAAATTTAAATGATTATGGTTTCTGTACTCTACTCACCTTTACCATATGCATTGGTTCCACAGGTAAACAATCCACATTTATATCTAGCTTCAACTGTTGCCATGGTGACCCGGTTGCCCTCCCAGTCGCCCGTAATAAATTTTTAATGGTTGCGCCTAGTCTGTAAAATAAAAAAAGCATATGGATAAATATACACACCCCTTGTAGGGCAAATTGTAGAATACGAATCAACATAACATCTACCTCAAATTTTGTAATTAGTATTCTTCATGTGGGAAGAAAAGGGTTATATGTGACACTAGACAATAAGAAAATGTAATGGAAAGGTAACCTGGCTCGTGGATTATTATTGTTTTCGGCAGTCAAATCGTTCAATACCTTTGAAATATGCCTTTCCCTGTTCACATACTACATTTTAATATTAAAACATACTACATTTTAATATTTAAACATACTACATTTTTATAATTAAACATACTACATTTTTATATTTAAACATACTACATATTAATATAAAATAATATAAAACATACTACATTTTTAATATAAAACATACCATATTTTAACATAAAACATGCTTTATTGTGTCGTTGTATTGGAAAGAGTGACGTGCAATCCAAGAAGGATAATCTGCCATTATTTAAGGCTTAAATTGTTTCAATTAATCTAATGTGCATATTTAACCCATAGTAAATTGGCTAATTACATACGCCGATTACACCTGATCAGTCTCTAGCCACATATTTAGGGTACCGGCTGTTGTTTTTGGGAAATATATATTGTAAATAAGTGTCGCTTCTTCAATTTACACGAATTCTTTGATTAATCAACCATGAGCAGACACCTGTCTGGATTCTATCACAGACTAAGTTTGAGTCATAAATGTTGGTTGTTACAATTTACATCACTTCTGTGATTAGCCGAAAGCGATTGTTATTCCAATACCACCCGCGGTTACCTGACTGGGTTCCATCCCAAACCAGACAATTCATACCTGTATAAAAGGACCGAACGAAAGCTCTGCGACACTAGTCTGCGATATCACATTAGTGGAAGCGGACGTTAAACATACCATTCCAGTTCCAGCTCTGCGACATCACTTTTGTGAGAAGCAGACGTTAGATTTCGATTAGATTTGGTTTGAATAGTGCCTTGGATATTTGTGATTTGAACATCTCGATATGGATACAACTGAGCAGCAGATTACCCCCACTACAATACCAACAAACGTAAGATGTTATATAATAATTCACCATACATGTATGCATGGGTCAATCGTTGGGGGGGGGGGTGTTCTACCAGTGTTTGTGACTTCGTTAGAATGATTGTATTCTTACTGGCAAACATTCCAATTTTTTGGCATTATTATTCGCCAGCCACTTGGGTACCGGGTTTGAAAACTAAACCGGGCCAATTTCTGTCGGCTTTTATCCAGTAATAAATCGACCACGTTTATAATGACACGTTAGATATTTCATAACAAACTTTAGGAAGCTTTTCGATTATGTACTAACAGCCATCATAGTAAATATAGGGTATTAAATTTTAGAGCAGTAACGATTACGTTTTAAACAAGTATTCGTGGCTGTGTTTCTTTATATGAAGGATTAAAATGTTTGACTTTTTTAAATTTAATTGACTCATGGCACCTTTTCTGATCAGGCGATTTTTTAACATTTTGATTGTATACATTTATATAGATGTCCTGGCCTTGGTTTCCAACTACCCCACAACAACTAAGTTTCCTGCAAATGATGAACCAAGTAGTGAATACCACCCCGCTTACCGAAAACACCAGCCAAATTCCGCAACCTTCCGAAAACACGACAACTACAGAAGCTACGCCAGTTGAACTGCCAGTGACCTCTCAGGTCAGACTCCGACTACCACAAATAACGAGATATGCAACGGAGGATCTGATGAATACAGACAGATCAAGTAAACGCAAGAAGCTCACTAGAAATTATTTTTCGGTGAGTAATAATTAACAATGATAATCCTTATAAGACATAGAAATATATTTCACTAATAATAAACACACTGGATATACTACTTCTGATTTCTGTTAAATGGTTTCCAATTGTTATCTATATATTGCACCACAATTGTGTAAATAATCATTATTTACTTGATAACTATGTCTGTATGTGTATCTAAACGTAGCATGTTAATGAATTCGGATGTAGTATATCCATGAAAGAGTGTTTATTATTTAGTAACAATGATTTTCATGTTAGCAGAATGAGTATGGCAAACATTAACATTTTTTCCTCGGTAGCAACACACAAAACACCAAAATATATTTCTTATTTTATTCCTCTTTCAGAACGCCATTCGCCAATCTGTATGGCAATACGATTTAAAAGAGATTAAAGATGACCAGACCTACAGAAAGGTTGACGAAATAGTTAGTAAACATAATTTTAATTCAATTGTTCGCGGGTTCAAATCTTTGCGTCACATAAGACAGGGATGAAAAGTAATCGGAAAAACGTCCAAACAAAAGTGCAAGAAAGTATAAATTGGAACAACTCGGTTGCAAATCATAATAATGTTATATGAAGGTGTATAAACTGATTTACATTGAATGCTATTTAATGACTTAAGTATTTTGTTAAACCCCTCCCTCTCCATTTTAGTATTTCAGGATTTAAAGTACAACCCTACTCTAGCAGAAAAAGAAAATAACGTGGATGAACTGAAAATGATCCGGAAAGCCGTATGTGAAAGATTGAGATACAACAGATACATTGCAAGGTAATACTACAGTTCGATGTGGGTCCTGTGGATTTTGCTCATATAGCTGCATTAGTGAAGCAAGTGGCGAAAATGCTTCAAACGTTCGTTACTGTGAAGGTGTCTATATGTGCATTTTTTTATAACATGCATTATGCATGAGCTAAATCAGCCTATTGCAGTTCTTTCTTTAGACCTGAAATGTTTTCTAAAGTATTAATTAGACCTTAATTAACTGACCCAGGGCTTAATCAAATCTCGATCGATGACATAAGATTTCTCCGCTATTAAATAGATTAGATTGGTTCAGCGATACTTTGATTTAATCAAATATGGAAGACCGAGACTTATCTTCGATCAACAAGTACATGTCAAAACTTCAAAGGCTAATATCTTGGCTTGCAATAGTGTAATTTCAAATTTGAAAGAAATTTTCAAATTATTCATTTTACATTATCTACTTTCGAACTATTATAGCAAGAGTAGCTAGTTCTTTATCTATTCTTACATAATTTATCTTTAAAGGAAACACAACGGAGAACTTGGGGTGGCTGCCGCAGATCCCGTTTCAGTTGAATCGCCACCAAATCAGATTCAAGAAGGGTAAGGACCAATTTTGATAATATGCAATATAGATAAAATAATTGACATTACAAAATATACTATTTACACCTGACTTTTCGTATTATCCGAACGACAAGGAAACTTTCTCGACAACAACGGGTTTCAGTCCGGGCCGAGGGTAATCAGCTAGGCCTTAATAAGAATGATCATGATCTTAAAAAAAATCTAATTTATAAACAGGGACTGTGTGAAGTTATTATATAAGTTATTTCAGTCCGAGTCGAGGGTATTCAGTTAGGCTTTAATAAGAATGATCATGATCTTAAAAAAATCTAATTTATTAACAGGGACTCTGTGAAGTTATTATATAAAGGAAATAGTGTTGCCAATGGTAATATTAGAATTCGTAGTAGAACTACCAGAGATGGTAACTATTTTAAATGAGAATATCTTAACATCCATTGTCATTTCGGGTCTGTAGCTGTGGGAGTACCTTTTCCAGCGGAATCAATACCATATCCCAGACGTTCACCATTCGGCCACTCCCAACCCCAGCTGGCTCTACCACAGTAGTGTCCTCATTTGTAAATATATAAAGGGGATATACCTCGGTGGAAGCGGACATTAAATAAATCTATTTCACACATACCCAATTACTCTTTGTCAAGCGAGGCAATGAAGTGTGCCATATGAAGTGATATTCATTTGCCAGTTTCTCTTTGCCAACCGGGGTAATGCTGTGTAATATTGGGGGGGGGGGGAAATGTTCACCGACGCCAGAGTTTGACATTCTCTAATTCTAAACCGACATTGTTTATTTTCGTTGTTTTTGTAGATCGGGACCACTTTGTGGTATTGCTATTTCGAAAACACCCTAAATCCGTTGTAGACGTGATGATCACCGAAATAAAAGTAGACAGGCAACTGCAGTGGAAGGATGTAGCGGTATGTATAAATAATATAATGGAGGAAGAATGGTTGCACTTAATTTTACGGATATAATCTGTGGGTCAAGCATTGATACACGGAGAAATGGGTTTAACGTGCTACTGGTGTTCTCCGACTGGGCTAATAAAGCCGGCTATGGGGGGAATTATGGCCCCGACAGCAGCCCCACGCCTATTTCAACTGCCTGTGGTGTTAAACGTCCTACTGATCTGCTCCTAAAGTGGGCTACAGTGTGCTACGATCCAACAGGCTACATGGATTATTTACTTCAACTAAAATGTGTATTAGAATTTGCTGTCTGAATTACAGTTGTTAATTTTGTTTATAGATTTATAAATTAAATGTTTTCGATAACTTAAAAAATCGTGCAAAATGAAAAATAAGGTAATTTATGGTTAAAACTTTTATGTCATGTAAATAGAATACATATAGAAGCGTGTTTTGTAAAAATTACTGCAACCAGTAACTAACTCTCTCTTGATACAGGTGTATCTGTTTTATGGAATGATCTACCATTTACTTAGTTTAAGATGTTGCAAATATCTTTATTCTCTAAATAAAAGGATATTTAAAACAAATTAATTATATTGGCTTTTAATATATTTTTTATATGATTAAATTGTCACTTTGTAAAGCGTCCTTAAACAAGTCATGAAGAGCTCTTAGCTCTTTATCTTATCTCCCATAATGTAACTTTAAGTGTAGGCCTTAATATGGATTTATACATGGTGTAGGCCTGCATATAGTTACATATATGCGTTCTTATACATTTCATTTCTTGATGAATACAACGTGTTTTATACTTCGTTCCAATTTAATTATCTGATATACTCTAATCTCCATTGTCAAATCTCAGAGCCTGCTAAGAAATCATAGGTTTCTGTGATTGTGAATCCAGCCTTTGTTTTACAATACTGTCGATTCATGCACGCTTTTCACACGGAATTGCCCTTTGATGTTGTCAGACAACACACAGTTAGCTCTGCTCTTTGATGTTGACACGAGGCACAGTTAAATCGTGCACTTACGGACTAGCTGATATAGTTGGTTAGAATTTGGCAATTGTTACAGTTTATTCCAATAAGTCAGGCGTTGAAATGTTTGTAAACTTTTAGAATTATTTTTTTACTTGTCACTTGGTCATGTCAAGTTGTCACCTTTGATTTTCGTTTTTAACTTTAATAATTAATTTTTTTTTTAATAAACTCAGCGTTCACCTGAGCACATTTTGGCGGAAGTAATGAAACAAATGACCACCGTTTTCTCACTCGAGAATCTTCGCTATTCCGACTCGTTCGTTGTACACACGTTTCCCACCCATTCCATGGTCATGCCGATAATATATAATTTCAATTAATATCGTTATTGGTTGTATATTTTACATTCCAAATGAACAACAGTAGACGGGAATTCAACAATCAAAATATTAAATTCTCTTGCATTTCGTGCGATAGATTAGGGTCAATATTTTTATTTTATTAAATGCAACTTTATCTATAAGTAGCGTGACTTACTATATTGGGTCTTTGAAAAATTGTTGGTTCAAATCCGACGTACTAAAAAAGCGGACATGTTTATATGTAAAACAATGGTGATATTTTGGTAAAATATCCATACAATTCAATCTGTTTATGATACATGCTTCGGTAGACCAAAAAAGGCAATATTCTCCCCCTGGTCTTGGGGAAATGGGGTGGTTTATTCCATTTGGCCTGGAAATGAAAGTCAAGGTCAGCCTATAGGACGTTCAGAAAAAAGGGGGTTATAAAAGAGGGTGTTGAGCGAGACTGATAAGAGCTCAACAGGTATTCCGAGCAGCTGTCATTTATGGAGAACGAGGGTTCTTCGAATCCAATCCAGCTTAATAACATAGTTGTAGAAACGAACTGGCCTGTAGTTTTATATGTTACGATCACGAAGAAAACATAACCAGGAAATCCAATATTACTACGGAGTCTCGAAAAATGATTACGTGTCAACTCGGGCGTATGTGTTTCTTCTGTAATTGCATAAAAACGGCTATTGAAAGTTACGAGTTCTGAAATGAGGATCGTTGGATTGATGCAATGTAAATTTAGTGAAAAGCTAAAATAATTTCAGTTTAAATACCATTTGCATGGGAATTACCACTGTTCGGTTGGTTGTTGTGTCGTAATATTTATCAACAAGGAGATTTCAGTTTGATGGATATTGCTATTGAAGGTAAGATGCACGTTACGCATTGTGGCCCGTTTTTGCTGGATTTACTCTCTATTTCACGTTGACTGCTTGGTATTTATAAATGACATTACATTCGCCTTTCCGTATACGATAGATTAATCCATATTTTTATTTCATATAATGCAACTTTATATATATGGTACGTAATAGGCCTACAATAGACATAAGAGAAACGTAGATCATAGCGAGCACACACGCCTATCTAAAGACCTCATTATTTTACAAAGACCTGCGTAAAACACACGGCCGAATGATTAATCGCACGGTTAAACCGTTTTACTTCTCAAATTTTGATTAAACACGTACGTGTCAGATAAAGCATGTTGGTCCTTGATTATACTCCTTTTGGTGCAGTTATCGCAACTAGCGAGAAAACACGCCAATTAAACAATACACAACATTGACATTCATTTTTTACCGGTCGGTTAATTAACACACCTCTACAGAAAACGCACCTAGCGTTAATTAACCCACCTCTCGGACCGTTTTTCACCCTCGTTAATTAACACACCTTTTTACAGTTTTAAACCGGTAATACCGAGTAATAGTCTGAAAATTAATTATCTTCCGACATACGTAGAAATAACAACCAGGATTAAGATTTCTATACGGGCTGTACACCTTTTAACTCCTTAGCAGTTCTCAGTGCGAGGATATCATTGCCCGACCACGGCGCTACCACCTACTCTTATATCGAATTCAAACGGAAATGTTTACACGCTACCTCAGTTTTTCATCGAAACGGAACGACTGTATCACTAAAGAGGGGAAATCACGGAGATAGATGTATACATATGACATGTTCTGTATAATGCTACATTACAATATTCATTTTTGAGGTTGGAAGTTTGATCTATTGGCCACTGGAAAGCATGGTGAAATGGGATAGCAAACGTATCCACACAAATGATGCTTCGGTAAGATTACTACATGTATTGCTTTGTTAATTCTTACACTGTTTACTGTCAATTTTATTCACATTTTCAGAACGCTTTTTACAATGTGCGCTTTCTCCTTTTTTCCAGCAAGCAAAGAGTGGACAACAAGATGAACTGTCTGAGGATGCCGGTGAAGTGGTCACCGAGGATGTTAGTGAAGTGTTGACTGAGGTGGGTAACTGCATATTACTTTAGGATTCCACAGAAATGTTTTCTTTTAAACAGTAAAATCAAGAGAGCAGGGTTTAATGTGTATTAGGGGTATTGAGCATTTCCATTTTTTAGTCTGCAGTTTGTAATTAATATAAAACGTGTTTATACAAAATGTATAATAGTGCTTATCCACCATGCCGGTAATAATAACTATTATATTAAAATTTTATTTGAGCAGAACAAATGGATGTGCTGAATGTTGAACTACATGGGGATATAGCAGAAATTTATATTGAAGATCTTCCAGAACTATTTTCGTGTGTCTATGACCCTTCAGACGAGGTATTATTTTAATATAACTGCTATTACAATACAAGTAGGGTCACCGTGGCTAAGTGGGTGGGACGCAGGCGCGCTAGCTAGTCTGGAGGTCAGGTGTTCAATTCCTGTATTTGCAAAAAAAAGTTCCTCCTTGTTAGTGATTAGTGGTGCAGGAAGAATGGGACGATAAACTGACATACCGTGTAGTCCTGGCAAAATTTCCCCGTATAGCACACTGTATGGCCTGTGTCCGTCTTCAGTAGCAGAACAATGGTAAATTAAACCCAATTATCACAATACAAGTATCTCGATTATAAAAACTAAATGGTGACGGGTTGAAAGTTGAGTCGACGAACCAAAATTAAGTTGAGCTACTACGGCGTTTCTACTTTGACATTAATATATTATGTTTGCTATTTATTAATTTCAGGTACCGGCACCAGTAATTTATAAAAGGAAGCAGGCCAATTGTAAGACAGATTTTATAAGAAAAAAAGGGGGGGGGGGGGTGTATGTACATGCATATTCAATGGCAAACGGCAATGGTTAAATGAATGCCATTATATTATGACTATATGTAGGACCAGAACCCAAATCTGATAGTTATGAACAAAATATGCCTATATCGTGCTGGACATTGAAACGGTCTCATTGCATTTGCTAAAGCGGATCAAACTGATCCCGCAGTGAATATTCGCTTGGCCAGTACAATCACTGATAGGCTTGACATCGACGAGACTTAATGAGTTCGGCATATTAACTTTTTTACTCAGATTAAATTCTCAAACATTTTTTGGAAGTATAAGGATAATAAATAAAGACGTTTGAAGTATTTGTAGATAGGTGTTATGTAAACAATGCACGAGCCGTTGAGCCAATGACTGGCGCCACGTGAAGTCAATGCACGTGTTGTAGACATTCATCTGTGACAGAGCTAATTCGTAAGTAATTCTCGGTGAAACAGATTGAAAGCGGCTGTGGCACACGAACAAACATGACCACAATATAACACTGCGCTCACGTAAACATCTTTTTTTTTTATTTTAGATATACATAGATAGTGGTGATTTTGTTGGGGTATTTTGGACTGAAGAAATGTTTGTGGGCAGAGTGAAGAAAATTTTTGACGTCGGAAAAAGATACAAAGTCAAGTATATTACAACACCTGACAAAACGGGGGTCTCCACCTGGATTGAACCAGTCGATATCTCTGTAACTAAGGACGTGTTTGTTCTAGACAAAACGATAGTTGAGCATAGGGAGGGGAAATTTTATGTAGTGAAGAACTGGGGGGACTTAGCAGAGAAATACTCGGAGTATGCTGAAAACATTGTAGTGTTTGAGAAAAGTGTAGTGTTTGAGTGAAGTGTAGTGTTCAGAGTGTATATCGTATCGTGCTTATAGTGTATATAGCGTAGTGTGTATGTTGTGTTTATAGCGTCTACAGGTATAGTGTAGCGATCGGGGAACGCTAAGCTGGGCAGTATATTATAGTGTATATTTTTACTTGTTATATATGTCTAAGTATAAATGCATTGACTTTGTTTATAACGTCTATAATGTAGCGACCGGGGAACGCTAAGCTGGGCAGTATACTATAGTGTATATTTTTACTTGTTTATATTTTTATCCTTTTATTATAGTGTATATCATAGTTCCTGATTCATATAAATATTTTATATGTCGAAATATAAATAAACAGTATATTATATTATTGACTTTGTTTAGTTTTGGATTGAAAATGATTTGTGATCGGCACAGTGTTGACAGCACAAAGGGTAAATGGGTACAACTATTACTATTACGATGACACAACTTGCATCTCGCAAGTTTTGCGTCTCCCAGTCGCCAACATCAATCTCGCCGTTACCACTGTTTCCCGTTTCCTTCTGTCGCCGTTAAAACTATTCCCCATTTCTTCCCAACGCCGTTACCATGACAACTACCACGATGTCCCGTCGCCCTTACCAAGACAACGTTTTCGGTATGGTTCTGAGAAATAATCCCCTGGCATGGGCGTTAAAGTATTCGACAAATCGACAAATTCATTACAATATCTAAACACCGCGCAGAGACACTAAATATAGTTATATTTCCTAAACGTTGGCAATAGAATCTAAATATTAATCTTGAAAAACTAAACCCTGCTGCGATATTGAATATGCTGTCAGATCTTGTACACCGTACGGTAAAGTGGACACTTGCAGGCAAAACTAAACGCCGAGGTGCAACTAAACATTTCGTTCAAATCTGAACAACGCACGTGAAATTGGATGTTCGGCAACAGAACTGAACACCTGACGTAATTGGACACCTTGACTTATTTTAATCATTGCTTGGGAAATTGAACGGTCCAACTAATTATTGAACAGTCGTGATAATTACGCGGGACGCTTATAATTAGACGTGTGTCGACAAACTAAACACTAGTTAATTAACGCTTGGTAATCAAAATTGAACGTTGAGATTTAAGTTACATACAAGGACAAATTGAACTCTATTAATCCAAATTCAATAATATTTATGAATAATTCCACATAGCTTACAAAATAAACTGTTTGAATGGCATTTATAGTAATTGAACACATTAAAAATAAACACAAAAGCTATATGGATAACAATTACTATATTACTATTAAAGCCACGTTTCAACAATGATGCTCTTGTCGTTATCAAACACAATACACAGCACAGTATTTTGCTTGATAACAACAAGAGAATCATTGTTGAAACGTAGCTTTAATAGTAATTGTTATTCATATAACTTTTGTGTTTATTCTTAGAATCCGGTTTCCTCCCAGGGGTAAAGACACTTACGCGAAAGCGAATTATTGAAATAAAATTAAACCATATGTTAGTCCCAAAATGACCTGCTTTGTGTCGAAAGGACGTTAAACCCCATTTTTCTATCTCTACATTCTTAGAAAATAGCGCTATTTACCCAAGATTCCATGATACCAATCTTACAGTGTTAATATCCCACCGCGAAATGTTTTCAAGTTAAAGGGGAAGCCAACGATTTTCAACAAGGTGTCCATAAATAATAAATATATATTTATAAATAATCACCCTTGTAACAAATGCAAAAAAAAATTTGTAAGCGAGAAATTAATTTTTATTAATATCGGAAGTGACGTAGTTGGTTCAACACGCTCACTTGTCTCTACAGTAAACATTCAAATTTGGAGTAAGTTTAACGCTGTATTTTGTGTTCGTTTCGACGTTTCGCAGAACATCTGAGGAAAGGAAATCTTTATTAGGATATTAAAAACATAGACTTACGTTTTTTTAAAGGTATAATATACAAAACCCCTGCGTAAATTAAGTTTCTAAACTGGACACTGTGACCCAATTTAAGCCGCATGTTTAGTTGTTTATATCACGTGATAGCTGGCACGTGACAGAAATTTGTACATCACGTGATAGCTGACACATATTTATTTCGTCTGCACCGTTGTTTTTAGTAACTGACTGCGTATCTTTTTACATTTATAAAAGTAAACAGACCAATATTAGCGGCCTGTGAATAATATCTTAATCCGATACACTGGTGTCTGACATCGACATAATATTTATTTCCGCGCGTCAAACAACACAAGCAGAAGAAATGCACAAAAAAACACAGTCAGTCGGTAAGCACAAAACAACGATGCAGACGAAATATTGAGTCATGTGTCTATCACGTGATATAAACAACTAAACATGTGGCTTCAATTGGGTCACAGTGTCCAGTTTAGAAACTTAATTTACGCAGGGGTTTTGTATATTATACCTTTAAAAAAACGTAAGTTAATGTTCTTGATATCCTAATAAAGATTTCCCTTCATCAAACGTTCTCCTAAACGGCGAGACGGTCACACAATACATCGCTAAACTTACTCCAAATTTGAATGTTTACTATAGAGACCGGTGAGCGCGTTGAACCAACTACGTCACTTCCGATATCAATAAAAATTAATTTCTCGCTTACAAATTTTTTTTTGCATATGTTACAGAGGGGATTATTTCTAAATATATATTTATTATTTATGGAAACCTTGTTGAAAATCGTTGGTCTTCCCCTTTAAGAACGCGTCCACGAGAGAACCATGCAGATATTAAAAAAACGGTCAGTAAACTTCAATCATACTTGGTCTATGGGGACCCCTAGACGACAGAAGTCACATGATGAAGCGAAAAAAATTTTAACCAACAACTTCCGGAATAACTGGAAATTGTTGTTTTGGGGCAAAATTTGACGTATTTTGACCAATTTTTTTTACCCTAATTTCAAAACGCTCCTACCCAAAATGTTGGTCTGATAGGCCAAGTAGTCGTCTTCAAGTCCTGCAGTCGATTAGGAATGACTAAATCTTGTGGAATTTTCTGTGCGTGATCTTAAAGTGGTCATTTAACATATGTTTAAATTTATGCCATCCTATAACGTATGTAACTACTTCGTTGCAGACATGACACTGAAAAGCTTGGTGTGGTTGTGAAGCGACTTTCTCAACGGAAATGGCAGAAGACAAAAATGACCGGAACGCAGCCCACTAGCTGCAACAGTTCGAAAATGTGTATAAACGGTATTTTCCACGAAATTTGTCTTTTCAATGATGGGCGACTACTATCTTCATGAGTTCAAATGACCGTGTATATCAGGCAACGATTATTCTAATATTTGAACATGCCTCGTGTTCCTGTCAAATAAATATTGTTTGACGCTCGCTTGATATCGAAAGAGGGGGAGGGGGTCATATAAGTCGTGTATAATTTTGCAATGGTCAGACCATGGTTATTAAGATCTGTTTTCAGGAACAGATCATCGTATAGATTTATTGACTGACACAACTATCATAAACTTGATATATCTATTAATTTGTACAACAGCCCATGTAAAGAAGAAACATTCAGAAGTGTTCATGTAATGTTTAATGTCTTGTATTGAAATCTCTGAAGGGGACGATGGCATGATACACAACAGGATTCATGGCACTCCAGCCTTCTATGTTCGAGTATAAATGCTCTCTGACCTTCCTTCAAATTTTATTTTGTAATACAGTGTTTGGTCTATGTCCTCTTCTCCTTTAGTGATTTCAAAATGGAAGTATCATAGCATCCCGATCGCCAATGCCACGCATGAAAATTTCCAAATGTTTCTATACAATGACCGGTAGAGATGGGAATAAGCTAGTTGTTTTCAGGACATATTGTAGTGCTTGGTTATGATAAATATATTGTTGGCTTAGATTTATAATTTATAACGAATGAACTATATAGCTTTTAATTAAAGAAGTGTCGAAACATTACAATATAGTTTACTATGTTAAAATTTAAAGCGGTCTAATAATATATTACTTTAAAAGAGACTGTGTCATTTCGGGATTAACATATCGTACGATTCATATTCATTTGACTATTGACCTCATATTTACAAAACCATAGTTTACCCGAATTACGTACAGTGTAAATATGGTTTAGAAACTACAGGATACCCTATAGTGTAGGTTACCCCACGGTTTAGAGACTCTATCTTAACTACAGCGTACATCTCACTGCAGAGTACATCGTGGATTAGAGACTCAATCCAAACTACATGGTTTGTTTTGGGTGGGGGTGGGGGTGTTATCTCTTTGTTTTTCAAAAAGAATGTTTGCTGTGATTTTTACTGGTGTTTCAAGCTTACGAAATAAGGTTTATCATCTGGATTATTTTAAAATGAAAATTGAACCCAACAACCTCCAAATCCATATACACTGTATTAGACATATTACAAGCGATATCCAACGGACAAAAATGACGATTAATTAAAATTTCTCCATTTTGGATATATTCATTCTGACGGCAATTTTGAATTTGTGCCGTCATGGATTCTCGAAATTCATTTTTGACACCAGATTTGAACCTGCTAACCCCGAATCACGTAATAAATAAATATATTACAAGCATATCAAACGGGAAAGAGATGACGATTAATTGAAATGCTGCATTTTCGATTTTATTTTGCCATCATGGATTCATGGAAACCATGTAAATGACATTTTACAGTCATATCTTACTTACAGGACAAAATGACGAGTAGCTTAAAATCTGCCATTTGGTATTGCTGCCATCTTTGATTTTCGAAATTGATCTTTAAATTCAAAATCATTGAAAACAGCAAAAGAAAGGTTATATCGTCATATTACTCTGAATAGATGCATTGCATATAACTTGCCAACATTTTCACGGGCGGATCCAGGATTTTCAGAAAGAGGGGGCGTGCTGCACCAACTTGGGAGTGCAAGCCCGGGACCGTGATTTTTGAGTGTAAAAAATGCCCACAAGGACTAATTTCTTACTAGTACTGTAAATTACGATTTCCAACCTAAACTATTTTCGTTCTCCTGTCTCGCGAGAATATATGGAGCTAAAAATTGTTCGACACCTCAAAAAATTGAGGGGGCGTGCGCCGGGTGCGCCCCCCACTGGATCCGCGACTGATTTTCTAATTTGTGATCTGAGCAATAAGGATCCTTGCCAAACACAGAATTGATTTTTAAAAAAAAAACCCGGCAACCTAAAATGCATCTCCATGCCTGGTTGAATCATTCACACTGCAACGTCAGCAGCATGCCACGACAGCTCAGAGGCACCAGTCACTGGGTCAGACTGCCCAAGCCGTTGACTTTCACTTCCAGGTCAATGTTCGGACCATCAATAGGCTTCAGCAACGCTTTTGGGCCACCAACATCACCGATGGTCGCCCCCGAACTGGCAGAGCAAGCGTCACCAAAAGGATACAAGATCACCATGTACACATCAGAACATGCGACACTGGCAATGTAGACCTGTTCAGTTTACAGATGCGAGTCGGTATAGCGTATCAACTGCAGATGGCAGGCGTCGATGTGTCCAATTCCAAATTCTTTGTGCAGAGAGGGGAGGCGGGTTCATAGCAGTGGGCTACATCGATCAAGCTCTCAGACACCACGCCATACCACATTCGCAATGTCATCTAAACCACGTTTTCCAGCATGAGAACACCGGTGGCAACACCGCCAAAGTCAACGTTATGCAGTAATCAGCTCATATAGTCAGGACTTAAACCCGATTAAATATCTTTGGTGTCAAATTCAGAGGAGACTTAATAACGTCGCATCGAAACTGGCTTTTCGGACACTGAGAAGTTGTACGGCCAAGCAATTAGAGATCTCGATCTCTATAAGCTCATCATTATTCGTAAAGAAGATATGATTATAGGGCCCTTTGGACTCTTCCAAGCATCTCCCTCTAGCCTATACCGAAGATACCTGGTCAAATTGGACTCACATACACGGAAGGATCGCACACCACCTAGAACATTATTACGGGCTTAAGAATTTATCCGGGGAAAGAGTTTATGGAAGGGTATCGCTGCCAATATTAAATGCTCTGCTAAAATGTCTTTTCCATTGATTACGTGTAGAAAGTACAATGTTCAAAGTCTTAATACCGGTAATGATAAAGTCAAAATACCTTTAAGGCCAAAGTTAAATGTAAAACGTCAAATGCAACATGTCAAATGACAAATGTTTCATTGGAAAATGCTGTTTTTGACGTGTGTACAATAGACATTTCCCTCATTACATTTGCGCTCTGCCACTTCTCATCTGTCGTTTACGCTTTGTGTATATCATCTTACACAGAGTATCATCTAAGGGGTATGTAAATGTAGATATCACGTGACTTATTAACATATATGGAAACGAGGCCGAGATCAATCTGGCATATAGTAATCCAGCACACGATAGCGTTCTGCACACTATAAAAAAATATTTACCTTTAAAAATATACACTATCAAATTTGGATGATATTAAACTATATTACCGTGATTACGGAGAGGGAGTGTGCAGTGTCGAAAATCCGAGTCATAATACGATATCATGTGACACATACCAGTGAAAAGCACGTTCATGTACAATGTATAGCCTACTCTTTCCTCTCTTTAAGTAGTCTACATGTGTTGCATCCCGACAGTAACCTAATTGCTAAATATAGACTGTACTTTCACTTTAACGGCGGTCCCGTGTACATATTGGTGTGCACGTAAAAGATTCCTTGGCAGTTGGAATTCGATGTAAGAGTAGGCCATAGTGTCGCTCAGGGGCGTACATAAAGATTTTGTTGGGAGGGGGGGGTGTAGCATAAATGCGACCGACAGATGCACATGTCCCTAATACGAGTGGGGTTGGATGGCCGAACGATTAGTACTTACGCGCTGTAAGCCTGGGTCGTGGCGCGTCAGACGGTACAAATGTTCTAAAAACTCTTGCAAAGCAGGCGGAATTGACATGGGCAGATTTCGTGATTCTGTCCGACTAATTCCTGTCACCGGGTCTCTTGTTCACTAGAATTTACTCATAGCAATGACCTCAAATGCAAGAATATTGATTCAATCCTTCAAAATTTTCTTAGGTTGTTCAGTGTTATATATAGCCATTGCCCCTAAGGTTCACATAAATTTAATAACAAAATCAATAACAATCATCGTATTATATTACATTTTGTCAATTCGAATTAAACTGCTTTCCGACAAGATAATGATCGGCGAACAACTATATAGGTCACGATCTATGTTCTACCGGGACGCCCAGTGTTATAGCCAGTAATTTGTTGAAGTAATTTGTTGACATTCACTGCCAGATTGATCTCGGTTCCATATATGTTAATAAGTCACGTGATATCTACATTTGCATACCCCGTAGATGATGCTCTGCTTAAGATGAAATATACAAAGCGTAAACGACAGATGAGAAGTGGCAGAGCGCAAATGTAATGAGGGAAATGTCTATTGTACACACGTCAAAAACAGCATTTTCCAATGATACATTTGTCATTTGACACGTTGCATTTAAGCTTTTACATTTAACTTTGGCCTTAGAGGTATTTTTACTTTATCATTACCGGTATTAAGACTTTGCACATTGTACTTTTTACACGTAATCAATGGAAAAAGACATTTTAGCAGAGCATTTAATATTGGCAGCGATACCCTTCCATAAGAGTTACATGTGCTCTGTGTACATATGGGAAATGTACGGTAAATAGTGGTTATACACCAGTTTGTAAAAAAACAACACGCTTCACAAATTTTAACACAAGTTTCACAAATGTTAACATAAGTGAAGTGTAGATGTTGACACACGTTTCGTTTCAACAGCATGCTTTCTGTTGTTTGATATATCGTAACACGAGTTTGTGTTGTTTCAACGCAAGATTTTGTCAGTGTAAAGTATCCCAGCAGGAAAATCTGTCCGTTATTTACAAAGCTGAAGATGAAAAAAACGCTTGGGTAGTCTACCTTTTAGCTATCAAGTTCAGCTGCCACCCGGCGTATCTCACAGCTGAAAGGAAACCCCTCACGGCTCTCAGTTAATCTACGAATTCGTGTGTGAGATTGGTATCCTAGATAGTATGATGTGACCCCAGGGGACGACAAGAATGTTCTCTATGAAGACTTGGGGATTTTCACTAACATAAGTGATCGTCCGGGGGCTTATTGATAGTCGGACGTCCTTACTGAAGGGATGTCGGGTGCCCGGGACTTTTTTTCGTTTCTATTGACAATGTCTAGCCCGGAGAAGATTGCTTGCCTCCCTGTACTTAGGAATATGACAGACTGTGTATATATGATCGATTTTCCAAGGGTAAATTGCGCACCTTAAAATCATAAATAACCTCCCTTTAAGGTCATATCCCTAAGTGCTCTGATCCCTAAAAAATCATACATAAGCTATCTCCGTTCAAAATACTGCTGTTTTATACAATTTACACTGGTTACCTGTTAATTATCGAATTGATTTTAAGATTTTGTTACTTACTTTTAAATGCTTAAATAATCTAGACCAAATCAATTCAACAAGTCTCTTACGGTCAGAGCTCTTTAAGTTATCAAGCACCTGTTTTATGGAATAATCTACCATTTAGTTTAAGATATTGTACATCTACAACTTAAAACACATTTATTTATAATCGGGCTTTTAACTGACTCTGTATGTAATCGTTAACATGTCCATAATTTTGTTGTTTATTTATGATTACATTGTCACTTTGTAAAGTGTCCCCGAACATATTATATGAAAGGGTGGACTATAAATATGCTGTAATAATAATAATATTAACCATTTATCGGGCAAACGAAAAAAAACACGTTTGACACTAAAGACGTCCAGAAAATGAAATAAAATAGTACTGTGATACAAGTTGGTTGATTGGTGTAACTTATTACATCTTCTTCTTTATTTGTCTCAGTGGGTAAGACGCTGCGTCGTTAGCCTGGAGGTCGGGTGTTCGATTCTGCATTGGACGACAAAGTTCATCAAGATTTTCCGACGTTGTTTCCCTTAGTCAGTGATGCAAGACGGTGGGCCTGACAAGGACAGCTGTCTAGTCGTTCAGATGGGACGAAAAACCGAGGTCCCGTGTGCACATTGGCGTGCACGTTAAAGATGCCCTGGTAGTTGGAATTCGATATAAGAGTAGGCCGTAAAGCCGCTGCCCTGTCAAACTGTCCCTCATAGTACACCTGGCCTAGTGCCCGTCGTCATAAGGCCAGGTTAGAAGATCCAGTAGCACGTTAAACCACATTTCATTTCATTTGTCTCGAAAGGTAGCTTTGTGTGAATTTGGGCAAATCGTGCCACTTTAATATCCCTTCGCGAAATGTTAAAATCTTACAAATGAAATGAAGTGAGAGCTTTAGAATCTGATTTTGCATGAATCCGGATGAAGAGTTATATAACGAAATTGGTGACTGGACAAGAGCTTTTTTTCGTTTACTCATCGCTGATTTAGTGTTAACAAAGTAAAGAAGGTATGAAAAACTTACAAACACAGCGACATGAAGTGAACAAAATAAACAACAAACAAAGAAATATCAATCATAAAGTCTGTTTATTTCAATATCTTGTACTGGATAGTATCTAGATGTTTTCAGGGTATACATATTAATATATTCTTGTTCTTGGTTAAGATAAATATTGTTGGCTCATAATTATAATTTATAACGAAAGAACTAAAAAGCTTTTAATTAAAGAAGTGTCTAAATATTACAATCTAGTTTATCATGTTAAATATTATAATATATCTGTGGTTAAATATTACGATTGTTTTTAAAATATAATACAATTTGCTCACTGAGCCACTTAAACTAGACAAAATGGTTCTCCACATTTTGGTACTGAAAAATACAAAACATGGTTTATATATTATCAATAAACAAGCCTTCATGAAACTCGGTCCTGGTCATAAAATTGACTTACTGTGTATATAAGAAAACAAAATTCCCAGGAAAAGTAAGATTATGTTAGCTTTACATTATAATGTTAATCAAGTAAACTTTAATAGATTGAAACGAGTGTTTGACGATGCCATGGTGGTCCAATTTCAATGGCCCAATAATCCCTGGGTATATGGCAATTCAATGTCGATGACCGGATAATCCCCGTATTGACCAAAGACTTTATGCGTGCCATTGTCTGACAGAGATCGATGGAGCGTTCAAATTATATGTGTTTGTTAGCTGTGAATAAGTTAGTTTAAAAGTAGGTCTAATTTGAGTTTACTCCATGTGAACAACAGATGGTATATACCATTAGTACATCATGGTAGATGATTAATATACAAATCAGGTTATATTGATGGATAATATATACAAATGAAATGGTGAAATTCAATGGGGGTTTAACGTCCTACTGTTCTGCTTCGACTGAGCTATTGAAGACGGGCATACGCCATACGGCACTATATCCTTATATCGATTGCTAACTACCAAGGGGTCTTTGATGTTCAAGCCAATGTATACACTGACCCTCGGTTTTTCGTCCCATCCGAACGACTAGACAGCTGTCCTTGTCAGCCCCCCCCACCCCGATCTGAACCACTGACAAAGAGAAACCACTTCGGAAAATCTCGATGAACTTTCTTGACCAATGCAGGGATCGAACACGAGACCAACAGGCTAGCGAGCCAGCGTTTTTGCACATATTGATGGATGTTTATCAATAGAATAGTGAATATTTACTTGCACAGTATCCACCACGGCATATCGAACCTCGACAATCCTTGTCTGCGACACACGTGGCTATAAACATAAGTAAAGTAATATATCATTCATTATACACAATAATATCAAGCTATCAATCAAAAATAGGGGGGGGGGTAACAACCCCTCAACTCGAATGATTGGGTTCTTTCGAGACCGCACGCTTTATTTCGACCAGGTATTTGTTACGGATGATTAAAGCAATAACTACTTGCTTTATAATCAAAATCTTGTGCCACCAAACCCTCTTTTAAGCTCAAATATAAATATCATCGGGTTGTACAAATGAGTCACGGTCTATATATAATATAAATCATATTTACCAAGACACACACCACCAGAACAAGTGCCAGGAACAGCATAGAAGAAGCAACCATCAATGTCTTTACTACATTCATCTTCAGCTATAATGAAGATAATTTACAATATACAACTCTGCTGTCATAAGATAAAAGGCTAATATGATCTTGTAGACAAAGTACAACATTTGACAAATCATTCAACATAGTATAGTGTTACTAAATTTTGAAGGATTAATTAATTAAACAGTATTAATAATCGCAACCAGTGTTGGATTAAACATAAGGCAAATAAGGCACGTGCCTTAGGGCCAGTCAAAAATCCAGGCCACAAAATAATAAAGTGAGAGAGAGAGAGAGAGAGAAATGGGGTTTAACGTCCACTCAACACAAACTAGGTGATTTCGGGACTAACATATGGTTTAACTTTATTTCAATAATTCGCTTGCGCGTAGGGGTCTTTAGCAGTGGGAGGAAACCGGAGTGCCCGGAGGAAACCCACGAGGTTGAGAAGGCGCCCCTTATCTCCATGCCACATACGCTCACACCATGGCTCGAAACCACAGCCGCAAGCCAGAGGTGACCGGCCAGCTAGAGGTCGAAGCGCGGCACTCTAGACCACTAGGCCATCCCAACCCCCCAAATAATAAAGTACAAAATGGCCTGTAGTGTCATATTGGGTTGCATTCCACTCACACTTGGGCCACATTTCTCAACCTTTTCTCACCGCTCACCCCTAAATGAATTCCCAACCAACCCATTTACCCCCAAAGTTTTGAGGAGGTTACTGATCGCGGAACCGTGGCTGGCGAAGCTGGTCACCGAGAGCGCCGTAGCGTGAAGCTCGTCGAGGAGGGTCAAGGCCCCCCCCCCCCCCCCCAAGGAAATTTTTAAGAAATTGGAGCCCGGAAATGTGATTTCCAGCCATTTCAGGCACTCTTCAGACGTTCAATAGGAACTTGAAAATGGCATTTTTCTATAGAAGCCACCCGACATGAACCGCGGATCCTTGCACGGGCCTGCACCCCATCCCATGACCACATTGACATTGAATATGGAATGAATACGGATCGAAGGTGAGATTCAATAATCACCAAATTTATATTTTAATGAAAATACGTTGTTTCCAGTTCAGTGCGAAATTTGCTCCTGGTTATTGTCACAAACGATTTTTTTTTATTCTCGGGACAGTGTTTGAGAGTGCTAATCTCAACTGCACAACCTTTATATGATCATTTTTGAAGTTACTGGGAGTTTGGTCATTCACCCCCTGGACGCGAGCCATTCCCCCAGGTTGAGAAACGCGGCACTAGGGAGATTATGTCTTCTTCAGATAGATTATACACTGGTACATTTGGAACTTCTAAATTTTGTAGTTCTGCGATCGTGGTGTGGAGTCAAAGATGCGGTGATTTTGTGGAGCTGCTCTGGATCAAAAGCGGCATGGAATCGGTGAACTCGAAATTTCCCAATACGTAAAATATCTTGACAATGCACAACAGAGCTTATAATCGTATCCGAGCGTGATCTAAAGCGTCATAATCGCATCAAAGCGTAATAAAGCTTATCAAAGCGCGATTTACAGCGTAACAAAAGGTAACAAGGCCTGATCATATCAGGAAATTATTCGTCCCCAAAGCGTAACCAATTCGTATCAGAGCGTAACATTACTTAGGAGATCGTGATATTTTTGGAAAAGTAAAACAAAAATAATGGCGCTTTGCTCGCCGATTTAAAGCGGGACATTCGCCGTTGGTGTGAACTAGGCTCAAAGGATTACGTATTTAGGACATGGAGAGCCTTAAGCCGACACTGATCGCAACATATATCAATATTATACTTACGTCGACACGTGTCATTTACACATTTAGCATACCTGGTACAGAATTGACCAACCCCACATTGGTCACCTGAAACAATTGAATTATTAGAGTACTGGACGCTATTACAATACATGTGGTTTATTTACAGTTTCTCTCACCTAGGCTTAAACATGGATATAGCTATATATGTATATAGTTTTCTATTTGCTGTTACACTGATGATAACAGTCCAGTTTTGATAGTGTATATTGTCATTCATTTGATCATATAATTCCTAATATGCCAAAATGAACTGGTTCTATGAATATAGCTCAACTACATATTATCAAATTATATAATATTGTAAGTTAGTAAAGCAAACAACATACATACCTCTCTCTGAACAAAAGTTATGTATATGTATGCCTTCTTTTATTCCACAATTGTCAACTGAAATATAAAACATGTATATAACACCAATTTAATGATAAGTCCTTTTGTAGGTGCTAACTGTATAATGCAGCAATTCACGGATTGTGTTGAAATAATTACCTGTTTGTAAATACGTCGGCGAGTTGATTCTGAGCCACGGTAATAAAATTGTCTACATTAATCAACAGAAAGGTAACATGTTATACTTACTGTAGTCTACACAATTACCATCAATGCAGACTTCGTCGTTGGTATCATTACAGGCTTTACCACCACAATTGGTAACTGTAAAATGCAACCAAATTACAGGATATATGATTGACAAATTAGATATTTCAGTTGAGGAAAGAATATGTTTTAGCCATGTACTTATTTATCTATTTAGCCATATTATCAACCGGCTGCCCCGCACGAACCGTCCACATTTTGCAAGAGAGAGAGAGAGAGATGGGGTTTAACGTCCACTCGACACAAACCAGGTCATTTTGGGACTAACATATTGTTTCATTTTTTTCAATAATTCGCTTGCGCGTAGGGGTCTTTAGCAGTGGGAGGAAGCCGGAATACCCGGAGGAAACCCACGAGGTTGAGAAGGCGCCCCTATCTCCATGCCACATACGCTCACACCAGGGCTCGAAACCACAGCCGCAAGCCAGAGGTGACCGGCCAGCTGGAGGTCGAAGCTCGGCACTCTAGACCACTAGGCCATCCCAACCCCCCATTTTGCAAGAGCTGGACAGCGAACAAGCTAAACAAGTAATTTATCGTATAATTCAGGGGTCATAATCCAGGATGTAACAGTTATAAGCAACACAAAAATACAGTGTCGAATTTATCAGATCACATGATTGGTTAACATTTTACACCATGTAAATTCATATGAATGGATGGCTTATGCAAGAGTACATCAGACGTAACGTACAACTTCAACCATATGAATACAAAGCTTGTGTTCTCGTAAAATTACATCAAACGTAATGTAGATATACCACCATGTGTCAGTTAAACAAGCCAACGGTGAGGCTGATGTCCCCCACCGAAATCCCAAAATAACAGATGACACATATTTACTTAATCGTACATTTATTTGTTTCAAAGGTATGGAGCATCACTCTTTATCGGGTAGAATCAAGATTATAATCGTGTCCCACAGCATCGACCAATGAAATTGATTAGCTCTGCTTAGCTTCAGCTCGAAATGTTAATCATTGAACTCAGTCAAGACATTCATCTTATGAACATCTATTTCAAGTTTAAACATTCTACCTCTATTAAGCGCAGAGTTGTTATGTTTCAAAGTCTTGACCAATCAAATTGTTTATCGACCCTTAGCCTTAACAGACAGTTCATGCTGTCAAACTTAGACAAGGTAATGATATAATGAATCTCTATTCTGAGTTTCATTGTTCTCACGTCATTATAACCAAGTTTTCGTGCCCCAAAGCATCAACCAATGAGATTTCTTATATTCGCTTACTCTAAGCAGAAAATGTTCACCATCGAACACCGTCAAGGCATTTATCTAATAAACACATGCACCTAGTTTGAACATTTTAACTCAATTAGAAGGAGGGTTATCGAGTTCCAAAGTTTCGGCCAATCAAATTGTTTATCGCTCTGCTTACCCCGAGCCGAAAATGTTCATTATCAAACTTAGTCAAGATATTGATGTAATGAAACTATACACCAAGTTTCATCACTCTCACTTAATTAGCTTATCTCTCCTTACCCTATACAGAAAATGCTCATTTTCGGACTCCATCGCGGCATCGACCTACTAAACACCTACACCAAGTTTGAACGTTCTAGCTCAATTAAGAGGAGAGTTATTATGTCCCAAATATTGTGACGGACAGTGGGAGGACCCATTTTAATAGTTCCCAACTTTCTTTCTGTGGGCTGTGTATTAACAGACATGCCAGATGAAATATTATGTTTGCAGCAAATTGTAAATTCACTGCCAAATAGTGGGCACATCGGTTATTCCCCCTTTGAAACCATATAGAATTTTGTGCAGTCAGTTTAGTCTATTTTAGAGAAATAGGTTATTCAAAATTACAATGCACTTAATAAAACTATCCTATGCATTGTGTTGTCATCCCATCCACTCTTTCCGTCGTCTTATGTTGTTTTACATGTTCGAATAAAAGGTCTGTGTTCGGCAGGATCGAACCTAAAACGACTCACCCAAGCGGGGATAGGATCCCCGTTAGTAATTTTACCTCAGCAAATTACATAATATGTAAATCTATATTAGAATGGTCAATTTATTTTCTGAAATATCGAGGTATAATTACACAATATTATTTTACAGGTTTGTATAAATTCACTTCATGGTGATTTAATATGGACGCTGTTTACAGATATGTAAATTTACCTTGTATGTAGAATAGCTGGCGGTAAAGTTACATTACAGATGACAACAGTTCGCCAAGTTTAAAAATGGTAAAAATACAGAACAATTTTGACAGTGTATTGTCCGACATGCGACATTAACAAATGAGAATAATAAAATAAAACCAAGTACGAACAAACCAAACCATTAGTCAAAATTCGAAGTCCTACAAAACGGTGTAATCAGCAAATGGACTGTTCAACGTGTACAAAATACACGACAAACAGTGGTAACAGGTGTCCGGAAGAGTAAGCTTACCCCGCCTGGCGCCATATCAGCCATAGCTGCATCCAAACTATTAGATGAAATCTCAATAAAATAGCATGATTGGCCAATGGACTATACATGTAGTATGTAAAATGAACATGATGAACAGTGTTAACGATGTAGTACAGAGACATAATTAGGGAGATAATATACGAATCGATTAAATATATCTTGAATAATAGCCGAGAGAGACATGTCATATTTACCAATCAAGTCAATATGACGGCCAGTTTAGTGCGCAAGTTGAAGCCTAGATGACAAATGCCTTGATCTACTTCAAAAATGAGAATAAAAGGAATACGCCCTCACGTAACGGATTAGCTGAGATACAAACACTCCATAAGCTGGTGATATTGGAATGTTACTACTAATAAATGGAAAGTTAACGATCGAAAAGTCAAAGTCATCACGTTTATCGTACAATTTAACACAAAGTGTATGGCAATTGTCGAAATCGAGACGCAGATCCAAGTAGGAAGCGTGATTGTCCCTGTGTCAGTAGTGTGTCTAATTTCGAACTCATCATGATATTAGAATTCTACGTAATCGGTAAATTTTTAATTATTCAGTGATAGAACATCATCGATATATCGATAATTGGAATTAAAATGTCTGACTAATCGTCATCGATATATCGATAAGTGAAATTGAAATGTCTGACCAATCGTTTATTTGCTTTTACGAGTGCCTGTATGTAATCGGCTTCGTATGAATAGAGAAATAAATCAGCAAGCAAAGGTGCACAGTTGGTGCCCATGGGGATACCTACCACTTGCTGCTATATTTCCCCTCCAAATTCAACGAAGATATTATCAATTAAAAAATCAAACATCTGAATTATTTTGTTGACCGTGAATTTATTTTTGGAATCACTATGGTTCTTGACAAAATATGTGGAATTGTAATTAACAACTAGATATTGATATCTAGTAGTTCCTAAATTGGATGAAAAGACACTATGAATAATGTCTTTTAACCCAGCTTTTAAATTACAATGGGGAATTTTCGTGTATAAAGTAGAAAAGTCAAACGTTTGTACAGATGAAACTGAAGCAAGTAATCTAGATTGTAAACCATCAAGTAATTCTTTGGAATTTTTTAATATCCAAATCTGATTAATACCACTACGTGAGTATATTTTGTCACAGTATTTTTGAATACCTTCTTTAATTGTTATTAGTATAGATGTCAATACGTTTTAAATTGGTTTTGTGGAACAACGGGATGAATCTGCGATAAAACGTTGCTTGTAGGGATTTTTATGTAGTTTAGGTATCCAATATAACAAGGGCAGATCTGTATTGGTATCTCCACATGGAGTACCAAATGAAGTTAGTACAGATCTGTGATTGGATATAATTTCATCCTTACTAAATGTAGTACGTTTATGCGTTTCACTGTCGATTGATTCCCCAAAACCAAGTTCTTTTAACAGACAGTCATAATAGTATCGTTTACATATAAACACTATGTTATTGGACGCTTTGGCAGCCGGAACAATGACATACTTGTCATGTAAGGCGTTGAGATTTTCAACAATGCAAACATCATTGAAAATAGATTTAGGCCTTGTGTCAACTAACAAACGTTGCATGTAAGATCTTTGTTTTTGTAAACGACTGATAGACTGAGAGGTATCGATGATAACATCTTTCCTCTTGGCCCATGATCTAGCGTAGTCCTCTACGACATCCATAATAAGTTTGAAATTTTGATCCCATGAAAATGGTTGCGGTTTCCGGTATTTGGGTCCTTTAGACAAAATCTCACGTAACTTCTAGACTATGTTCAAATCACCAGTGGCTGGTAAAGGAAGGGCGACGAAGAGCAAGAACAGGGCGGAGGGTTATCATGTAAGTCTTTTGCATTGATGTCAGATAATGCGTGTCTGTAATTAAATATCTTGGATGCAATAGGTTTAGTATAAGTATAAGAAATCCTCGGAACAGTAACAGTTTCGAAGTACGGAGGGATGTGTGCTGTGACATGCTTATGGTGTAAAATTTGGCTTAATCCGATAGCATCAATGCCTTTATTAGCAAATTTCAGTTTTAGAAATGAACTGTCGGTGTTAGATACATCGGGCTCAGTCGCAACGTACCAACGACGGTGGGCAATGCCAAGAACAATGGATACAACCCTGTATTCAGTGGATGCAGGACCAGGTCAATTTGAATCCAAACATTCCGATTTAAGTAATTTCAAAATAGTAAGTGGAATAGAATATAATTTAGTACGGACATGGTGGGGGTCTAGTGGTTGAGAATTTCCAAAAGGGCATCAAGTGAAATAGTGTTAAACTTGGGTGGTGTGTAGCGACGATGTCCATGACTGCGTTTTCGACGACGAAACTTTGGGAATAACGTCATAACATTAACATTGCTACATGTAGGGCTAGACAAATTTCCAATACTAGCTACATTGGCATTGCACTCGTAAGGGGTGGCAGTACCTAATGTACGTATCCAATATTCCTCTCGGCTTCTACGAAATGGAGTACTCAAAGTAGGGCTGTTAGTGTGGTGGTAAATTTTCTCTTTTATAGACACTCTCGTTGATAATGTGGAGTAGGACAACGATCTTTGGTATATAAAGATACATTTTAAGTAGGATCACAATTGTGACTTCTCAGGTGTCCATAAGCCATCAGCACGATTTGTCGTACAATCAGGAGGCATATTCAAGGCAGCTCAGGTCCGATAGGCGCAAATATTGACAAGGATCGGGATATAAACATACATTTTAAGTTTCATTGAAGTAGAAAAACGTGTGACCTCGTGAGGATCCACAACTTTGTTTTTAAATACTTCTACATTATTTGCGTACAAGGAGGGACCAATTAAACTAGCAATTTCGTTACAATTTTCCCGGAATTCGCAATCATCCGTCATTATCGTCAAACATTGATATATTCGAGCACTTTGTTTTAATTTGGATAAAAATTGTGACCTCATGAGGGTCCACAAGCTGTAGGCCCGAATGTTTTTACAATATATTACGCAATTATGGAAGACCAAACCGCTCTTTGTTCAGTGTTCTTAGTTCTTACTTCTTCATTTGCTGTCGTATTTCGACATTTGTACACTATAATTAACATTTGTATCGTAAAGTCAAATGATTGGCACTAACAAATGAGGGGTGGGGAGGGTATTTAACGTCACAATACCGGCCATAAAAAATATATTTTAAAAATTGTAAAATATTTTCTGACATATACGTATTTACATACTATTTTTGTGTGTTGAGGGGGTTTATTTAAAAGTCGAAATACGCGTCTTAATACGGAATTCCAGTTGTCAGCTATTTTACTACGACATCCATGATTACACGATTTAGAAGCCCCCTTTCGTTGATCCAACGACATATGTCTACTTTCAATTTATTTTATTTAATGCTAGATCATATTAATCAATATATTTATATATAGAAATATAACACGCAAGCACCTAGTTTCATTAAATTACGGTCATTGTACGATTTTACTTGTTGTATGCTTGCTCGATTCTTTTTTATTGTATGGTGCATTATTGTATGCCAGGTTGATTTCAGCTCGTGTCGATGAATTTCGAGAAATGTTTTTGGAGAAATGTATTAAGAGTACTGTTTTTGAATAATTGTTTTTTGGAGAAATGTTTTGCATGATTTGTATTTGGAGATTTGTATTTTGAAATTTGTTGTTCGAGATTAGAATTACGTTGTATGTCTATGATGAAATGTAAATGTCGATCATTTTTTGATTTACTACAATAAATTTTATCTTCATATTAAAATACAAGTGAATTAAACAATACATTTTACAAATATGATATGACAAATGCCTGATTTGTAAAACAAGTATTGATTTTGAGTTACAAATGTCGAAATACGACAACACATGAAGAAATGGCAATTAAGGACTATAGTCCAGTCAATTTATGAATTTACCCCCAACATATTGAAGAAAAGGATTTTATGCATTTGCTTTTATTTAGGTGTACTTTATAAATTCCCAAAAATTTACCAAAGTTTGCGCACCGGAAAGTGGTAAAATCCAAAATGGCCGACATTTGCCTAATTAATGTTAAAGAAAACCGTAAACTGTTGGCTTAAGACCCTATAAATGGTTTATGAACATATAAATGAATTCTTTTAAATATATAGCCAGTAGTGCTCACTGGTCCCTAAAAGCGGTAAAAATAATTAAAATTCAAGATGACCGACATTCGTCAAATCAGGCATAGTCCAAAATAATTAATCTGATATTATTCCACTCCTCTGTGGTCTTATACTACCTGAGCACTATCATATTCACGGTTATAGTAGTACCGGTGGGGCGACAGACTGAACTACGGTTCTATCAACTCTCACAAAACAGCCGGAATTGACCGACAGATCCCAAAGTTCTGCCACATTGACTGGCATTTCAAATCCTTTCGTTCACAAGAATTTACCCAGAACAATTTTCTCAAAAATCGATTATGTTAACTCAAATTTTCTTCCCTCGGATTACTAGTCACTGCCCGTACGGTTCACAAAAAAATTATTACCAATGATAAGATCACATGAACTTGAAATAAACCTACTTTCTGGCAAGATAACGAACCACAAACGACTGTAGGCAATACGATCTATGCTCTTTGAATGGGTGGGTCTATGCTCATTGCGCGGTGGGATTATGGATAGCACCCTAGACTTAGCATCGCCCACCTTATTTCACAGCGTTACGTTAAGGTCCTTTGAATGTATAACAGTAAATGTGATTCAAACTATAAAGCTATGTAGCCAAGCAAACTGAGATAGGCGCTTAATATAGCAAAAATAGCCCAACTAATGAAAAACACCCTGAAGTGGGGTAGAATATATGCTCATTGTGAGGTGGGATTATGGATAGCAGCCTAGATTTGGAACCGCCCCACCCTATTCACAGCTTCTAGATCCACTACTGGCGTCACCTTAAGGTCATTTGACTGTATAACAGTTTGTGATGCAAACAATAACTTTCTATAGCCGAGCAAACTGCGATTGGTGCGTACTTTAGCAGACGTTGCTTAGAAATCATAGGGACGACATAACCCTTCATTCTTTGTAGAAAAAATTAAATTTGTAAATAATTTCTTGCGCATTTGTATTGTTTCACTCATCTTTCAGGACATTATGTTATTGAGGGTGGTGTATGGTATAGCTTCGTGTGTCTCTGTTAAAATTTGATGACCTTTTGTTTGTCTGAAGTTGTACGTTTTGAAGGAAAATGGTTTAAATCCCGAACTTTGCCCTTAATATTTAGGATTATCCGGTACTCAAATTTTGGTAAAAGTTTAGGATGTCATTCAGTACACCCAATGCTACCA
This sequence comes from Patella caerulea, assembly GCA_036850965.1. Taxonomy (NCBI): domain Eukaryota; kingdom Metazoa; phylum Mollusca; class Gastropoda; family Patellidae; genus Patella; species Patella caerulea. The sequence continues at coordinate 4,884,319 of JAZGQO010000021.1, read as the reverse complement.
ACAACCATCAAAAAATCTTTTCTTGCAAATTTGTGACCCCCTTTTTCATAAATTGACTGGACTATAAGGATTATGAACTAAGAATAAAGAACATAGAAAAAGGAGCTGTTTGGTCTTCCATACGCAATGTCTTAAGCTCGAGACCATTAAACTACTTTAAATACAGACACTCCGCACGTGAAATATGTCACACTAGTCCAATATTTCACCGCTTTGAATAATGTACGATTGACAAGTTGCCCATACGATTACTTGAAATAATGGTACGCCAACATCAAAGGGTGACGTCACATCTGTATTTTAAACAACATTGAATTTATTTCAGTGTTATTTGGATAATATATAACTGGATTGTTTTAGAAGACTAGGTATCTTACCATCAGAATGACATCTTTCTGTGACACAATGTCCTCCACGAGCCTTACACTCTGCCTTGTCACAAACACTCTCTGTAAAATAATCATTATCATATTGTTAATATAAATAAACACCTATAATAGACATATATGTGATATATCACTGCGCCCTGGATGTTAATTGTGGCATCTGATAATGTGATTCACAACCTGGAATAGTGATCATCAATAGAGAAATACGACTCACAAAACCTTGTCCACGTAACAAATTTCACATTCAATCTAAAATATTAAGATTTTATTCTTTGTGTTCCTAATGCATTTATTTGATAGGTTACGTCAATTGAAATTTTGTAATTCTAAAAACAACTTAGATTTACAGACCTCTGCAACGTGGCTTCCATTAATCAAATTATAGTTAACATGCCAAACTGATTTCTGCTCACCCTTTTTAACTGGTTTTGTGCCACCAGGATCTGAGATAGAGACACAATCCAAGACACCACGTGGCATCAGTTATATTATATTTTATAGTTATATCTCTGATAGTAATGATCTGAAATCAGTTAAATCAAGCTGATCGAATTAAGTCTCATTAAAAAAAACAAAGTTATTGTATTCTAAATGTGTGATGGACAGCCAGGCGATTAAATTGTTCTAGTCCCCTAAATTCATCTAAAGGCGACAGTACGGCTAACAGAAAAAAAACACACCCTAAAGACTAACAATATATGCCAGTTACTAAGGGAACAAGTCGGTACATGCTTACCTTGGCACAATTTTCCACTAAATCCAGGAGGACAGCTACAATTCACACCAAATTCTGATGGATAACACGTGCCATTATTTATACAGGGGTTGCATATATCACAAGGATTTACTAAAATTAAAATTAAGAAATGTAGACCTCACATACAATAGTAATCAGGTGTGAGAGACAGCGAGTGATCATAATTCCAACTTTTAAGTATGGCAAACCGTGTTAGAAATTCCCATAGAATTAAGTAATTAATAATGAGCGCAACACGTACTAGTGAGAATATATAAATATGTTCATGATAGATTATAACAATTTATGTTTCCTGAATAATGGTCTTCACGCGTCATAGGGTGATTACATAAAACCCCAACCCAAGCTAGGTACAGTAAAGAATATTCAATAACAAAAGAATGTGGACGACACTGCCTCAGCTAAAAATATACTAGTACCTATTAAGGAGGTCGATTATATGCTAAGCATATAACGGTATGTTACTCTGAATAGACGCATTGCATTAAACTTATGAAATGTTTTTATTGTATATGTGTGACCAAATCTCCAACTTTGCCAAAGCAATAAGGCTCCTTCGGAAACACAGAATTGAAGGCAGGAAATCTACTCCTTGATACGTACATCGGAGATTTGAGACCACGCCAGTTGAGTCAATGGTAGACTTTATGATACAGCGTGCACGTGCTTGTCATTCGGCCACCCCCCCCCCATCCCTGTTGGCTTGTCAATCAAGGTTGGCTAAATTATTATGACAACAAGCCAACAGTGAGGCTGATATCCCCCGCCGAAATCCCAAAAATAAATAGATGACACATATTAATTAATCGCACATTTACTTTTTTCAAACGTATCGAGCAATCAAACTGTACACGAAGTGTCATCCAAAAGTGTTTAATAAAGAAAAATGCTAAAACCGACGAGAAAAATGAAAATTTACCTAGTTAGGGGGACCCTAAAGGCAGACAAAAGGGCCCCCATGCTTGACAAAAGGGCCCCTATGGAGAAGGGAAAGGGCCCTCGTGTCTGAGTCAATCGTTTCTATACACTGTTACTGTCGAATCCATTACTGATGAGAATGCAGTCATTGTATTGGCATAAAAATCATCAATCAAGATGAACCTAAGTTATCTTGTCCTAAATTATCAACCAATCAAATTGCTTATCTCTGCTTACCCTAGGCGGAAAATGCTCATCTTCGAATTCCATCAAGGCATTGACCTAATAAGCATATACACCAAGTTTGAATATTTTAACTCAATTAGAAGGAGAGTTATTGTGTTCCAAAGTCTCGACCAATCAAATTGCGTTTCACTCTGCTTACCGTGAGCAGAAAATGCTCATTATCGAACTTAGTCAAGGCATTACTGTAATAAAACTATACACCAAGTTTCATCACTCTCACTTATTTAGAACTAAAGTTATCTTGTCCCAAAGCATCAACCAATCAAATTGCTTATCTCTGCTTACCCTAAGCAGAAAATGCTCATCATCTTCGAACTCCATCAAGGCATTGACCTAATAAGCAATAACACCAAGTTTGAACATTTTTACTCAATTAGAAGGAAAGTTATTGTGTTCCAAAGTCTCGACCAATCAAATTGCGTATCGCTCTGCTTACCCTGAGCAGAAAATGCTCATTATCGACCGTAGTCAAGGTATTCACCTAACAAATACATAAACCAAGTTTGAACATTCTAGCTCAAAAGTGTGACGGACAGACTGGCAGACAGACGAACCCATTTTAAGGCGGGGGACAATAAAGAATGCACGAAGCTTACCGTCACAACTTTTTCCTAAATATCCTGTGGCACAGTTACAGACGTAACCGTTATCAACTGGTGAACAAGTACCATTATTTTCACATGGGTTAGGTAGACACACATTCACTAGAATTAAATATGCACAAAAAATATAAACAACATGGCTGATTTCTTTACAGGAGTATTCAACCATGGATATCTTGCTATCCGTCATTTCGCTATATTCAATATTTGGAGTAATACCATTTTTATTTTTCCTGTACCAAATTATAAAGAATCTGTCTTCTCAACCATAATGATAAACAAACACACATTATTGATATACAATGTATCTTATCGTAACAGTTTTGTCCTATATATCCAGGAGTATACAATTACAGCGGTAATCGTTCTTGGGTGGTGCGCAGATACCATTAATATTACAGGGATTGATAGGTTTTATAATTACACTATCACACAGTTACACATTAATTACATGTTAAATTTTAAAAAAGATTGTTCCAAAAAGATAGTAACAATATATATTTACCACGATAAAAATCTTTTGAAATCGATTAATAAATAAAAACGTGTTCTTTAATCTTTGCAACCATTGAAAAATACCATTGCCCGTGGGGCGGGGGGTCATACATGTTTCGTTTTTCTCGTCATGCCTCCAAGGACTCCAGTTAAGTCTGAGGGCCCTGACCTATCCAGTTCGCCCAGATAACCAATGGACTTCCTTTGGGTTTTTTGTGTAGACGTTATGTTTTATAGGTCTCACCGGCACTTTAAAGAAATTAAAATTTCTTACATTATATTGGCTTGTGTACAAGATTCTTAGGGCTCGATAAAGACATTTCAGTTTAATAAAAAAATATTTGAAAAACGAAAATCAATATCTTAAAATAAAAGAAAGCTCACCGTTGCAGAAGGATTCCCACGTCCCACCATAAACAGTCACGGCGGTGGTTAAGATCGATGTAATCCATAAAATAACAGGCATGATGATAATACTATATAATGCTATACTATACTATAGCACAATAGTGGGTGAAACACTTAGTATGATGAACACAGGAGTTTACCGTCTGTTTTATACACAAATACCTGATCACGTGTGTTCTTTTGTACATTATGTTTTTAGGGGGCGAAAATATAGGGAATTTTTTAAAGCAAAAGGTATGTTTTTATATGCTCAGATTTTATATGTCTGTTAGTCCACAACTGTTTGTGAACACTCTACAGGTCACAATTTTTATCTGATTTCAATGAAACTTGAAAGATAGGTTTATCACAGTAAGATCTCGGTTCCCTGCGATTTTGGCATGTATCGGACTGTCACTTCATGGATTATGGCCCCTGATTTTACGAAAAATCATGTTTTTAGCTGATGAACACTGTAGAGGTAACAATTTTGATGAAATTTGAAATGCATGTTAAAAACCCAATGATCTTGGTTCTTTTCGATATTTGCGCATATCCTGAATTATGGCCTGCTTATTGTACGGAAATAGCCTTGCTTAGCCTCTCTGGAGGTCACAATTATTATTCGATTTAAAAAAAAACCCGTATTATATCACCGTTACACCGCAATGAAGGTTTAGTTCGAATTTCGGACCAAAATTGCCTGTATGCGAATAGTGTAAAAATATGGTATGTCAAGGTTGTGGACCGTGTAGAGGTAACAATTTTAATCCGATTTTGATGAAACTTGAAATGCATGTTTATAATCCAAAGATCTTAGTTTTCGATATTTGCGCATACCAGATCGTAACTTCCTGAATTATGGACCATGATTGTATGTAAAATCGCCTTTTTTAGCTTCTGGTCCTTGGAGGTCCCAATTATTATCTGACTGTACAAAAACCGTTTAATTATATCACCGTTTACACCACAATGCAGACTGAGTTAGAATTTCGATATTCGCGCATATTGGTTACTTTCGATATCCGCGCATATCGGATCGTAACTTCCGGAATTATGGCACCTGATTGTCTAAAAAAATCGCCTGTTTTAGCTTATGGTCCTTCTGAAGGTCACAATTATTACCCAATTTAAAATACCGTTTGAATATATGACCGTTGTACCGTTGAGTTGAGTTCGAATTTTCTTGATAATCGGACCAAAACTGCCAGACGAAATGGTCGCCGCTTGTATGCCAATAGTGTAAAAATATAGTCGGGGAGGGATAGCGTTTTACCCAAAACAAATTGCGGTTTGGTTCAAAAATGATGCACATGCCAGACAACAACATACTCAAATTCGGCCGAATTCGGCCAAGGTGGAAAAACGAAATTAACATAATTCAATATGGCGTTCTTCGTGAAATTTCGGCGAGCGGTATCACGTAACCGGTGTGTTTTAGTGGTGGGAGAATAGCTAATTCTAATTAAAGTTCTTCAAACAATAGGTAGTTAGAGCGGAGAAGTGTGCCGAAATAACGAATCGGGAGGATAAAACCAAAAATCTATTTTTCACATGGAGTAAAAAAATTCCTTTTCCCTTTACAATCAGCGAGAATCTCGTAAAATGTCACTTTTACTGTATCTTTTGTATGGTTTTCGATGTCTCTGAATTTAAAGATAATTTCAATAATCCAACATGATAGCAATAAAAATGGCAGCCAAAAAGGAAGGGATTTAAGTTAATCGTCATTAATTCTTGTCGAATATGCCTTGTAACATAGTTGCAATTCCAAATTGCCGCTAAAATGAAATCCAAATAGCGGAGTTTAATTGATCGTAATAAAATGGCAGTTTTTCCGTATAACCAGCAAAATATCATAAGATATGACCTTTACTATGTCTTTTATATGGTTTTTGATGTCTCTGAATTTAAAGATAAATTTCAAAAGATAAATTTAAAATTTACTCAAAAATGGCGAATTTTAAGTTAATCTTCATTTTTCCAGATGTGGTTGTCGATGACGCTGGGTTCAATTCCTATCTCAAATATCAATTTCGAGAATCCATGACTTCAGAAAATCAAAATGAAATCCAAAATAGAGGAAATTTATTAAATCGTTGGGATTGCTGAATTCAAAATCAGGTTCAAAGATTAATTTCCGATAAGATTGTTGCACATCAAATTTGTACGTATACTAGAAACATCAGGACATTTTTTCAAAAGAAATTTCACGCCCGGGAGGAGAGAAACACACCGGCCCCCCATACAGTGGGAACGCCCCGGGTCCGTATCCGGTATAATTTACACCGATAGGAAACACAGGTTTATTTCTGCACGTTACTCATTTCACGTTACTCAATTGCCACGGCAATTTGCTCTGTGGGGGGGGGGGGACGACGGGGTTCTCTCCAACCAGGTTCGTAGGGTTTTTTTTAATTTAACTGTAAATGGCGCTTTCTAGTGTATATCCTGGTGCTTTTAGATTATGCATATATCTTAAAATTCACCATAAACGACGTAAATTCATCACCTAGGCAAGGACATTAACCAGTCTAGGGAACCCTGAAACTACCATACACCTTTGCAGTCCATCCTTGAAAATGTAGGGGAAAGTTGGGACCTTTAAAAAAATGTTTTAAATTCCAGCATAACTTGATAACTTTATCAGTAAACATACGGCCGTATAAACTGATAATTCATATATTATTTTACAGTTATAAAAAAAATGTTTCCGTTTTAGCCAATAAACAATTTATTGTTACGCCGTGTTGCAAAGTTCCGTATTACATGGTAGACTTTAACTTATCATATAAACAATTGGTATTAATTTTACAGGTGTAAAGAAAGTTTTCCGTGTTCTCCAATGAGCAATTTATTGTCCATTCGCGTAGAAAGATAATATGCAGTTAACTTATCATATAAAGAATTGGTATTAATTTTACATGGTATATATAAAGTTTTCCGTGTTATTAAATGAGCAATTTATTGTTCATTCGCGTAGAAAGATAATATGCTGTTAAACGTCGTCCAATTTGACAATGGGTATATTAGTCATACATTCACGTTTACGCTTAATTGACAAGTCCAATAGCCAATTTATTTTTACATTGAAAGGAAAGTGCTGCAGGTAGTAGGCCATATGTAAATGTTGTTTAAAGGAGCAACGTCTTCAACTCAGTATCATGCACAGTCTTTGGCATAGCAAACACGACTGTTGGTAAATAGAACTTTCTATGTCATATCATGGTGTTTCTTGATTATGCACAATTCACCAAAAACAACGTTAATTCATGACTGTCTGGGGGTCTAATCATAATCGCATAATTATTTCGGACGTAATATTAGGACAATATTGCTGCAAGCCATTATTACATATTTGATCGAACTGGTAAAATACATTCAAAATATAAATTTAACACAGAGATCATGATTGTTATGGGAGATGTGTAACAAACTCTTGACGTCACACATGACAAACCCGAGTTGTCCTTTTATATAAGTGATTGAACTAAACGAGCGATAACTTGTCTACGATATCACCTTAGGTGGAAGTGGACGAAACCCCACGAACGAACGAGCGATAACAGACACGCAGGCGAATTTCATATCACTGACAATTCCATTGATGATGAAAATTTATCTGACAATTCACAAAAAGAATTCACTGTCAGTTGATAAAAGATAACGAACAAATTAGAAAAAAGTCCGTGCATTACCTTGTTTTTATTAAGAGCTGGTTGGATAAAAACAGGCGAATGTACGGGATTTTCCAATTTTTTCGTTTTGTCTTATCTTATGACAGCCAATTCTATTTTTGAATTGTGTGATATCCTCTCATCGTCTTATAAAAGAACTTCCAATCTTCAACGGAATTATCAGTGAAATGAAATTCGCCTTCCTGTCTGTTATCGCTCTTTAGTTCATTCAGTTATATAGAAAGACAACTTGCGTTTATCCATGTTTGACGTCACTTCCCGTATATATGTAGGAGTTTCTTACACATCTCCCGTAGCAATGATCTCCGTGTTAAACTTATATTTGTAATGTATTTTACCAGTTCTATCACATATGTAATAATGACTGGCACCAATATTGTCCTTTAACAACAACATGTAGATATATAACAACTTTTAATCCCGTTGAAGATAGTGCAAAGGCATTCAAAATGAAGAAAATTGCATTTGCAAAGGGAACGCTAAACATATGTTTGGAATTTTAATATTAATTTTGAACCCCAAAAAGAATTCAGTAAACTTATTAAATATATTTTAAAAGCAATATCCAAATGGAAAACAAAATCCCCATCATGGATTGTATTTTGATTGCCATTTAAAATTAATAACATCTGGGCTATTTTAATTTAGCTTTAGGAGTCCGAATGGAAGCCAGTATGGCCAAATGGTTGTCACATGCTTGCTGTGCTGTATCATACGGTCTGCTGTGTGGTGTAGAATGTGAGTCATTTTTTTGAGGATAATCACAATGTAACAAAATAAATTATAATCCTTCCCTCCTGAGTATTGTAATTAAAGAATCTAATGATATAGGTGAAGGTCGACATTCTGACGCCATAGATTTTAGAGCTCATTTTTGTTTATTTTTATTTTTTGTGTACATAATACTATTACTTTGTGAGTTTCCCCCTTCCTAACTTTCGATTTTATTCTATTCGTAAGGGTGGAGACTCAATAATTAAATTTCAAAAGAAGACAATAAATCCCCAAGTGAGATTCTTTGGGCGTGTCGTAAAATTACTTTCATGAACTAAATACGAATTTGTCTATAATGGCATCTTTAGCTATTTATTATAACATTTATATCTTTCGTTTTGTATGTTCTTAACTTTTGTACTACTACAACTGTCAATTACAATGTATGTGGAGAGGGCATCGGTAAGTTTTCGTAACTTTTGTTCCAATCCGTTATGTTCTAGTACAATAAATGTTTAAACCGAAGACAAACAGTTCGTTATTCGCTGAATGAATAATAATTTGTATTTTTTTTCGTTTAGAAGTCGCTTTGCAGTGTTTTATGCTACCGGGGAATACTTGGCATCCATCATTCTTGTGATTAATAGCTGCATATTTGAATCCCGAATAGCAGCTTGAATAATCAATAACGATGTAGCGTAACCCACCTTGTTGTTAATTATTGGTAAATAACGAATAAAGAAAAACGATCTAACTTCACACTCAGGGGCGTAAATGTAGGGGGGGGGTACAAAAAAAAAATAGTCGGTCGCAAAACCAGTACAGTCGGTCGCATAATAGAGTAGTCAGTATCGAAATAGGTACTCAATGTACACGTCACGCTAATCACGCAAAACTTTACTATAAAATAGTCGGTCGCAAAATCAGTGCAGTCGGTCGCAAAATAGGAGCAGTCGTTATCAAAATAAGTGCTCACTGTATACGTCACGCTACTCACACAAAACTTTAGTATAAAATAATCTTGTCAACTTATCATGTTTGAAAAGATGTTGTGTTCATTCTGTTGTGAGTATGTTGGTCTAACAACAAAATTTCACCCAAGGAGAAAAATAGTCGGTCACAAAATAAGTGCAGTCACTGCAGTCGGTCTCAAAAACAATGCCAAAATAGATCCCAAATACTAAGTAGTTGCGTGAATCCGTGTACCTAAATTGCATACGTCACACAAAACTGTAGTATAAAATAACCATGTCTGCTTGTGACTCTTATTCTGTTGTGACTATGTTGTTCTATGAAATGTTTTCTACCATGGCAAAAAATAGTCTGACTCAAAAAAAAAAGTACTCACCGCAGTCAGTCTCTGATTAAATGAATTAATGGGATAAACAAACAATCACAAAACAGGCGAAATTGATAGACCTCAAGATTCTGCCCCATTTCTTATCCTCTCGTTAACGAGAATTTGGTTCCATTTGCCATGACATCGATTCAAATTTTCAAGCCCAGTCCCAAAAAGTTAAAAGCTCTGTTACATATCTGATTTTTTTTCATGCCTGCGGCGCGATTCCATTATAACATCATTCTTCTACTCGCTTACATATCTTAAATTTTTTAGCGCCTGGGGCGCGCGATTCCAGTTTAAAATCATTCTTCTACTCCTCAATTGTCTTATACTGTCTCACGATTATAGTGATCTATCAAGTTTGTAGTACCACTGGCGCGTGGGGCGTGGGGCGTCTGATTGTACAGATGTCAACTCTAGAAAACTCACACGTGGTATGTGTATCATTCGGTCACATTTTGGCTACCCCCCCCCCCAAAAAAAAACAACGAAATCGTGATGTACGCCCCTGTTCAACTGTCGTAAAAGCTCGGACTTTTACTGGCCAACATTTAAAGAAAGAACTTGCGAGAATTATAGAGAGTATAATAGAAAGACAGCTGCTGATTTTAGAAGATGGTTTACTCAAGAATTACCGTACTATAAGGGGCTAGGAACTGCGCATGAATTGTGGCGTCGTGCAATATTAAAAGTCTGTCCATCGATGCGCACATGGTTTACTCCAATCTGTTTCACAGCGAATTACTTTGTCACAGATGACTGTCCACAACACGTGCATAGCCTTCACGTGGTGTCAGTCATTGGCTCAACTGCTTCGGGCAAAATGATGCATTTTACTCATTTTAATAACCATTTACACTAAATAGGAAATATTTTTAACTACAAATACTTCAAACGTCTTTGTTTATTTTTCTTCTACTTCAATAAAATGTGTTAGAATTTAATTTGTCGGAGTAAAAAAGTTAATATGCCGAACTCATTAAGTATCGTCGATGTCATGCTTATCAGTGATTGTAGCGGCCAAGCGAATATTCACAGTGGGATCAGTTTGGGTTTACTCAAGAACTACCGTACTAAAAAGATCCCTTGGCAGTTGGAATTCGACATAAGAGTAGACCATAGCGCTGTGCCCGGGCAAAATTTTCCACATAGTACACTGTATAGCGTATGCCCGTCTTCATTAGTCCAGTACATGTATACGAGCAGTACATGTATAAGACCTGATATGTGTGTAAATACATGTATTCTGTGCGGCTTAGCCCCCCCCCCCAAAAAAAAAAAAATTAAAAAAATTGATGATTTCTTAGGAGTATTCTGAGCCGGCCATATCCTCAGCCCCCCCCAATTTTATGAGCTGGCGACGGACCCGATTCTGTGGTTATAAAAGTCTGAAAAGCAAATTAGAAACCATTCTCCAGTATTAATACACTATATAAATGATGTTATTATTATATACATTTTTCATTAAAGATACATTATATAAGATTTAGATAAAGAACTAGCCATTCTTGCTATAATGGTTCAAAAGTAGATAATGTAAAATGAATAATTTGAAAATTTGATTCCAATTACTCTATTGGTATAGACAACTTTGTTACATTTCCTTTCTCACAAATAATAATCTTTCCCGTAAATATCGGGCATCCCGTTAACCCAGGGGCATTAATATATATGGACAGAACAACCGAAAAAAAATATAAGCGATAAAACCGTTAATGCCGTGTGAATGTTTAAGAGTTATATCTTTCAATTATGATACGCTTAACTCTATTCCAGATAATTAAACAATCATAAAACATTTCACTTCGCAGTTATTAGCGAAAATATGTGTTCAAAAACAATTATAATTCATAATCTGGTAAAAACAACATGACGCATTGTAAAACAAACAATATATATACCATTTTGTTTTAGTCATTTTCCTGTTCCACTACTAGCTTGAAAGGCAATATTAAATGATATTAATGACGCGTGATGATAAACTGCTGATTTCCCTTATGTCAGAATTCACCGTAGCCATGGTTAGAATTTGACAATGAATTACCTGTGAATACTAAAAGCTGTGGTCTGTGAACGTCTAGTGGTATAAGACTTCGAGCGTTGGTCTGGTCTACAGCATCAATTAATATGTGAAGAGTCGGAGACAGGACGAGAGCTTCTGGAGTTAACACACTCGTGCTAAGCCAAGCTAAGACATGACGCCCTCCATATAAGTTAGTTCGACGGAGAGCTTCTAGAGTTAGCACACTCGTGCTAGCCAAGCTTAGACATGGCTCCCTCCATATAAGTTAGTTCTGCAGTCATTTACATTACGATGTTTGTACCCAATATGTGAAAAGCAGAATAAAAGAATTATTAAAATTATACCATTGTTTTCATCCAGAAGTTGTTTTACAGAACCAGTGCTGTCACATAATAATTTTATTTTTCATTTTCATCCCAGGACAAAAGACCCCCACGCTAAAGCGAATTTTTGAAATAAAATTAAACCATATGTTGGCCCCGAAATGACCTAGTTTGTTCCACGTGGATGTTAAACCCCATTTCTATCTCTAACCCATTTGAATTGAGCATAATAATCTGACTGGGTCTGTAACTGGACAAGACAAAATAAGTGTTTAGCAAAGTTGAAACAAAAAAGAGACTAAGTCTCGGTGTGGCAAAATAAATTGTTTATTTAAACATTGTGAACCATAGACAGTAATCTTATTGCTTACTTTTTATTTTGTAGGCTGGAACACCCTTGGAGGAGAATTAGATGAATGATAACACGAGAAGCAAGAATCAATTTAGTTTATAATTCTGGTAAAGAATGCATTTGACCTATTTTTTAAATATATATTTTTTGCTTTTAATGTCGATATTCTTCCCAAACACAATTAGATTTTAATTCTCTTCAGAAATGTATGTATCATATAGAAAGTAAAGTGACATATAAACCATGTAGAATTCGGTCGGAAATCATAAAGTGTTTAATAGGCATTATCTAGAAACCAAATGTAGATCAAATAAACCCAGAATTACTAAAAACCTTGACCTACTTAAAGTGACTTTCCCTTGCTTATGAAATGAAATAGGGTTTTATAATCCTACTTTTCTGTGTTATTAGGGTGAGTCTGCCCAACAACCTACTCTTCTATCAAATATTTCAACTGTCAAGGGTTCTTTAAAGGAAACCCGGGGGGGGGGGGGGGTAAATGGTTAACACACACACACACACATTGGATCAGGTCTGTTATTAAGTGTCAGGTAATTCAATTGTCAAGTGAACGCAGTGGGGGTGATTTTTATTCCGGGCTTGTTCACATAGGCTTACGGGCTCGATGACAGTTAGGGGGGGCAGAACCCGAAATGCGAAGTTAGGGGCAAAAAAGCGGAACTTACATTGTATGGCACCACTCCCCCTCCCCACACACACACCCACCCCAAGAAAATTTGACGGCTGGAAACACGTTTTCCCGCTATTTCAGCCCATGAACAAATCAACTTCAAGGTAGTCTAATATAGCGAAATTAAGGTGGCTGACTCGAATTCCAATTAACTGTTTACAGCCCCCCTGCCTCGTACGCCTATGCTTGTACCCAATTTTCCCTTGACACTTGGAAACTATGCCGGAAAATCCAGTTGAAATTGTTCGGCCAACGCCTAATACTGACTGAACCACTATGGCCCCCTTGCTCATGACTTGTGATTGTACATAAACGTGTTGTACATATTATTTAATATTTGCAATTTTCTCTGATATTTGTATATTTTGATCCTGTAATATTGATGCTTTACTCCTTTATGTACAAAATATTCATTTTGTTTGGGTTTTTTAATGAGGGAAAGGTTCTACGTCATTTTATTACACCGGCAAAATAGTGCATTTTTCTTTTGTTAGTTTTCTCTGTATGTAAATAATTTCTAGATGCCTTACCAATTACTTGTAATATGACTTTATTGCACGTTTTGAAAATAATTCAATTTAGTGCATAGTTTATCTTATTAGTGCTTGGTATAGATGATTTTAAATTAAGATATATTTGAATTATATATTGGGTATTTGAGTTACAGATACTGTCTTTATATTTGCCTTACTTGTTTATGGATAAAGTAAAAATAAAAATAGTTATTTTATATTTTGTGAAAGGGGGGGGGGGGGGTATTTTGTCATCATTTAACACAATTTTATTATTTCTCTGTTTTTCTGTTAACATTCCAAATGTTTTTTAGTTTTGATTTGGCTGTATCAATTAATTTTTTCCTATCATTTGGATGAATAAATAGTAATTAAACAACAAAAATTATTTTACCTCATTATCAAACTTTACAGGTTAAACAGAACTAAAGGAGGGATTTTGCATAGGACAGTTTGCTATACTGGGTATAAACTGGGGGAAATACAAAACAAGTTTGTATGAAACCACACAAATTTTAAAAAATTTCCACTCAATTTTTAGAAATTCCCAACACAAGTTTCAGAAATTTCCAACACAAGTTTCGACACAACACAATTTTCATAATTTTCAACCCAAGTATTGAGTAGATTTTTTACACAACTTGTTGTTTCAACATTGAACACAACTTGTGTTGAAAACAACACCACAAGTTTGTGTTGTTTGAACACAAGGTTTTTTTTCAGTGTATCCTGCAGTGTTATGTACCCTGAAGTTAGGATAGAGTCTCTAAACCGTGGAGTAGTCTAAACTGTAGGGTACCTTAAAACCCGTAGTTTCTATACCATATTTACACTGTAGTTCGGTTAAATTTTGGTCAATAGTCAAATGAATATGAAGCCTACGATATGTTAATCCCGAAATGACACAGTCTCTCTTAAAAGAAAATATTGTTAGACCACTTAAAATATCTGCATCAAATAGATTTGTAGAAAATTTTGTGTACAATAAATTTTTGGCAGTGGTGGCGATTTCGTGCAAGGTCCTGCTGTGTGATGTAGAATGTGATTATATTTTTGAGCATAATCACAATGTAACAAAATAAATTATAATCTTCCCCTGTTGAGTACTGTATTTAAAGAATCTAATGATTATTTGAAGGTCGACATTCTGACGCCATAGATTTTAGAGCTCATTGTGCTACTGTTAACCACCCGTTGATTTTTTAATTACAATAACTCATATAGTGTATTCAGCTCAACGTGCGACGTAACAATAAATAATACAGTTGACTTAACTTGAATGTAGATATTAATTATCTATGTTTCATATACATCATTTTTCAGTTGAGAAAGTGTCAGGTTTCCTTGTACGATTATACACCTTGACAAGGATGGTGTTGGCAATCTGCTTATTGCGTTGTACACACGTTGTCGTCCGTATCGTCGTTGTAAAGGGAACCGTGACTCGTCGCATAACCCTTTTCGCCACTAGTTTCTACAATTTCACGTCTGTACTCTCGTTCACAAGTGAACACGTAAATGACGATGTTGACGTCGCAGGACGGGAGCAACGTAGCCTTCTAATGCCGCTTATCTAGCTTATAATATCGAAGTCGGCTCTGAACAATTTGTGTACATACCCTTATGATGCCAGACATGCATCTATCACTTATCCTTGATGCTCTACTTTGGACACACACGTAGACGCCGGTTTTATACTGTGCTCCATAGTATACACAAATCAGAATGTATTGACTAAATGTAAATGTATAGCTAACAAACGTATTCATCTCTGAGAACCCAACCTACAATATTCATATTTATGTACATGTATAGCTAACAGAGAAGGAAGACAGAAATAATTCAAATATTTACCGACTATGCGCCAAATAATCAGTCTTGGGGATTCTTTGCAATCCATTATTCTAGTGAGCGTTTTAAATTAAATCCGGGGGGCTGGTATGGCCTTGTGGTCTAGGGTGTCGCGCTGGCCGGTCATCTCTGACTTGCGGCTGTGGTTGCGATCCCTGGTGTGAGCGTATGTGGTGCCTTCTCAACCTCGTAGTTTTCCTCCGGGCACTCCCGTTTCCTTCCACTGCAAGACCCCTACGCGCAAGCGAATTATTGAAATAAAAATTGAAAACATATGTTAGTTCCAAAATGACCTAGTTGGTGTCGAGTGGACGTTAAACCCCATTTCTCTCTCTCTAAATTAAATCCTGAAATATCCCCCATTAAAGATACCTGAACACCTTCATATGTGAATACCGGATAACCAGGTGAAAAACGAATAACAATCAGTTCGTTATTCGCTGCTTGAATAATAATTTGGATTCTGTTTCGTTTACAAGTCGTTTTGCAGTGTTTAATGCTACCGGGGAATACTTGGCATCCATCATTTTAGTGATGAGTAGCTGCATATTGGAGTCCCGAATAGAGAGCTTGAATAATTGATAACGAGGTAGAGTTACCAACCTTGTTGATCATTGTTGGTGAATAAAGAAAAACGATTTAACTTCACAATGCCATAAAAGCTCGGACTTAATGACGAACATTTAAAGAAAGTACTTGCCCGAATAATAGAAAGAGAGCTGCTGATTTTAGAAGATGGTTTACTCAAAAACTTCCGTACTATAAGGGCCTAGGAACCGGGCATGAATTGTGGCGTCGTGAAATATTAAAAGTCCGTCCATCGATGCGCACATGTCAAGTTCGTCTTTCAATTGTGAAGGTAATATATTGACTAATTCTATATGCTTTTTACAGTGCAATTTTATTATTTCAAATTGTTTTCCCGCTAACTTAATCGAAGATTTATAAAATTGCATTATATGCAACATGACAACCATGCGAGTAAATCAGTCCATTAAACATGTTCATAACTTAAATGAATTGTATTTTAATAATCAGTTTCCCGAATAGTTAATCAGCCATATTGATGAAATTTAATTACAATATACAACATGACAGCCACGCGAATACATAAAACATATTTATTGCTTAAATAAATTCCCTTTATTTTCGTCAATTTAATTATTGGTTGTGACAACCCCCCAAAAACATAATGTACAACAGAACACACGTGATCGGGTATTTGTGTATAAAACAAACGATAAACTCCGTGTTCAACAGTCTAACTGTTTCACATACTCTTGCGTTATAGTATAGTATAGTATTATATTGTATTATCATCATGTGTGTTACTTTGTGGATTGCATTGATCTTAACCACTGTTGTGACTGCCTGTGGAGGGGTTTGTGAATCCTGCTGCCAAAGTGAGCCTTCTTTTATTTTAAGATATTGATTTTCTTTTTTCAAATATTTTCTATTACACTGTAATGTCTTCACTGAGCCAAAGCAACTGCCTCTGGGGTGGATTTCCGACCTAAATAAATAACGTTCACCATGTTATATCAAATTAAGCACAAAAAAACCTAAGTGGCGTCCATTGATCATCTGTGCGGACTGGGTATTATTAATCGATTTCAAAATGATTTTTGAAACTGTATGCTATATTTGTATAAAGATATATTTAACATACGAAATGATTATTTTGTTATAAGTGATTGAAATATAATGATTAATGAAAACAAAACGATTTGAAACATATTTTATCAAGTTTATTTGAGATCAGAACCATCTGGGTTGGGTAATGCTGATTTATTTTCCTTAGGATTAAAGTCAGTTGGTGACACTTCCAGTTAAAGTCAATTTCCGTTTGCTCCAAATAAATGTTTGCTTCTCAAGATCATCCAATTTTGCATTGAAGTCTTCTACATTTGTACTAAAATTGATACCAAGACAAAAAACTTGTTTTCAGGCCAATCAAATTTCAATTCATTACATATTCTTTGATTTTGAGCCTGCATATGTATTATATCTATAGTAACTCTTAATGCTGACATTCTGAAAAATAATTCAAGTGTATATCATAGTTTCTTGTAATGATTCTTCTGACCCATCCAAGAAAGGTGATGTGTCGTCCTCATATTGTGCTATTTTAAATTGTCTACCAAATATATATATACACCTATAATTCTATCATTTGGCCTAATCATTGACCCAAGAACATCTGCGCATAGTAGAAATATATACGACGAGAGCGGGTCGCCTTGTCTACAGCAGCCTCTTTTCAGAATTCAGAATTTAGACAAATGGCCATTTTTGTATAACATGCGATTGCGTATTTGTATCCAGTTAATAGATCTCAGTATACACCCAGACAAATCACGCCAAAAGATCTGAAAACATTCTGAGGTGTAACAATCTATGCCTGGACGTTTATTAATTCCAGTGTCAGCGTGTGAACCAAATCCATGTAAAAATAATGGTATCTGTACACCACCCGAGAATGCTTACCGCTGTAGTTGTACTCCTGGGTATTTAGGACCAAACTGTGACGGTAAGATACATTGTATATCGATTTCCAGAGAGAGAGTTGAACTGATTGTGTTGACAGATATACATGGAAAGATTACAGATGAAGGTGTCTGGAATGTAAACTGAGCATGCCATAGTTTTAATTTTCGAAAATTCTTTAGTAACTAAAACTATCTGTTTTTGTTTATTATTATGGTTCCAAAGGCTGGCTCTTTATACTTCGCTTCAAGCAAAATCAAAGTGGTATTACTCCAAATATTGAATATAGCGAAATGACAGATAGCAAGATATGCATGGTTGAATATTGTAAGTAAATCAGCCATGTTGTTTATATTGTTTGTGCATATTTATTTCCAGTGAATGCGTGTCTACCTAATCCATGTGAAAATAATGGTACTTGTTCACCAGTTGATAAGGGCTATATTTGTAATTGTGCTACAGGATATTTAGGAAAACTCTGTGACGGTAAGTTACGTACATTATTTAACTTAGCCAGCCTTTATTGGCCAACCAACGGGCTCATTTATAAACAAACCATACCTAAAAGGACTCACGATGCAGCCTTGTTTGATACCAGATTGATATATAAATTCAGTCATTACATCTGGAGTACATCTGACCATTAAACATACATTGGGGACATCTCACCCGCTATTGTTCTGATGGGGAGATTAATCATGCAAGGGGATTATCGAATACAATGGTGTTAAAAGTATAGTCCGCTTTTTAAAACTACTAGGTTTAGACTGATTAACAACTTTATTTACAATAAATTACATTAAAGGGACAATCCCGTTTTATACAGAGTCTCAAAAATAAAAGTCAGAGTAAGTACAAAATTTAAGCGCCAAAATATCGAAGAATGGTGTATTTAACTTGTCTCAAAATTTCAGCTCAAAATATTGAGTCGTTTGGGTGTGAACCTCAAAACAGCTTATCCGGACACGTAACCCTTTTAAGAATTCGGGTTTATTTTTTTTTTTGTTGATGACCCGATAATCGACTCCCGTTTATTAAGGAGTCTATATAGTGAATGTTCCATGTGCTCTACATGATATAGAAAGATAAATGTCACCAACACATTATTTTTATAAAAGAAGTCTGGTTTTACGTAGAGACTGTAGAATACAGCTTTGGACATCGATTTCCTTTCCAGATGAAGACTGACAGGTTTAAGTTGTTTGAAATACTGAATTAGTTTCTCTGCCCTGGGGTAGAGAATTTTTAAGTGATTTCTCAAAACAATTATCGGGATTGGCCCTTTAAAGTAACAACAAATACATGTATCAACCATAAATCATAACCCTACTAAATGTGATATGACGTCAGTATATTCAATTGCACATTTTTACTCCATTTCACAGTTTGATTTGGGATCATGAATAGATTCTTCTACTCTTTTATATTTTCACCTTTTAGGGGCAATCGTCCACCGTTATTCAATTGAACTATGGTATTTTCAATACAAGTCTGCTCTTTCAACGCAATGTTAATAAATTTAAATATATTTGGGTGGCTTTTTCAGATCTTTTTCATTTTACTGTGCCAAATTAACTAAATTGTGACCTCCTTGAGCATTAAAATTATTAAATCTTAACTAGGTGAACAGTACTAATAAGGATACAGTCTATAATCCTTTGTTTACTTAAATTTTCACACCACTACCCTATAACACCAGTTGATTAGGTGGCACAGTGAGATTAAACCCATACATTATGTATGAGCTAAATCCGCCTATTGCAGGTCTTTCTGTAGGCCCGAAATGTTATCTAAATTATTAATTAACTTATCCAGACCATAATCAACCCTCGATGGCATCGCTAGCCTAAAATATTTTTTTTTAAAATTATAATCAGATTTGCAACTCTACTTTCATTCATAATTTAATCATAAAATGGATAATCTAGACTATTTGTTCTTGAACCGACTTTAGTGATGATGATCGAGGCTAGGTCGAAATTTCAACCACTTTATTCTCGGTTCATACTGGACCAAATGGACTGCAAGTTTCAGCAAAATGCCTTTACATTATTAAGTTTTAACTATTATAGCTCTTTTCTAATCTCCCATAATGCATCTAAATGGGTATTGTATCCTCACCGGTACTTGTTGCATTCATCATTTCCTTAAAGTGTGAAGTAAGCTTTATTGTGATCTCCTTAAAAGGAAATGCCCATATTACTTTATACCATAATCAACAACTAGAATTAAGAGGCAGTTTGACTTAAGCTCGATTTTTTCATTGTTCGATATTGGTGAATATCGAAAAACGAGCAACTTAACCCCCCCCCCCAAAAAAAAACAAAAAAAAAAAACAATAAAAAAACCAATAAAAAAAAATATTTGATGGATGTATATGTGCAGAATGCCTCAAAAATACAATACAGCGGATTCACATTAACGCTGCACTATCTCCGTGATTTTTTTTTTTTATATTTGCTAATGTCGAAACTCGAGCTACTCGTTTTTCGACATTCATATTTGAATTTCACAAATATAGTTTTTCATCATGAATATTTACAGAATGTCTCCGAAACACATTTGATTAAATAAAATCTGTTTCTAAACCGAAGTAAAGACATCATAAAAGAGGGTGTATTGGCAGAGGCTTCACTCGTTTTACCATATTCTAACTTATCGAAAAAGGGGCGAAGTGGTCGAGGTAACTTCACACTGCCGAATTATTATCACTCACTGTCTCACATACATGATTACTAACATATGTTGTATCTACATTTCTTAAATTTAATTTTAGTCAATCCCTGTGATATATACAACCCCTGTAAAAACAATGGCAGGTGTTATCCATCAGAATTTGGTGTGAGTTGTAGCTGTCCTCCTGGATTTATAGGAGAATCTTGTCAAGGTAAGCTATACCACCTTGTTTCCTTAGTGACATTCATATATTGTCGCACTGTAAAATACAGCTGTATGGTCTCGGAGATATTACGTATTCAAATCACTACTATCAGAGTTATCTATCTTGTACTAGCTTTCTCCTCTGGTGATTGCATATATTGTTATACTTTACAAATACAGTTTTATAGTAACAGAGAAAAGTTAGGATGAATTTTCTCTTTGGATGAATTTAGGGCACCAGTACAATTCGATCGACTACTGTCCGTCACACATTTTGGACACAATAACCTTGTTTTTTTAGTAAAGACTCTATTCGATTAGCTTGATAATTATACACGGTGATTATATTCAAAAGATGAAGAATACTATTTATGTTCATCGCATTAAATTTATTACTTTAGTCGATTTCAAAAATCCTGTGGACGCTCAAGGGAGAGAGAGAGAGATGGGGTTTAATGTCCACTCAACACAAACTAGGTCATTTCGGGACTAACATATGGTTTAATTTTATTTCAATAATTCGCATGCGCGTAGGGGTCTTTAGCAGTGGGAGGAAACCGGAGTGCCCGGAGGAAACCCACGAGGTTGAGAAGGCGCCCCTATCTCCATGCCACATACGCTCACACCAGGGCTCGAAACTACAGCTGCAAGTCAGGGGTGACCGGCCAGCTAGAGGTCGAAGCGCGGCACTCTAGACCACTAGGCCATCCCAACCCTCCGGGACTACAGTTATTGTTGTATTGACTTGATACACAGTCTGATTGGTATCATCTATCTGAGTCATCTATCTGCCCCACCTTCTTTCAATATATTCAAATTTTCCTTTCGAATCCGAATAATCCAATCTGTTGATTTTACTGATTTAGAAAACTGCAGCACAACCACAATTTAGGATGGCGAGGAAACACAGCAATTACATTTTAACTATAATATAATTAATAGATGTCACGTTCTCATGGATTTTGATTATATTTCAGATTCTGAAGACATAACACTAGTAGTAGTAGAGGGTAAGATAAAATATCGTATTTGCATATTAACTATCATGTGATTAGTGAAAGTCACGTTGAAGATGTGCGTAAGACAAAGTTACTATTACAACTACAAAATTCCAATTGATGCAATGACAGATGATTTGATATCTGGACCAAACTAGATTTAAACAGATGGTAATCTATGAAATAAATATATTAGGAACAAGAAGAACAAAATCTTACTATGAGGACAAAATTTATTTTAGATTGAATGTGGATTGTTTACGTAGAGAATATGTTGTGAGTCGTATCTCTCTGTTGACTGTTCACAGTTCCAGGTGGTGAGTGGTATAACCAGATGCCGCGATTAACATCCAGGGCACAAAGAATTCTGAAGACGGGAAAGATATCACATATCTTATAATAAATGTTTATTTTTATTAATTTACAGTGAAAGAATGTGACATGACAGAGTGTAAGGCTAGTGGGGGACAATGTGTCAAACTAAGATATTATACCGATAGAAAGATACCTAGTCTTCTAATAATAAGTGTTGATTTATATTATTGTACTATTGTTTTACAGAGAGAGTTTGTGACGTGACAGAGTGTAAGGCTCGTGGAGGACGGTGTGCCAAACAAAGATGTCAAACCGATGGTAAGATACCTAGCCAATTATATATTCGGCCTTGTATCTGTGTATCTGTTATCACTCGTCAGTTTAATAGAATGTTTTCTTTTGGCGTTGGTCACTTCCGATTCATGAAACCTTTAGTACGCATCTATCGTAGCATTGATCTCTATGTTAAAATTATATTTGGGATGTGTTTAACCATTTCTATCACATTTTTGAAAATGCCTGACACCAACATTGTCAGATTTTCAATAGCTTATTTCTCTGAAATAAACTAAACTGACTAGCAGAACATTAAATATATTGCACAAAATTGGATATGTGTTCAAAGGGGAAATAACCCATGTATTTTGTTCATATGAATTTATATCGTTTTGAATGTAAGTTAACAAATCATGTGATCTGGTAAATCCGACACTGTATTTTGACTATAGTTATAACTGTAAATTTGCATATAATTTTAACAGTGTAAAAACCTGAATTTTGCCCCTGATTGTACGAAAATTTACTTTCTAAGCTTGTACTTTGTCCATACCTTCCAAAATGTAGGCGCATTGTGTATGGCAAGCGCTTGGTAATATTGCTGAATAGATAAATATGTATATTGCTAAAACATATTTTCCCCCAACTTAAATATCTAATTTGTCAATCATCTATACTGTAAGTTGTGTGTATTTTTCAGTTAACAATTGTGGTGGTAAAGCCTGTACTGCAAATAATGAAGTGTGTATTGATGATACTTGCGTTAACTACGGTAAGTATAACGTGTTACCTTTCTATTGATTAATGTAGACAATTGTATTAACGATATATAATAATAATAATAATAATGAATTTATATAGCGCCTCTCGTCTAGAACTGTTCTACTCGATGGCGCTGAGCCACACTGTCACGTTTGGTATTGACAGTTAAATAGGTGAGTCTTAAAGGATATTTTAAAGGACTCTACTGTTCTGGCTTCCTTTAATGTTGCTGGGAGTTTATTCCATTGGGTGGGTCTTAAGGGATGTTTTAAAGGACTCTTCTGTTCTGGCTTCCTTTAATATTGCTGGGAGTTTATTCCATTGGGTGGATGCTGCCACTGAAAAAGCCCTATCACCACACGACACTTTAAAAGTTTTGGAACAACTAGGTCGTGTTTTGATGTTGATCGAGTTGTTCTATCTCCACTTTTGATTTTGATAAGATCACGCAGGTAATTAGGAGCTGAACCATGGATACACTTGTAAGTAAGAAGGATTATCTTGTACTGAATACGTCTTTTAATTGGGAGCCAGTGGAGGGATTTGAGCACAGGTGTAATGTGGTCACGTAGTCTTGTTCTGGTGTTCAGACATGCGGCAGTGTTTTGTATTTTTTGTATGGAGCAACGAGAAGAAGCTGGAAGACCATAAAGTAACGAATTACAATAGTCCAGTCTAGATGCGATTAATGAGTTCACTAACAGTTTAGTTGAATCAGTGCTTAAGTATTTTCGTCGCGACCAATGTTGTACAGTTGGAAGTTACATGCCTTTTGATACTGCTGCAATTTGTTTGGACATATCCATAGTAGAGTTAAACATAACACCCAAATTTCGGGCAGATTGAACAGGGCTGATGTGATCAATTCCAACTTGAATGGGGTGACTATCTAATGATGAAACATATGAATGTGAACCAAGAAAGTTTGCAGTCATCCATACTCTGATGCTCTCAATGCAGCGTTCCGGTTGCTGTTGTTTGTCTGGAATATCATATGGTGGTCCTATGAGGTAGAGTTGAGTGTCATCTGCAAAAAGATGGTAGTCTACACAGTGTTTGCGGATGATTTCTTCAAGGGGAGAAGTATAGATGGTTAATAGAATTGGTCTCAAGACAGATCCTTGGGGAACACCGAATTTTACTTGGGCTGGTTTTGATTTAGCATTGTCTACGTATACAATCTGATTACGATTAGATAAGTATGACTGAATAAGCTTTATAGCAGAGTCAGATAATTTTAACCTATATTTGAGTCTGTGAAGTAAAATATGATGGTCAATAGTGTCGAATGCTGCAGATAGTTCAAGCAAAACAAACAATATGACACACTTTTTGTCCATATACCACGCAATAAATCATTACTCACTCTGACTAGTGCAGTTTCACAACTATGATTGTCTCGATATGTAGACTGAAATGGTTCTGATAGATTCTCATGAGTTAGATGTTCTTTGAGTTGTTCAGCAATAACTTTCTCGATGACTTTCGAGACAAACGATAAATTTGATACTGGCCGGTAGTTTCTAAGACTGTTTGGATCAAGGTTTAACTTCTTTAGTAATGGTCTGACATGGGGCGTTTTGAATGCAGTCGGAAACTGGCTGCTAGAGATGCAATCATTTATTAAAGTGAATAATAGCTGTAGCAGGTGTGGTAAACATATCATTAAGAGCCATGTTGGTATTGCGTCCAGATCGCATGATTTTGTGGGAGCATTTCGAACAATTTTCTCAAGATTTACCAAAGAAACTGGATTAAATGTTTACCGATTTGAATCATCCCCACTGTCAAGTAAGGATATGTGTTGTTCGGTCTCGGTCACATCTGGAAAGTGATCACGGATTTTGTTTATCTTACTTATGAAAAAGTTTGAGAAAACCTCTGGTAGAGTATCTTTGTCAAAACTCATGGGTACTTATCCCCAGAAACGTCTTTTGTAAGATTGTTGAAAGTTTGAAACAGTGTTTTAGAGTTATTGGCCGTGGTTATGGGATCTTTAAGATATTTAATCTTGGTTGATCTTAACTCAGATGAGTAGTGATTACGTTTACATTTGTATATTTGACTTTTCACTTCTAGGCCTGACCTTCGCCAGTTGGTTTCGGCATTGGTGTTTTAATGTTAAAAGGGAATCGTTGAACTATTTGCTGTGGGGTCTGATATAAACACTTGAATGTCAAAACTCTAAGTTCGAAAGATCACCAAATACAGTAAAATTAATGAAAAGTATTACCATGACTGTCAAACATTGTCACGAAATCTTGATAAAACTTTGATAAACAAATACGGAGCTTTACGACTTCACCATAGTTACAAACTAGTAATTCATTTTAACTGCAAACACGGCATGTCCATCTTTTATATGTTGATCACATGTATGTAAAGTTTCAACCACAATTTGCGAATTAGATTTAGTACCCACAAAAGGTTTACCGTTAATTTGATGTTGTACAGATGTTTTATATTTTAGATGACAATTGTGGGTGGAAAGATGAAACACATATCGTGTGTATAAGTAGAGGTATGTTGTTTGTTTTACTAACTTACAATATTATATAATTTGATAATATTTAGTTGATCTACAGTCATGGAATCAGTGCATGTTGGGATGTTAGGAATTATATGATCAAATCAATGACGATATACACTATGAAAACTGGACTGTTATCACCAATGTAACAACATAAACTATATCCAAAATTATTAGTACATTCGCAAAGCTGTACTACTTTGTTTAACTTAGGTGAGAGAAACTACCTGTATTGCAATAGCGTCCAGTACTATAATAGTTCAATTGTTTTAGGTGAAAAATGTGGGAATGGTAAATTCTGTTCGGAGTTTGATAAATGTGTAAATGACTCGTGTCGACGTAAGTATAATATAGATATATGCTATTCATAACATTTCTTTTTCTATTATCAATACTGTTTTACTTCATCATTCAACATTTAGTAACACTATCCTATGTTGGATGATTTGTCAATGTTGTCTACAAGGCCTAACTGGCGTGGTTTTGAATCCCCGGTTGTACGTGGCAAGGAGTAGGGTCGCCTGTCCAGCCTCGTGGCTTTTCTCCGGGTACTCTGGTTTCACCCCACTGCTAAAGCCCCATACGTGGCAAGGAGTAGGGTCGCCTGTCCAGCCTCGTGGGTTTTCTCCGGGTATTCCGGTTTCACCTCACTGCTAAAGACCCATATGCGCAAGCGAATTATTGAAATAAAATAAAATAATGTTAGTCCCGAAATGACCTGGTTTGTTTCGAGTGGACATTAAACCCATCTCTCTCTCTCTCTTCTCTCTCTCTCTCTCTCTCTCTCTCTATCGCTCTCTCTCTCTCTATCTTTAAAAGGCCGGTTGGTCCGGGTGTTTACGGCCACTTCCACCAAGGGTAATATTTTAAAAGTCACATTATTGCTGATGAGCAAGCTTGAAAATAAAACAAGAGAGGGTCTATAGTCTGCTAAATTTGGAATGTGTTGAATTCCCGCTTTGCATGTCTTTTTAAAGGCAGTCAGCTATTGTGCCCATCCTCTACAGATGATTGGCTGAGAGCTGTCACGTGACTTAACTCTGCTTGATTGACACCCCTCTACAATATCGTAGACAAATTTGTCTCCGAGATCATGTTAGCCTTTTATCTTTTGAAAGTGCAGTTTTATATTGTAAATTATCTTCATTATAGCTAAAGGTGTATGCAGTGACAACAATGGTGATTGCTCCGTCTTTTCTGCTACTGGCACTTGTTCGGGTGGTGCTTGTCTCGGTAAATATGATTTATATTATATACAGACTCATTTGTACGACTCGATGTCACGATCAGACGGACTCGACATCTAAACACTATTCCGTCAAAAAACAGACACCAAAGCTACAGAGTGGGACAGTGGAGTAAGGGGAGGTCACGATAAGACGGGTTTGGTACCTAAACACAAATCCCACAAAGATGACATCTACCAAACTAGCAGGATAGTGGAGTAAGGGGGGGGTTACGATCAGGCGGACTTGGCACCTAAACACTATTCCGCAAAGGACACAGATACCAAACCCATCGAGTGGGAAAGTGGGGTAAGGGGAGGTCACGATAAGACGGGCCTGACACCTAAACACTAATCCCAAACGGTGACATCTACCAACCCAGAAGCAGAAGAGATCATCTACCAAACGATATGTTTTATATTAAATAAAGGGAAGAACTTCCCACTAAACCCAATCCATCGCCTAAGGCCAAAAAGGAAAGAATGCAAAATCATATTCTAAAAACGAGGAATCAGCTTCGGCTCTGGTACGTCTTGTCTGCAATATCACTTATGTGGAAGCAGACGTTAAACACCAAGCAGATAGATAGACGACTCGATGTATTTATATTTGATCTTAAAAAGGGGGTTGGGTGGCACACGATTTTTACAAAGCCTGCTATCCATGCAAGTAGTTATTGCCTTAATAATCGGTAATAACAGCCTGGTCGAAATCATGTGTGCAGTCCCGAAAGAACCTAATCATTCGAGTTGAGGGGCTGTTATGCCCCCCCCCACCCCACACCCGGTTTGCATATATATTTTGATAGATAGTTTGATATTGTTGTGTGTAATGATATATTATTTATATTTATAGCATCGTGTGTGGACGACAAGGCTTGTGGAGGTTGGCGGTGTCGTGGTGGATTCTGTGCAGGTAAATATTCACTATTTTATTTGGAGCATAGCCAAGTTATTAATCATCTACTACACCATCTGTTTTTCACATTGTAAACTCAAATCTGTTTTTCAGTCTTACATATTGTAAACTCAGATCAAAACTACTTTTAAACTACTTTATTCACTTAACTTATATCAACAGCTAACAAACACATAGTTTGAACTTTTCATCGATCTCTGTCGGACAATGGCTCCCAGTTATTAAATAAACAATAAATAACTGATTTCTGCACACGGTTTGGACAAAATGACGTGATGCCATTTTTTTTTTTTTTTTTGAGTAAACTCGTGTATATCATCTTTGTTCAATTTAAAGATTAATCCTCAACTGAAATTGAACAAGCTTCGTCAAACACTTGTTCTAACCATAAAAATTTACTTGTTCTAACCATAAAAATTTACTTGTTCTAACCATAAAAATTTACTTGATTAACCATTATAATGTAAAACTAAAATATTGCTTTTCCAGTGAATCTTGTTTTCTGATATACACAGTATGTCAATTTTATGACTAGGACGGGGTTTCGTTGTGGGCTGTTTATTGATAATATAAACTTTGTTTTTTTGTTTTTTTTTTACAGTAGCTAAATGCGGAGAAACATATTGTCGATTATTGCCACAACTCTAGTTTATTTTGTTCAGAGAGTAACCATACTATTATATGAATAAACTGTATTATAATATATAACATAACAAACTATATTGTTATAATTAGACACTTCTTTAATTAAAAGTTGTTTAGTTCTTTCTTTAAAAATTAAAATTATATGCTAACATTTTTCTTAACCACGATCTACTACTTCATGAAAACAACCAGTACGACCAAAGTACAAGATATAAAATTATAACCTACTTACGTCACAAAATAAACAGACTTTATGTTTAATATTACTTTGTTTGTTGTTTATGTTGCTGTGTTAGTAAGTTATCTATATCTTGTTTACATACGTTATATACCTCTTATCCCTATTCAAGAGAACAGTAAAGTTAATATTTTGAAGCCACCCCCACTCCATTTCATTTGTAAGATTCGAACTTGAAAACATTTCGCGAAGGGATATTAAAGTGACACAGTTTGCCCAAATTCACCCAAAGTTACCCTTCGCGACTCTTAAATCAACGAACTCGTATCAAATCACTATATCATTGCATAGTCTGAATGTTTCCGGTATCAATTTACGTCTAACGTGTAAGCAATACTAACACAAGGTACAATTTTATGGATACACAATTACTGAGTTTGATACTAAGCGACGTTTCGACGAGGATGCTCTCGTCTTTATCAAGCAATGATACAGACGAGAGCATCCTCGTCGAAACGTCGCTTAGTATCAAACTCAGTAATTGTGTATCCATAAAATTGTACCTTGTGTTAATATGTTCAATTACTAAATGCCAATCAAAGAAGATGTAAGCAATACGTCGGCATCCGCTGAAAATTTTGGGCCGCGTTCAGCGTACAGCAACTTATACCATAGTTTTTCAGCATGCTCGTAACTTGTTAAAAACGCACACATAACGTATTCGTCGTACACCAGCGTGCTCGCTAAATTTCTCATACGTCAGCATACGCTGATGCTATACGTCAATGTGTGACAGCCCTATAATGTCTTGTTGGTCTAGCGAGCCCCAGCGTATATATTTGACCTCACGTTGTCGTCAAAAAAAGTCCCAACACGTTATGGATAAGTTAGGCCTAAGGTAGACTAACGTTGTACTTCAGCTAAAAATTCGTTGGGCACACGCTGTCATATACATGTACGTTAAACATAGGTTATATATTCGTTCAGCGCGTTAGAAGTACTTTATATATGCGTCCATAGACTGTATCCTTATTAGTACTATTCACCTATTTAGGATTTAATTATTTTAATGATTAAAATATATAAGTTCACGTTTCATCGGTTGACGATTATCTTAAATATTATTCCAACCTCCCAACCTCCCATATGTGAGATTATTTGATATAGACAACGTTGGGTTGGATGCCTTAGAAGAGGCTGATTTGGAGGATGACAATATTTTAAAGTTTGCTGATTATGTTACTGAACAAGTGGTAGAAAGCGATGTAGGAGGTACGACATTTTTTGTCTTGTCGACATTTACAGTTAGGTTCCAAATAGAACAATATTCAGACAACTTATTCAGCTAATTCTAAAGACCATGCGATGATTTGGATACTAATGTAGTGTCATCTGCATGCACGAAACATGAAATGATTAAAGTCCGTATGATCACAGGGTCAACAGAGTTAGCATTCATAAAGTCAGCAAAATCATTAAGAAAGAAAAGGACAAGTAGTGGGGAGAGGTTATCTCCCTGTTTAACACCACACCTCGAATAAAAATAATCTGAATGTTGACCATTACGAGTTACACATAGTTTAAAATTTTCATACATGGACACAATAACTCATATGACTTTTCCACTGACTCCATTTTTACTTAATTTATGGAATAACAAATTTCTGTCGATATTGTCAAAGGCCTTACTGTAGTCTATGAAGGCACAGTATAAACGTTCACTATTCGACAACGACTTAGACACAAGAGCGTGTAAAATGAATATGTAGTCAGTGGTACTTTTATTAGGCTGAAAACCAAATTGAAATACAGACAGAGTTCTGTTCTCCTTCGCCCACCCGTATAGTCGTCGGTGTAAAACAACCGAAAAGAGTTTTCCTAAAGTACAAATCAATGTTATTCCACGGTAATTATTAGGGTCTTTAAGATCACCTTTTTTAGGGACGGGAACTATCACTCCCTCTGACCATGCGGATGGAAAGGAATCAGATTCAAAATTATATTGAACAGTCGGCAAATTAATACATCCAAAATTAAAGAATTAGATTTAATCAGTTCTGGTATAATACCGTCCTTGCCAGCACATTTTCCAGCCTTGAGTACATTTATGGCCCCATTGATCTCTGGTACAGAGAAAGGCGCGTCAAGTTCGTCAACGCTTGTACAATTATCGTAACAAAATGTAGCATTGGAAGTAACATTAGACGATTTGAAAACATCAGAGAAATGAACATAAAATTTTTGAAGAGGTATATAACTGGATTGATCAGAACCATGCGTAGAACCTTTGTACTTAGTAACAGTTTTCCAGAATCGCTTGGGATTATTTTTTGCTGTGGAAAGTAACTCAAGACCGCATTTAGTACGAAAATATTCTTTAGCATATCGGATGACATTATTATAATTTGTTCTGGAGTTTACAAATTAAATTCTGTTTCTGGCATCCCGTGTGTTATTATAATTATTTCGATTTTTGATGAAGTCGTCCCTAGCGGTAGCACATTTTGAATCAAACCACTTATTACTAATTTGATTTTGAGATTTTTTGATTTGGGCGCCAGTTTTTGTACGACCAATGACTGTGAAACTAATATCAAATAGACAGGTAGTAAAATTTCAGAGTTTGTGTTAAATTCATCAAGAATATGTATGAGTTGGTCTGTATTATCACATAGTATATTATGTAAAAGTGTTGCACTTTCTGGTTCCCATTTTAGAGAACGGATGCTGACGCAATTGACCGATTGATCCAAACCATCACTTTTATCATTGACACAACTATCACAGTTTATAGATAATATTAAAGTGGCGTGATCTGAATAAACCTGGAAGCTATCAACTTCAAAACTTTGAATAAAGTCAAGGCAGCTTTTATCACAAACAAAGTAGTCGATAACACTAGATCCGTTAAAAGTACTACAAGTAAATTTTCCCGGTTCAAGACTGCCATTTAGAATATATAGATCTGTATTCCTACACACTTCAATCAATCTCTTCCCAAAACTGTTAATAATCGTGTCTTCTGATTTTCGTACAATTTTTATATTATCAAAATCACAAAAATTGACTTTGAAAGTGTCAAAAGTAATATATTCGGAAAGGTTGGATATTCTACTATTAAAGTCGCCACACAAGATGAATTTTCCAGTTGAATTATATTTAACATAAAGGGATTGTATAGTATTGAAGAAATCGATGTTATATATATGATAAAATTTTGATCTTTCATGAGGTATATAAATGCAACATATAAATAAGTCTACATTCAGTAATAAATCAGATAATTTACAAACAACAATTCCATAATCATGTTGCTCTATAAGAAGTTTTACAAAACACAACAATACCACCTCCATTTTGACATTTTGATCGGATTATTAAGTGTTTGTCATAATTTATTAAGGTACATCGCTTCACGTTTTTACCGGAATGAATGCAAAAAATTAAGCTAAATTTGCTTATATATTCAGAGAAATTTTGGTCATTTAGTTTACCCGACAAACCACCATTAATGTTCCAACATAAAATTGTAAGCTGACCCCCAAACCCCTCCTATCTGGGATTATATAATTCATCATTTATATACAATTTATCCTGAACCAAAGATACGCGATTATTTCTAGCCTTCTCCCGTTTAAACACTGGCAGTAATTTCTTCCGTTTTGCCACAACCTCCCTTGGAAATTGTTCTCCAACGCCGAAACCCGTATCAGTCGGTACCCACATTTACGTGCCTCTTCTCTCTCTCTGGGAAATAATTACATTTAGCAACAATCGGTCTGGAGTCTTTGTCAGCAACCAATTCAATTGGCGCTATATTAGCGTTATTATCATCGGGGATGTTTTGCCTAGTGCTTCGCCCTTTTCCAAGCCTATGAGCACGATCAAATTTAATTCTTGTTTCAGAATTGTGTATATCTAGTTTGGTTTTAATGAACTCGTGAACTAAAGCGTTGCAATTTTCTTTTGGCGTTTCCTTGATATTAAAAAATAAGAGGTTGTCCCGCATCTCTCTACACTTCAATGACATTTTGTTTTAGGTCACGATTATCAGATTCAATACTATTTAATTTTTCAATGAGAATTTTATTACTATCCTGCAACTTATCAATCGAGTTAGCCTGAAATAAGGGAGGAGTGTGGTATGAAAATCTTGTAATGTTTCATTAATTAGTTGAAGGGGGATAACTACACTTTAGTTAAGTGTCATCGACTCTTTTGAGTTGGAGTTTTTGTTGCCAGGAAAATTTTTGAGTTTGTCAAAAAGCATGTAACCACCACTAGTCTATGGTAATAAAAGTGATTTTGTCTATCAACCTAATGTCTTCATATCAATCCATCTATCTCTCTGGGAAATCGACGGGGCATCGAATGAAAAACTAAAATAAGCTGGTTGACTAAGGTTTTCTTCGTGATCATTTAATGTTTGCCTGGATTGAGCAAACAAAGACGAAGCGTTGACTAAACTTCTGTCATTTAATTACAGTAAATCGCTTGAAAACAGCAACATCCAAGCCAATAACTAAACAATCGCCAGCCAGTCCAGTTAAGCGACACAAAGGTGTAGACCGTAAGTAGGTCAAGGTGTGTTGTTACTGAGTGTTCGAAAAATTTGTCTTGTAAATTCTATAATAATTACAGTATAATTATCTCTATAAAACAGCTCACCAAATTCCTTGTACTTAAAAGTCTGTCTGTAGCAAATATGATGTTGAAATTCACACAGAAACTACTCTTAATTTACAAAACATTATCAGAGCTACTTCATCGTGCTTGCACCAATTGCTATCATTGCCGTGTTTTATACTACTGGGGAATACTTGACATCCATCATTCTAGTCATGGCTAGTTGCATATTGGAATCCCGAATATAAAGTTGAATAACGAATAAAGTGATGACTTGCCTCGTTATTCGTTATTCGCCGATTGAATAACAATATGGTTTATTTACCGACTAACCGTCATTTAATATGTTTTCTACTTCTAGGGGATACTTTGCAATCCATTATTCTGTTGTTTTCTAATGATCGTTTAGAATTAAATTCTGAAATATCTTCATCAAAGATACGTGAAGACCTTATATGTGAATCCCGAATAACGAAGTGAAAAAACGAATAACAAACAGGTCGTTATTCGCTGCTTGAATAACAATATGGACTGTTTATGGTCTAGATGTCGTTTTGCTGTGTTTTATACTAGTGGGGGATACTTGTCATCCATCATTCTAGTCATGGCTAGCTGCATATTGGAATCCCGAATATAAAGTTGAATAACGAATAACGAGGTGACTTGCCTCGTTATTCGCCAATAACGAGGCAAGTTACCTCGTTATTCGTTATTGGTGAATAACGAAAAACGATTCAACTTCACACTACCTCAAAACTATTGAAACTTGTGTGAAAAGCTACACAATACTTCTGTTGAAATTTCTGAAACCTGTGTTGAAATTTTTGAAACTTGGGTTGAAATTTATGAAACTTGGGTTGAAATTTTTGAAACTTGTGTTTAATCCAACAAAAACTTGTGTTGGATTTTCACCGAATTTGTATCCAATGTAGCACCCTTTCCCATGCAGTACACCCCCCCCCCCCTTTATATTTAACCTGTATTGTTTGATTAATGAGGTAATAATATTATTTTTTTTTTCTTAAATTATTATTTATTCAAACATGATGGGAAAAAGTAAATATACACTTGAATGTTAACAGAAAACAGAAAAATAATTATTATACTAACAAAATTGTGTTATATAATGCCCCTCCCCCTTTCCCCATGACACAATATCAAAAAGTTATTTTTTTTCACCAAAACAAGAACTGAGAAAATATTAAGATATGTACACAGTATTTCTACCCCATACCCCCAAAATATATAATTCAAAAATATCTTAACCCTTTAGCGCCGACGGTATCAGATTTGATACCACTAATTAACTTAACTAATTAATAAACTAAATTTTGAACAAATAATCTATCACCCGGTTTTTCATGACGAGAACGCCTATGGTATCCAATATAGTACCATACAGTACTGCTATATTGAGTACATGGGGTTCACTTGTACTTTCAAAGATGGTAGCTCCCACGATTGAGAAATTTAAATTTTTTGACCAGGGAAATTGGAGTATTATTCAACAAAATGGTTAAGTTTACCCAAAATTGATATAGTATTCATGTATATAAGAATACAGAGAAACTTAATAACAGTTCACAGTATATTCAATTGCAAACTTAATCGTTCAGTGTGTGGTGAAAAAATGTGGTATTAAATTTGCTACCGCAGGCATATTATCTGTCAAATATACCTGATCTTCTTCAAAAATAAATTCCAACATTTCCATCCCAACTGTCAATGTAATGTAAATTTATGTCTGAACAAAGATAGAAATTTGTTTTTTTAGCTTATCACAAATAAATATGATATCAAACCTGAGTTTTCCGATATATTTCTCAGTTGAGAAATGAAATGAAATGAAATGGGGTTTAACGTCCTACTCTTTTGCACCTAACCTGGGCTAATGGAAGACGGGCATACGCCATACAGTGTGCTATGAGAAAATTTTGCCCGGGCAGCGCCGCTACGGCCTACTCATATCGAATTCTAACTGCCAAGGGATCTTTTACGTGCACGCCAATGTGTACACAGGACCTCGGTTTTTCGTACCACCCGAAGGACTAGGCAGCTGTCCTTGTCAGGCTGTCCTTCTGCATCACTGACAAGGGGGAAATCACGTCGGACAATCGAGATGAACTTTCTCGGCCAATGCAGGGATCGAACACCCGACCTCCAGGTTAGCGAACCAGCGCCTTATCCACTAGTCATCTTTCTCTAAAGCCTATGGTATCAAAATCGATACCTGTCCAAAATTTGGGAAATGATTTCTGATGAATTTTTTTTTTCTGGATTAGGTTTATTCACACCCCAGGCATCATGAAAAAAACAATTTGTGAATTTTTGAAGACCTCCTTCATGGTTTAGGCTCTAAAGGGTTAATTTAATAAGATTAATTATGCACTAATATATTATGACATTTTTACATAAATGGATCAAAGCATCAAGATTACGTAATTTAAAAGAAAGTTGCAATACATGTATTAAATAATATGTACATAAGCAATGGAGGGGAGGCATAACTGTTCAATGAGTATAAGACGTTGGCAGTAATGTAGGACATGGCAAGGTATAATTGGACACAAGCCTGGAATTGCCCCCCCCCCCTCATTGCGTTCACTTTAAAGGACCCTAGACAATTGAATTATTTGACTAAATGACAAGACCTTCTGATCCAATGTGGGTGTGTTAACCATTTACGCCCCCTCCCGGGTTCCCTTGACAGTGGAAATATTTGATATAAGAGTAGGTTAGTAGTAGGACAGAATCACCTTAATAACACAGAAAAGTAGAAAGGGAAAGTCACCTTAATGCAGGTCAATTGTAATTGTGGGTATATTTGATCTACATTTGGTTTCTAGATAATGCCTATTAAATACTTTATGATATCCGACCAAATTCTAAGTGAGTTATATGTCACTTTACTGTCTATATGATACACACATTTCTGAAGAGAATTAAAATCTAATTGTGTTTGAGAGAATATTTAACAATAAATATTAAAAAATTGGGTCAAAGGCATTCTTTTCCAGAACTATAAAATAAATTCATGCCTAGGTTCTCTCGTTGTTATCATACATCAAAATATCTTTCAATGGTGTTCCAGCCTAAAATTTTTTTTAAAAAATAGGCAATAAAAATATCTTTTTATGGTTCACAATGTTTAAATAAACAATTTATTTTGCCACATCGAAAGTGACTCTCTATTTTGTTTTAACTTTGCGTAACACTTATTGTGCCTTGTCCTGTTACAGACCCGGGCAGATTATTATGTTCAAATCAAATGGGTTAGAACTTAGAAGTCAGAAAAAAGTCGGGAGATTTGGGACTGAAACCTCATAATAGGTCAACTATTCACCTGGTTTCAACATGTATTGAGATTGAGTTTCCAAATCCAAATTCTCTACTACATCAGGACAGCGCCTATTTACTTGGCAATGTCTAATTATTTTGACCCATTCATCTGTTATTTCCACTGCCAACAAATTAGATATTACCAATTGCACTAAGCAAATCATCTCCGATAGCACATAGATCGGCGCAAATTGACCAGATTATTATGGTGTCGACGTGCCATAAAACACCATTTATTCATTCATTCATTCATTCACTCATTTTAACAGTATTGAGCCCTATAGAAAACCTTTTTCAATTCCAAAAAAAAAATTAAATGACAAATCAAACGTCCCAGTTCTAAAAATAGTCTTTAGTGACGTAATACACGACATTCCCCCCCCCCCTTTGGATATCTCCCCCGCCGGACATCTTCCTCGGATACCCCCCCTCCTTTTTAGGACTTTTACTCCAAGGACATTTCCTGCTGAAGACATCTACCCTCCTAGGACATCCCCCCCCCCGGACTTTTACTCACCGGACATTGCCCCCTAGGACATCTATCCCCATGCCATACAAGAAAGATAATGCGCCCACACAGCAACCTTGACACAAATATAGACTTCCCGAAATGTCACGGATAAAAGCCTGGACCAGATATACATCACAGTCGGTTATAACTTCGTTAATACTTCGGAGGGTGGGGGAGGCAGACGTTACACGGGGGCAAATGTCCAGGGTGGGAAGTTCCAGGAACCGTCCATTGGCTAAAGCAAAACGCTTTTTTTATAATATGACAGTAATTTGAAAATTTAAGTTAGTTTCTTGAAAATTCAAGTTAGTGAAAATTCAAGTTAGTTTCTTGAAAATTCAAGTTAGTATCTTGAAAATTCAAGTTAGTATCTTGAAAATTCAAGTTAGTATCTTGAAAATTGCAAATAGAATAATAAAAAAAAGTGTGTGGCCCTATTACGCTTCCGTATAAATAGACTCAACAGTTATAAGATGAAAGCTTTAATTTAATTACATTGTATGTTAAATGTTTTAGTTAGCTTTGTCACAGATGAGACGAGATGAAAAAATGAAATGAAATGGAGTTTAGCGTCCTACTGTTCAGCTCCCACTTGGCTAGTGAAGTTGGGCATGCGCCATACAGTGTGCTATGAGAGCAATTTTGCCAGGTACTGCGACCCTAAGGTATGCTCTTATATCAAATGTTAGTTACATTTTCCTGTTTATCAAGCTCTGTGAGAAAAGTTTCCACAATATAAGAAGCTATTTCCATCTGTCTTAATCTTTCTTCTCCTATAAATGCATCCTTGCATCTTAATTTCTTATGCATTAGCGACTTACCAAATCTGATGACACTATGTTGAATTTCTCTCAGAGAAGGAGAACCTTGTTTATTCATTTATATCTGTTTCTAAATGTATATGTACATATATGTACCATGGCACCATAAATGTCTTTGATGGCTTGCTTTCACTTTTAACTGCAGTTCTTTGTTGTCAATAATGTCATATTATTTTTTATCGTCTGGTATAATTTACACCGATAGTAAACACAGGTTCAATTTTGTATGTCATTCATTGCACAAGTTCGTGCAATTGCCACAGTAATACCGATTTTCACAAGCAATGGACACTATATAATAGATATATGATACCAGAGATGGCCTGATCTTTGTTCTTTCCAGCCAGACTGGTAGTTTTTTTTTTAATAAACCGACTGTAAATGGCGCTTTCTAGATTATGCATATATCTTGATATTCACCATAAAAGACGTACATCCATCACCAAAGCAAGGATATTAACCATTCTAGGGAACCCTAAAACTACCATACAACTTTGCAGTCCATCCTTGAAAATGTAGGGGAAAGATGGGACCTATAAAAAATTGTTGCAATTTCCAGCATTACTTGATAACTTTAATTACCAGTAAACATATCGTCGCCTTTCTGGCGAATCTGAAGTATTTAAGTATTGAGAATTTTGCGTTTGAAATTTGCGCTCTGTTGTTATCCCTGTAGTCATCAAATATTAACATTTATTTACAGTTATCCGTTTTTAGCCAATAAACAATTTATTGTTACGCCGTGTTGCAAAGTTCCGTATTACATGGTAGACTTTAATTAAATTATCATATAAACAATTGGTATTAATTTTACAAAGTTTTCCTTGTTATCAAATGAGCAATTTATTGTTCATTCGCGTAGAAAGATAATATGCTGTTAAACGTCGTACAATTTGAAAATGGGTATATTAGTCATACATTCACGTTTGCGCTTAATTGACAAGTCCAATAAACAATTTATTTTTATATTGAAAGGAAAGTGCTACAGGTTGTAGACCATATGTAAATGTTGTTTAAAGGCGCAACGTCTTCAACTCAGTATCATGCACAGTCTTTGGCATTCCAAACACGACTCTGGGCGCGAAATGTGCTTGAAAAACTGTTTGTAAATAGTACTTTCTATGTCATATCATGGTGTTTCTTGATTAAGCACAATTCTTCAAAAACTGACTTGGGGCCTAATCTACGCAATAACATTAATTACGTTAGAGACCCTTGAAACTACCGTAATCGCATAACCATTTCTGACCTAATATTAGGACAATATTGGTGCCAGTCATTATTACAATTGTGATAGAACTGGTAAAATACACTCAAAATATAATTTTAACACAGAGATCATTGCTACAGGAGATGTGTAACAAACTCTTAAATATAAGGGAAGTGACGTCACACATGATAAACCCGAGTTGTCATCCCATATAAGTGATTTAACTAAACGAGCGATAACTTGTCTACGATATAACCTTAGGTGGAAGTGGACGTTAAACCCCACGAACGAACGAGCGATAACAGACACGCAAGCGAATTTCATGTCACTGACAATTTCATAGAGGATGAAAATTTATTATATGAGAAGGTGAGAGGATATCTGACAATTCACAAAAAGAATTGACTGTCAGTTGATAAAAGAAAACGAACAAATTAGAAAAAAGTCCGTGCATTACCTTGTTTTTATTAAGAGCTGGTTGGATAAAAACAGGCGAATGTACGGGATTTTCCAATTTTTTCGTTTTGTCTTATCTTATGACAGCCAATTCTATTTTTGAATTGTGTGATATCCTCTCATCGTCTTATAAAACAACTTCCAATCTTCAACGGAATTATCAGTGAAATGAAATTCGCCTTCCTGTCTGTTATCGCTCTTTAGTTCATTCAGTTATATAGAAAGACAACTCGCGTTTATCCATGTTTGACGTCACTTCCCGTATATATGTAGGAGTTTCTTACACATCTCCCGTAGCAATGATCTCTGTGTTAAACTTATATTTGTAATGTATTTTACCAGTTCTATCACATATGTAATAATGACTGGCACCAATATTGTCCTTTAACAACAACATGTAGATATATAACAACTTTTAATCCCGTTGAAGATAGTGCAAAGGCATTCAAAATGAAGAAAATTGCATTTGCAAAGGGAACGCTAAACATATGTTTGGAATTTTAATATTAATTTTGAACCCAAAAAAGAATTCAGTAACCTTATTAAATATATTTTAAAAGCAATATCCAAATGGAAAACAAAATCCCCATCATGGATTCTATTTTGATTGCCATTTAAAATTAATAACATCTGGGCTATTTTAATTTAGCTTTAGGAGTCCGAATGGAAGCCAGTATGGCCAAATGGTTGTCACATGCTTGCTGTGCTGTATCATACGGTCTGCTGTGTGGTGTAGAATGTGAGTCATTTTTTTGAGGATAATCACAATGTAACAAAATAAATTATAATCTTTCCTTCCTGAGTATTGTAATTAAAGAATCTAATGATATAGGTGAAGGTCGACATTCTGACGCCATAGATTTTAGAGCTCATTTTTGTTTATTTTTATTTTTTGTGTACATAATACTATTACTTTGTGAGTTTCCCCCTTCCTAACTTTCGATTTTATTCTATTCGTAAGGGTGGAGACTCAATAATTAAATTTCAAAAGAAGACAATAAATCCCCAAGTGAGATTCTTTGGGCGTGTCGTAAAATTACTTTCATGAACTAAATACGAATTTGTCTATAATGGCATCTTTAGCTATTTATTATAACATTTATATCTTTCGTTTTGTATGTTCTTAACTTTTGTACTACTACAACTGTCAATTACAATGTATGTGGAGAGGGCATCGGTAAGTTTTCGTAACTTTTGTTCCAATCCGTTATGTTCTAGTACAATAAATGTTTAAACCGAAGACAAACAGTTCGTTATTCGCTGAATGAATAATAATTTGTATTTTGTTTCGTTTAGAAGTCGCTTTGCAGTGTTTTATGCTACCGGGGAATACTTGGCATCCATCATTCTTGTGATTAATAGCTGCATATTTGAATCCCGAATAGCAGCTTGAATAATCAATAACGAGGTAGCGTAACCCACCTTGTTGTTCATTATTGGTAAATAACGAATAAAGAAAAACGATCTAACTTCACACTCAGGGGCGTAAATGTAGGGGGGGGGGTACAAAAAAAAATAGTCGGTCGCAAAACCAGTCAGTATCGAAATAGGTACTCAATGTACACGTCACGCTAATCACGCAAAACTTTACTATAAAATAGTCGGTCGCAAAATCAGTGCAGTCGGTCGCAAAATAGGAGCAGTCGTTATCAAAATAAGTGCTCACTGTATACGTCACGCTACTCACACAAAACTTTAGTATAAAATAATCTTGTCAACTTATCATGTTTGAAAAGATGTTGTGTTCATTCTGTTGTGAGTATGTTGGTCTAACAACAAAATTTCACCCAAGGAGAAAAATAGTCGGTCACAAAATAAGTGCAGTCACTGCAGTCGGTCTCAAAAACAATGCCAAAATAGATCCCAAATACTAAGTAGTTGCGTGAATCCGTGTACCTAAATTGCATACGTCACACAAAACTGTAGTATAAAATAACCATGTCTGCTTGTGACTCTTATTCTGTTGTGACTATGTTGTTCTATGAAATGTTTTCTACCATGGCAAAAAATAGTCGGACTCAAAAAAAAAAGTACTCACCGCAGTCAGTCTCTGATTAAATGAATTAATGGGATAAACAAACAATCACAAAACAGGCGAAATTGATAGACCTCAAGATTCTGCCCCATTTCTTATCCTCTCGTTAACGAGAATTTGGTTCCATTTGCCATGACATCGATTCAAATTTTCAAGCCCAGTCCCAAAAAGTTAAAAGCTCTGTTACATATCTGATTTTTTTTCATGCCTGCGGCGCGATTCCATTATAACATCATTCTTCTACTCGCTTACATATCTTAAATTTTTTAGCGCCTGGGGCGCGCGATTCCAGTTTAAAATCATTCTTCTACTCCTCAATTGTCTTATACTGTCTCACGATTATAGTGATCTATCAAGTTTGTAGTACCACTGGCGCGTGGGGCGTGGGGCGTCTGATTGTACAGATGTCAACTCTAGAAAACTCACACGTGGTATGTGTATCATTCGGTCACATTTTGGCTACCCCCCCCCCCCAAAAAAAAAACGAAATCGTGATGTACGCCCCTGTTCAACTGTCATAAAAGCTCGGACTTTTACTGGCCAACATTTAAAGAAAGAACTTGCGAGAATTATAGAGAGTATAATAGAAAGACAGCTGCTGATTTTAGAAGAAGGTTTACTCAAGAATTACCGTACTATAAGGGGCTAGGAACTGCGCATGAATTGTGGCGTCGTGCAATATTAAAAGTCTGTTCATCGATGCGCACATGGTTTACTCCAATCTGTTTCACAGCGAATTACTTTGTCACAGATGACTGTCCACAACACGTGCATAGCTTTCACGTGGTGTCAGTCATTGGCTCAACTGCTTCGGGCAAAATGATGCATTTTACTCATTTTAATAACCATTTACACTAAATAGGAAATATTTTTAACTACAAATACTTCAAACGTCTTTGTTTATTTTTCTTATACTTCAATAAAATGTGTTAGAATTTAATTTGTCGGAGTAAAAAAGTTAATATGCCGAACTCATTAAGTATCGTCGATGTCATGCTTATCAGTGATTGTAGCGGCCAAGCGAATATTCACAGTGGGATCAGTTTGGGTTTACTCAAGAACTACCGTACTAAAAAGATCCCTTGGCAGTTGGAATTCGACATAAGAGTAGACCATAGCGCTGTGCCCGGGCAAAATTTTCCACATAGTACACTGTATAGCGTATGCCCGTCTTCATTAGTCCAGTACATGTATACGAGCAGTACATGTATAAGACCTGATCTGTGTGTAAATACATGTATTCTGTGCGGCTTAGCCTCCCCCCCCCCCAAAAAAAAAAAAAAATTGATGATTTCTTAGGAGTATTCTGAGCCGGCCACATCCTCAGCCCCCCCCCCCAATTTTATGAGCTGGCGACGGACCCGATTCTGTGGATATAAAAGTCTGAAAAGCAAATTAGAAACCATTCTCCAGTATTAATACACTATATAAATGATGTTATTATTATATACATTTTTCATTAAAGATACATTATATAAGATTTAGATAAAGAACTAGCCATTCTTGCTATAATGGTTCAAAAGTAGATAATGTAAAATGAATAATTTGAAAATTTGATTCCAATTACTCTATTGGTATAGACAACTTTGTTACATTTCCTTTCTCACAAATAATAATCTTTCCCGTAAATATCGGGCATCCCGTTAACCCAGGGGCATTAATATATATGGACAGAACAACCGAAAAAAAAATATAAGCGATAAAACCGTTAATGCCGTGTGAATGTTTAAGAGTTATATCTCTCAATTATGATACGCTTAACTCTATTCCAGATAATTAAACAATCATAAAACATTTCACTTCGCAGTTATTAGCGAAAATATGTGTTCAAAAACATTTATAATTCATAATCTGGTAAAAACAACATGACGCATTGTAAAACAAACAATATATATACCATTTTGTTTTAGTCATTTTCCTGTTCCACTACTAGCTTGAAAGGCAATATTAAATGATATTAATGACGCGTGATGATAAACTGATGATTTCCCTTATGTCAGAATTCACCGTAGCCATGGTTAGAATTTGACAATGAATTACCTGTGAATACTAAAAGCTGTGGTCTGTGAACGTCTAGTGGTATAAGACTTCGAGCGTTGGTCTGGTCTACAGCATCAATTAATATGTGAAGAGTCGGAGACAGGACGAGAGCTTCTGGAGTTAACACACTCGTGCTAAGCCAAGCTAAGACATGACGCCCTCCATATAAGTTAGTTCTACGGAGAGCTTCTAGAGTTAGCACACTCGTGCTAGCCAAGCTTAGACATGGCTCCCTCCATA
Source organism: Patella caerulea (assembly GCA_036850965.1). Classification (NCBI taxonomy): domain Eukaryota; kingdom Metazoa; phylum Mollusca; class Gastropoda; family Patellidae; genus Patella; species Patella caerulea. Next base: position 4,840,526 of record JAZGQO010000021.1, on the reverse strand, counting down.
TAAGTTAGTTCTGCAGTCATTTACATTACGATGTTTGTACCCAATATGTGAAAAGCTGAATAAAAGAATTATTAGAAATTATACCATTGTTTTCATCCAGAAGTTGTTTTACAGAACCAGTGCTGTCACATAATAATTTTATTTTTCATTTTCATCCCAGGACAAAAGACCCCCACGCTAAAGCGAATTTTTGAAATAAAATTAAACCATATGTTGGCCCCGAAATGACCTAGTTTGTTCCACGTGGATGTTAAACCCCATTTCTATCTCTAACCCATTTGAATTGAGCATAATAATCTGACTGGGTCTGTAACTGGACAAGACAAAATAAGTGTTTAGCAAAGTTGAAACAAAAAAGAGACTAAGTCTCGGTGTGGCAAAATAAATTGTTTATTTAAACATTGTGAACCATAGACAGTAATCTTATTGCTTACTTTTTATTTTGTAGGCTGGAACACCCTTGGAGGAGAATTAGATGAATGATAACACGAGAAGCAAGAATCAATTTAGTTTATAATTCTGGTAAAGAATGCATTTGACCTATTTTTTAAATTTATATTTTTTGCTTTTAATGTCGATATTCTTCCCAAACACAATTAGATTTTAATTCTCTTCAGAAATGTATGTATCATATAGAAAGTAAAGTGACATATAAACCATGTAGAATTCGGTCGGAAATCATAAAGTGTTTAATAGGCATTATCTAGAAACCAAATGTAGATCAAATAAACCCAGAATTACTAAAAACCTTGACCTACTTAAAGTGACTTTCCCTTGCTTATGAAATGAAATAGGGTTTTATAATCCTACTTTTCTGTGTTATTAGGGTGAGTCTGCCCAACAACCTACTCTTCTATCAAATATTTCAACTGTTAAGGGTTCTTTAAAGGAAACCCGGGGGGGGGGGGGGTAAATGGTTGACACACACACACACATTGGATCAGGTCTGTTATTAAGTGTCAGGTAATTCAATTGTCAAGTGAACGCAGTGGAGGTGGTTTTTATTCCGGGCTTGTTCACATAGGCTTACGGGCTCGATGACAGTTAGGGGGGCAGAACCCGAAATGCGAAGTTAGGGGCAAAAAAGCGGAACTTACATTGTATGGCACCACTCCCCCTCCCCACACACACACCCACCCCAAGAAAATTTGACGGCTGGAAACACGTTTTCCTGCTATTTCAGTCCATGAACAAATCAACTTCAAGGTAGTCTAATATAGCGGAATTAAGGTGGCTGACTCGAATTCCAATTAATTGTTTACAGCCCCCCTGCCCCCCTGGCTCGTACGCCTATGCTTGTACCCAATTTTCCCTTGATACTTGGAAACTATGCCGGAAAATCCAGTTGAAATTGTTCGGCCAACGCCTAATACTGACTGAACCACTATGGCCCCCTTGCTCATGACTTGTGATTGTACATAAACGTGTTGTACATATTATTTAATATTTGCAATTTTCTCTGATATTTGTATATTTTGATCCTGTAATATTGATGTTTTACTCCTTTATGTACAAAATATTCATTTTGTTTGGGTTTTGTAATGAGGGAAAGGTTCTACGTCATTTTATTACACCGGCAAAATAGTGCATTTTTCTTTTGTTAGTTTTTCTCTGTATGTAAATAATTTCTAGATGCCTTACCAATTACTTGTAATATGACTTTATTGCACTTTTTGAAAATAATTCAATTTAGTGCATAATTTATCTTATTAGTGCTTGGTATAGATGATTTTAAATTTAGATATATTTGAATAATATATTGGGTATTTGAGTTACAGATACTGTCTTTATATTTGCCTTACTTGTTTATGGATAAAATAAAAATAGTTATTTTATATTTTGTGAAAGGGGGGGGGGGGTGTATTTTGTCATTATTTAACACAATTTTATTATTTCTCTGTTTTTCTGTTAACATTCCAAATGTTTTTTAGTTTTGATTTGGTTGTATTAATTAATTTTTTCCTATCATTTGGATGAATAAATAGTAATTAAACAACAAAAATTATTTTACCTCATTATCAAACTTTACAGGTTAAACAGAGCTAAAGGAGGGATTTTGCATAGGACAGTTTGCTATACTGGGTATAAACTGGGGGAAATACAAAACAAGTTTGTATGAAACCACACAAATTTTAAAAAATTTCCACTCAATTTTTAGAAATTCCCAACACAAGTTTCAGAAATTTCCAACACAAGTTTCGACACAACACAATTTTCATAACTTTCAACCCAAGTATTGAGTAGATTTTATACACAAGTATAATGATTAATGAAAACAAAACGATGATTATACTTATCAATTTGAAACATATTTTATCAAGTTTATTTGAGATCAGAACCATCTGGGTTGGGTAATGCTGATTTATTTTCCTTAGGATTAAAGTCAGTTGGTGACACTTCCAGTTAAAGTCAATTTCCGTTTGCTCCAAATAAATGTTTGCTTCTCAAGATCATCCAATTTTGTATTGAAGTCTTCTACATTTGTACTAAAATTGATACCAAGACAAAAAACTTGTTTTCAGGCCAATCAAATTTCAATTCATTACATATTCTTTGATTTTGAGCCTGCATATGTATTATATCTATAGTAACTCTTAATGCTGACATTCTGAAAAATAATTCAAGTGTATATCATAGTTTCTTGTAATGATTCTTCTGACCCATCCAAGAAAGGTGATGTGTCGTCCTCATATTGTGCTATTTTAAATTGTCTACCAAATATATATATACACCTATAATTCTATCATTTGGCCTAATCATTGACCCAAGAACATCTGCGCATAGTAGAAATATATACGACGAGAGCGGGTCGCCTTGTCTACAGCAGCCTCTTTTCAGAATTCAGAATTTAGACAAATGGCCATTTTTGTATAACATGCGATTGCGTATTTGTATCCAGTTAATAGATCTCAGTATACACCCAGACAAATCACGCCAAAAGATCTGAAAACATTCTGAGGTGTAACAATCTATGCCTGGACGTTTGTTTCGTTTCTGATTTTTCATAGTAGATAATTCGCTTGTTAACATTATTAATTCCAGTGTCAGCGTGTGAACCAAATCCATGTAAAAATAATGGTATCTGTGCACCACCCGAGAATGCATACCGCTGTAGTTGTACTCCTGGATATTTAGGACCAAACTGTGACGGTGAGATACATTGTATATCAGAGAGAGAGAGTTGAACTGATTGTGTTGACAGATATACATGGAAAGATTACAGATGAAGGTGTCTGGAATGTAAACTGAGCATGTCATAGTTTTAATTTTCGAAAATTCTTTAGTAACTAAAACTATCTGTTTTTGTTTATTATCATGGTTCCAAAGGCTGGCTCTTTATACTTCGCTACAAGCAAAATCAAAGTGGTATCACTCCAAATATTGAATATAGCGAAATGACAGATAGTATTGAGTAGATTTTATACACAAGTTTGGCAAATTTTAACACCCGTCTTATGTTGTTTCAACATTTAACACAACTTGTGTTGAAAACAACACCACAAGTTTGTGTTGTTTGAACACAAGTGTTTTTTGTTCAGTGTATCTTGCAGTGTTATGTACCCTGAAGTTAGGATAGAGTCTCTAAACCGTGGAGTAGTCTAAACTGTAGGGTGGGGGATTGGGATGGCCTAGTGGTCTAGAGTGCCGCGCTTCGACATCTAGCTGGCCGATCACCTCTGGCTTGCGGCTGTGGTTTCGAGCCCAGGTGTGAGCGTATGTGGCATGGAGATAGGGGCGCCTTCTCAACCTCGTGGGTTTCCTCCGGGCACTCCGGTTTCCTCCCACTGCTAAAGACCCCTGCGCGCATGCGAATTATTGAAATAAAATTTTAAAAAAAACATATGTTAGTCCCGAAATGACCTAGTTTGTGTTGAGTGGACGTTAAACCCCATTTCTCTCTCTCTCTCTAAACTGTAGGGTACCCTAAAACCCGTAGTTTCTATACCATATTTACACTGGAGTTCGGTTAAATTTTGGTCAATAGTCAAATGAATATGAATCCTACGATATGTTAATCCCGAAATGACACAGTCTCTCTTAAAAGAAAATATTGTTAGACCACTTAAAATATCTGCATCAAATAGATTTGTAGAAAATTTTGTGTACAATAAATTTTTGGCAGTGGTGGCGATTTCGTGCAAGGTCCTGTTGTGTGATGTGGAATGTGATTATATTTTTGAGCATAATCACAATGTAACAAAATAAATTATAATCTTCCCCTGTTGAGTAATGTATTTAAAGAATCTAATGATTATTTGAAGGTCGACATTCTGACGCCATAGATTTTAGAGCTCATTGTGCTACTGTTAACCACCCGTTGATTTTTTAATTACAATAACTCATATAGTGTATTCAGCTCAACGTGCGACGTAACAATAAATATATACAGTTGACTTAACTTGAATGTAGATATTAATCATCTATGTTTCATATACATCATTTTTCAGTTGAGAAAGTGTCAGGTTTCTTTGTACGATTATACACCTTGACAAGGATGGTGTTGACAATCTGCTTATTGCGTTGTACACACGTTGTCGTCCGTATCGTCGTTGTAAAGGGAACCGTGACTCGTCGCATAACCCTTTTCGCCACTAGTTTCTACAATTTCACGTCTGTACTCTCGTTCACAAGTGAACACGTAAATGACGATGTTGACGTCGCAGGATGGGAGCAACGTACCCTTCTTATGCCGCTTATCTAGCTTATAATATCAAAGTCGGCTCTGAACAATTTGTGTACATCCCCTTCTGATACCAGACATGCATCTAGCACTTTTCCTTGATGCTCTACTTTGGACACACACGTAGACGCCGGTGTTATACTGTGCTCCATAGTATACACAAATCAGAATGTATTGACTAAATGTAAATGTATAGCTAACAAACGTATTGATCTCTGAGAACCCAACCTACAATATTCATAGTTATGTAAATGTATAGCTAACAGAGAAGGAAGACAGAAATAATTCAAATATTTACCGACTATGCGCCATATAATCAGTCTTGGGGATTCTATGCAATCCATTATTCTAGTGAGCTTTTTAAATTAAATCCGGGGGGCTGGTATGGCCTTGTGGTCTAGAGTGTCGCGCTGGCCGGTCATCTCTGACTTGCGGCTGTGGTTGCGATCCCTGGTGTGAGCGTATGTGGTGCCTTCTCAACCTCGTAGTTTTCCTCCGGACACTCAGGTTTCCTCCCACTGCAATACCCCTACGCGCAAGCGAATTATTGAAATAAAAATTGAAAACATATGTTAGTTCCAAAATGACCTAGTTGGTGCCGAGTGGACGTTAAACCCCATCTCTCTCTCTCTCTCTCTCTCTCTAAATTAAATCCTGATATACCCCAATTAAGATACCTGAACACCTTCATATGTGAATACCGGATAACTAGGTGAAAAACGAAAAACAATCAGTTCGTTATTCGCTGCTTGAATAATAATTTGGATTCTGTTTCGTTTACAAGTCGTTTTGCAGTGTTTAATGCTACCGGGGAATACTTGGCATCCATCATTCTAGTAATGAGTAGCTGCATATTGGAGTCCCGAATAGAGAGCTTGAATAATTGATAACGAGGTAGAGTTGCCAACCTTGTTGATCATTGTTGGTGAATAACGAATAAAGAAAAACGATTCAACTTCACAATGCCGTATAAAGCTCGGACTTAATGACGAACATTTAAAGAAAGTACTTGCCCGAATAATAGAAAGAGAGCTGCTGATTTTAGAAGATGGTTTACTCAAAAACTTCCGTACTATAAGGGCCTAGGAACCGGGCATGAATTGTGGCGTCGTGAAATATTAAAAGTCCGTCCATCGATGCGCACATGTCAAGTTCGTCTTTCAATTGTGAATTGGGAAGGTAATATATTGACTAATTCTATATGCTTTTTACAGTGCAATTTTATTATTTCAAATTGTTTTCCCGCTAACTTAATCGAAGATTTATAAAATTGCATTATATGCAACATGACAGTCATGCGAATAAATCAGTCCATTAAACATGTTCATAACTTAAATGAATTGTATTTTAATAATCAGTTTCCCGAATAGTTAATCAGCCATATTGATGAAATTTAATTACAATATACAACATGACAGCCACGCGAATACATAAAACATATTTATTGCTTAAATAAATTCCCTTTATTTTCGTCAATTTAATTATTGGTTGTGACAACCCCCCAAAAACATAATGTACAACAGAACACACGTGATCGGGTATTTGTGTATAAAACAAACGATAAACTCCGTGTTCAACAGTCTAACTGTTTCACGTACTCTTGCGTTATAGTATAGTATAGTATTATATTGTATTATCATCATGTGTGTTACTTTGTGGATTGCATTGATCTTAACCACTGTTGTGACTGCCTGTGGAGGGGTTTGTGAATCCTGCTGCCAAAGTGAGCCTTCTTTTATTTTAAGATATTGATTTTCTTTTTTCAAATATTTTCTATTACACTGTAATGTCTTCACTGAGCCAAAGCAAGTGCCTCTGGGGTGGATTTCCGACCTAAATAAATAACGTTCACCATGTTATATCAAATTAAGCACAAAAAAACCTAAGAGGCGTCCATTGATCATCTGTGCGGACTGGGTATTATTAATCGATTTCAAAATGATTTTTTAAACTGTATGCTATATTTGTATAAAGGTATATTTAACATACGAAATGATTATTTTGTTATAAGTGATTGAAATATAATGATTAATGAAAACAAAACGATTATTATACTTATCAATTTGAAACATATTTTATCAAGTTTATTTGAGATCAGAACCATCTGGGTTGGGTAATGCTGATTTATTTTCCTTAGGATTAAAGTCAGTTGGTGACACTTCCAGTTAAAGTCAATTTCCGTTTGCTCCAAATAAATGTTTGCTTCTCAAGATCATCCAATTTTGCATTGAAGTCTTCTAAATTTGTACTAAAATTGATACCAAGACAAAAAACTTGTTTTCAGGCCAATCAAATTTCAATTCATTACATATTCTTTGATTTTGAGCCTGCATATGTATTATATCTATAGTAACTCTTAATGCTGACATTCTGAAAAATAATTCAAGTGTATATCATAGTTTCTTGTAATGATTCTTCTGACCCATCCAAGAAAGGTGATGTGTCGTCCTCATATTGTGCTATTTTAAATTGTCTACCAAATATATATATATACACCTATAATTCTATCATTTGGCCTAATCATTGACCCAAGAACATCTGCGCATAGTAGAAATATATACGACGAGAGCGGGTCGCCTTGTCTACAGCAGCCTCTTTTCAGAATTCAGAATTTAGACAAATGCCATTTTTGTATAACCCGCGATTGCGTATTTGTATCCAGTTAATAGATCTCAGTATACACCCAGACAAATCACGCCAAAAGATCTGAAAACATTCTGAGGTGTAACAATCTATGCCTGGACGTTTATTAATTCCAGTGTCAGCGTGTGAACCAAATCCATGTAAAAATAATGGTATCTGTACACCACCCGAGAATGCTTACCGCTGTAGTTGTACTCCTGGGTATTTAGGACCAAACTGTGACGGTAAGATACATTGTATATCAATTTCCAGAGAGAGAGAGAGAGTTGATTGTGTTGACAGATATACATGGAAAGATTACAGATGAAGGTGTCTGGAATGTAAACTGAGCATGCCATAGTTTTAATTTTCGAAAATTCTTTAGTAACTAAAACTATCTGTTTTTGTTTATTATCATGGTTCCAAAGGCTGGCTCTTTATACTTCGCTTCAAGCAAAATCAAAGTGGTATTACTCCAAATATTGAATATAGCGAAATGACAGATAGCAAGATATGCATGGTTGAATATTGTAAGTAAATCAGCCATGTTGTTTATATTGTTTGTGCATATTTATTTCCAGTGAATGCGTGTCTACCTAATCCATGTGAAAATAATGGTACTTGTTCACCAGTTGATAAGGGCTATATTTGTAATTGTGCTACAGGATATTTAGGAAAACTCTGTGACGGTAAGTTACGTACATTATTTAACTTAGCCAGCCTTTATAGTCAACCAACGGGCTCATTTATAAACAAACCATACCTAAAAGGACTCACGATGCAGCCTTGTTTGATACCAGATTGATATATAAATTCAGTCATTACATCTGGAGTACATCTGACCATTAAACATACATTGGGGACATCTCACCCGCTATTGTTCTGATGGGGAGATTAATCATGCAAGGGGATTATCGAATACAATGGTGTTAAAAGTATAGTCCGCTTTTTAAAACTACTAGGTTTAGACTGATTAACAACTTTATTTACAATAAATTACATTAAAGGGACAATCCCGTTTTATACAGAGTCTCAAAAATAAAAGTCAGAGTAAGTACAAAATTTAAGCGCCAAAATATCGAAGAATGGTGTATTTAACTTGTCTCAAAATTTCAGCTCAAAATATTGAGTCGTTTGGGTGTGAACCTCAAAACAGCTTATCCGGACACGTAACCCTTTTAAGAATTCGGGTTTATTTTTTTTTTGTTGATGACCCGATAATCGACTCCCGTTTATTAAGGAGTCTATATAGTGAATGACCCATGTGCTCTACATGATATAGAAAGATAAATGTCACCAACACATTATTTTTATAAAAGAAGTCTGGTTTTACGTAGAGACTGTAGAATACAGCTTTGGACATCGATTTCCTTTCCAGATGAAGACTGACAGGTTTAAGTTGTTTGAAATACTGAATTAGTTTCTCTGCCCTGGGGTAGAGAATTTTTAAGTGATTTCTCAAAAAAATTATCGGGATTGGCCCTTTAAAGTAACAACAAATACATGTATCAACCATAAATCATAACCCTACTAAATGTGATATGACGTCAGTATATTCAATTGCACATGTTTACTCCATTTCACAGTTTGATTTGGGATCATGAATAGATTCTTCTACTCTTTTATATTTTCACCTTTTAGTGGCAATCGTCCACCGTTATTCAATTGAACTATGGTATTTTCAATACAATTCTGCTCTTTCAACGCAATGTTAATAAATCTAAATATATTTGGGTGGCTTTTTCAGATCTTTTTCATTTTACTGTGCCAAATTAACTAAATTGTGACCTCCTTGAGCATTAAAATTATTAAATCTTAACTAGGTGAACAGTACTAATAAGGATACAGTCTATAATCCTTTGTTTACTTAAATTTTCACACCACTACCCTATAACACCAGTTGATTAGGTGGCACAGTGAGATTAAACCCATACATTATGTATGAGCTAAATCCGCCTATTGCAGGTCTTTCTGTAGGCCCGAAATGTTATCTAAATTATTAATTAACTTATCCAGACCATAATCAACCCTCGATGGCATCGCTAGCCTAAAATATTTTTTTTTAAAATTATAATCAGATTTGCAACTCTACTTTCATTCATAATTTAATCATAAAATGGATAATCTAGACTATTTGTTCTTGAACCGACTTTAGTGATGATGATGAGGCTAGGTCGAAATTTCAACCACTTTATTCTCGGTTCATACTGGACCAAATGGACTGCAAGTTTCAGCAAAATGCCTTTACATTATTAAGTTTTAACTATTATAGCTCTTTTCTAATCTCCCATAATGCATCTAAATGGGTATTGTATCCTCACCGGTACTTGTTGCATTCATCATTTCCTTAAAGTGTGAAGTAAGCTTTATTGTGATCTCCTTAAAAGGAAATGCCCATATTACTTTATACCATAATCAACAACTAGAATTAAGAGGCAGTTTGACTTAAGCTCGATTTTTTCATTGTTCGATATTGGTGAATATCGAAAAACGAGCAACTTAACCCCCCCCCCCCCCCAAAAAAAAAAAAAAAAACCAAAAAAAAAAACAATAGAAAAAAAATATTTGATGGATGTATATTGTATATGTGCAGAATGCCTCAAAAATACAATACAGTGGATTCACATGAACACTGCACTATCTCCGTGATTTTTTTTTTTATGTTTGCTAATGTCGAAACTCGAGCTACTCGTTTTTCGACATTCATATTTGAATTTCACAAATATAGTTTTTCATCATGAATATTTACAGAATGTCTCCGAAACACATTTGATTAAATAAAATCTGTTTCTAAACCGAAGTAAAGACATCATAAAAGAGGGTGTATTGGCAGAGGCTTCACTCGTTTTACCATATTCTAACTTATCGAAAAAGGGGCGAAGTGGTCGAGGTAACTTCACACTGCCGAATTATTATCACTCACTGTCTCACATACATGATTACTAACATATGTTGTATCTACATTTCTTAAATTTAATTTTAGTAAATCCCTGTGATATATACAACCCCTGTAAAAACAATGGCAGGTGTTATCCATCAGAATTTGGTGTGAGTTGTAGCTGTCCTCCTGGATTTATAGGAGAATCTTGTCAAGGTAAGCTATACCACCTTGTTTCCTTAGTGACATTCATATATTGTCGCACTGTAAAATACAGCTGTATGGTCTCGGAGATATTACGTATTCAAATCACTACTATCAGAGTTATCAATCTTGTACTAGCTTTCTCCTCTGGTGATTGCATATATTGTTATACTTTACAAATACAGTTTTATAGTAACAGAGAAAAGTTAGGATGAATTTTCTCTTTGGATGAATTTAGGGCACCAGTACAATTCGATCGACTTCTGTCCGTCATACATTTTGGACACAATAACCTTGTTTTTTTAGTAAAGACTCTATTCGATTAGCTTGATAATTATACACGGTGATTATATTCAAAAGATGAAGAATACTATTTATGTTCATCGAATTAAATTTATTACTTTAGTCGATTTCAAAAATCCTGTGGACGCTCAAGGGAGAGAGAGCGAGATAAAGAGAGAGAGAGAAATGGGGTTTAATGTCCACTCAACACAAACTAGGTCATTTCGGGACTAACATATGGTTTAATTTTATTTCAATAATTCGCTTGCGCGTAGAGGTCTTTAGCAGTGGGAGGAAACCGGAGTGCCCGGAGGAAACCCACGAGGTTGAGAAGGCGCCCCTATCTCCATGCCACATACGCTCACACCAGGGCTCGAAACTACAGCTGCAAGTCAGGGGTGACCGGCCAGCTAGAGGTCGAAGCGCGGCACTCTAGACCACTAGGCCATCCCAACCCCCCGGACGCTCAAGGGACTACAGTTTTTGTTGTATTGACTTGATACACAGTCTGATTGGTATCATCTATCTGAGTCATTTGTCTGCCCCACCTTCTTTCAATATATTCAAATTTTCCTTTCGAATCCGAATAATCCAATCTGTTGATTTTACTGATTTAGAAAACTGCAGCACAACCACAATTTAGGATGGCGAGGAAACACAGCAATTACATTTTAACTATAATATAATTAATAGATGCCACGTTCTCATGGATTTTGATTATATTTCAGATTCTGAAGACATAACACTAGTAGTAGTAGAGGGTAAGATAAAATATCGTATTTGCATATTAACTATCATGTGATTAGTGAAAGTCACGTTGAAGATGTGCGTAAGACAAAGTTACTATTACAACTACAAAATTCCAATTGATGCAATGACAGATGATTTGATATCTGGACCAAACTAGATTTAAACAGATGGTAATCTATGAAATAAATATATTAGGAACAAGAAGAACAAAATCTTACTATGAGGACAAAATTTATTTTAGATTGAATGTGGAATGTTTACGTAGAGAATATGTTGTGAGTCGTATCTCTCTGTTGACTGTTCTCAGTTCCAGGTGGTGAGTGGTATAACCAGATGCCGCGATTAACATCCAGGGCACGAAGAATTCTGAAGACGGGAAAGATATCCCATTTCTTATAATAAGTGTTTATTTATATTAATTTAAATTGAAAGAATGTGACATGACAGAGTGTAAGGCTAGTGGGGGACAATGTGTCAAACTAAGATATTATACCGATAGTAAGATACCTAGTCTTCTAATAATAAGTGTTGATTTATATTACTGTACTATTGTTTTACAGAGAGAGTTTGTGACGTGACAGAGTGTAAGGCTCGTGGAGGACGGTGTGCCAAACAAAGATGTCAAACCGATGGTAAGATACCTAGCCAATTATATATTCGGCCTTGTATCTGTGTATCTGTTATCACTCGTCAGTTTAATAGAATGTTTTCTTTTGGCGTTGGTCACTTCCGATTCATGAAACCTTTAGTACGCATCTATCGTAGCATTGATCTCTATGTTAAAATTATATTTGGGATGTGTTTAACCATTTCTATCACATTTTTGAAAATGCCTGACACCAACATTGTCAGATTTTCAATAGCTTATTTCTCTGAAATAAACTAAACTGACTAGCAGAACATTAAATATATTGCACAAAATTGGATATGTGTTCAAAGGGGAAATAACCCATGTATTTTGTTCATATGAATTTATATCGTTTTGAATGTAAGTTAACAAATCATGTGATCTGGTAAATCCGACACTGTATTTTGACTATAGTTATAACTGTAAATTTGCATATAATTTTAACAGTGTAAAAACCTGAATTTTGCCCCTGATTGTACGAAAATTTACTTTCTAAGCTTGTACTTTGTCCATACCTTCCAAAATGTAGGCGCATTGTGTATGGCAAGCGCTTGGTAATATTGCTGAATAGATAAATATGTATATTGCTAAAACATATTTTCCCCCAACTTAAATATCTAATTTGTCAATCATCTATACTGTAAGTTGTGTGTATTTTTCAGTTAACAATTGTGGTGGTAAAGCCTGTACTGCAAATAATGAAGTGTGTATTGATGATACTTGCGTTAACTACGGTAAGTATAACGTGTTACCTTTCTATTGATTAATGTAGACAATTGTATTAACGATATATAATAATAATAATAATAATGAATTTATATAGCGCCTCTCGTCTAGAACTGTTCTACTCGATGGCGCTGAGCCACACTGTCACGTTTGGTATTGACAGTTAAATAGGTGAGTCTTAAAGGATATTTTAAAGGACTGTACTGTTCTGGCTTCCTTTAATGTTGCTGGGAGTTTATTCCATTGGGTGGGTCTTAAGGGATGTTTTAAAGGACTCTTCTGTTCTGGCTTCCTTTAATATAGCTGGGAGTTTATTCCATTGGGTGGATGCTGCCACTGAAAAAGCCCTATCACCACACGACACTTTAAAAGTTTTGGAACAACTAGGTCGTGTTTTGATGTTGATCGAGTTGTTCTATCTCCACTTTTGATTTTGATAAGATCACGCAGGTAATTAGGAGCTGAACCATGGATACACTTGTAAGTTAGAAGGATTATCTTGTACTGAATACGTCTTTTAATTGGGAGCCAGTGGAGGGATTTGAGCACAGGTGTAATGTGGTCACGTAGTCTTGTTCTGGTGTTCAGACATGCGGCAGTGTTTTGTATTTTTTGTATGGAGCAACGAGAAGAAGCTGGAAGACCATAAAGTAACGAATTACAATAGTCCAGTCTAGATGCGATTAATGAGTTCACTAACAGTTTAGTTGAATCGGTGCTTAAGTATTTTCGTCGCGACCAATGTTGTACAGTTGGAAGTTACATGCCTTTTGATACTGCTGCAATTTGTTTGGACATATCCATAGTAGAGTTAAACATAACACCCAAATTTCGGGCAGATTGAACAGGGCTGATGTGATCAATTCCAACTTGAATGGGGTGACTATCTAATGATGAAACATATGAATGTGAACCAAGAAAGTTTGCAGTCATCCATACTCTGATGTTCTCAATGCAGCGTTCCGGTTGCTGTTGTTTGTCTGGAATATCATATGGTGGTCCTATGAGGTAGAGTTGAGTGTCATCTGCAAAAAGATGGTAGTCTACACAGTGTTTGCGGATGATTTCTTCAAGGGGAGAAGTATAGATGGTTAATAGAATTGGTCTCAAGACAGATCCTTGGGGAACACCGAATTTTACTTGGGCTGGATTTGATTTAGCATTGTCTACGTATACAATCTGATTACGATTAGATAAGTATGACTGAATAAGCTTTATAGCAGAGTCAGATAATTTTAACCTATATTTGAGTCTGTGAAGTAAAATATGATGGTCAATAGTGTCGAATGCTGCAGATAGATCGAGCAAAACAAACAATATGACATACTTTTTGTCCATACCACGCAATAAATCATTACTCACTCTGACTAGTGCAGTTTCACAACTATGATTGTCTCGATATGTAGACTGAAATGGTTCTGATAGATTCTCATGAGTTAGATGTTCTTTGAGTTGTTCAGCAATAACTTTCTCGATGACTTTCGAGACAAACGATAAATTTGATACTGGCCGGTAGTTTCTAAGACAGTTTGGATCAAGGTTTAACTTCTTTAGTAATGGTCTGACATGGGCCGTTTTGAATGCAGTCGGAAACTGGCTGCTAGAGATGCAATCATTTATTAAAGTGAATAATAGCTGTAGCAGGTGTGGTAAACATATCATTAAGAGCCATGTTGGTATTGCGTCCAGATCGCATGATTTTGTGGGAGCATTTCGAACAATTTTCTCAAGATTTACCAAAGAAACTGGATTAAATGTTTACCGATTTGAATCATCCCCACTGTCAAGTAAGGATATATGTTGTTCGGTCTCGGTCACATCGGGAAAGTGATCACGGATTTTGTTTATCTTACTTATGAAAAAGTTTGAGAAAACCTCTGGTAGAGTATCTTTGTCAAAACTTATGGGTACTTATCCCCAGAAACGTCTTTTGTAAGATTGTTGAAAGTTTGAAACAGTGTTTTAGAGTTATTGGACGTGGTTATGAGATCTTTAAGATATTTAATCTTGGTTGATCTTACACAGATGAGTACTGATTACGTTTACATTTGTATATTTGACGGTGCACTTCTAGGCCTGACCTTCGCCAGTTGGTTTCGGCATTGGTCTTTTAATGTTAAAAGGGAATCGTTGAACTATTTGCTGTGGGGTCTGATATAAACAGTTGAATGTCAAAACTCTAAGTTCGAAAGATAACCAAATACAGTAAAATTAATGAAAAGTATTACCATGACTGTCAAACATTGTCACGGAATCTTGATAAAACTTTGATAAACAAATACGGAGCTGTACGAATTCCTGATTTCACCAGGTTTACAAACTGCGATTTAATTAATTGCATTACAATCATTTCATGATACAATTCGCAAACAGGGTGTGTCCATCTTTGATATGTTGATCACATCTATGTAATGTTTCATCACCATCCATTAATTTGGTGTTATATACATATTTTTAATTCCAGGTGACAATTGTGGGACGATAGATGGCATATTTAACGCATGTACACGTGCAGGTAAGTGCATGTTGGTATGTTAGGAATTATATGATCAAATGAATGACGATATACACTATGAAAACTGGACTGTTATCACCAATGTAACAACATAAACTATATCCAAAATTATATTAGTACAATCGCAAAGCTGTCCAAAATTATTAGTACAATCGCAAAGCTGTACTACTTTGTAGTATATATATATAGCTGTACTCATGTTTAAACTTAGGTGAGTGAAACTACCTGTATTGTAATAGCGTCCAGTACTATAATAGTTCAATTGTTTTAGGTGAAAAATGTGGGAATGGTAAATTCTGTTCGGAGTTTGATAAATGTGTTAATGACACGTGTCGACGTAAGTATAATATAGATATATGCTATTCATAACACTTCTTTTTCTATTATCGATACTGTTTTACTTCATCATTCAACATTTAGTAACACTATCCTATGTTGGATGATTTGTCAATGTTGTACTTTGTCTACAAGGCCTAACTGGCGTGGTTTTGAACCCCCGATTGTACGTGGCAAGGAGTAGGGTCGCCTGTCCAGCCTCGTGGCTTTTCTCCGGGTACTCTGGTTTCACCCCACTGCTAAAGCCCCATCCGTGGCAAAGGAGTAGGGTCGCCTTTCCAGCCTCGTGGGTTTTCTCCGGGTATTTCGGTTTCATCTCACTGCTAAAGACCCATATGCGCAAGCGAATTATTGAAATAGAATAAAATCATGTTAGTCCCGAAATGACCTGGTTTGTTTCGAGTGGACATTAAAGCCCCCTCTCTCTCTCTCTCTCTCTCTTTAAAAGGCCGGTTGGTCCTGGTGTTTACGGCCACTTCCGCCAAGGTTAATATTTTAAAAGTCACATTATTGCTGATGAGCAAGCTTGAAAATAAAACAAGAGAAGGTCTATAGTCTGCTAAGTTGGAATGTTTAGTATAACAAAAACATGATTATATAAGAATAGGTTACAATGTACAATCAAAAATACAATATACAATCAAAAATACAAAAAATCGCTTGACTGCAAGAGGCACTATTGGGAATAATGTGTGTCACATGACAATGACGTCATGTGATATTGACGCTCATCGCCAGGCGTTCCTAATAGGTAGATCACGTGATGACTTTGTGACGTCATGGCATATTAGTAAAGATCACGTGAGGTATGACGTCAATCGAGGAAAGGGATTCCTGTCTTGTAGATCACGTGATGATTTTGTGACGTCATGGAATATCCGTGGAAAGAACGAGATGGGTGACGTCACTGGAGGCAGGGGATTCCCGACCTGTGGACAAGCTAAATGGCACGTGATATATGTGGCGACACGGAAATCCCGACAGGTACGTCACGTGATTGGGAAACCTAGAGCGATACGACTATACTGAATATATATCTTGTAACGTGTAAATATAAACATAACTTAAGTGGATAATAATGACCTTTAACGTTAATACGTTGAATAATAATGCCTTAGATAATAATGCCTCGTAAGTATACAAAATCTTTTAAGTATTAAAATACGTGTAGATAGGTATGCGTATAACAACGTAATTAGTCATTGGCTCAACGGCTCGTGCAATGTTTACTTAACACATAACTGCTTCTGGCAAAATGATGCATTTTACTCATTTTAATACCCATTTACACTAAATAGGAAATATTTTTTAACTACAAATACTTCAAACATCTTTATTTATTTTTCTTTTACCTCAAAAAAATGTTTGAGAATTTAATTTGTCGGAGTAAAAAAGTTAATATGCCGTACTCATTAAGCCTCGCCGATATGTCATGCTTATCAGTGATTGTAGCGGCCAAGCGAATATTCACTGCGGGATCAGTTTGCGTAATAAGGTGCTAAAGGACCCTTAACGTGACAATGCCGAATATTCGTAAAATAATACGAATACATGTGGAAAAATAGAAATACATGTAATCCCGATAACATGTGGCTTAAACAGCTTACTCTACGAAGCGTGAGTATAAAATATATTCACCACATGCGTATTTGTGGAATTAAATAAAAAATATAAGCATAGAAATAGATACAATACATACATACATTTAACTAAAGAGGACTAGCGTATAACGACCTTGAAAATAAAACAAGACAAGGTCTATAGTCTGCTAAATTTGGAATGTGTTGAATTCCCGCTTTGCATGTCTATTTAAAGGCAGTCAGCTATTGTGCCCATCCTCTACAGATGATTGGCTGAGAGCTGTCACGTGACTTAACTCTGCTTGAGTGACATCCCTCTACAATATCGTAGACAAATTTGTCTCCGAGATCATGTTAGCCTTTTATCTTTTGAAAGTGCAGTTTTATATTGTAAATCATTTTCATTATAGCTAAAGATCAATGCACTGACAACAATGGTGATTGCTCCGTCTTTTCTGCTACTGGCACTTGTTCGGGTGGTGCTTGTCTCGGTAAATATGATTTATAGTATATACAGACTCATTTGTACGACTCGATGTCACGATCAGACGGACTCGACATCTAAACACTATTCCGTCAAAAAACAGACACCAAACCTACAGAGTGGGACAGTGGAGTAAGGGGAGGTCACGATAAGACGGGCCTGGTACCTAAACACAAATCCCACAAAGATGACATCTACCAAACTAGCAGGATAGTAGAGTAAGGGGGAGTTACGATCAGGCGGACGTGGCACCTAAACACTATTCAGCAAAGGAAACAGATACCAAACTCATAGAGTGGGATAGTGGAGTAAGGGGAGGTCACGATAAGACGGGCCTGGCACCTAAACACTAATCCCAAACGGTGACATCTACCAACCCAGAAGCAAAAGAGATCATCTACCAAACGATATGATTTATATTAAATAAAGGGAAGAACTTCCCACTAAACCCAATCCATGGCCTAAGGCCAAAAAGGAAAGAATGCAAAATCATATTCTAAAAACGAGGAATCAGCTTCGGCTCTGATACGTCTTGTCTGCAATATCACTTATGTGGAAGCAGACGTTAAACACCAAGCAGATAGATAGACGACTCGATGTATTTATATTTGATCTTAAAAAGGGGGTTGGGTGGCACACGGCTTTTACAAAGCCTGCTATCCATGCAAGTAGTTAGTGCCTTAATAATCGGTAATAACAGCCTGGTCGAAATCATGTGTGCAGTCCCGAAAGAACCTAATCATTCGAGTTGAGGGGCTGTTATGCCCCCCCCCACCCCACATCCGGTTTGCATATATATTTTGATAGATAGTTTGATATTGTTGTGTGTAATGATATATTATTTATATTTATAGCCACGTGTGTGGAAGACAAGGCTTGTGGAGGTTGGCGGTGTCGTGGTGGATTCTGTGCAGGTAAATATTCACTATTTTATTTGGAGCATATCCACGTTATTAATTATCTACTAAAAGATTACACCATCTGTTTTTCACATTGTAAGCTCAAATCTGTTTTTCAGTCTTACATATTGTAAACTCAGATCAGACCTACTTTTAAACTACTTTATTCATTTAACTTATATCAACAGCTAACAAACACATAGTTTGAACTTTCCATCGATCTATGTCGGACAATGGTTCTCAGTTATTAAATAAACAATAAATGACTGATTTCTGCACACGGTTTGGACAAAATGACATGATGTCGTGGTTTCTTTTTGAGTAAACTCATGCATATCATCTTTGGTCAAGTTAATTTTTAATCCTCAACTGAAATTGAATTAGCTTCGTCAAACACTTGTTCTAACCATAAAAATTTACTTGATTAACCATTATAATGTAAAACTAAAATATTGCTTTTTCAGTGAATCTGAACGGGGTTTCGTTGTGGGCTGTTTATTGATAATATAAACTTTGTTTTTTTTTTTACAGTAGCTAAATGCGGAGAAACATATTGTCGATTATTGCCACAACTCTAGTTTATTTTGTTCAGAGAGTAACTATACTGTTATATGAATAAACTGTATTATAATATATAACATAACAAACTATATTGTTATAATTAGACACTTCTTTAATTAAAAGTTGTTTAGTTCTTTCTTTAAAAATTAAAATTATAAGCTATCATTTTTCTTAACCACAATCTACTACTTCATGAAAACAACTAGTACGACCAAAGTACAAGATATGAAATTATAACCTACTTACGTCACAAAATAAACAGACTTTATGTTTAATATTACTTTGTTTGTTGTTTATGTTGCTGTGTTAGTAAGTTATCTATATCTTGTTTACATACGTTATATACCTCTTATCCCTATGCAAGAGAACAGTAAAGTTAATATTTTGAAGCCCCCCCACTCCATTTCATTTGTAAGATTCGAACTTGAAAACATTTCGCGAAGGGATATTAAAGTGACACAGTTTGCCCAAATTCACCCAAAGTTACCCTTCGAGACACTTAAATCAACGAACTCATATCAAATCACTATATTATTGCATAGTCTGAATGTTTCCGGTATCAATTTACGTCTAACGTGTAAGCAATACGTCGGCATCCGCTGAAAATTTTGGGCCGCGTTCAGCGTACAGCAACTTATACCATCGTTTTTCAGCATGCTCGTAACTTGTTAAAAACGCACACATAACGTATTCGTCGTACACCAGCGTGCTCGCTAAATTTCTCATACGTCAGCATACGCTGATGCTATACGTCAATGTGTGACAGCCCTATAATGTCTTGTTGGTTTAGCGAGCCCCAGCGTATATATTTGACCTCACGTTGTCGTCAAAAAAAGCCCCAACACGTTATGGATAAGTTAGGCCTAAGGTAGACTAACGTTGTACTTCAGCTAAAAATTCGTTGGGCACACGCTGTCATATACATGTACGTTAAACATAGGTTATATATTCGTTCAGCGCGTTAGAAGTACGTTATATATGCGTCCATAGACTGTATCCTTATTAGTACTATTCACCTATTTAGGATTTAATTATTTTAATGATTAAAATATATAAGTTCACGTTTCATCGGTTAACGATTATCTTAAATATTATTCCAACCTCCCAACCTCCCATATGTGAGATTATTTGATATAGACAACATTGGGTTGAATGCCTTAGAAGAGGCTGATTTGGAGGATGACAATATTTTAAAGTTTGCAGATTATGTTACTGAACAAGTGGTAGAAAGCGATGTAGGAGGTACGACAATTTTTGTCTTGTCGACATTTACAGTTAGGTTCCAAATAGAACAATATTCAGACAACTTATTCAGCTAATTCTAAAGACCATGCGATGATTTGGATAATAATGTAGTGTCATCTGCATACATGAAACATGAAATGATTAAAGTCCGTATGATCACAGGGTCAACAGAGTTAGCATTCATAAAGTCAGCAAAATCATTAAGAAAGAAAAGGACAAGTAGTGGGGAAAGGTTATCTCCCTGTTTAACACCACACCTCGAATAAAAATAATCTGAATGTTGACCATTACGAGTTACACATAGTTTAAAATTTTCATACATGGACACAATAACTCATATGAATTTTCCACTGACTCCATTTTTACTTAATTTATGGAACAACAAATTTCTGTCGATATTGTCAAAGGCCTTACTGTAGTCTATGAAGGCACAGTATAAACGTTCACTATTCGACAACGACTTAGACACAAGAGCGTGTAAAATTAATATGTAGTCAGTGGTACTTTTATTAGGCTGAAAACCAAATTGAAATACAGACAGAGTTCTGTTCTCCTTCGCCCACCCGTATAGTCGTCGGTGTAAAACAACCGAAAAGAGTTTTCCTAAAGTACAAATCAATGTTATTCCACGGTAATTATTAGGGTCTTTAAGATCACCTTTTTTAGGGACGGGAACTATCACTCCCTCTGACCATGCGGATGGAAAGGAATCAGATTCAAAATTATATTGAACAGTCGGCAAATTAATACATCCAAAATTAAAGAATTAGATTTAATCAGTTCTGGTATAATACCGTCCTTGCCAGCACATTTTCCAGCCTTGAGTACATTTATGGCCCCATTGATCTCTAGTACAGAGAAAGGCGCGTCAAGTTCGTCAACGCTTGTACAATTATCGTAACAAAATGTAGCATTGGAAGTAACATTAGACAATTTGAAAACATCAGAGAAATGAACATAAAATTTTTGAAGAGGTATATAACTGGATTGATCAGAACCATGCGCAGAACCTTTGTACTTAATAACAGTTTTCCAGAATCGCTTGGGATTATTTTTTGCTGTGGAAAGTAACTCAAGACCGCATTTAGTACGAAAATCTTCTTTAGCATATCGGATGACATTATTATAATTTGTTCTGGAGTGTACAAATTAAATTCTGTTTCTGGCATCCCGTGTGTTACTATAATTATTTCGATTTTTGATGAAGTCGCCCCTAGCGGTAGCACATTTTGAATCAAACCACTTATTACTAATTTGATTTTGAGGTTTTTTGATTTGGGCGCCAGTTTTTGTACGACCAATGACTGTGAAACTAACATCAAATAGACAGGTAGTAAAATTTCAGAGTTTGTGTTAAATTCATCAAAAATATGTATGAGTTGGTCTGTATTATCACATAGTATATTATGTAAAAGTGTTGCACTTTCTGGTTCCCATTTTAGAGATCGGATGCTGACGCAATTGACCGATTGATCCAAACCATCACTTTTATCATTGACACAACTATCACAGTTTATAGATAATATTAATGTGGCGTGATCTGAATAAACCTGGAAGCTATCAACTTCAAAACTTTGAAAAAGTCAAGGCAGCTTTTATCACAAACAAAGTAGTCGATAACACTAGATCCGTTAAAAGTACTACAAGTAAATTTTCCCGGTTCAAGAATGCCATTTAGAATATATAGATCTGTATTTCTACACAATTCAATCAATCTCTTCCCAAAATTGTTAATAATCGTGTCTTCTGATTTTCGTACAGTTTTTATATTATCAAATCACAAAAATTGACTATGAAAGTGTCAAAAGTAATATATTCGGCAAGGTTGGATATTCTACTATTAAAGTCGCCACACAAGATGAATTTTCCAGTTGAATTATATTTAACATAAAGGGATTGTATAGTATTGAAGAAATCGATGTTATATATATGATAAAATTTTGATCTTTCATGAGGTATATAAATGCAACATATAAATAAGTCTACATTCAGTAATAAATCAGATAATTTACAGATAACAATTCCATAATCATGTTGCTCTAAGAAGTTTTACAAAACACAACAATACCACCTCCATTTTGACATTTTGATCGGATTATTAAGTGTTTGTCATAATTTATTAAGGTACATCGCTTCACGTTTTTACCGGAATGAATGCAAAAAATTAAGCTAAATTTGCTTATATATTCAGAGAAATTTTGGTCATTTAGTTTACCCGACAAACCACCATTAATGTTCCAACATAAAATTGTAAGCTGACCCCCAAACCCCTCCTATCTGGGATTATATAATTCATTATTTATATACAATTTATCCTGAACCAAAGATACGCGATTATTTCTAGCCGTCTCCCGTTTAAACACTGGTAGTCCTTTCTTCCGTTTTGCCACAACCTCCCTTGGAAATTGTTCTCCAACGCCGAAACCCGTATCAGTAGGTACCCACATTTACGTACCTCTTCTCTCTCTCTGGGAAATAATTACATTTAGCAACAATCGGTCTGGAGTCTTTGTCAGCAACCAATTCAATTGGCGCTATATTAGCGTTATTATCATCGGGGATGTTTTGCCTAGTGCTTCGCCCTTTTCCAAGCCTATGAGCACGATCAAATTTAATTCTTGTTTCAGAATTGTGTATATCTAGTTTGGTTTTAATGAACTCGTGAACTAAAGCGTTGCAATTTTCTTTTGGCGTTTCCTTGATATTAAAAAATAAGAGGTTGTCCCGCATCTCTCTACACTTCAATGACATTTTGTTTTAGGTCACGATTATCAGATTCAATACTATTTAATTTTTCAATGAGAATTTTATTACTATCCTGCAACTTATCAATCGAGTTAGCCTGAAATAAGGGAGGAGTGTGGTATGAAAATCTTGTAATGTTTCATTAATTAGTTGAAAGGAGATAACTACACTTTAGTTAAGTGTCATCGACTCTTTTGAGTTGGAGTTTTTGTTGCCAGGAAAATTTTTGAGTTTGTCAAAAAGCATGTAACCACCACTAGTCTATGGTAATAAAAGTGATTTTGTCTATCAACCTAATGTCTTCATATCAATCCATCTATCTCTCTGGGAAATCGACGGGGCATCGAATGAAAAACTAAAATAAGTTGGTTGACTAAGGTTTTCTTCGTGGCCATTTAATGTTTGCCTGGACTGAGCAAACACAGACGAAGTGTTGACTAAACTTCTGTCATTTAATTACAGTAAATCGCTTGAAAACAGCAACATCCAAGCCAATAACTAAACAATCGCCAGTCAGTCCAGTTAAGCGACACAAAGGTGTAGACCGTAAGTAGGTCAAGGTGTGTTGTTACGTACAGGTTACTAGTAGTCAGCGAACAGTTGACTGAGTGTTCGAAAAATTTGTCTTGTAAATTCTATAATAATTACAGTATAATTATCTCTATAAAACAGCTCACCAAATTCCTTGTACTTAAAAGTCTGTCTGTAGCAAATATGATGTTGAAATTCACACAGAAACTACTCTTAATTTACAAAACATTATCAGAGCTACTTCATCGTGCTTGCACCAATTGCTATCATTGCCGTGTTTTATACTACTGGGGAATACTTGACATCCATCATTCTAGTCATGGCTAGTTGCATATTGGAATCCCGAATATAAAGTTGAATAACGAATAAAGTGATGACTTGCCTCGTTATTCGTTATTCGCCGATTGAATAACAATATGGTTTATTTACCGACTAACCGTCATTTAATATGTTTTCTACTGCTAGGGGATACTTTGCAATCCATTATTCTGTTGTTTTCTAATGATCGTTTAGAATTAAATTCTGAAATATCTTCATCAAAGATACGTGAAGACCTTATATGTGAATCCCGAATAACGAAGTGAAAAACGAATAACAAACAGGTCGTTATTCGCTGCTTGAATAACAATATGGACTGTTTATGGTCTAGATGTCGTTTTGCTGTGTTTTATACTAGTGGGGGATACTTGTCATCCATCATTCTAGTCATGGCTAGCTGCATATTGGAATCCCGAATATAAAGTTGAATAACGAATAACGAGGTGACTTGCCTCGTTATTCGCCAATAACGAGGCAAGTTACCTCGTTATTCGTTATTGGTGAATAACGAAAAACGATTCAACTTCACACTACCTCAAAACTATTGAAACTTGTGTGAAAAGCTACACAATACTTCTGTTGAAATTTCTGAAACCTGTGTTGAAATTTTTGAAACTTGGGTTGAAATTTCTGAAACTTGGGTTGAAATTTTTGAAACTTGTGTTTAATCCAACAAAAACTTGGGTTGGATTTTCACCGAATTTGTATCCAATGTAGCACCCTTTCTCATGCAGTACCCCCCCCCCCCTTTATATTTAACCTGTATTGTTTGATTAATGAGGTAATAATATTATTTTTTTTTTTCTTAAATTATTATTTATTCAAACATGATGGGAAAAAGTAAATATACACTTGAATGTTAACAGAAAACAGAAAAATAATTATTATACTAACAAAACTGTGTTATAATAATGCCCCTCCCCCTTTCCCCATGACGCTTTAATTTAATTACATTGTATGTTAAATGTTTTAGTTAGCTTTGTCACAGATGAGACGAGATGAAAAAATGAAATGAAATGGAGTTTAGCGTCCTACTGTTCAGCTCCCACTTGGCTAGTAAAGTTGGGCATGCGCCATACAGTGTGCTATGAGAGCAATTTTGCCAGGTACCGCGACCCTAAGGTATGCTCTTATATCAAATGTTAGTTACATTTTCCTGTTTTCTGTGAGAAAAGTTTCCACAATATAAGAAGCTATTTCCATCTGTCTTAATCTTTCTTCTCCTATAAATGCATCCTTGCATCTTAATTTCTTATGCATTAGCGACTTGCCAAATCTGATGACACTATGTTGAATTTCTCTCAGAGAAGGAGAACCTTGTTTATTCATTTATATCTGTTTCTAAATGTATATGTACATATATTTACCATGGCACCATAAATGTCTTTGATGGCTTGCTTTCACTTTTAACTGCAGTTCTTTGTTGTCAATAATGTCATATTATTTTTTATCGTCTGGTATAATTTACACCGATAGTAAACACAGGTTCAATTTTGTATGTCATTCATTGCACAAGTTCGTGCAATTGCCACAGTAATACCGTTTTTCACAAGCAATGGACACTACATAATAGATATATGATACCAGAGATGGCCTGATCTTTGTTCTTTCCAGCCAGACTCGTAGTTTTTTTTTTAATAAACCGACTGTAAATGGCGCTTTCTAGATTATGCATATATCTTGATATTCATCATAAAAGACGTACATCCATCACCAAAGCAAGGATATTAACCATTCTAGGGAACCCTAAAACTACCATACAACTTTGCAGTCCATCCTTGAAAATGTAGGGGAAAGATGGGACCTATAAAAAATTGTTGCAATTTCCAGCATTACTTGATAACTTTAATTATCAGTAAACATATCGTCGCCTTTCTGGCGAATCTGAAATATTTAAGTATTGAGAATTTTGCGTTTGAAATTTGCGCTCTGTTGTTATCCCTGTAGTCATCAAATATTAACATTTATTTACAGTTATCCGTTTTTAGCAATAAACAATTTATTGTTACGCCGTGTTGCAAAGTTCCGTATTACATGGTAGACTTTAATTAAATTATCATATAAACAATTGGTATTAATTTTACAAAGTTTTCCTTGTTATCAAATGAGCAATTTATTGTTCATTCGCGTAGAAAGATAATATGCTGTTAAACGTCGTACAATTAGACAATGGGTATATTAGTCATACATTCACGTTTGCGCTTAATTGACAAGTCCAATAAACAATTTATTTTTATATTGAAAGGAAAGTGCTACAGGTTGTAGACCATATGTAAATGTTGTTTAAAGGCGCAACGTCTTCAACTCAGTATCATGCACAGTCTTTGGCATTCCAAACACGACTCTGGGCGCGAAATGTGCTTGAAAAACTGTTTGTAAATAGTACTTTCTATGTCATATCATGGTGTTTCTTGATTAAGCACAATTCTTCAAAAACTGACTTGGGGCCTAATCTACGCAATAACATTAATTACGTTAGAGACCCTTGAAACTACCGTAATCGCATAACCATTTCTGACCTAATATTAGGACAATATTGGTGCCAGTCATTATTACAATTGTGATAGAACTGGTAAAATACACTCAAAATATAATTTTAACACAGAGATCATTGCTACAGGAGATGTGTAACAAACTCTTAAATATAAGGGAAGTGACGTCACACATGATAAACCCGAGTTGTCATCCCATATAAGTGATTTATCTAAACGAGCGATAACTTGTCTACGATATAACCTTAGGTGGAAGTGGACGTTAAACCCCACGAACGAGCGATAACAGACACGCAAGCGAATTTCATGTCACTGACAATTTCATAGAGGATGAAAATTCGACTAGTCAGACATTTTAATTTTAATTTTAATTTTACTTATCGGTATATCGATGATGTTCTATCACTGAATAATCCTAAATTTAGTGATTATGTAGAATTCATATATCCTGATGAGCTTGAAATTAAAAATACTACTGACAGTGACAATTACGCTTCCTACTTGGATCTGCGTCTCGATTTTGACAATTGCCATAGACTCAGTGTTAAATTGTATGATAAACGTGATGACTTTGACTTTCCGATTGTTAACTTTCCATTTATTAGTAGTAACATTCCGGTATCACCAGCTTATGGAGTGTTTGTGTCTCAGCTTATTCGATACGCGAGAGCTTGTTCTTCTATTCTGATTTTTTAAGTAGATCGAGACATTTGTCCACCAAGCTTCAACTACAAGGATACTTCCGCACTAAACTTATAAAATCCTTTAAAAAGTTTTATGGCCGTCATATTGACTTGATTGGTAAATATAACATGTCGCTCTCAGCTATTATTCTTGATATATTTAATTGACGCGTATCCTATTTACCATCTCTCTGATTATGTCTACTACACCGATAACAATGTTCATCACGTGCATTTTGCATACCTATAGTCCATTGGCCAATCACGTTATTTTACCTACATTTTGCCTAGTAGTTTGGATGCAGCGATGGCGGGTGTGGCGCGCCAGGCAGGGTAAGCTTACTCTTCCGGACACCTGTTACCACTGTTTGTTGTGTATTTCGTACACGATGAACAGTCCATTTGCTGATTACACTACTTTGCCTAACTATTTTGCCTATTACGTTCCTTAGGACTTCGATTTTTGCCTAATGGTTTGGATTGTTCGTACTTGGTTTTATTTTATGAGAAGGTGAGAGGATATCTGACAATTCACAAAAAGAATTGACTGTCAGTTGATAAAAGATAACGAACAAATTAGAAAAAAGTCCGTGCATTACCTTGTTTTTATTAAGAGCTGGTTGGATAAAAACAGGCGAATGTACGGGATTTTCCAATTTTTTCGTTTTGTCTTATCTTATGACAGCCAATTCTATTTTTGAATTGTGTGATATCCTCTCATCGTCTTATAAAACAACTTCCAATCTTCAACGGAATTATCAGTGAAATGAAATTCGCCTTCCTGTCTGTTATCGCTCTTTAGGTCATTCAGTTATATAGAAAGACAACTCGCGTTTATCCATGTTTGACGTCACTTCCCGTATATATGTAGGAGTTTCTTACACATCTCCCGTAGCAATGATCTCTGTGTTAAACTTATATTTGTAATGTATTTTACCAGTTCTATCACATATGTAATAATGACTGGCACCAATATTGTCCTTTAACAACAACATGTAGATATATAACAACTTTTAATCCCGTTGAAGATAGTGCAAAGGCATTCAAAATGAAGAAAATTGCATTTGCAAAGGGAACGCTAAACATATGTTTGGAATTTTAATATTAATTTTGAACCCAAAAAAGAATTCAGTAACCTTATTAAATATATTTTAAAAGCAATATCCAAATGGAAAACAAAATCCCCATCATGGATTCTATTTTGATTGCCATTTAAAATTAATAACATCTGGGCTATTTTAATTTAGCTTTAGGAGTCCGAATGGAAGCCAGTATGGCCAAATGGTTGTCACATGCTTGCTGTGCTGTATCATACGGTCTGCTGTGTGGTGTAGAATGTGAGTCATTTTTTTGAGGATAATTACAATGTAAAAAATAAATTATAATCTTTCCCTCCTGAGTATTGTAATTAAAGAATCTAATGATATAGGTGAAGGTCGACATTCTGACGCCATAGATTTTAGAGCTCATTTTTGTTTATTTTTATTTTTTGTGTACATAATACTATTACTTTGTGAGTTTCCCCCTTCCTAACTTTCGATTTTATTCTATTCGTAAGGGTGGAGACTCAGAGATTCTTTGGGCGTGTCGTAAAATTACTTTCATGAACTAAATACGAATTTGTCTATAATGGCATCTTTAGCTATTTATTATAACATTTATATCTTTCGTTTTGTATGTTCTTAACTTTTGTACTACTACAACTGTCAATTACAATGTATGTGGAGAGGGCATCGGTAAGTTTTCGTAACTTTTGTTCCAATCCGTTATGTTCTAGTACAATAAATGTTTAAACCGAAGACAAACAGTTCGTTATTCGCTGAATGAATAATAATTTGTATTTTGTTTCGTTTAGAAGTCGCTTTGCAGTGTTTTATGCTACCGGGGAATACTTGGCATCCATCATTCTTGTGATTAATAGCTGCATATTTGAATCCCGAATAGCAGCTTGAATAATCAATAACGAGGTAGCGTAACCCACCTTGTTGTTCATTATTGGTAAATAACGAATAAAGAAAAACGATCTAACTTCACACTCAGGGGCGTAAATGTAGGGGGGGGGTACAAAAAAAAATAGTCGGTCGCAAAACCAGTCAGTATCGAAATAGGTACTCAATGTACACGTCACGCTAATCACGCAAAACTTTACTATAAAATAGTCGGTCGCAAAATCAGTGCAGTCGGTCGCAAAATAGGAGCAGTCGTTATCAAAATAAGTGCTCACTGTATACGTCACGCTACTCACACAAAACTTTAGTATAAAATAATCTTGTCAACTTATCATGTTTGAAAAGATGTTGTGTTCATTCTGTTGTGAGTATGTTGGTCTAACAACAAAATTTCACCCAAGGAGAAAAATAGTCGGTCACAAAATAAGTGCAGTCACTGCAGTCGGTCTCAAAAACAATGCCAAAATAGATCCCAAATACTAAGTAGTTGCGTGAATCCGTGTACCTAAATTGCATACGTCACACAAAACTGTAGTATAAAATAACCATGTCTGCTTGTGACTCTTATTCTGTTGTGACTATGTTGTTCTATGAAATGTTTTCTACCATGGCAAAAAATAGTCGGACTCAAAAAAAAAAGTACTCACCGCAGTCAGTCTCTGACTAAATGAATTAATGGGATAAACAAACAATCACAAAACAGGCGAAATTGATAGACCTCAAGATTCTGCCCCATTTCTTATCCTCTCGTTAACGAGAATTTGGTTCCATTTGCCATGACATCGATTCAAATTTTCAAGCCCAGTCCCAAAAAGTTAAAAGCTCTGTTACATATCTGATTTTTTTTCATGCCTGCAGCGCGATTCCATTATAACATCATTCTTCTACTCGCTTACATATCTTAAATTTTTTAGCGCCTGGGGCGCGCGATTCCAGTTTAAAATCATTCTTCTACTCCTCAATTGTCTTATACTGTCTCACGATTATAGTGAACTATCAAGTTTGTAGTACCACTGGCGTGTGGGGCATGGGGCGTCTGATTGTACAGATGTCAACTCTAGAAAACTCACACGTGGTATGTGTATCATTCGGTCACATTTTGGCTAATCCCCCCCCCCCCCAAACGAAATCGTGATGTACGCCCCTGTTCAACTGTCGTAAAAGGTCGGACTTTTAATGGCCAACATTTAAAGAAAGCACTTGCGAGAATTATAGAAAGAGAGTATAATAGAAAGACAGCTGCTGATTTTAGAAGATGGTTTACTCAAGAATTACCGTACTATAAGGGGCTAGGAACTGCGCATGAATTGTGGCGTCGTGCAATATTAAAAGTCTGTCCATCGATGCGCACATGGTTTACTCCAATCTGTTTCACAGCGAATTACTTTGTCACAGATGACTGTCCACAACACGTGTA